>OX940877.1:125674822-126274822 GCA_954870665.1 Stratiomys singularior
GGTTCAATCATTCCAATAAACCCATAACTTTGAAAAAATATTCATTAGTTTATTTTATGGCAGATTTATAGCCAAATTTTAAATGGCCATCATGGGTCTGCAACTTATTACGAACCTCGCCATCAGGAAGCCTCGCTTCCCACTTTCTCGATTCGCTGATTTCGTCGTGGAATTTTACAATTCGAGCAGCTTTAATCTGGCTTCGTTGATTGAATCCATCCAAATCCAAACAAGTTCGTGATCTTTTTATTTTCAGGGGGCTTTAGGATATCTTCTCAGGCTTCCGTCTGTTCTTTTCTTTATTTTTGTAGAGCAGTTTTTGCGACTCGAAGATTATGTTCGAATGAGCGTTTGTTTATTTGTTGATGATGCGTCCGTCAAATGTACTTTGTTTAAACATTCTAGCAAACATAGCACTCAAGCATGTACCGTAATAACGATGCACCGTTTTTTCTACCGAAAATAACCATTGACTGTGTGAGGATACTGAGAGTTTCATTACATTCTGGGAGTTTGAAAGGGAATTATAAAATGGGTATACACTGGGCGGATTTGACATTTTGAATGTCTGAACATACCCTGTCCCCTGATGCGTAGACTTTCTGTTCAGATTTTTCAGGGTTTGGAGCGAATGGAAGGATATACAAGCCAAATTTATATACGGGATGGTCGAAGCCATGTGAAGGTTGAAGCTTGGTGATGCACAGGATGAAGAATCCTTAAAACTATCTCTAGGATGAGGGTAATTTTAATAATTTTAAATTTTATTTTTGATTGTTTCCACACTGGAATACAATGGAACTGATCGTTTGGCATCTTGTTATCTGCACGGGGCACATATGCAGAAGGGCAACAGTTGATTACGGTATCACTCAAGAGTTCCAATGAGGCAACTGATGATAATAAATTGAATGTTATTTTCGTTTGGAAAAATATTGAGTCAGCAGCCACCGCAAATTGAGTAAATATTTACACTTTCTTTTGGGACAAGTAACCTTTGGCACAACATCAAACGCTGTTGCGATAACTTGAATATTTTTAAAGAGATAAATCAAAACCATTGGAGTCTTTTCACTTGTCGTTAACGCGCCATTAACAATCGCACTCACCTTGTTCCTGCCCGCGACGCCCCAGCTGAAATTCTTCAGAACGGACACGGCTTCCACTACACAACTTTTGCCGGTGAAGCCACTGGCTCCGAAAATAATTACATCGAGTCGCTTAGCCATTTTAGCCCGCTGTCCAACAACACATGGAGCACTAACAGAACGAATCTAACGCCAACCCACGAATGAGACGACAGAATTGCTGGCCGGCATGACTACGAACGCGATTATCGGAATTTCACCACTAAAAATGTTGCGTAGAAAATAAAGATTATGTAAGCGGGAGATCCGGCGGGGGAACGGCGCGGGCAAACTGGATCGGAAAATTCGGCTGCCCCGTCTACCACACTCGAGAGGGATTTAATTTAGATTTCGCTGATAGAATGATTGGAAATTAAAAAATATTTCCAAGTTTATTCGCGTTTTTGTTGCCCATGAATTATTCTTGCGATGTTGTTTACACAAACTTCAAAGACATTTGTCCAGCTGTAATCGACGGCAGACAAGTCTCGAGACAGTTGGCAGGAGCCCAATTGACACTACGCTGCCGTACGCATCCCACAATTAACCCGCGTATCGCTGGCAGCCCCAGAAAACACTTCCGATTTGATTGCCGGGGACTGGGTCGTTGACCATTGCAGAATTACTTCATCGGAATGTTTGACACTCCATTTGGTCATCTGTCTTGCGAATCTGACGTTCCAATGACGTTTCGCTGTTTGTCAACATATCGCGCGCCGTGGACTCGAGGATTTTTGCAATTCTGGAGCTTTCCCCAGCAGTGACACTTTCATCTGCACTCGATTTTCGCGGCCTCCTGGAAAGTCTCACATTGAAAGCAAAGCCAGAAGTTGCCACGAACTTGAAATGAATCAGACGCCGGCTATGGCATACGAAAAAATCGCTCAGGTGGTCACGCGATGCACGTATTTGAATTGAAAACGATTGCGCGTTTCGTCCGATGTTGATTTAACTTGTATTTACAATTTGCCGCAATCGAATGGCTGCTCGTTGCGCGTATTGCGTTATTTACGTAACTAGAGTGAATTTTATCTCGTCGTCCATTGATAGCAACGGTAGAATGGCGCGCGCAAACTAAGCCGCGACGAGACACCGGACGCCGGAAGATAACAATTTCAGTCAAGGACTAAACTTGAACTGCTGGCCGAATGTTTATATTTTCGTGTTCTACTTTGGTTTTTTGTTGGATGATTTATTTTTGTTTTGTCATCAGTCTGGGGAACCTCCGGTAACGATGGATGTGAGCATTAAATACTATTCCGCGATCTCTGTTTTGATAGCACGTTGGAATTGTTTACTATAGGAGGTTTTTTGTTTTTGTATTTTTAGATTCCCATTGAGCATGGAACGCTGCGTTGCATTTTTTATGCTGGTCCACTCCGGGATTTTCGTAGCACAGAACGGCTGCCGGTGGAAGATGCAATCTGCTACTCAGAACCTGATTCTACAATACGGTCACTTGCGTACCGAAGATCGTCCTTGCCAAGGTGAGTACTTCGCTTGATGGTCCACCATTCAGTGTTGGTGACGGTTGTTTCAAAGGAGGAATGCGATTTGCTTGATAACTGCACGCTTTAGCTTTCTCCCTTTTGGATCCACGCTTGGACAAATCACAACTAATATTGCAACTAAAGTTAAAGTCATGTGAGAAAGTCAAGTCAAATTCCTGCAAGAATGTTCACACTAAACTGTAAATAAATGAAATAATTGTAAATACATAATTGCATCATTTGTTCTAACATCTTACTATACATTAATTTGCTGATTACGTTGCAAATGCATTTTTTTCTACGGATACTATAATGGGTTTTGCTTAGAAAATTCAGGTGCCTTTTAAGGCATTCAAGCGGCAGTTGCGGTAAGTATTTGTCGCTTGTAACTTTTATAGTAAGCAACTAAGTATTCATGAGTTGTAGTGAAAGAATTTGCATAAACCGTAAAATGATACGTGATGAATCAGTTAACATCAGAACGTTCACTCGTAAACAGTACCTCCAAGCAAAAGTTGAACGTTAAAATTCGAACAAAATTTTTGATCTACAATGAAATTAATCAATTTCACAGTGTTATTCTTATACGTTAGTATAAAGTCGTAAGGAAAGGTTTTAAACATAGTAATCAACTCTACGCCACTCTCGAAGAGTCAAATGGTAGCGATCGGTGTTTATTTTGTTGATCACGACAATATACTCACAGCGGGGTGGTTTCTCTTTTCACCATTTGCAATTTATGTTTAAACTTATCAGTTTCAAAATCATTGTTTAAGCTTATCTGCCTGTTGATTAAATTGGAGTTTGCAAGGATGGTGGCTATATAATCGGATGATTATCAGTAATCATTTGAAATTAGAAGTCAATTTTCCATTAATGGATTTGAACGACATAAAAACCTTCCCAAGGTGCATGGAGGCCTGAGGAAGTGGACACTGAGCAGCCCAAACATGTTTTTTCCTGTCAGAAATTACTTGAAAAATTAAAAATGAAACATCAGCCGAGTCTGAAATTGTATTTTCAAATCAAATTTCACATAATTGAAGTAATTTGGACCCCAATACTGACCAATTTAGAGGAAACTCTAGTCATTCCTTCGAAGTAAAAAGCGAAATTTAAGCAGCGAATTTTCGGCCAAGAACATGGGCGAGCCTAACGGGTTTCCGCCCTTACCAACACAATCAGGTCCGTCATTGAAAGTCAGATGTGAGCATCTGTCAGAAGGGCAACCCACTGCAGCGGTTTCAATAGGTGGGAAATACTCTAGCAAAAGTCTGATTGAGAAGTGACAATTGACACTTAAAGCAAGCTTCACATAATGCCCAATGAGGATGTTGGAAGTTTGCAATGGGCACACAAAGCGGTAAGAAGGTGAATTTCTTACCTTGAGGATCCAATCAAGTAAGATGCAGGAAGAGAAATTAAAAAAAAAACGATATACGAAGCTGTCGTAAACCTAAATCGACGAAGAAAAAAAGCAAAAAAGGACATATTTGAAAAAATTCTCTGTGCTGGCGGTCTCAATGGAAGTTAGAAATCCTTATTTTTGTTCTTACATTCGCTCTGGTAGAATACCAGTGTGTGATTGGCCGTGGCAACTGTGGCACCCGCCAGCGTTTGCGATCCTGTGTTTGTAGTCACTAGTTCTTGTTACAAGTCAGTTTGTGTGTTACCAACAACAAACCAAACCAACACTCTAGGGTTTTGTGTTATAATGTAAGATTTGCTTCCGCTAGGAAAGCACCGAGTTTGGTAAGTAAATTGCGATCATTTATGAGGATAAATCCCTTAATATTGTGGGATTGAAAGACATTGTACTTCCCCCTTATCCCTTCAAACTTAGTGCACTGAAAATTTTTTGATTTGGTAGAGACGGAGTTTGTTTTATGCTCTGTTCGTTAGAATTCTGTTAATGCTTTTTATGTGTTTAGGGTCACTGTTGAGGAACCAAGTTTTTCCACCGCTATTCAGGTGGTGTGCATCTTTCCAGATGCATGGGGAAAACCTGCACTTTTCTCTCTCATTCTGACTTTCCACTGTTCTTCAATTTCATCCCTAATTAGGGCCACTATTTCTTCGAGTTCGTATTGGAATTTCCGTGTATCTGTAGCTCATTAGATCTTCTTTTGCTTGGTGATCTGCTATTTCTACAGGTTCGATGCCTACGTGCCCTGTTGTCCGTATGAAACGAAAGATTCTCTCCGGGCTATGGTTGATGATACTCCATATTTCGTACGTTACTTTTCTTTCTTCTTGATTGTGTTCGAGGCTTTTAATTGCATTATTGGAATCGGTGAAAACTATTATTTTATTATGGTCCTGAAAATTGCTATTCCTAAGTGCTATTAGTATAGCGTTTAGTTCAGCTTCTGTTGTTGTTGTACCTTAACGAAGACTCGAATTGTAGATGGCCTTACTATTTAGGTTGATAAACCCTATACCAGTGCCAAAGAGATTTTTGGCTGCATCTGTCACCAGTACCAAGGCTTTTTGTTGCAAGAGTTTATTGGTGTGTGCTATGAAAATGTTGTTGAGCTCTTGTTGGTTATAGGTTTGGAGATAGGGAGAGTTCTCCGCAAAGGGTGTGTTGATAAAATTCTTTGGTTTATTGGTGCGGTGCGTGGGGTTTAGTTTCCTGAAATGGTGATTGTATTTGTTGAGAACATGGTTGTAGCTACTTTTAAAGTCCACATCTTGCTCTGTCCATTTGTGTTTGAGACTGTGATTGATGATTTGCTTCCCTATTTCTTTGGCAGTAAGTAGTTCTGCTCTATCCTTTGACTGGAGTTCTGCAGCGATATTGAAAGCATAAAGGTTGGGAGTACTGGGTAGCAATCCTGTTGAAGAGATGTGTAGGTGCATGTGCAGGGGTGGTTATTCCATACTCTATTTTCGGTCTAACCAGAGATTTGTAAAGGTTCAAAGCCAAGGCAGGGTTGAAAGGATTTGCGGGTTTATTTAGGTATCTAATGATGTTGCCAGTGTTATAGAGGGTGTGTATGTGTTCATCACGTCTCTTGAAACTTAGGTTTTGGTTAAGTTTATACTCAGGTATCTTATACTATTGCTCCATTTGATATCAATGTGACCATGTTTTGAATTGGAAACTGGATTTTTATTGCATTGAAAATTTATCGCTTGAAATTTATCAGAGTTCAAGGGTAATTTCAAGTTATCGCTAATAGTGGAGAAAAGGTTGAGTTATCTTGTAGTAAGTAAGTGGTATGATTGATATTTGTGCCCTCGACCAGAATCAAAAAGTCATCCGCGTATTGCAGTAACGTTGTATTGGAATCCGAGATAGTGTGAAGTCTAGCAGTGTAGATGTTGAACAGGAATGGACTCAGAACGTCACCTTGCGGTAGTCCGTTGGTGATTGTCGTGTAGGTTTGATTCATGTGGAGTGTTCTTTTCCTGTAGAGATTTATAACCCACTGAATGTATGTTTCTGGAATATTGAGACCTGATAGTAGTTGACATAGAATTTGGAGGTCGACTTTCTCATAGGCATTTGAGAAGTCTATGACGCATACTGTTTTGGCGGGAGAGGTGGCTTTATCCTCTAGTTTCTGTAAGAGGGTGTTGAAACATAATGTGGACGACCTGTTTTTAGTGCAGGCGAAGGTTAATGTTGGGAGTGGTTTTGTGCCCTGTAAATGTGTTTCTATTCAATTTTCTATTCTATTCTATTCAATGAACTAATTCATTGATAATTTTGACGGGTACACTGAGTAATGAGATAGGTCTGTAGTTGTTTAAATCATCCAAATTTCTATTCGGCTTCGGAATGGGGACTACCCTTATGTGTCTACCAGATTCCGGTATAGTTATTAACGGCGTCATTTATTGCTTGGAGTAATCTGTTTGGGTGTGGGGTGAAAAGGGCCCTAAATAAATTATGGTTGATTTGTGTAAACCTGAGGCTGTGGATTTTCGTTTAAAGTTTAGTATTCTACTTAATTCTTTATGATCAAAGTCTGGTGGATTCTCCGTTGGCGTGAACAAAAGCATATGATGAATGTTGTTTGGGTGTAGTTTCATGTTAATGAGGCTCAGGAAAGCTCTTGCTTGATAGTCTTTGAGGACGTTAAGCATAGGGGGAGTTTTGTTTTCCTGATGCAATTTATGAACTTCCAGATATTCATAATATTACCACTCATCCTATTCTCTTCCAGTTTTTCGTTCCAACTATTTATTTTGGCTTCTTTTGTTTTCTTCCGCTAGGTTTCCCTTGCCTAATTCAAAGTGTTCCTGTGGTTCAAAGTCGTTCAGCCTGTTAAATTTTAGCCGTGCTTCGTTCTTTATTCTCCAGAGTTTGTCTTTTTTCTTGGACCACCAGTGTCGAGGGGGATGTCTGTGTTTAGTTGATTGGGAGTTTAGCTCAATAATATTGCCTAGTGTTTTATAAATATTGATTAGGTCTGGCTTGAAGGTTATGTTGTTTATGTCGTGAAGTACATATCTGTAGTTGATTTTTTTGTCGTTTTCCACGGGCGTGTCAGGCAGGCAGATTTTTATCGGAATATGGTTGCTATTACTGATGTCATCTTTTTCCTCACTTCATATTATTTCATTTCTTTTCATGCTGGTGAGGGTATTGTCTGGTCCTGACTGCAGCATCTTTCCATTCTTATTTAGTGTTCTGTGGGTGTAGATATCCGTGTTCAGTATCTTGAGGTTTTATTCTGTTAACCATTTCTTCAAGATTTTCCCTTTTGCGTCGTTGTGACGATCCCCCACAAATGGCTCCTCGCATTCACATAACCCCCAATCAGGATGTCTTTGATATAATCTAAAATTTTATTTAGCGTCTGTAATTATTCTTTAAATTCTACTGATTTGATAGATGGTGGTTATAGATAGATTGTTAACTCCGAACGAAAATCATTTCCTGAAGAATTAAACCTTCCATTCCATACAATTTTCACAGCTGATAACTACGGATTTAATTTGCTTGAGCCGATTGAACATGGGGAAATTGGTATTTATTATATTTATTATAATAAATAACAAATTGGAAATTGGTTTCTAATCGCGCGAAAAACTCATGCCGCATTTGACACAAATGGCAGGATTGAACGAAGCAGAACAGCTGATGAGGGGAAGAAAAGTTAAGTTTAAAATCTCGGACGGTAATGCACACGGATAGGGCCTCTCTATATCTTATGCCTCTATGTTGTAGGTAAATGTCAGAAGATCCAAATGGTGTTTGTGTCGAATTAATGCGTTGCATACTATTCTCTGGCACCATCTCTTAGTAAAATCTGAAAAAACTTATGCATACTTGTGGGTAGATCTTGTTGGAAATTTCGTGAAATAAGACATAGCCTCCTTCCTTTTGGTAACTATTGTTACTAAAATGCACTGATATATCCTGTACCTTCACGCCCGGAAAACTGATAGCTGCTGCGAGTATGCGTGAATAATGTGCATCTCCAGGTATTCACGTCTTAATTGGACCTTACAGTTGATTTTGCAATCCATTGTGACGAACAAAATGGAGGAATGTAATGACTCTAAATTTTGTATGTTGTTTGTTAGTGACGCAAATTCATTTGCTTGTTTCGAGTTGTAAATGATTCTCCTGATATGACCGCAACTTATTTCCTTGAATATGAGAATTTTGTGAAAAACATGTTTTATTTTCCCTAAAATTTTCTCCAAGTAAATTTTTCGAGTAAATTCCTTGAGTAATTTTTTAATTTTTAGAGATAGACTCAATTGGTTTGTGTTTATTATGCCCATGAAAGTGTGTTAATGGACTTACAATATGGAAACAATTGTCTTTAATGTCTGGATTAAGCTGCTACAACTGCAAGTGTTTACCTCGTAAGTGACCGACGTAAGCGAAAAGCTTAATAGACGCTGCCATAGACAAAAATCAAATGTAGTTTGATAATTATTTTTAGATTTGAGAGCGGTGCACTACGCCACTAAACGGCACAACCTGATGAGAAAATCGAGATGACATGAGACACAAGTGAAAAGAAAAATTAAAGATTTTCCACTCGGTCGTGAAAATGAGCTTTCTTTTGCATGTGATTTCCCCCGACTAGTAGCGATATGATTCTAGTTGTCGAGTCGTCTCCTTATGTTACCGGCCGCTATTAAGGATGTGCTACATTTCTTGCCATTGTTATTATAGTTTCGCGTCCTCTGTGCTTTCCGTGGCTAAGACAATTAATTTTCAACTAAATTGAAAGATGAGACGCTCTATTGGATTATAAAAAATATACAGAAGCTAAAGAAAAGAATGTCACGTGCTCCTGGGTGTTATACTGTTTTGCCTAAACAGTGCCTCAACTTTTACGGGAAATGTGGTGCTTTTGCAGATGGTCTCAGTTCTGATAATCTGCTTGTTATTGGTGTTCAAGTGACCATTTACAATTTCTGTATGTATGTTCTGTATGGGCAAGAAGCCAAAAATACGTCATAGCCAACGAATGCTAAACTGGGTAAACTGGGGCAAGTTCGATTGATTTTTATGGCATTGCTTGTTTGTAGTACTATCAACTATATCATGTTAAAATTATATATGGAAGCAGCAATAACCACAAAAATAATATGATAATATAATGACCTTATCGTGAGAAACAAATAATATGTGCTTGAGCTCAGCTTGAGTAATTCGGTATTGGTTTCTTTCCTTTCGGTATTGCCCAAAATCCGTCAAAGTCAATTCTTAGAATCTCTGCCCTTTGAAGCGTCAATTTGCCCAGTTTCATTTAACCTGGAGTCTCTTTTTTCCGAAAAAGTCGTTAAAGTGCAAATCGAGTGAATGCTTTAAGGCATAAAGTCAAGTGGTCCCGTGAGTTTGTCTGTCCTATGATCGTAAGATCCTTGAATGAAATCGCGTAATTGTTTTGTTCGAAGCTAATAATGAGAAAAGCAAGTTTTAATCGACATATAAACGTTTGTTTAACAACTGGGAAACAGTTTAGCTGCGCCGATGCATCAATTTTTACATCATCTACATCACCACAATCACAACCATGAACACGTCGACGATTTCGATGACGATCATTTGTAAGAATATTTCTCGAAGTTACTTAAATTTACTTTTGATATTTTCTTTCAATTATAAGTTTACTCGATAAATAATCTTAAACTTCCAAGCCAGATTTTTAAGGATACACGATTTGCCATTTACTAGGATTTTCTACCTTGTAGACTTAAATTTAGTTGATTGAAACCAATATTATACTTGTATAAAAGTGGCAAAAACTATTAATTTAAGTACCTAAAGGATATATACAGAGCTCACAATTAAACAAAATTAAATACGAATAATCTGAAAACTGTAAACAATCTCTATTAACTCTGGAGTACTAATCTTCACCTGTGAGGCGGAAATACCCCTATTTATTGCCCCTTGGAACCCCTATTTGTTGCCCCTGGCAAAATCATTGCTAATGTCAACTCAGTCACTTGCTCAGTCACCTCAGTCCCCTTTCAGATTCAGATTCAGAAGTTTATTGAGACTTTAACTATGACATGAGCTTATACTAAGAATACATTGACAAGGTAGGTTAATGACTGTTACATTATGTCACTTAAACTATGTGGTGAAGTTTAATTTTATTTATACATATGTTGGAGAAATTTAGTTAACGTGTGGTAATTCATTACGCTTGCTCAGGCGTATAACCTATCGCTTAGTTCTATAGCGACTTACAATAATATATAACTTAAAAACAAAAATGTAAAACAAAATTAAAAATAAATAAATAAACAAAACAAAGGAAAGAAAAAAAAAATTAAAAAGTTAAAGTTAATAATAATAATAATTGATATTTACAATTAAAATAATAATAAAACTTAATGATAAGGGTAGGCTATGTTAAATCTTACATACCAAAGCAGGAGTGGTGTACCTTTAAGGGCTAGCTTAGAATTTTTTATTTTTGCAAATTTTTTGATTTTTGATTTTATTCTATTTGTCTATTTTACTTAATATACTTAAATTGAGTTTGAATAATTTCTTATTGCTAGGGTTCTATTCGGATGTACTTATCTATTTTTTATTTATTTCTTGGTTATTTATATTTTTTCTTAACATAATTTGCTTGGTGAGTGCTTAGGTTTTTTTTTATTTTATCCAATATACAGATTTTTCGGAGGTTCGTTATAGAATGAAGGTTTCTGCATATTGTTCGAGGATCCCTGAAGCCATTGCACCCTCTCCTCTCCCAGCAGTGCGATAGGGGAGGCATAGTAATAAATCAATGCTGATGCTACCTTATTATCAGTTACGATTTTTCTAACAAGTGGGTTTGGGTGCTGAGAAAGTTTTTGAATTCTTTTGCTGGCTACGTTAGTTACATAGTTTAAAAATGGTGTTATTTGCGTGCATTCATAGAGTATGGAGTTTTTGTAGTATTTCAAATCAGCTTTTCTATACTTTCTAGAGCAAGCCCTGAGTATTTTCCTCTCAAACACTTGAAATTTTTCGGCTATTGTTGGCGACATTTGCATCCAAATCGGAAACCCATATGTGAGTATCGGCCGAATCAGCGCTTTATACATGAGGATTTTGGATTCGGAATTGAGATGCGGGGATCTAAATAGGGACTTTAAGAGTTGAGAGGCTATCAGTGCTTTATTGAGTACAATTTTGGCATGTGGGTTAACTTTAAGACGGTGATGGAAGGTTAAGCCAAGGTACTTGATAGAGTTTCTTATCGGAATTTGCGTATTGTTGATGCAAAGGGTAATATTTTTGCTTTCAGGGACTGTAAATGAGTGACCTTTCCCACTTGCATTGCGAAAGCAAATAAGATCAGACTTGTTGGGGTTAACTTTTAATCCCCAGGTGTGGAAAAAATTCAGTACCAAATTAAGATGATTTTTCACAGCGAACAGTGCCTCCATCGGTCTTTCTCCTGTTGCGTATAAAATGGTATCATCAGCATACATTAGCATCTTCGGCTGATAGGCACAAGGCTGAGCTTGCGGGCTGTAGGGAATGTCGTGCACAAAAAAGTTGAATAATTTTGGCCCAAGGATCGAACCCTGCGGGACTCCACTTTTAACGTCAACAAGTTTTGAAAGGGAGTTATCAATGGCCACCAAAAGCTTTCTCTCTTTTAAATAGCTAATCATGATTCTGAGAAGAGGAATAGGACACTGATTTGTAATCAGTTTGTACAATAGGCCATTTGTCCATACCTTGTCGAACGCTTTCTCTAGATCCAGTGCGCAGGCAACCGTAGCGTGTTTTTTTCTTAGCCCAACAATTATGTCATTTTGCAGTACCAGGGCAGCATGTTCTGTAGAGTGCATGGAGGTGAAACCGAATTGTATGTTTGGCAGTCTAGGGGCGAAATAAGAATCGAAATTTTTTGCAATAATCTTTTCTAGGATTTTGCCAAATGGAGATAGTATTGATATGGGGCGGAGATTTGCAATTTCCCCGTTAAATCCTTTTTTTGGAACTGGAATTAACCTTGCAACCTTCCACGGGTTTGGAAAGTATCCATTATTAATGCAGTTATTGAAAACTATTGTGAGTTTGGGGGCTATGGTGCTTGCAGATTTTTTTAGTAAGAAATTAGAGACCCCATCTACTCCAGTAGATTTTTTACTTTTAAGTGAGTTGATGGCATCGAGTATCTCGGACTCTTTTGTGAAAAAGGCAGAGTTTGGTCCCTCAGCTGGGTTGGAAGATAGGTTGTTGTTTGTAAAAATTGTTAAGAAGGATCCCGTCATGCTAAATGCGAACTCTGCTACGCGTGTATTTACTTTGTGGTATTGGCTTGGTGGGAAATTTTCTGCCGAAGTTTGGTACAGTTCCTCATAGAAGTTGGCACAGGCTTCAAGCTTGCTGTTACGGTCTGCAAAAACTGAGTTCTGGTTGGTGAGGTTTACCTTGTCGATATTTATTGAAAAGTATTTTCTGCCAGTGATCCTGTTGATTTCAGAAAACATTTGAGGTCCCGGTTTGATGTTTTTCAACGTGTCCTGGAATTTCTGGTTCACCTCCGCAGATATTTGTGCTTTAATAAAGTTTGAAATGATATGTACCTGATGTTTTATTCGTACATATTGGGGAGTAACTCTATTTAAATGTCTATTATATATTCTCTTAAGTTTCTGCAGGCATCGGTTTCGAAGTCTGACAAGCGATAAGGTAGTCTCAGATAACGCACCGTATTTAAAATATTTGGGGGCACGTGTAGGTGCATGATTTTCAGCAATGGTAGTAAGAGACTTGGGTAGTTTGTCTATAATGTTGTCAATTTCATGATTAGATATGAGCCTATCTTCAGGGATATATATAGCACTAATCGCATCACGGACATCCCTGTTGAACCAAGCCCAATCAACCAGGTTAAAATTTTGTATTTGTTTAGGTAAAACGGGATATTCCACTGTATCTTTAATCTCAATCACCAATTGTATGGCAAAGTGATCAGAAATCGAGGGAAGCGTGCTGCAATGGAGGTGTGTGGTTTTACTGAGTGTTGTCGAGGAGATTATAAAATTGTCAAGGAAGGATGAGGCACGGGGGTAAGTGGGAGTTCCCGCATTGATTAGTTGAAACATAGGGAGTGGGTCACGCCAAAGCCAGTTGTGTAGGATATTTCCGTTTGTATTGCAACGAGAGTCACCCCACTGTGTATGTCTAGAGTTCAAGTCACCCCCCAGAATCACGAAATCATATTCAGCAGCCACATCTTCAATTAAGTTTAGATCATTAATCATTGCCTGTCCTGCGTTTGGTGGTACATATAGAGCACCGGCGAGGAGTTTAATGTGGCGTTTTGTATTGCTAAGCAATGTGATCACAATGAACGAGGATTGCACTGCTTGCAACGGAATTGTTATATTGGAAAAGTGAAATGTATTTTTCACAAATATTGCTGTTCCCCTGGCGGAATCATTTCTGATTATGTTATAATTAACCGTTCGCAATTTATGATGTGCTGCTAATCGCGTTTCTGTAATAAGACCAATGTCAGATCCTGATTTATTTAAGAGATTTTCCAGAAACATTCTCTTATCGTGACTTACTAGAGAATTGATGTTAAGGGCTTGGAAGTTTAGTTTAATGCTGCTGTGCATTGCGTGATGCAAGGTTACACACGAAATTAAGGTATGCATTTGCCTTCTCAGCGTGCGTTGTCAGCGTATTGTAATGGCTCATGAATGAAGATGCACTCTCTAGTAGAGAGCTGAACTCAATCCCAAACAATTCCGTTGAGAGGTTGAGTATTTGGCCGATGGCGCTTATTGGACTAGGGTTATGGTTCTGGGACCGAGGCATTCCGGCATTAGTGGTTCCCCGAGCAACTGCTGCATAGGAGAGGTTTGGTCGTGTTGAACGAGGAGTATCTGCTTGGTTAGTAGATACTGGTGGCTTTGTGGTTGTTTCAGGACTGTTATTAAAATTGTTATACCTTTTTCTTAAAGGTCCTGTTTGAACCGTTTGCAATTTTTTTTTCTGATAGACTTCACAGCCAGAAAAATTTGCGGGATGTCCGTTTAGGCCACAGTTAACGCAAAACGGAGGAGGACTATTCTCATTTGAGGGGTCGCGTTCGCATGTTTCCTCTTTGGAATGTGCTTTATTGCACTTAACACATCGTGCATCGTAAGCACAGTTGGTCGAATTTTAATAATTTTTTTAATAATTGATTTTAATAATTTTTTTTAAATCTTCTTCCGTTTTAAGGTTTATACGGAATAGGTCTAGGGTTATACCTTCCCGTTTGGACCAAGTCGTGGAGAGATTTGTAATATTTTGAATGTTTAACCCTGGAGTATTCGACAGGATGTCATTTTTGATTTCTTCACAAGAGAAATCAGCACTTACTCCCCTAAGTACGACAGAGTACTTACGTAGTGAATTCGGGGTGAAGGAGAAGGCCTCTGCCTCGGATTTTTTGAGACACTCGAGAAACTCCAAGTGAGTTTCAACTGAATTCACACGAACTTTGTGCCGGCTTTTTGAGAGCGTTTCGATTCTAATTTTTGCATTAATATTAATTTTTTTAATCGCGTCTACAATACTCTTAGCACTCACCTTGCTTACAAATATTGGAGGGCACCACTCAAGCTCCTTACTAATTTTATTATTAGTACTATTCTGATTGTTTTCATTCCGATCTTCTTGTAGTTCGGCGTAGCGGTTGGGTGTTGTAGGCACTTCTATAACTGTCTGCTTCCTTGTTTTAGCCGCATTTTTCTTCGCGACTTCCTTGAAACCATCGGCAGCCATGTTGAGCACCTCGATGATATTTTCCTTGTCTGTCATTTCCATGACTTCGTATTGCCGTAGAGTTTCCACGTCGGCACAGGATAGCAATTCAGAAGGCAGGACTTTATTTCTGTTTTCCGGCTTATTTGCAGAAACTGTGGAAAGTTCGATTCTCTTCCGCTTCTGTTCAGGCGATCCACCGGCCAAAATCGATGTTGCCATTTTTCATTATGAAATGAAAGAGAGAAAGAAAATAAATTAAAAAGAAATTAAAAAGAAGGTGTGTACGAAGCGTCTCAACACCACTTGGTAGCGCTACGTTTCTGTTTGCTTAAACTCTTGAATTATCCACAAAGAAACTGCAATGAAAAACCGTTGGATATGTCAGTTGTTTTATTTTTTTCATTCGGCTTGAAAAATGGCGGTTATATCACGTCAACACCGAAAACTTAAACTTCAACTTGAACGTTGAACTCACACACTACAAAACACGTCTTGCTGCTTCAACTACCAGCAAGCCAATGAGTCCCCTTTCAGAGCAAACTCGTGGTTCATTAAAGCTCGTTTATAAAAAATAGTAATAATAAATATCACGTTCGTTTTGGCGTGGATTCTTTGAATTTGGGTCATATTTGATCTGCTATATTTATGACTATTGCCTTGTTTGCATTTCAAACGGGTAGAAAAGGTCTCATCATTAGTTGCCTAAATGAATTGTAATAAATCAGAATTACTGGGTTCCAGCATATTCTAAGCGACCTATTTCCTGTGATATCTATGCAGCGAATTCAACCCTTTTGGAACAATCCTAACGGTGACAAGAACCATGCTCAATTCATTAACAAAAACCGAAGGAATCGCGCTTTGAACGATGTTGAGAAAGCTTGCTATCTCTCTTAGCCTGCACTAGCCGTTTTTGGAAACTATTTTTCGCACGTCTATGCCCTCAGCGGTTGTGGAGCACATTGGACGTCCAGAACGATGATAATTTTCAATCACTCCATGACCTTCATTAAATTCTTTGAATTCATTATGAGATTGGGATTTTGATATTACAGCAAAGGATAATAGGCAAAAGCCAAAAGTGCGAAGCCGGCAAAAGCCAGTCACTACAAAGTAATGGATTACCGACCTATCAGCTTAACGTCTTTCATGCTGAAAACCCTGGAACGCCTGGTGGATGAGTACATAAAAAGCACCGTGAGCATAACGGAGCTTTCTCCCAACCAACATGCAAACCTTCCAGGGCGCACAACAGAAACGGCACTACACGAAGTCGTAAGCAGAATAGAGAGGAACCTGCCCATCAAAGATTTGGCGGCCTTCATTGATATTGAGGGAGCCTTCAATAATGTAAAAACTGAGAGCATAGTAGCAGCCATTCAAAGATATGGAATAGACTCATATCTAGCTAAATGGATGACGGAACTTCGAGCTTAAAGGAAGATTACAGCAGAAGAAAACGACGTAACCTTAAATAATTGGACTAAGAGGGGTATACCACAAGGCGGCATAGTATCACCACTTGCCTGGGTACTCACAGTTAACCAAATAGTGGAAGGCCTCAACGGGAAGGGTTTCAAAACGATAGCGTACGCTGACGATATTGTTATACTGATAAGTGGAAAGTTCCCAGAAACCATGTCGGGAATGATGCAGAACACACTGTCATATCTTTTCGAGTGTGCGAAGCTAAACGAACTACGCATTAATGCCGACAAAATGGCGCTTATGCTTTACACAAAGCGCCGTAAATCGGGAACATTTTCATCCCCGACCGTTGACCGAAAACATATAAGTTTAGTAAACAAGGTAAAATATTTAGAAATAACTTTGGATAGTAAGCTAACTTGGAAACATAGGAGAAGTCAGACGGAGAGCTACAGCGGCGATCTTCACAATAAAAAGACTATTGGGGAAAAACTGGGGAATAAAACTCAAAATTGCCCACTGGATCTACACAACAGTAGTGAGGCCAATAACCACCTACGGGCATTGGTTTGGTGGCAGGCACTACAAAAGGGAACCATTGCAAAAGAGCTAGAGAAGATCCAGCAAATGGCCTGCCTTGGAATCACAGGTGCCCTGAGGACTATGCTAACTGCTGTAATGGAGACAATGCTCAATCTCATGCCACTCGATAAATTCATCTTCAGAGAGGCATCACTTTCGGGCATCAGATTAAAATCCACATATGGGTTTTCTAACCACCCACAAACAGGGCACGTATGCATTTTGGAAAAAATGGAGAGAATGGCCCCGTCAAGTAAAAGGGAGCTGGGTAACTCCAACCGATAGTGGGCACAATGATTCCATGCAAGAGCAGCATATCAACTAGAGAAGCATGCGAAACGGTGCAGGATTCCACATCTGGAAGTGAAATTATAATCTACACCGATGGTTCCAAAACAGATGAGGGAAGCGGCGCCG
Source organism: Stratiomys singularior (assembly GCA_954870665.1). NCBI lineage: Eukaryota > Metazoa > Arthropoda > Insecta > Diptera > Stratiomyidae > Stratiomys > Stratiomys singularior. Next base: position 125,692,069 of record OX940877.1, read on the forward strand.
GGATCTTTTTTCAAGATGAATCGCAACTCAACCGAAGTTATAAACTGGAGAGCCACACCACAGTTTTCCAGTCCGAAGAGTTTGCAATAAAAGCGGCTATAGAAGCGGCAACAAACTACCTTAATGGAAGAATACAAATACTCTCGGACAGTGAGTCCGCACTGCAGGCGCTTGCCTCTAACCGCTTAGTTTCACAACTGGTGCAGGATTGCAGGTAGGTTCTCAAAGCCGCAACAACCAGAGTAAATGTAAAACTGACATGAGTCCCTGGACACAGCGGTGTAGAGGGAAACGAAAGAGCGGATGACCTAGCGAGAGCTGGATCAGCCGACAAAAATGCCACTAAAATAGACACAATTAAAGTGCCACTAGCAACGGTCAAAAGGGAACTAGATGAAGCCCTCTGGAAAGAGACAGATATGGTTTGAAATGACAGGAATGACTGCAGGATAAGCCGAGCTCTTTGATCTAATAAAACGAGGACAAAACAACTCCTAGGGGAAAATAGAAATGGCATTAGAACATTGGTGATAGTATTAACGGGCCATAATTTTCTAGGTCAACATGACAAACGAATAGGAATCCAAACGAATGTGACGAACGAACTTGCAGCGAGGAGGAAGATAACACGGAACACTTCTTCCTAGATTATCTAAGTCTGGCCAACAAATGTCTTATTTGGCTGAGATGTACTGGCGTAAGAGAATTGTTACAGTTGGCGACCACAGAGCTGGGGGAATTCCGTGGTTTCTGTAGGACGAAAGTGATTGACCATCTGTAAACAATAGTAATGTGTAGTACTATTGTTTAGGAGCTAAGCGCCGATGCTGGCCTATGCTTTTTCCAGCAAGTGGACCCCAGTACAAATAATAATAAAAAAAAGGCATAATAACGAAAAAAGTGCTGGCAACTTACAAAAAAGATTTATTTGAAAATCATTAAACGAATTATCCACGGTTGATTGACATTACAATTTGCTTATTCAATTTCCGGTTGCATTTTTGACAGCATGTATACCTTCGTCATTTTGTCAGATTGATTGAACTTGAGATGCAGAGATAACTATTTCCGGCTAGCAAAAATAAAAAACAAAATGAGTTTAAAGCTCACTTAACAATTCTGAAAAACAAAACTCATGTTTCTTGGATGAGTTTTGTTAAAGCTTTTGTTCCGTGAAATGCATTTCAAATCTGCATTGCAAAACATGTGTGTGCAATTTTGTTGTGTACAGTGAATGAAATTGAAAGTCCTTTTTCATTTAGTATTCTACACTTTGCAGGTACACATAGCATTATTTCTAGTTTACATTGTGACTGATAATTTTGCTTCTTCAGGCCATTGAACATAAAAGGGAAGGACTCAATTGCATCATTTTAGTAGAAAACTTAAGATCGAATAAATTTAGAGTTACAACTTTAACATTCCACATATCATTTGTTTTCTTCCTTGTATCGAACATGTTATCAATTCCTTGTAGATGCTCAGCCAACTCATGTGAACATTTTTTTGATTTCTCATTTACCAGTGACAGCAAGGTGAACAGGACGCTTAATCAGTAAGAGCTATCCGAAAGCCTGTTAGTCGTATCTCCACATACATTCACCGATGTTCCCAGATCCCTCTAAAAAATAGATTTTAGTTTTCGCTATCAACATAATCATGTTTAATGCAAAAACTTTCATGAATTGATAATTCCATATTCCATGATAAGAATGAGTTTTCCGGAATAAGTTTGACCGACAGCGATTGTAAAATGCTAGTTTCGGTTCCGGTGCTAAAAGTTTTCTGAAAATCACGCATAGATTGGATTAAGTTTTCAAAATCCAAAGTAAAAAGTTTGAAAAAGTTTCGGAGAAATTAAGATAGATAGAATAATAGCAAGATAATACTTCCGCAACGGATGAATCAAGTGCGCAGGATGTAATTCACTGGAAATTTGAACTTTTTATATTTTTGATGAGAGATGATCATAATTAGCTTTGAAATTTTAGCGAATTATTAAAGTTTGCAACGTGAATTGAATCTTTTAAATTTAAAAAAAAAAGAAAAGTTTTTTCTTTTGAATTGAATCGTCAATTGAATCTTTTAAATTTAAAAAAAAAAAGAAAAGTTTTTGTTCATAGTGAGCGCATAGGAAATTGTCCTTAATTTAGTAACAAAGATCTGAATTAGAGAAAAATTCAATATGTTACATTGTTTCAGAAAACAACCATGCAGCACTAATCCTAAATATATCATTCATTTGAATATTATATTTATTTTAACAAAAACCGAAATCAATTGACAATCACCTTAACAATAAAAGGACGGTTTTCAAAGTTCAAATTTAATAACCAACGAAAATAAAAATCTTGTAATGAAATAACAATAATTATAAGTCACACGTCCAGGAAAAGAAAGTTATTGTTGCTGTTAAGCACTAACATGCGAATGCGTATTCTTCATTGTAGCTGAATGTAACTGAACGAGGTTGTCGTATGTGGTGTGAAACGCTTTAAGTCAAACATATGATTTAATTCGTTTCCGCTTCCTTGAACTTATCCTCTATGAATGTCAACAGTGTGAAATAGGCATCGAGTATAAAATCCTCTATCAAGGCAATGTAGTTAGGTAGTAAAATCACTAATTACGAATAAAATCTATATCGACGTATTGAAAATGTATAACGCGCATATGTTGAACAGTCTGAAATTTACTCTACACTAGTTTTTGAGCCTAGGGAAAAAAACATGCATGTCCGATTCATGTGTGCAGTGGTCCTTCACTTTTTCTTTTGCAATATAAATTCCATAAGCTTTGGTAAATTTTTTTAACAGCAATTAAACGCTAGACTTGCAGAGCACAAAATAAAATAATTTTCGTAAAATTTTTCGTTTGCAATTAAGGTTAGTTTGTATATAATTTGCTAGTTAAATTTTCAGTTAGTTAAATCTTCAATTTCAATATTATTTAAAATGTTACAAATCGTTTAATTCTCAATATAGATTTATATTGATTTTTTAACTATGCATTTAGAATAAAATTAAGTTAATGCAATACTTGAGGGTAATGCAAAAGCAACTCTAGAAATTTTTTTCAAAGAAAACTAATGGAAATTCAACCTAAAGATGTGAGCTTTTCTTAAGTTCTGGGAAATTCTCTCGGAAAATGTTGCATTTGAGGCAATCAAATATGTGAGACAGGTTTAAAGCAGTGGTCGAAGATTTTATGCCGATTCTTGCCAAAACACGCATGGTGCATTACAATTTTTGTGTTTTAATATGCGTATACTCAACTTAAAATTAAAAAAAAGAACATCGAATTGGTGGAGCTGTAAAAGTATCAAACATTTATTTTACTCTAGGTAAATTTACTTGATAAACGTTGTAGCTTTACTGCGCCTCACTGCTTTTCGTAAGAGATCTTGCAGATCATAAGCATCCTTTTGATGCCGGTTTCCGGCTGGTTTGCTCTTGTTGTTTTATTCGAATAATACGCCTAAAGACCGGCCTTCAAAAAGTTTAACGTATTGGCAGATACTTCAATGGGATTTCATGCCAAGCACTCATGGCCAGCAACAGATTTCGTTATTCATTTTCATCCTTGGTGTTTTTTTTGTCCGGTGATCCAGCTGGTTGTTTCTGCTTTCAACCCCAAAAAAAGAGAAAAAGGTTTGCTAGTTTTGCTGGCTATTTGAATCAATTCGACGCTTGAAAAATATTGAAAGGTTGTTTTGTTAACGTTTACATACATTTACATACATTTTGTTTCTAACTTTGAATTTGTTGTCATACATGTTCTGATTTAATGAGAAGTTTCTTTGGAGTTATTTTGGTAGTCGAAAAGGATATTTGCAGAATTTAAAGTTTGTCCAAATAAGCTAAAACTTGACTCGACTTAGACAATAATGCATCGCTTTAATCTACTGATATTTTTCTTAAGAGATGCTTTATAGCAAATTTAAATAACAGCAGAGCGTGTCCAATCCTTTCTTAAGTCCGATGTAACTGTCAAACTCATCTCCCAGTTGATTTTTAATCTGCACCTGTTCTGTCGTCGATATCATTGTCATTCTGCTGAAGCCGGAATCGTATATACAGATAAACCTGGTAGCCTCCAGCTTTGATGGTAGCAGTAGCCTTCTTATGAAATCCCATCAAAACTCCATCGCGTAAATATCCAAACGAAACGTGCAATTTTTCTGCTCTGCGGTAACATAAACCATTAAACGATGAACCAGAACTTCTCCCTCTTTCTTTGCAACAACGCTTGTAACGGACTAAAGCGAAATTACGATTCTGTTGAAGGCAAGAGCCACTCGCATTTCGCCTTCATTTTGACGTTTCGTTCATGAATACGATCAAATGGTAACCAAAACACTAAATTTTTGCTTCAAACAATTGTCACCCACTCAGTTTTTACTAAAAACTCCACATTCTCTTTCAGACACTTTTCTACAGCGTCATACGCGTGCAATGTAACTCTTTTTGCGAGACAAAAAGACGATATCCTATCAATACTCTTCCCCGCCATGGCCCGCTCGCGGTTATACAAATTATGAAACTCTCAAATAAGTTTACGCGACGTGTCAGTCTACTTAAGACCTTATGTGTACTAGTGTGCGTGGCGACTGACCGGTTTAAACAATCTAATTCGACTTACATTCCACATTTCTAAAATTATCACGAGCAGTATTGCCGCATGTCTATCAAATTTGAAAGATATCGATATCTTGTAATTTATTAAATGTTTAATCTTTAATATCCCTTGATTATTTCTCTGTGTTTCATGTTTAGATACACTTTGATAATTATTTCAACGTTTATATCTTAAATTTATGAATTAATTTGATTCGATTAGAACTCTTTGAGGCAATTCCGTTGCAACTGAATTCACACATTCTAGTTATGAATGTGAATTCATGTATTCTAGTCTGACCGTTTTTTTTACCTTGCGCAACATTCTTCGTTGAAATGATATCATCATTATAAGTTCACATGAAGAAGACGCCAATACTTTTGTAGACTACGTGAATTGACATTTGCAATATAGAAGAGTCTTCAGAAAATTTCAATGTTTTGAAATCACCGACATACAGCCTGTCTGTTACAAGAAATTATTTTTATCGTTGAAGCTAATTTTAAGTTTTTAAAGGGTTAATTTTTTTATACCTTTATTTAAGGCTGAAGGAAGGGGTGTGGTTTGAATAAAAGGATGTCAGTCCAAAACAAAGTTTTAAGAATTCAAGCTATGCAATATCGAATTTAGTGTGATTTGATTTTTAACTGTATTTGATCAACAAAGTCTTACTCTCGACGTTTTCACAAAATTCAGCCAAGTTATACGTGTCCCAGTAACCCCGAAATTGTTCTTCAAGAGTTTGAAATTCATGGTAGAATTATTCACTCTGTTCTTCATTCCTTTCGCCTATATTTCGCGAGATATGGTCTAAATGGCTGTAAGAAAACGCACTTTCAAGCTGGTGTTAACTTCAAATCACTGGAAGTAAATAAAACAAAGTTTTCACTAAAACGCTTTCATTAAACTAAAAGTAAAAACATTTAAAATAATTGTTTTAACTGAAACTATTAAAATTTTATTTAACTTGCTGGAAATCGATGACATTAGCAGAACCTATTAAATATGGGGGCAACGTTAGGCAAATCGCCACCGAAAATATGAACGATACATGGGATCAAATTTCGAAAGAATTCATTGCATTGTGTATCATACAAAATAAACTCCGGAAAAATCTGTAGTATAACATACACTCTGACAAAAAAGGATCCGCAAGTTTGAAATAAAACGCAAAAATATTAAACTTCTTCAATATTTATTGAATCTCCTTCAAAATATGCTCCATTTAAAGCGATACACATGTGGTTCCCCGGAGCGGTAATTTCAGTCTGGAGAAAAGAAAAAAATCACACGGAGCTAGATCAGGCGAATAAGGTGGCTGGTCGATGGTATTTATCGAGTGTTTGGTCTTAAAATCGTTAATAATCGTGGCTCGATGTGATGGTGCGTTATCGTCATGCAAAATCCACGAATTGTTTTGCCACAAATCCGGCCGTTTACGGCGAATATTTTCACGCAAACGTCTCAAAACAATTAAATAGAAGTCCTTATTGACCATTTGACCTTGCGGAACGAATTCATGATGAACCACACCACGAATATCGAAGAAAATAATAAGCATCGTCTTGATTTTCGAACGATTTTTGCGAGGTTTTTTCGGTTTCGGCTCATTTTTTCCCACCCATTCAGATGATTGTTGGCTCATTTGTGTGTCGTGTTCATAGACCCATGTCTCATCACCAGTTATGATCCGTCCCATGAACGTGGGATCAGAATTCGCACGATCTAGCATGTCTGCAGCTACCTGCATCCGGTACTGTTTCTGAAGAAAATTCAGCTCTAAAGGAACAAGCCGAGCGACGACGCGCTGCATGCCCAATTGGTTCACCAAAATCAAACGAGCGGTTTCACGAGAGATGTTGAGATCACGAGCTATCTCTCTAACACTGGCATGACAATTTTCGAGCACAATTTCCTTGATTTTTTCGACGTTATCGTTGGTTGAAGAGGTCGACGGTCGTCCTGAACGAGGCAAATCTTCGACGATCTCCCGACCGTTTTTAAAGGCTTTGTACCATTTGTACACTTAGGTTTTCGATAAAACAGAGTCTCCATAAGCCTTTTCCAGCATTCGCAACGAGCCAGCACACGAAATTTCGTTCAAAACACAAAATTGGAGACAAACTCTTTGTTCAATATTTTTTTCCATTGTAAAATTCGCAGACTACCACTGAGGTCGACTGGATTCAACAGCTGTCGTAAACAAACTATTTGACAGACCGCGCTCATGTTTGGCATAGTAATTACGGACAGTCCTACCAACATACAGAAACTTCAAATACTTAAAAATACTAAACGCGGGCAATTTAAATGTAAATTTCCGGATACTTTTTTGTCACAGTGTACGTCAACTGCCTATTGTGGAGAATTAAGGCTGCTTAAAAACTAGAAAATTAAAGCCCAAGATACAATCCTGCGATATCTTCGATGTGAAAGCGCAATGATGTGTCCCGCCCGTCTATTTGCATCGCTTCAAAATGTTCTTGTCATATCAAATTTTTTCAGGGTTTCTGAAGGTCAAAACTGTAAATTTTTTAGGACACAGTATTATTCAGGATATTTTGTTTTGGGTGCATTTCAAAGTTTACGACAGATTGGCTAATAACTTACGGAAAAATTCAGCGTCGTGCGAGATTTCGGACTTTCCGAATATGGGAACGCGCAAAATGATAACCCTACGATAACTCGAGCGAGACAGCCATCTCCCTCTCGCATCATAGTAACGCAGTGTTGAAGCATAGGCTTAACTATGAACTGATTGGATACGATCAAGCAGTTGATAGGAATCCACATTCGATATCTATCAAATTTCGTTTTAAATCAACCACTAGCAAATATAAAGGCATTAAAAAATTATTTACGTAATAAATATAATTTGTGCTATTTATTTTTTGTTCACTAGTCTAAAATTGCACCTTTACCATTTCAACTTATTTTCTGATATTCGTCCCTGTAATAAGTAAGGTAAAATTGTCACTGTAGAGAAAGCTGATCTTCCGTTTGAGGAAAATTTGCTTTAGAAATTATCGTTACGTTTGAATATTCTGACGGCAACAAAAATTTTGTAACTATCTAAATGACATAAATCAACATGAAATTATTCAAGATAGCTTCATTGTGTCATCCTTTTGCATCAGTGTTTCTCGATATTTATAGTATGTGAATTTTCGAAATATTATGTAATTAGATCAGACTAGCGTTAGATAGCTTTCGTCATCTTCTGCTGCAACGGATACTGGTATTAGTTCACGAATTTTCCTAGCTGCTGAGTTTCACTAATTTTATATGCAATTCAGTAAGCGTGATTTTATGATATATGTTTAGTTGACGTTTTCTTTGGTTAGATCTCTATTGATGGTGATGATGATGGTGATCTTTGACCGCAGATATACTTTGTTTAAACACTATCCTTACCCAATCCTATCATGCAAATTCGTTACCCTGGAAGACCACCCTTTGTCCATAGATTTTAAAACTCCTCCGGTAGCTATACACTCAAATAGTAAGTATATATAAAAGATTTTTCACTCCCCCGTTTTGTATTTCTATGCTTCGTGCCATCGATTCTTTACCATAACGGTGACCCCGATGTGATACGTCAACGTGTGATAATACGTCATCACCACCTGAAAGAGAAAATTAATTATTGGGTCTATTTAAACTACGTATTATGGAGTGAAATTCCAGGATTACGGTTCCACTCCCCAAAACCGATTACTCTTAGCTCTTCTTGTAGGAGAAGCTTTCAACAGAGTCCATAAAATGGTGAAACCTGTAAAAACTAATAAACATAAGTTGTAATAAACAAACAAATAGCTGAAGAAGTACCCGGTATAGGATATCCCAGTCACTTTAGACAGCTTATATAGTTTCAAAGTCAGCGTTACTTATAATCCTTCATTAATACCAGAACTAAGGCACAAAATTTGCCGTTGTTTAAAAAATTTGGATAAAAGGAAGAAACCCAGCCAACTTAAAAGCCATCTTAAAAAACTGGAATGCTTGGCTATAACTGAAAATATGCGTCATGCTTTAGGAAAAGGAAAATATTTAGGACAAGGCAAGAGACAATTTAGTTGGTGCACGAAGTACAAAGCGGATTGCCCCAGGAAACATTGCAAAATTTTCACAATGCCAGCATTATTGGTATTCGAGGTTGGGCAGAAGATATCTGCTAGTAATACCAAACTTTTGGTCCATGTTGACACAGTGCACCTTCCAATGCAAGATATGTAAGGGTCCGTCACTGATGTATCTGAAGAATGCATCTTTGCTAAGACAAACGTCTTGAATTTCTTCATAAATTATATAAATATTTAATTGAGAGTGCAAGAATCTGTGCAGACTTCAGACATCTTCATTGTTGGTGGTCTCGAATGCTTCGAGCGACATAAGTATTCTTCGTCTCGTAAGGGGATAAATAGGAGCAGGAGGATATATATTGGTTGGTTTGGATGATTTTTTAACACATTAGGACTAAGTATATTTTGTTAGAGTACAGAGTATTATTGGATAACATTTTCTGAAGTTTTCAAACATATTTCTTGAAAAATCCTTGAGATATCGGCGGCTGCGGATCGTACATCACGGATGGGCAGTTTGTATACATCGTGGAGATTCGAATTTTTTTCTGGAATCACAAAAAATAAAAAAATTCACGTTTTTATGAGTTTGTGAACTAAAATTTTGGAAATTTCTGCTTTTTGGAATTAGAAAACCGAGGGTGAATTTTGACCGTATTTTTATATTTAGCAATGGAAAAAATAGTGAAAATGAACATATTCATTAGAATTGTAGTTCAGATGAACGTATACATATATAAAAAAAAAGTGTGACATTTTTCAAAAGGATCGGAAGCAAATTCAGTCAGCGGGAGTATACACAAATTGGAAAAAAGTTGTTTCAAGAGCCCATTTCGAGCGCTTCAACCAGTCGACGCTTGCTTAAACGCATAACTTTTAAACGGGCTGGAAGTTTTTTTGAAATTTTCAGTGTATTTTCTTGAATAGTTCAAGAATCGATTTATAAATATTTGATGAATAATTTACGAAGGACACTTTTTTTTATCAGTACAAAAGCACAGCTATGTGTGCACAATTAGAAATACTTGCAAGTACCTCGATAAAGAGATAGCTATAAGCTGTGTGCCACAAAAGGATTGACAATTCATGATAACTTTCTTTAGGATTAGAAAACCAATTGGTCCGTTTCTTTTTGCTTGGAAAATTATACCCTGGAACATTAGATTTGTAGATATTAAAGAATTATAGTTGAAACATAGGAGATAGCTTGATTGCGAAATTGTTAGTAAGAAAGGTTGAAACGTTTGATACACTTTCCAGATCTGTTCTCTAAGCTTCTACAAACTATGCCAAGAGTTATTATTTTTGTTATTGTACTGGGGTCCACTTGCTGGAATTTAGCATATGCCAGAACTCGGCTCTTAGTTCCCCATGTGTAGTACTATTGTTTACAGATGGTACATCCTGTAGTCCTACAGAAGCCAACGAGTTCCACCAGCTCTGTGGTCGCCAAACGTTCCAATTCTGTTGCGCCAGTACACCTCAGCCAAGTAAGGCGTTTGTTGGCCAGACTCGGGCAATCTAGGAGAAAGCGTTCTGTACTTTCTTCCTCCTCGCATGACTTGGCAGGTGTCATCCATTTGGATTCCTCTTCGTTTGGCGTGTTGACCTAGAAAATTATGTCCCGGTAATACTGCCACCAATGTTCTAACGCCATTTCTGTTTCCCCCAGGAGTTGTTTTGTCCTCATTTTATCAGGACGAGACCAAAGAGCTCGGCTTATCCTGCAGTTGTTCCTGTCATTTCAAACCATATCAGTCTCTTTCCAGAGGATTTCGTCTAGTTCCCTTTTAAATGTTGCTAGTGGCACTTTAATTGTGTCCATTTTAGTGGCATTTTGGTCGGCTGATCCAGCTCTCGCTAGGTCATCCGCTCTTGCGTTTCCCTCTACACCGCTGTGTCTAGGGACTCATGTCAGTTTTACATTTGCTCTTTGTCTTTGAGAGCCTGCCTACAATCCTGCACCAGTTGTGAAACTACGCGGTTAGAGGCAAGCGCCTGCAGTGCTGACTTACTATCCGAGAGTATTGAATTAAATATGAATTTGTCGAGTGGCATGAGATTAAGCATTATCTCCATTGCAGCAGTTGGCGTAGTCCTAATGGCACCTGTGATGCCAAGGCAGGCCATTCGCTGGATCTTCTCTAGCTCTTTTGCAATGGTTCTCTTTTGTAATGCCTGCCACCAATCCAATGCCCGTATGTGGTTTTTGGCCTCACTACTGTTGTGTGAATCCAATGGGTTATTTTGGGTTTAATTCCCCAGGTTTTCCCTATTAGTCTTTTCATTGTGAAGAGCGCCGCTGTAGCTCTCCGTCTGACTGCTCCTATGTGTGGAGTCCAAGTTAGCTTACTATCCAAGGTTACTCCTAACTAATTCACCTTGTTTACTAAGCTTATATGTTTTCGGAGCCCAAGGCCGCCAAGGTGTAATCTTTGATGGCCAGGTTCCTCTATTCTGCTTACAACTTTGTGTAGTGCCGTCTCTATTGAGCGCCCTGGGAGGTATGCGTGTTGGTTTGGGCAAAGTTCTGTTATGTTATCACGCTGCTTTTTATGTACCCATCCACCAGGCGTTCCAGGGTTTTCAACATGAAAGACGTTAAGCTGATAGGCCGGTAATCCGTTGCTTTGTAGTGGCTGGCTTTTCCCGGCTTGGGTATGAAAACTACTTTGGCTTCTTTCCAGTCCAGAGAAATATAGCCTTTGTGTTATTGTGATATCTTCTTTCATGAGCATGATCGGATACACTTTGTCGGTTCCTGGTGATTTGTAAGGTTCGAAGGTATTAATGGCCCAAAGGACCTTTTCTTCGCTTTCTATTTCTTTTAGGGGGGGGGGGGCACGGTAAGGAGTCACGTTGTTTAATTGTTCTGCCTTCTCATCCGTTGAGCCCGGAAAGTGTTGGTTTAGTAGGAGCTTCAGACGTTCTATGCTATTTGTTGTCCACGATCCGTCCGCCTTTTGGAGCATCGTGTTCACATGTGGTTCTCATTTCAGATGTCTCGTTTCCTCCCTTAATGATGCTGCAAAAAAGATTCCAGGATTTCCTTTTCTCTCTTCTCATAGCTGTTTTAAAAATTTTCAGATTTCGCTTATAGTCCTCCCAATCCGTATCTCGGTTTGTGAGGCGACCTTTTGTGAAAAGTCTTTGAGTATTTTTCCTGATCTCTTCCAGTTTTTTGTTCCACCAGCTTATCTTTTTTTGTTTGACGATAGTGGTTGGACACATTTCACTGAAACTATCGACCAGTATACTTGTGATGTACCTCACTTCAATGTCGATGTCCTTTCGACTTCTCAATGGGTTTGACTGGTGTGAACCTATATAACTTTTAATAGCGTTGGTGTAGTCGTTCCAATCCGCTTTCCTAGGATTGCAGAAGACCAATGGGGTCTTCTTGCCTCTTCTTACTGGAAAGGTGATCCATTGATGGTCCGAGAGGCTAGGTGAGTCACATACTCTCCAGCCGTGCAGGTCCTCCAATGCCTCTGTTGTGATTAGAGTGACGTCAATCACTTCCGCTTTATTTTTCTTGATGAAAGTCGGTGTGTTACCCTTATTTGCTAAGTTGAGGTTAGTTGTTATTAAGTAATTGAGTAACTGCTCACCTCTTTCGTTGCACTTGATGCTTCCCCAGAGTTCGTGTTGCGCGTTCGCATCGCCCGCTTCCCCCGTATATGCTCCGATAGGGTGCAGAATTCGGTGGTCGGCATCGGAGCGTTAAACGGTAGGTATGCCGAGGCAAGCGTTATCTGCCCGTCCCTTCCGTCAAACACTGCTGATGTAAGATCCATGTTGCTGAACTGCGGTAGAAAAATTAAATTAATTTCCTTGCGACATATAATGCAGCTACGGATTTTGTTTACCCCGCAAAGATTTTAAATTGTTTTGCACTGATTCCAAGTATCTTTCCATTAAGTTGGTAGGGCTCTTGTATCAGTGCTATGTCGGTATTCTCATCTGCTAGATGTTTAAACAGGATGGCTGTTGCTGCCCTGCTGTGGTGCAGATTTGCTTGTGTCACCCGCCTTGGATTTTCGCTTTTGCTCCAAGGGCTCGGTCGCCTTTGCTTTGGCAGTCACCTGGGTGAAGCCAAAACTCAGTCGTCCGTTTTTGTCCCTTAGAGTGCTGACGTCTTCTTTTCGCATGCACATTCCCAGGACCATGCCTCTGTTGGCGACTTCTTTCTCCGCAAAGAGATGCCACTTTTCCGTTTCATATCCCGTATTTTGCAGTTTAAGCGTCTCGAAGGCTTCCTGCGGTGTCTGCTCCGTTTCGGGTATAAATACCTTGACGGTGCATAACCGCAGTACCTCCTTTATGGAGACGACTCTAAACTCCTCGTTCAGGGTGTTGTTTACCTTGGCAACTGCAGTCTTTAGATATTCTAGAGACTGCTCGTCGTTACAGGTTACAGTCAGATGGTCTGCTGTCGGTTTCATTCCTTTGAATGTTAGCATTTTGTCTGGTTTGCTGCGTAAGTGCTCGAAGAGGTCCTTCTTCAGAGCGGTTTGCAGCATCGCGAGATGATCCTTTTGGATTTTACCAGTCTCATTGAGGTAGTCTATCGCCGCTACCGTTAGTGCATCGATTGCGACGTCCCGATACGACGTCCCGAAACGCCAGAGTTTGGGGTTCGGGGCTTAAACTCCGTTCATTTTTACCAGTGCCTTGGTTGCTGTCATCTGATCTCATCAGCTTAGGTCCGGTTTTACCCTTTTCTTTTGCGGTTGGTGGTACAGCTTCCTTGGCAGCAGCAGCCAATTTACCAGGTTTCCCTTGGTTGGCTACTGCTTTTTGACTGGTGCCAGGGTTCGTTGGGAAGCTCTTCTCCCCGATTGTGTTTTGATGCTTCAGTTTCCTTTGCGCCTTTCTTCTTAGGTTTCTGTTTGATGCTCCCGTCTTCCCAGTGGGTGCGGTAGCTGCCATTGCGCTTGTTTTGTTGTAGGCACTCGTTAAATGCACGCCCTAAGGGTGTGTGCTAAGGGTTACAAAGGCGTAGTCCTCTGATGGAAACGATAGGTATGCGTTATTTGCTAATTGAAGACAGAGCCGAGTAAGCCAAAGAAGGTAGCTAAGGAAGGTAAAAAAATTAAAGTAATATTAAGGCTGCGAGTATTTAGGGTCAGCATAAATTCGTCCCCATTAGACATGCACTCTAAATAAAATAGAAAAGAATTCGGAGATAAAAAGTAACTAAAAGCTTGAACAACTCCATTGCTCCTGGTTGGGTTCAATTTACGTACTACTAAATAACATTACGAGAAGAGCCCTTCAGAAGAAAATGACGGATTCGAATCTTTAAGGAAGTTCAGTCCGTCACATCCATGATTTTTACACACGTTCTTAGGCTTACTAGTCCATTTCAGGACACATTTAATCATATTTAACATGTATTTTATCGTCGTCCTCCTCTAGTTAGCATGCAGCGCGTATTTATTTACATTGACATTTCTGCGAGATTTTTTTAGTGCTGAAAATGACAAAGGAGCAGAACAACGAATTAGCATCAAGGTTTGCTATAATCTAACGCAAAAACGATTGATTTTATGAATATTTTTGCATTTGCATTTTACATTTGGAGAGGAGTTTCTGGATGAAGCGAGGTTAAAAATGCGGCACCTGCTGTTTAAATATGGCCGCACATCAGTTAGCAGCGATTTTCGCTCTAGCCGACTTTTGAGCTCAATATCATTAGAAAACGTCTAGAGTGTGTGACGTCTAGGGAAACGTCAAAAGGCGACTGGAGGAGTGCTCTGAAGTTGACTCTGAACGTGGACTATGAAGTGCTCTGAAGACAATGTCGGAAGATGATTTTAAAGAATGTTTCCGGAAGTGGAAACACCCTTGGGTTCGTGTTTTTCAATCAAATGGGGATACTTTGAAGAATATCAGTCACCGATTGATAAAGGATATCATCAATGCTGAGATATTAAGGTAGGCTCGAAGCTTTTGGGACAAACCTCATAATTTTTTTCAACACACAACTATAAGCTCTGCTACATTCAGTACAAAGTAACATTTGCTCTTAAGTCACGATTTATTTCCCTGATAAGTAGCATGAATTTCGCGGTAGAAGGGATTTTGCTAAAATTGCTTTTGGCAAATCAAAATAGACAGTTTGAATAATATTCAATTATATGATTATATTCAATAAATTGTTTGAAAATTTATAATTTATGCCAAGAAATTCTATGTATCTCATACAATGTTTGCATACCTCTGCAATTATGAATTAAAATATTCGCATACACCAATGTAATACACCCTCCGCCCTTAGATAGAAATAAAAACATTAAAGAAAAATGCGAACTTGAAACCATTTGACCATCGTTGCATCTTAAGTACGGGGACAGGTTGGGGGCCGTCTCTAATCGAATTTACTACCTCAAAGAATCACTACAAATGCGTGAATACCGAGGTGTTTTGCTGAAAATATTGTCCAGCGTAAATTTAGTTCATCCATTGTTGCATACTAAGCAGACCGTGTCGTATTACAATCTAAATAGTGTTTTCCGAAATTTGGTTTAGTACTCTGGAAATGAGATCGTTTGAATGAGATAATTTATCTCCATCGGTAAAATTTTTCCAGATCTTCGCGAGATTTTTTCGACGTTAGTTGAAAAGTTTTCTGAAAAGTGCGCTAACAATCGTCCATTTGTGCTTTAGCGAAAATCATCCTTATAAGTGCGGTCTAACGAAATTGTTTCTTGATTTTGAGATCTCTGTGAAAAAACCATTGATAAACACATCTTCAAAGCATCATCTGAAAATTTGTTCACAGTGCGATCGTTTTTGTTTTAAATTTCCGATTCGTCCTCGTGACGTGTTGCGCAGAACAAGTGAAAGTTTCCAAACGGAAGGGTTTAGTTGCAAACTTGGAGTTCCTACTTATATAATCGGAATATATCTTCCCGACAGCTTTATCTCACAGCCCGAAAATGCCGGATGATGTAGAACAAATAGAACTTGAAGAAGAGGAAGAAAAGGATGAGGCAAAGGGAAGGTAAACGAGATTTTCGGTTTCTAACGTTATTTCATTCATGCTCGACTACGGTGGGAACTTAACGATTTCGAAAGTAGATTAGTTGAAACCTTACTTGCATATTTCACGCTAATAAGCTTGAGAATCCAATAAAACTTTGTGAAGTCTTGCTTTGATTGCCCAATGAAATAAGATACCACCGCCCTGTTATATGTTAAGAAGAGGAATACAAGTTGATTTATAGGGAGTGCGAAAGAGGGAGAAGGGAGCAGGCTTAAGGCCTGCATACATATGTTTGCTTTTACCGATACACGTGTCGATACATCGTGTTTGTAAAAGTAAATGAATTAAGGCAAATGCTATCTTATGATCCCCTTGGCGAATGTGATTACGTTGTTTTAACTTCCTTTTCGCTGAAACGTATCAACATTGTCTTTGGAGGGGTTGAAAAATATTCTTCGGACACATTCTTTGCAACTCAAGCACTGTGACCTTACGATTACATAAATTTCGCCATGAGGAGAGAACTGTGGCTTCTCCACATTGCCATCGTACGTGGAGTCATTTTTTGTGACCAGAAACTATGAGAACATTCAAATTTAAGTGCTGAGTTACTTAATGATATTAGTTTTGTTGATTGGTTAATGCGTTGAATTAGAGTTAAGCTTACCATAACATTGCAGATTATTCATACTTCATTTTTAAGGAGTTTTTCCTTTCGATTATAAAGTTTTTTGATCATAGTTTTCTCTTCAATGATATGTTCTGAGCGAGAAGCATAATAAAGAGAGTAGAATAATTTGCAACTAAGTGCAGATCCTTTTGTAATCTGTACCACCAAATGTTCAATTTTGCAATGTAAATAGTATCAGAATGAGTTTTTAATAGATAATTTCCTTTTGAGGTCTATTGTTATAGGCATATTTATTTGAGCGCTATTATTTTTATGCTTCTTGAATGTATGCATGTACACATGCGAAAAGAATCATACCATTGGCAAAAAAGTGTAAGATCAGTTTCATCATCCCATACAAGGTCTTATCAACATCAGTGGTACATTCTTCCTGCGAGCTATTCTTGTTGACTATCCGTTACTTATTTTGAAGACGCTCATTCCAACGCACACTCAGATTAAATCATCCTTTTCACTTGCTTTCAAACTTAATTGGGATAAAGGATCCGATAGATGTCAGAATCTCAATATAACAAACATGCACACAAATCTCGAATATATTCTCTGCAATAGAATGTACAAACTATAGAGTTATAAAATCATAAGGACGAAAATAAAGAACTTTTCGTCCAGATTTTCCTAAGGCCGCTAATATTTAGATAAATTTTCCACCAGTAACAAAACGTGCACAAAGACAGAGTAAATTCAGAAACAGAAATTGCGAAGAAATTAACATTTAAGAATGTCGATTGCTTTTCTATCTAATTTATTTATAAGTTTATAATATTTAGTTTCTATAGTCATAAAATCCGCTCAAAGTTTACTGACCAAAAATGGCACCTCAACCTTGTAAAAAACTGACGGGGTTTCATGATAAATTAACCAGTGTCATTGCTTTCAGATAAATCAAAATTCAAATAAAAAGTAATTATAAATATTTTAAAAATATAAAAATAAAATATTTTTATTGATGAATAAATATTTTTATTGAGACTTTTATATGTACATGGTGTGCATTCACTGATATGATTATGTCCTCTCACACAGAGAACTTAATTCGGATTAAGGCCTCATGGCCAGCGCTAACGCCTTAAAAAGATCTTCCTCAGAAACTCAAATCGAATCGATTCAGAACACACCACAGTAAAGTGCCAAATAAACAGCCTGGAGACTGTAATAAGGGAAAATGTACATGTTAAAATGAACAAAGCTTCCGAAGACAGACTGACAAGAGACACATTCAAGGAGATCAATGCGCTTATGGGACGTCATACTGCATGGTCCTCATTAAATAGAGGCTCCATTCAACTAAACGGAGTGTTCAATGCAACAGAAGAGAAGTTTGCTCGCTACATTTAGCGACTGTACATGTTGGCGTCCTCGGACCAAAACACTAACACAATTGTAGAAAAAACGGTCACCGAATTTCTAAATGTATACTAAGTGTCCTATCTCGCTATCTCTTCACGAACCAATAGAGCCTCTAGTCCCTCAAGCAAGCCCTACAAACATTTCTTTGTAAGTCCTGATAAGATACTTTTCGCCCTCCGCTCGATCGTAAAATGTCTAGCGGCCCTCATGGTATCCCTAATTACATACTGTGGAAATGTTCCAACGCCGTTCACAAATCGCTCACTAACATTATTAATCACTGAATTAGTAATGGGTACTTCGCCAGAGCGTGAAAAAGAGCTTTACTACCCTCACATCCAAAAAAGTTGCGAATGGTGACTTAAGCAAGTTCAAAGCAATATATCTGCTTTCAAACTTAGGTAAAATCTCGGAAAAAAATCACTCTATCTTGTTCAAAACCTTTGCTAAACCACTAATATCACTAATACCAGTACCGCTAATATCAGTGCGATTTCAAAGGATAGTTGTCGACGGAACAAGCGGTCTTCCTCTTACACGATGACATCTCACCCGGTCTTAGAAAGAAGTAACTGTAGTCTGTTCAATAGACCTAGAAAAAGCGTTCGACTTCGTGTAGGCTAAAAGCCTCGTAAACAAATTCCTGAAGGCTCACTTCTTGATCCCGCTGACACGAATTATAGCCAACTACATAGATCAAGGGCCCTCCTGGTCAAAATTGCCGATGTCTACTCGAGAACTTTAAGCATTCGCTCTGGTGTTCCACAGGGATCAATACACGGCCCTAATCTCTTCAATATCTTTCGTCACGAAATTCAAACTTTAATGCAATTGACAAACAGCATCGAGCACTCTGCTCAAAGCTATATCACCAACCCTCCTCTCCCCACAATCTTACACGCAGATGACATACTTGTTCTCGCTACTTTCAGGCCCTATCAAAGGCCTGCGAGACATCGTACCTAAAATACAATCGCTGCAAAAGTATTTCTCAAAACGGGCCCTCTCAATCAATACCGAAAAATGCGAAATCATATGCTTTGGAAACGCCTCGGGAACCCCCAAAGAACTCTCATGATATATCGATAAAAGTCATATATCCCTAAGAATCTCTACAAAAAACTTGGGCGTACTGAAACACTACTGAACACTACTAAATCTGCTACTGCTTCCCTGTCTTCTGCTTTTTTCGAAAAATATTGAGGAAATGTTGCTCCAAATATAGAAGGCGAAACAAAAAACACTATCCGAGTATCATCCTATTCAGTGAAGCAAACATTAAACCCATCAAAGAGTGTATCATCGAGACTAGTTCGAAACGCTTAAAGAAATTGGTAACTCTTCCCGAAACTATAATAAGGGAATTCGTCTCCTGGAATATAGCTGAGAACATCGCTATTACGAAAATTGCTACTACACCGGTGCAATTCTATTTTGGTCAACAACTTCTACGTAATTATTGTCAAAAATAGCCAGGAAGTGGTGACCAAACTTCAAAATTGGAATCAAATATTGTATAAGGAACTCTTAGTGTCTTTCGACGTTAGTGCTCTTTGCCCAAGCATTCCGCTAAGAAAAGCACTGGTTCTGCTGGAATAGCCCTCCTTGGTAGCGAAACAAAATTCAAATGATTGGGAGTGGAGAAATGAGGTTTGTTACTTAATGACGATGTTCACACATCTGTGTATGAATGTGAACTCGTACGGTACTTCAAACGTAGCTATGGGAAACCTGTTGTCTCTGCTCATCAGTGATATTTTTATGAAAAATATCGAGATGACTCTAGAAGTACTAGATTTGTTGCGCAGTTTCTGGATCCGGTGTGCTGACGATGAACTGGCACTAGTAGACAAGGACAAACTGGAGAAAACATTAACTGACATAAACTCTATCTACAAGAATATACAGTGTAACCCAGTGTAATACAGTGGAACCTGAAAGCGAAAACACTCTAGGGTTCTTGGATATAAAGTTTACCAGAAATAATGGGGAATTCAAATTTGCCACACATAGAAAAGCAACGCTGACTCAAAGGACCATTCCTGCAATGTCGTCATCACTATTTGCTCAAAAGATGGCACCGTACCATGATATGATACACCGGATGCTGACCCTCCAATTATCGAAAGAGGAAGGACGCAAAGAAGAAAAATTTATTATTCATTATTCATTATATTATTCATTATTAATACAGCAGAAATCAGCGGATATTACTACGATAATATTCAAAAAATAATAGCCAAAACACAAAACCAAATCACACGGGAGGGACTGACAGCTCTCCTCTCACAGACAAATCAGTTGAAGCCCACCAGCAAAGCATCTGTTCGAGACACAAACATCACAAAAAAATTAAAGAAAATACTGAAATATGTGAAAGTGGATGTCATACCAACCTGCAATCAATTTAAATTTTAGAGCCTAATTTAAATGGAATGTATAACATCAACGGTCCTGAATGCAAGAAGTGTTATATCGGGCGAACATGGCGCCCAGTTATGGTCCGCTGTAAGGAAAATTTGGAAATGGAACAACGACGTCAAACCATCCATAGCCAGACACATAGTGGAGACAGTACATACGATCACGATGGAGAATTTCGAGTTTTTTCGCCAGGTACGCCGGATACAGCGATTTAGACACCGAGGAGCGTCTAGAAATCTACAAAATCAACAAGTCAAACAGAATTAACAATGATTTACGCAACGCGTTTTCACTCCTCTTTGCATGAAATTTCCCTAATTAGATTTCTAAATGCCATTAAGGAAATTTTATGAATATTTCACAATAGGGTTCGAAATACGTATCTGAATAAAAATACAATATTCTATGGTAGGTGTATGTCACTATTAGCCTGATGCATCGCTGCGACTGATATTGTTGTCGTTTATAACGAGTGACAAAGACTTGATAATCTGTTTTTACTTACGCAGTTTTTGTTCTTGCAAAGAAATCTTTCGGGGTTTCTTAGCATCTTATTGAAAATAACACTGTCCGATTCGACTTGAGTCATGACGGCTCAGCCGGCTATTCAAGATTTTGCAAAAAGGACTCACAGATTCAATGATATTTTCCTGCAAGTGCCTCACTCTTCTAATCTTTTATGACAGCATACTATAATATTTGTAATTGCTTCCATCTTCATAAAATTATTTTGCTAAAAATAAAGAAAAACGTTCCTTTTAATTTCATGTGTTTTTATTTGCCTTGCGGAATCGATTTTCGACCGTGATCATTCGGTCTTCATCCGCGATCGCAGCGATCGAATCGCTCATTCGGTCTTCATCAGCGATCGAATCGCTGATGAATACCGAACAATCACGGTCGATAATCGATTCCGCAAGGTAAATAAAAAAACATAAAATAAAAAGGAAGTTTTTCATTATTTTTAGCATACTATACTTTACATACTATCCATCTGGAGTCAGAGACCTATATGAGATCTCGAATTTTCAAGTATTTGCATTTAAAGTAAACCTTCAACGTGTTTCCAAAGGTTCTTCTTCCTTCAATCACAGTTCTCCTTAAACTCTAGCTCCAACTTTTTTGTAAGAATTTCAATATTCTTTCATTTCTTCAGAGTTTATCCTATTTTCTGTGTTCTGTGATGATTATTGTCATTAGTGCAAGGAAACGCCCAAGTGCGCGATGTTGACAATAACCCCTCAATTTGGAACGTTTTATGATTTATCAAAATTGGACATTAATCCTTTGTCCGGATTATAATCAACTATTTTATATTTCTAACACTATGCTATGTTTGATGACAAGTACACTTGCTTCAAGCTCTGAAAAATTAAATAAATGTAAATGATTCTTTGGTTAGTTGGTTGGGTCAAGTCCTTAACTTAACCCACAGAAATGTTGCGATACTCGCTAAGGATTGAAGTAATCTCCTGTCAATCGCTTAGGAGTGAGGTTCTCTGTGACCGTCACGAAACGTTCAAAGAAAACACTATGTGACGACCACGGGAGCTGTTGTGCAACATCTAGATGAAATGTCCGTTGTGACCGTCACGAAACTTTCTTGGTGTCTATCGCACGATAAACACTCTGTGACGATCACAGAAATTTGCTAAATATGCTCTTGTGACCATCATGAAACTTTCTGTTTGTTCGCAAGAAACACATCTGACGATTACAAGAAGTCGTTTAATGTCCTCCCGCGACCGTCACGAAACTTCCTATCTGTTTTCCAAAGAAAATATCATGTGACGACCACAGGAGCCTTTTGGTTGAAAAAATGTTATGTCCGTTGTGACCGTAACGAAACTTTCTCGGTGTTTATCTTACGATAAACAGAATGTGACGATCACTGGACCTCTATATTGTTTCGAACAAATCGCCCATTACTTTTTCGCTGTAATGCGCGATCCGCTCGCAACGAGAGTCTTGAGCAGGCTCCCCTGACCTCAGACACTTCATGGGTTTTTAAACAAAAACCGAAGAGAGCAAAAGAAGCGACTTCGGCTGAGATTGTTCATAACAACAAAAAAAGGATGATGAGTTCAACATCTGGCAAAAGGGCCTTCAGATTGACAAGAGGATGCGAGAAAAGGTAAACACTTCAGCAACAACCGATGAAATGTTTATATTTCACGCATTAATGCGAACGAGCGGCTTGTGAACCTTCAAAAGTTTACGGAAAGCAATGTAGATTGTTTTTGTGCGCACAAACTCGAAGCTCGAGCTGGGTTATCTCAAAGCATAAAGTTTAGTGTCTTGATCCTTAACCCATTAGCAAGCAATAAATTGTGCACGTGTTGTACATTTTCTCAACCTTTATTGCTGAACGATATAACCAAAGAAAACACTGCAGCAGTTGTTTATTTGACTGCTTGCTTATTCAACATGCTATGTATTTTCAAATAAAATTAAAAAACTATGTGATGTTGTTAAACAAATAAATGAATAATACTAATAATGGCAACCGATAGGTCGCACCTGCAGCGATGAAGGAACAAGGTTAGAAAGACAGGGTTATTTGAAAGAGCAAAGGCCGCATAATGGTGACTGAAGGAAGTTCCTTTTAAACGACTAGTTCACCGCGCGGGCGTGGGTGGGGGTGTTTTCGACATTATAAAAGCCCTGATCCTTGCATATCACACACACACACACGAAAAATCTTACTCTTTAATTTTATACAAATGAAACAAATTTTATACAAAGATGATATAAAAAATACAAATTTCAATAATGCAATACAAGTATGTACATATATATAAAAAAATAGTCAATTTACATGAATCAGTCCTGTTACGTTGATTTTGACCACTTATGCTGCCTCCGACACAAGTTTTTACCTTTATGATCGCCAAAAACGATCACCGTTCTTTGATTAGCAAATCAATATGTCTACACAACAATTATGTTGTTAACAATCAATTAATAACAATTATTAGTTATGTTATTTTTTTTCTTCATTTTTTTTTGGTTTACTTTTTTTTCTTCTTAATTTTTTTAACTATTTTAATCAACACTAGAAGAGCCGGGCTTCATACTATACCTTAAAAGACCGCAGCGGTCAATTTGACGGTAAAGATTCAGTCAGAATACTTATGAAATTCTTGCATTAAAAAGAAAATAAAAGTAATATCAATATATTTTTGTATTAATAAGAAATAATCACTTGTTTCAGAATTAGTTTCTTGTCTTTGAGTCGCATTTGAAGTAGATTTTTTTTCACATACTCTGCACGTAGATCGCTCGCTAGTTGAAGGATAAAATCATGCCGAGAAATTTTAATTCCTGTGACTATTCGGTATAGAATCCACGAGTTTATGGCTGCTGAATCAAGTATATTGTAAATAATGTGAACAGGCCATCTCCGACTTCCAGCTTTTACGGTGTACTTGCCTGCCAATTATGCTCACGTTGGGGTGCAGAGTACTCAAAATAATAACATTTTTTCCTGGTTATCCTTGATAGACAGTAAGGGTTATATTGCTCTCCGTTTTTATTATAAAAGTTTCATATCTTGTAGTACGAATACCTCTACAAATCCGTAGAGGCCGTATTTCTCGTCTTGCATGCCACATTGTTCCAACAACACTAGTCTTTTCGACCATTAGTTTTTTAGCCATCTAGAGCCGTGAAGGAGGTTGGAGGGAGCCGTAGAGGTTGTAACTAGGGTTGTACCAGTTTCAAAACCACATATTCGGGTAATGAAATATCGTTTGAACGGTTCTCGTCTTTTCGTAGATACGGAAATTCTCCACATAGGTACTTACTCTCGGCATCCATAAGCAAAATGTAAGTATTTGATGATCTCCTTGTATCTACTTTTGCTCACAGTATTTTTGAAAACGGGTAGTTCCCAATCATGCGACCGCAAAATGTCTAAATCTAGGTGGCTCATGTTATCGGCTCCACGAGCATAACTCAAAGCAATAAATGTATCTAGTTTGTCTAGGGATTAGTTCCAAGTGTCATCTTGACTCTTTCATGTGCTTCCTTTTCAGTACATTCTTTTATACATCGTAGAATGTCCTCATGAATAAATAGTCTCGACGCAGAAATTGGTTTGTTATTTTGTATCTTTTTTGTATCTATTTTGTTGTAATGTATTGTTTGGCGTATGGAGTAGGCCCTGAGATTTTTCTAAGTATATTATGCTGACTTCGACGTCCTACTCCACTAGCGTCTGCAGAAAAACAAGTTCATTCTATGCCGTCACTTGCTACTTGCAACATACCGACTTCCGGTACTGATGTCCTTGCTGAACATACACCGCGCGCTTTTCGCAGTCGCTGATGGATCTACGAAATACCTCGCTTCCTCTGCACGAATTTACAATAATATTGTTATTTGTAGCAGAGGAATTTACTTCGGAGTCTTCTGTTGAAGATGTGACCTGTTCTCGCTGAAATTCTGCATCATGGCTTTCACAAACACTGTCTGATAAATCATCACCACTTTCATCACCTGACACATCTAGTTGTGTATCCCGATATCGCAACAGATCTTGTTCTATTTGAGAACTACTGAGACGGCGACTAATTTCTTTTATAACAAATTACGACTGCTTACCAGACGAAACCAATATCTACTAAGTATAATGTAAGCAAGCTCGACTGAACAACTGACTCAGAATTCAACATAAATAAAAACAAGAGTAACTTCTTATCGCTGCCTTTATATGCCGTCACATTGACGGCTTGTGGTCTTAGTAGGTATTTGTAAAGAAATCTCATATACAACATATAATAGTTTGAGGGGTTATACCTATGTGAAGGCTGAAGAACAAGCCTTTTTTCAGGATTTTTTTTTTCAAGGATTTTGGAAAAAAGCTTTTATAAATAATAAATCAATATAAAGGGCAACTTTTCGGGAGTGCAAAAAAATTTTTTTTATTTAATTTCAATACAAAATGGCGGCTGTAGTTTTTTTACTACAGCCTTTTTTACCTTTACTCTGTTATCCCAGCACCATACAGTTAGCCTTCCAAGACCGTGGATTTCTCCTCCTCGTCCTTTCTTGATGCTAAAAGGCCGCGTCTCGCCTCTTTTACAACGTCGGAAATTGAATGCTCAGCAGCCTTTATTCGCTCGGCGTCTGGTTCTAAGCAGAAATTGTAAAAATTAGGTCCTGCAGTCAATCCTTATGAGTCGTAGATGGGGAGAAGGCCCGACAGTCCATCATTAAATAAGATAACTGCGATATCCGTCGCGATATCGAGCACCACCTTGCCGCTCGACGCATGTTTTGGCGCGATGGACCACATGACTGCATTGAACGATTTACTACTGTACTTTAACCTCAAATGCAGCGTGTAGTCGATCGAGTAAACAGAAGCTCTTCTAGCGTCGTTTACGAAGGAACGTGTCCTATACAGTGGATATTAATTACTATATAGTATAAACCGAGCATATTTTACGTTTTTCGAGCATTGGAGCTGCTTCAGAAAATTGATTCTCAAAAATTTTCTGAAGTATATTAGTATTTGGACCTTTTTGATTTCAATTCTAGGGATGTGTTAGCATACTTCTAGCCAATTAAAAAAATCGAAAAAAAAACCACATAGGTATAACCCCTTAATGTTTTTTTTATATAAATTTAGTCTAAAAACAATAGGTGTATAAATATGAAATGTGGATTTTTGCTGCTTGAAATATGCATTTATTTGAATAACAGAACGAATGAATTCAATAATCGAAGTATTGGCCATATTAGCTACAATTTTCCCATTTTTCTGTCAATTGATGGATTCCGTCCCAGTACTCCTTCCCATTTTTTGAGGCTAACCACTCATCAAGCCAATTTTTAACTAATTCGTAAGAATGGAAGTGCTGTTCCGTCCGTGCTGCATCGATCGAAACAAGTAGTAGTCAGAAGGAGCCAAGTCTGGTGAATACGGCGGGTGGGGCAGAACTTCCCAATTAATGTTTCCCAAGTAGTTCTGGACAGGTATTGCAACATGCGGCCAAGCATTGTCATGTTGAAAAATGACTTTATCATGTCTTTGGTGAAACTCTGGTCGTTTTTCCTTAAGTGCGCGGTTCAATTTGATCAAATGTTGTCGGTAACGTTCGCCAGTAATAGTCTCACCAGGTTTCAGCAGTTCGTAATACAAAAGTCCCTTACTATCCCTCCATATACATAACAAAGTCTTCTTTCCATGAATATTCCAGACTGGTTGTGATGTTAATGGCTGGCCTGGGTCTACCCATGATTTTTTCCGCTTGGGATTGTCGAAATAAATCTACTTTTCATCACCAGTAACAATGCAAAAAACCTTTTCTTTTCAGTCTGGCAAGCAAAATTTTACAAATGGTTGTTCGCCTTTCGATGTCTCTTTCTTTCAATTGATACGGCACCCATTTTCCAGCTTTTTAGATCTTTTCTATGGCTTTTAAACATCGTTAAATGGCTGCCTGAGTAACTTCTAACGCTTCTGCCAACTGTTTTTCAGTTTGTGTGTTGTCTTCATCCAATAATGCTTGCAAATCTGTATCTTCGAATTTTTTTGGTGTTTTTCCACGGTCATTGTTGCTGACATCGAAATCGCCACTTTTAAATCTTTTAAACCATCGTTCACGAGTGTCTTGGCTTGGGACATATTCACCATATGCTTCCACTAACAATCGATAAGTTTCTGCTGCCGTTTTCTTCAAATGAAAGAAGGTAATTAGACTTCCCCGCAAAACCTTTTTTTCTGGCACGTAATTCGACATTTTTGGGGCGAAAAAATCTATGTTGTTTGTACAATCAAAACCTATGACATACTGGAATTTGTTGACAGATGTTTACCCTCCGAAATACCATATTAGTTATCCCCGACACAAACCATATGTAATGGTTATGCCATCTGTTAGTAAAATCCACATTTCATGTTTATACACCTAATAGCAAATTAGGAAAAGTCATAAAATATGAAAGGAAACAAAAATATAGTTTGTAAAATATTTATGAATGAGATCGCCGTGCGACAAATTGACGGCCTTGGTCTTTCTAGTGTTAAAGGTAGTTGACCATAACTAAGTGAATTATATTTATTGAAAATTTTTTCCGAGAATTCAATAAATTTTTTTAAATGGGACTTTTTTACTGAGACTTTTTTTTGTTTATTATTATTTATCTTAATATTACTAAATATCTAAATCGTATCACAAAAGCTTTCAATTTAATTCTAGTCTTTGTTTTATTTTATGTCGTATGATTACCTTTTAACTTAGAATATTATTACTATTGTTGCAATTTATAATTTAAAACAAAACTTAATTATACCATATAATCGTACTTGTTTTTGTTTTTTTTTTTTGTTTTTTATTTCTTCATCGGAAAACGTAAGAACTACCAGCAGGAGAATCTTTAATTTTCTAAGAAATTATTGAACAAGACTTATAGTAAGGGATTACTCGCCGAGTGATGCCTGGGAAAAATTATTAATAAATCGCGTATCACTTCCTCTCTGTATATTTTTTGTGGAAAACGTGCATATTAGTTGCACATCATTTAATCGTCAAAAGCCAACATTCCTTAAGATTTAATTGCTAGCAATGTGATATATTGTATCCTGTATTCCGCTGAACTAGTATTCATTCAAATCTCCCTTCAGCACGTCCTGTTTTTGCTGAGTGGTATTTGCTCATGGTTCATCATCAACGTTGCTCTGTTAAATTCGTAAATAGCTTACGGATGATGTTACGAAAAGCCAAATTGTTGCTAGCCAACCCAGATTTGTTGTCAACACAATTGATTGTGCTTTCAATTTGTCATGGTTTGTTTGTTGTAAACGTCCTAGAATTGCAGATTGGCTTAGTTTAAACTATGTGAATCAATTCACTAAATATGTTTCCTGTTCTGGTTTTCTCCAGCTTTTCCTTTCAGTTTTTTTCTCCAGCAATTCCTTCTCATAATAGGATGTTCTCCTGTTAATAGAATCGATTTTTTACATTTTTCAAGCAGTGAATTTTTCATGGTAAGAATTTAAATGACTATCAAATTCATCATGATTGATTATTGCTTAAATTTTTTATATTGTTGAAACTCGTTCCCACTACGGTATGTTTCATTATTTTTTTGAATTTTACTTTGGATTTCGATTGTACAACTCTCCTGATTTAAAAACAGCTCAAAGATGTCCTTTGTGTGTTATCCAAACAGCATTTATTCTCATGCATTCTAGACTTAGACTTCTTGCTGAATAACTTATTAACCTGGAGTCCATGACGATTTGATACTTTTCATTTCAAAGCAAATCCATCTTTTTTCCAACACATCCCAACCCATTACCATTACTCCTGTTTTACTGCTTATAACGTTCTAACTATCCATCTCATTAGTCCAAAGGACTTAAAGAATTAATAAAGTATGTTTTCTAACCGAAAACAACATCTCATCAAGCGGCTTCTGTGCAAGGTGGTCCTGTGGCAGCGGGTAGGAGTAAACAAAAACTGCACGAGACGGGAAGCTAAATAAAGGTAAATAGATCTGGTAACAAAAGACGTCGACATTCTCAGCTTTAGACTGTCCGTTTTAATTAAAGGTATAATGGACGGTGCTGGTAGCCTGGCACTAGGACACAAGTGTAGACAACACCTTACACTAGAGCTAATTTTAATGTTGAGGGAAAACGGAGACAGCTCCATTCAACTTTAACTTAAAGCTGATCAATGTCAGTTGTTGTTTGCGGCCATTTCGTAGACAGTATTAAAAGAAAATAAACCAGAAAATAACACACCTAGGAAGTTGTGATCCTAGTTCCAATATTGATCTTTATGAGGTGTAAAAGTTTGTGGTTATTGGAAAAGGTCTCCTCTATGGGAATCTTCACGTGTTTAATATAAATTGCTGGACTACCTGTTGTCGTTCCTTTCAATGAGAATTTCCTCGTAATGTGTAAGGGGATGTTTCCTAGAAGTCAGCTACATGCCCTTGATCAAAACAAAAATAGGATTTTCAAAGAGCTGGAATAATATAAAAAATGTTAAATATTTAAAATGAGTAAATAACATCGCAGATAAACTTAGAGTGTGTTCGAGAATCATCTCAATTTGTTGTTATATTCTTGTGACCCTTGTATTAAGGCTGTCATGAAGCGTTTACATCGTCGTATTTGTGTTGAAACCATGGACGTGGAACTTCAAGATGATTTTTCTGTGGTGTATGAGGAATTCGTAAAAAAATGAAAACAAAAGCGATTAATTCTTGGTGTTTTGTTGATTTTCGGTGAGTGTGGAATTCTTATAATTTGTTTAATCCTTTTTTTTTGGATAATAATACATAGGACCATTTTTGAATTTTTCATCACATTCTGAAGGTTGTTGTCGTAATTTTAATTTTTTCATAACTTCAGAAGAAAAAAGTTGGTGCAGTCAAATGTGGTGATGAAGTTGGCAAATCATAATTACCGTCTTATGAAGTCGGTCTTCTGGATAGCATTAGTCTCAACAAATCCAGTGTTTCACGAGCACTATGGCATCTAACGCCGTCTTGCTAGAACCAGAAGACTTTAAGACCAATGTTAGTTAATTATTCAAAAATTTGCGTATGATTGAACGGAATACCACTGTATTCATCGATGTTGTCGTAGTATTTTCATTTTGCAAAATTATAGCCTAATGGCTCTTTATAAGCATGCCCTGCACCATAGAATGACTTTTGGTAAATGAAAACGCTCGTCGACAATCATTTGGAGATATTTATGACCCCAAGAATGAACATTTTGCATATTGACATCTCCAGAAAGTGCATTGTTGATCATGATCAAACGGCTCCCGAAATCAGGTTAACCATTGAATATGTTTTTCATATTTCTACCGTATAGACTTGACTAGGCTCATCCTGTTGGTACAATCTTTTTACCAATTGCATTTTATATAGAAATAATGCAGATCATACTTTAAAATATTCCACATACTGGCTGCGGAGGCTCTAAACTGCTGAGCACGTCAACGATATGATGTGCTTCGGTGTGGGCTCAATATCAATAACATCTCCACTACAACATGGACGGACTAGTTTCTTTGGCGTTGATGATGCCAAATATACCCTTTTATTGAATTTAGCCTTTAAACGTCAAAATGTCTTCGAGGTTGCCGGGTTTTGACCACGAATTTTAGCTCTATACTCACGTTCCATTAAAGGAGTTATCATGAAAGAAACATTTTCACACATGTCACAACATTTCATCATGAAAGAAACATTCAGCACATCTTTCGGCGTGAAGTTTTCCATGGTGAAATTCGCACTGAGTTGACGTTTCGAACTCGAACACATGTCAAGTTAACTGATTGATTGTTACCTTATACGTTTGTAACATCATGTACCACAAAAAAAATAAACACCGTACATAAAAAATGCAAATGCTCGTAAATTAGACTTGGTTGTTATTCAGTGGGCTTACAATATCCATTTCGCGAAGGAATTGAATCCCGTCGATCACCGGGCATGAAGTAGATCCGGTGATGGGCCCAAGAACAAATTGCTGCAGATAGCGAATTTCATAGGAAAAGCATTTGTCTAGCCATGTTTGAATAGCCATTCGGTCGGCGGTTGTCTGAACAGTTCGTGCAACCATTGACTTATTGAAAGAAGCATTTGTTGAGCGTAAAATTTCTCGTTTTGGACCTGTGCAAGATGGAACGTCAAATCGCTAGTCTAGTCGACAAGCCTGAGCGCTTGACCATTTA
This sequence comes from Stratiomys singularior, assembly GCA_954870665.1. Classification (NCBI taxonomy): domain Eukaryota; kingdom Metazoa; phylum Arthropoda; class Insecta; order Diptera; family Stratiomyidae; genus Stratiomys; species Stratiomys singularior. The sequence continues at coordinate 125,722,933 of OX940877.1, forward strand.
GAAGACAATAATCACCAAATATTTGTTTGAGTAGTCGAAAACTCGATCTTTCGTTTGAACTTGCTCAGTCGCTGCAGTCGTGTGGCTCACGTGTCCCAAACCATAACCAAATAATAATGACAGAAAATTATCTTTCCGGTACAATCAATTTTATGACAATCTAAACTATTCATCTGTATTTTATTTAATTTCAAAGTCTTATATCTCTAAAAACACCCATTATAACAATTATAACACATCAAATACTTCAAAAGTTAAATAGCCATGAAGGTAAAGGAAATCAGAGGGAATAAGACAAAATAAAACATATGCGATTCCTTTAGAAGAAGTATTTCCTCTGGAGCTTTTTGAAATATCTACGAAGCTAGTCTAAATTGTCAAACTACAATTTTAAGTGAAAAGCCTAGCACAGGTAAAAACCATTTCGCATATTATAATGTTCGGAAAGCAAAATTTGGCATTTTTACAATTTTATACCTAAGACTTCAAATCCTACATTACTAAGATATAGTCCATTTCCCAAAAGATGTGCCCAACCAATGTACACGAGACTCCCCCATTCCCTTTTCACTTAACGTTTTATATGAACACATGTGACCTAATTAGTTTTACTTAAATTTGTTTACCAAATAATGCAAGGAGAAAGCATTTCTAAGTAAGCTAAAGCTCAGGTTGATGTGAACACAATTCCATTATAAATTCATGAAAATCTCCAGATCACAGAGGTCGTAAAACTTCTGAAAGATGTCCTTGGTTGCTTCTTTAAACTCTAATGGCTTTAATACATCATCGCAGCACCTTTTCATTCTTTCGCACAAGCTGTAACTTCAAAAATTTCCTTTAATGTGTCTCCTAAATTAAAGTGTCTCTTGAAAATTCATAAAAATCATCAACTCATTTTCCAGATATTAAGTACAAAAAGCACATATTGTTGACAACAAGGACTCATAAACATTCTAATATAAAATTCTTTGTCTACAATCCCAAGGCAGGTTCCATCTGCAGGATATTCAGCCAGTACGTCGCCTGTTTTTGTAAAATGGTAGATAATATGAGCACATGTATGTTTGTTAACATATAATTCATGCAGGAAACTATGAATACTAGTGTAATTAGAAACAATGCCTCTGTTCGCCGTGTATCCTTGTATATGTGAACACCTATCGTCTCTGCTCCTGACGTTTTATCGTACAGGAACTCTCCTGTTTCTAAATAAGCTTCACTTGGTCTGTAACTTGTTCCTTCTACATATTAAGGCTCGTGTTGTTTGATAAAGAACAGCAAAGCAAGTTAAGAAAAATTTTATGGGAGTCCTTTCTAGTGGTCGGCTTACACTAATTGTTTTATTATTCAGTATGAAATTAATTTTTTTTCTTTCTTTATTATTTATTGTGCACGCAATAAAGGTCAAAGACACTTGGGATGTATAGCCATGAATGTATAAGGACAATGTAAGTCAGAGAAATGTTGTTTCAGCTCGTTGTTTTCCTTTGTGGATTCTTGTTATTTTTGAATAATGAGCTTAAATGATTTTCGACTGAAGCAGTAGCATAAAAAAGACAATTAACAGTGAACTGTCAAGCAGAGTTATAGCGAAAACCTCTTTGAATTTAATGGCGTCGTGAGAACCTGGACAGGTGACTTTTGGTCCGGTGAAGTGAATTTCGGAGTGTTATTCTTGTAATTGCAATTTATTTAGTAATGTTGATTTATTTTCTGCTTATTTAGCTCTAAACTAATTAAGGTTCATTATGGTAGCTAGTGTAAATTGTAATGGGTTTCAAAAATATAAACGTTTTCACCAAGACCATGACAGGATATCTCCTTTCCGAAGTAGCACGAAGTAGATATTCATGATAGGATATCTCTTTTCCGAAGTAGTACTTAATCTTATTTATGAAAGATTATATGTCGTGTTTCATATAATTTTTAAACAAAGCCATAGACAATGAGGAAACGATTTAGGAATTTCATGTAATTCGAACCAAATTGAATTGTTTCTCGGGATGTTTTGCATGTGGCACTCGGCATTTATCATAAATGCAAGTACATATCAATTTAAAGTGAGAACATTCTAACTAAACACTATTTTAGGTTTATAATGAGTTTGCACACTATTTACAGGCCCGTGGAAACTCATTGTAAATGTGTGCTGAAAAGAATTTCCTCTCGTCCTTAAAAACAAAAATGCCTACAAACGTAATTGCTGGAAATCTCATAAGCCTACGAAGAAAGATTTTTGAAAAAGAAAAAAAACCCACCTTACGTCACGAAAGTCATTTGTGCCTATCAGAATAGCAGGCGCTATTGGCCTTGAAAATATAGTAGCTTCAACTTAGATGACAAATAACGAGAATCACAAGACCAACTTCTATCCTTCCTACTATAATTCCTAGCACTACAGCTGTTCCGGTGAAACTATACGACATCGGCAGGAGCTGATGACAGTCGGCATCCACTTCCTTGTAGCCCAGAAAGTATTCATGGGTATAAATGACATCTGATGACTTAAGAATATCTTTGATACCATATATATCGTTAACCAGCAGTAGAACTCATAAAGATAGTGGTCAGAGGTCTCTCTAAATAACCTTTCATTACATAAGTAAAAACCTTGACAGAAAGAACTCCCTCCCATTCAGATCATTTTCAGACAGACAGACAGAACTCCAATTTAGATCATTTTCCGAAAAGGCAACAAATATTTGACGATAACAACTGGAAAAAGGTATCCACACGAAAATTGGAACCTAACCACTAACAGCTACGAAACCTAGAGGAAGCATGTACCCTATGCCAGCAAACTGGACAATAAATATAAAATATTTAGGCTTTCTCCCAGAAGTTTCCAAAAAAACGTTTTGCAATTTGCGGTGGGAAGTTCGCTGTTTTCCGCCGAAATCTAAAGGTGAAACTACAATCAGCCCAATTTATTAGATTAACGCAACAATATTTGACCCCTCCCATATCACAAAAAAGGGGGGTGGGGTAACAGCTCCAGAAATAAAACAAAACCAAAATTGCTAAACTATTTCATCGCGACTGCTCTAAACTCGGCATATAAGCTACGGCAACAAAGCTGTATTGAGGTTCTCTCCAAGAAGCTTTGTTGTCCGTCCGCAAAAACCACCTTGCAACATGCTTAAATTGGATCTCCAAACGATATTTTGTCAGGATGACATTGTGTTTCTTGCAGGAACTACGTCAATTAAGGCCAAGTTAAAGTTTTTTAGTTGGTCTAAGGCTGTCATTTCGTTTATTAAAAATACAGATACAGAGCTGAGTTTTGTGGTATCTCGCTGTATAGCTAAGTCTGTCAAATACCTCAGTAGATCCGTTGTCACGCATTAAGCATAGTAAAATGTATTTCCGTAACTCTGACAAGCAAGACTTTACCAATCTCGCTATATAGACCCTGGAGTTATTCTTGTCATTTCAAACCGAGTCTATCTCCTTTTAAAAGGTTTCGTCTAACACTCGTTCCACTGTTGCTAGTGACACTTACATAGACCGCGCACTCCACTAGAGCTAGTTACTTCGCTCTGACATTTCGCTTTCGTTCTATTTCGCTCTATTCACAACGTAGCTGGATATGACGATATACAGGTTGGGCGATTTGACGCAAGCTTTGGTGAGCAGGGATGTCAATCTTATTGAATTCAAAAATTAAAGTTAATTTGGCAATCTAAATATAATTATATTTACATTTAGTCTGAGGAGACTACTATTCAACGGTCGGTCTGAAGAAGGTAACGATTAGTTTTTAAAAGTTGAAGATGGCGAGTATTGTGTTCATTAAGAAGAAAAATTATGTGGTCAGCTTCGGAATATGGATGTTTATGCATGTTGCCTGCAGCTTGCAGAGGAGTGAGTGACTGATTTGTCAAGTGAGTGACTGATTGCAGGCTTAGCTTAGCTTCCTTTAAAACTGGCGGAGTCTTATTGACTGTCGAGTGTTCCAGAGTTGTTTCCATTCAGATTACCAAGCGCTTGTCGAGTTCAAGAAGGACACAAAATACCTTCATTTGATAATTGTTTCGGAAATGGATATTTGATGAAAGGCGAGTATCTTGGAACAATGTTGCCGCTGGAATATCAGCTTCCAATCACTTTATATCTAGCATCGGCAGGCTCATAATAAAAAAGAGGTGCCCACATATATGGCACAACAGATTTGCTGCAATAATGTTCTGAAGGTGGAACTGAGGCTATTAGAAGGAAGCGCTACTGTAAGCGATAACGCTTTGAACGAACTCCTCATCTAACAGGATGGAATTTTAACAAAGTAACAAAAAAAAAAAAAAAAAAAAAAATAGGAATTTTATTTGAATTGGCTGTTTTCCCCCATTATTTCGTTAAAGAAATTTCCTTGCAAAGTTTTGCTTGGGAATTCAAAATAAAAATTTAAATATTTTTATACATTTTCTGTCTCTTTCTGTAAGAAGTAATTCGATAGTTTTCTTGCTGTTTTTGCTTACGCTTTACAATTTCAACCGTGAAGAGCTGTGTTGGTTACGTATGTTTCTGAGCCATTCGGTGCTCGTTATTGCGAGTGCGGTGCATATTGCGGTCCTTTTTGAGGATGGAAAGAAGATAACAATCATTTAGTAAGACAGTGATTCACAAGAAGAGACAGAGAGAGTAGTCAGTATCGAGCCACGGCAGGAAATGTGGTGGACAAAATTTGAGGCAGGTGGACTTCGTGCCTGTAGCCCAACCGAAAGCACTATGAGACTTATTATTGTGTGATGCAGTTGCTCAGTGAGAACAGCGATTTCTAGGCGTGCTTGCGCACAATTGTCAAATCAGGATCTCTGAACTGCTTGTTCTACGATCATCTCAGAAATCATGATTGATGCCTGCCCTAAGTTCATTGCATGCCAAATTTGGGCGAAACGTTGATAATTTCTTATGTGCAGTTTCCATACAACATAAAACAAAAAATAGAGTCTCGTTGAAAGTTTTGTGACTAACAGTTCCGGGAAATAAATTTCCTACTTGACGGGAGAATAATGGCAAGCTCATAACCCTGGTGCCTTCTCTTCGTGACTAGAATAAAAACTATTACTTTGGTCATTTTTATTGCACTGTTGCCTTATAAGAGATTAATAAGAACTTGAACAATGGCAAAATTTTCTGAAATGTTCATAGTGTAGCGAATCTGTGCGCAGAGATTCTTCGTCAGAGTCCTTTGGTCTGATCTAGGCTTTAATGTGAAGTTCGCATATAGATATACAAGGATTCAAATTTTCCTTGCTGTAATGTTAAAATACCTGCCACTCATGTTCGCGTGAAGTGCTCGCATGTAAGATATTAGTAATGTATGCCTCATCCTTTAAGCGTAGACCAATTAAACATTTCTCAACATTAAAGGAAGTAGAAGTTCGTGTTTTCAGCACTTTCCGTAGCTTACTGCTGCCATTACCAAAAAGCCGTATTAATTCCTCATGATCTAGCGTAAATAATCCACACACGCTTTTCTCAATTCTTTTTACAACGCGTCTTGAAAATTTAAAACACAAAAAAAAATTCCCTGTTCTCGTTCCAAAGAAAGTTTCATACTTAGCGTTTTCAGCATAATACTGGCGTACATGATATCCGATTGGGAGCTTTTCCACTCCCGCGCTTAGGATTTTACGTCAGGATGAGTATGACTGAAATGTAATTAGTTGTTTCACTTGTTACGTAAGTATTACAGCAGTGAAAAGAGGGAATTTTATTTTCATTGAAATTAGAATACATTGTTGTAACATTATCTGTTGAATCTGTCGACTATATGATGAGATGTTTCTTACGCCAAAGTTCCAGAGCGACAATGCAATTAGAGAATGGAAGGATCTCTGCTGGTGAAACATGACATGAATAACGACTGTTAGTAAAAAAGTGTAGCGTAGAACGAGGTAATTTTGATAAATTGAGGTTTTTCGCTGTCAACATTTTGATGCCAATGATTTGGGACTAAACTTAGTGGGAGACTTTGTCATGTTGTATTTTTTGGGACTGACAACATTTTATCGAAGTTTTCTCAGAACGTATTATTATATTATATTTTTGGTATGAACTTCAATAAGCATTTCAACCGCAATTAAATAAATAAAATGAAGTGCGAGCGGAATGAACTACAGTAAGTTGCTATGGTTTTCTGTTCACACTTCGTGTCTGTCCAATAATATTTTAGTGAAGGCTTTTGTGCTTTTCTTCATTACCCGGTGAGTGACATCCTTCAAAGGATTATTAACGATTTTATGAACAACTTTTTCCCAACCGCGTTTCCACGTCGCAACGCAATCCTGTAAATAAGCTTTTGAAACCGCTTCAGTGCATTCGTCGAATTACTTTCAAACATCTCTCTGTCATTCAAAAGTACTAAATTTGACTTTTGGCAATTTCTGGCCTCAACGGTTCTCAAGGCTTCCGTTGTGGTGACTATCTCTTTGTTTCTGGATCATAACCGTAAATCCATGCTTCATTAAGGGTGAAAATCTACTTGAGACAATGTCGTTATTAAAAAGCATTTCCATGTTGTCATTATTCATTTGTTCTGCCATCAACAATTTTGGAATGAAGTTCCAACACAGCCGAGTCATTCCCAAATGCTCAGTTAAAATTCTCCAAACAGAAGTTTTTGGCATTTCAAGATCACTTTCTAGTTCGCGTACAGTCGTACTACGATCTCCTTGGATCACAAGTCGTACACGTTCGACATTTTTTTGCTCTGATTGCACTCGACGTTCAGACAGAGCGGAAATCATTGCACCCATCGTCAAACCTCTTGCAGCACTTTTTTATTCTTGCTGTTCTCCTTCACTCCTCTCCAAATGCCTTATTCGCAATATCAATTGCTCTCGAGCTAGTCTTTTTATGATTCAAGCGAAACTTGATGACAATTCGTTGATCTACTTTTTCTGTCATTTTTAACAATAAACAAATCCGGCAAACACGGGAATATTATAGGGAAATATGGGCTGAGTATGAAATTAGATGTGTTGAGAAAAACTGCGGCATCGAGTGAGTTGCTGATGAGTCGTTGTTTATATTGATAACCGGTAGAAGGTTCCTTAACGTTGTGGCTTGAGGATACAAGGATAGGTTCAGTACTTTTTTGGCTATAATCATTAATTGGCGAAATTATTTAATGAAACATCAGCCTCGAATTTACTTAAATCGCAGTTACTCGTACAAAGAACATAAATACGCAAAACTAATATTCGAAGAAAAAGTGCAGATGCATAGTTTCTGCATGTTCTTCTCGGATATATGAGCCTAAATTTTCGTTATTCACCAACTTTTTGACTCATATATGCATCTATATAGGAACATGCAAGCATGGCATTCAGCCAATCAGTTGAGTTCATAACCTTTAGATTGAAATCGTTGATATACCATCCGCGTTATAAATAGAAATGTATTACAATATCTGTGGAAATGTAAACAAAACCATTCTAAATGAAAACGATTTTGAGATATTTCGTTTTAAAAATAGCCTAGGTCAATTTTTTCGAGTTGAATTGCAAGTAGAATTGCATAACGCGGGTCAGAAATATCGAAGAACATAAATGAAAAGTTAATAAAAAACGAAGAAAATCGTATAAATAAACAAGGAAAACGAAATGTGAAAATGCCTGCGAACGCAAAAGTTATGAAAAATTTTAATATATGCACATTGCTGAATTTATTAATGCAAGAGCAAGCCAAAAAGACTTTGAACTATTCAAATTTTAATGATCCAATTGACATGGAATTGGTTTCACGCTAAGGGGAGTTTTCCCTGGGGGTATAGTAATAAATTTTTTTTTCGTGTGCATGCATTTTCTGGGGAATTAAGGATATCATATTTATTTATTTTATTTGTATTAGCTTTAAACGTTGCATTATTGTTTATTTTATCAAAGTATTTAATATTTTGCGGAAATCCAACGGACCAGTTTTATACAAATAACATTCACAACATTATTGTTGGATTTGTTCTGCGTCAGCTGAATCCTCCTTCATATTTACATTGTGATTTGTGGTAGCAAGCTGCAGGCTACTTATGTCCTGAGTGTCGGACAAATCTATTGGACTACCGACTAAACGCATGTCTGTTAAATAGAGCAGCCAGTTTGGAAGCCTTCTGACAATCCACGCTTGGCCTACTTATAGTACACCTTACGGCACCTTTGGGTCATAAGACTTGTCATCCAGCGAGGAAGTGAAAAGGTAAAAGATTACTAGAGAAGGGATCTTTCCGTCTTTGAGGCCTTCAGCTGATTTAATATGCTTTCTTTTTGTTTCTACACGGTTAAAGTTTGGATCGAACGAGCGTAATCTATCACGTGGCTACAGTTGTCATGCGTTTTCAGCACCCCTTTGAGTTGGTTATGTGGATGGAATTCTCGAATATTTCGAAAAAATCATCTTGATGTCTGCCCCACATTCTGCTTGAGAATAAATCGTAAAAGGTAATATCGTCGGCTCTTATCCAGAGTATGCAATCGGAATACAGCGACTTACCGGTCTTTTGCAGGTATGATTGAAAACAACCAAGTCCGCTCGCCACAGGTTATGGTTACGTTATGCTAGTAATGTTGGGGTAATATCATCGTAGAGACATCAAGATCGGTTGACTAATAGAATATAACGTAGAGCTTATCCTAACAACAAAGAATGGCATATTTGGTTGACAGCGGAAGCTGCGGATAGAGGTTTCCCTTCTTTAGCAATGAAAAGGGATTCTTGTCATCCAATGGCAGCACGAGGAGTCGAAATTAGGGTCCTATTTGAAAGTAATGCATCAAAAGATTTCAGGTTAAGTTATCTTGTTTGAAGGGATGATGATAAAGCCTATAGTCCGGTTGCATCATTTCACTTGGAGCTCCATATGCAGAGCACCAAAGATTCTTAGCTTTCCTTCTTGAAAAAATTGTTGGATGGAATATGAACATTTGCCAGATCTGTTTGCCCCGGAAAAACAGTTGCCTGCAGTCTTATTTTCGCATGAGAAGCAATTTCATTATACCGTGACAACTCAGCAGGATCAAAAGTTCTCCATGGGAGTAGTAGAATAGGAGTAGTTTATATTTGCAAAGCCAAATCCTTCTATTCACATACTCTACCATTGTTGAAAGAGTCGACTTTATCTTAAATATATCGAAATTACGTCTTGTAATATTTACAAAGAATTGAGTAAAACATCTTCGACAAAGTGTCAAAAAAAAAAAAAACCTTGGAATCCATTAGGAATAATTCTTCTATATAATGTAAAAACTTAAACATATAGAAGGTTTTTTATGGTTCTTTTTTGAAGGAATCAAACAAAAATTCTAAAACTCTCACATAGTTCAGAAAGAGAACAATAATTGAAAAAAGTCAATTTCACTCATTTAAGCTCTGACAGCAATCCATTTGTATGTTCAATTTTATAATGAAAGCCAGAATTGAGTTATGATTATAGCATTCCTGAGCAATCCCTCTCGGGGAAGTTAGCCTTCTTGCCCAGTTGAGCCCGCGCCATATCTTGTTGGTCTCCGCTGTTTTGGTTGACATGTTCATGGAAGAACAACTAGGATGGGGACAAATTCAAGCCTGATCTCGAAATCTGCTGACCCTTTGCCATTGAGAATTACATGCGATATTTCCACAGTGCTCGAAAGGGTCTCATTACCTGTTAGATCATAGCTCCTACTACCGCAGAGTAGGTATTATGATCAGGAAAACAATTAATTAGACATGCTTTTCAGATGATTGACATGGGAACTAGTAACCTCAAGGAGAAAGGCATCCTTTCCGCACGAATAAAGAAACAATGGCAAGACTATACGTTAAAACGTTCAGACTTACTTTTGGTTAGCAATAATTGCGATAGTATTGGTTAAAACGGAACATGTAGTGAACATCTAGTGAAACCTCCAAGTCGGACCGCAAACAAATTACTTTTAAAAAATTAGTCCTGAATACACTTTTTGGAAAGAGAAACGATCAATTTCTTGCGTGCACGACTGACAAAACTTAGAGTGGAGGCTCAGCAAGCTCTACAATAAGGCAGTAAGGCAAAATTCAGCAGAAGTTGTGCCGAACACAATAAAATTTCAGGATGCTATGAGAAAAATTATTTGAAGATCATAACGGCGGGCATTAGATCTTTTTTAAGGGAAGGCCCTTTTTTTTTTTTTTTTTTTTTTTTTTTTTTGGGAGGTGAAGGCTATTTACGCCCTGAGTGTCGGACTCCCCCGCTACCGGACTACCGACTAAACACCTCCCCTGTCACACCGAGAACCTAGCCTGGAACTGTTTGTCACATTACTTCGGACTAGGCCTCATTAATCATCGCTTAGCGATGTCTTCAGGCTAAGGGAAAACTCTCTTCACGGATGGATAGGAAGGAATTGTAATTAGTAACTATAATATTGCGTTACAGAGATGTTCCCTCCCTCGCCAAGCGATCCATTATGTCCTTCTTTATAATGAGTACTGTCCGTACGTAATGTGACACACAGTTCCAATTGTCCTTTGATTTCATCATTTTTCCCGTTAGATTTTCTGGGGAAATTAGGGAAGGGAAGGCCCTTAAAACCTAAACCCCTTTCTGTCGAAGGGGTATATCAGGCAGCCACTCTACTAAAAATATTGAAAAAATTCCTAAAATGGGATCCGATCCCCTCTGTATCTATTGTTGATTCATTTAATGATAGAAACAGTGTCGACAGGTAATACAAGGCTAATACTATAGCTGGACGCTCTCAGATAAGTTAGACTACTTACTCTTCTTATTACTGTAAAAATTAAATAAAAATTAATGATTCCTTTGAGCAAATTCAGAGTTTTCAAGACATTTGTGACGCTTGATAAGGGGATGCAAAGTCAAGAATCGAAGGTTAAAAAAATACGCATCTTTGACCGCAGAATGACAATTGGATAGTGTTGATAGGTCCTGAACCTTTGATTGCAAGTGAGGTGAACAGTTTTGGATGAGCTGAAACCGAGAATAAAGGTCTCAACAGGATGTGCACAAGAGTCCGAGGTTCGCATGTCAAAACACTTCATTGATATGTAGGCCAAAAAACACCAAAAACTGAGGGTTTTTGTTCGAGCTTCTAGGACTGGGCTTTTAATTTCTGGAAGAAGCACCTAGTGTATCAAATAGCGTACTGAAGAGCAAAGTTTCCTATCAAGTCGTTGAAAACCAATAAAGACGCCTGCAATCATAGATTTCTTACTACCAAATCGAAAATATACTTTTTCAATAAAAAAACATCAAATTAGCATCTCCAAAAAATTAGTTTTTAAGAATTTCCCTTGCCGATTCCAAAATGTTTTCATTTTCATATGGAATGTATTCGGCATTTAAATGACATAACATACCCGCTGTTTTGAGACTTAAGCAATTCACTTTCTTGCTTTCACAAACAGACGGAGCGGAAAAGCATTGAGGTTAGTTTAAATTTGTCCACTTTTAGAACCTTTTTAAAACAGTTCTTAAACCGTATAAACGTCTTGGAAAAAACGTGATAAAGTACTAGAAAGCCGGTCATTTGCGATTCAGCGCTTTGAATAAATTTGTGTTAATGCTAAATTAAATATAAAGAGATGGCAATAAAACGTCCTGTAGGTTCACAAGTACTATAGAAGTCACGTTTTTTTATCCTTGCTTATAATAGGCCCGGTTCGACCAGAATTCCCTCACAAAATGATGTTCAACTGTACGGCTGTCCATCCTGGATGCTGTATGGCATCTTGATCATTCGATCAATAACGTGAAATAAATATTTAAATCAATTAATATATATTTCAAAATTAATTAAAAATTAATTTACTTCTCAACCGTTAGGTCGATTTAAATTTCCCATTAACGCTCGTTGTCTAGCACTCCTTAGTTATTACTGCGTCAACAATGAGAATGGATATTTTTTTAACTCCAATATGGAGTAGAACCACCTTTAAACTGTACTTGAATGTGCTACAATGTACTACAATCTATGATCAAACGTCAATTTTTTCGATCTTGTGGTGTATTCATCACATCAAATAAACCTTCGATGTCATTTCACTAGCGCATGCCATTTCAACTTTTGAAGAACGGTAAAATCGTGTGATTTCTATTCTACTATACAGCGACGTGTGTTTTGGGACAAAATGCTTTCATTCCTGCACCTATAATACAAGCAGCTCTGCTGTTTGTACTGATATTTCAAATTGTAAATCAGATCACTAGTTTGGTTGCACTTTTAACCTGCGATATTCATCGAGCAAAAGTAGCAATCATCGACATAATTTTTCTATTCCCTCCATAATATTTGCATAGAAAGTGAAATGTTTAAAGTATAACTAAGTATCACTAAGTCAACAATTAAAGAACATTTTTCTGTACGCGTTACAAAACAATTTCGATACCCATGACTTTTCTAAAGCAAAACATCTGCAAAGATGCCCGTTTCGTCTCTCTTTTGCGAGCATATAAAATCCACAAAAGTAACAAAAACATCGTTGTTCGAAGCACAATCGCGACACAAATACAATTTTGAAATGCGATTAAATGCAAAGTGGTCAATTGACAGCCATTATAAGAGGGCAGTACTGCCAACATATGTGAGCTCGAAAACTAGTACAAATCTTGCCACACGAATTGTAGACGTGGGTTTAGCGCATCAAAAAACGTTAAGAATCGTTCTATCTACCGTTCAAATTTTTGTGGTCCAAAAGTTAACCCGATTTCGTAAACATTGGAAGCCAAAACGTATTTAATACGATTTTTGGGTGAAAAAGGCACACCTAAAATGACAAAATAGTTCGAAAATGCATGGCCAACTTAAAAAGGGGACACCCGAGGAATGATATCTACTTTATTCAAAATCTTAAAACGCTATGTTCAGGTGGCAAACAATCTATTATATGAAATTCACGTAATTTCGGTAATGGTATTTTATCGACTGACCACATTAAGTTGCAACCATTGGAAAAGTTGTGCTTCATATATTTTAGATCATTAAATCCCCTTTTACAATTGTGAAATGTAGTATATAATATGTATTTATGTATGTATGTATGTATGTATGTATGTATGTATGTATGTATGTATGTATGTATGTATGTATGTATGTATGTATGTATGTATGTATGTATGTATGTATGTATGTATGTATGTATATATAGATATATATATATATATATGTATATATAGATATATATATATATATATATATATATGTATATATAGATATATATATATATATATATATATATATATATATATATATATATATATATATATATATATATATATATATACATATACGATTATACGATTATATACACATCTCTATTTTTATGATTTATGCATTTATTTCGCTCTTTCGAAAATCCAATTATGTTGAACATTTCTGGACGATTATTAACATTCTTAGTAGAGGGTAATTCGCTCTAAACACTGGGACTATTCGGCCAGTGTTCATCAGTACATAGCATTCGAGATCCGCGACAACGTTCCTAAACTCCCAGACACTCAGCGCTCCGCCTTCGTGTGGAATACTGAGAGGATGTACATGGAGAAGTTTGTCGACACCCTCATGACATGCTTACCACCGCTTGGCTCATCGCCGGGGGCCAGAGAACTGACTGCTGGAGACATGGTGAACACCACAGTGAGTACCATTAACTCTGCTTGTAAGTCATCAATGCCCCGCCGGAGACCTAAAAAAAGAAACACTCCGGTGTATTGGTGGTCCACTGAAAAAGCTGAACAACGAAGGAAGTGTCAGAAACTCCGGCGAGAAGCCAGGACGAGGCATGCACCAGAATGGCAGTATGTCGGTCGGCCAGAAAATGCCTTCGCAAACTGATCAACAGGAGTAAGGCCCATTGCTGGCAGAACCTCGCCGAAGACGTGAACAGGGACCTGTGGGGCTTGGGCTATAAATTAGTCATGCGGAAGATCAGCGCTCTACGGGCCCCCTGCGTACTTGAAGCGGACATGATGGACGAAATAGTGCGGGCATTTTTTCCCCAACATCCCGTCCAAGCTGATGCCGTCAACAGGGAAACAACATCAGACTGTTCACTCTTCACTCTTAGTAGGTCTACTAGGAGTCCGACACTCAGGGCGTAAATAGCCTTCACCTCCCTACCCAAAAACTCCACTAGATGGACGGATATTCAGGAAGCCTTGGAAAACTCTTTCCAAGTTCCAGAATATCTGATGCGGATAGTCCTAAATTACCTGAAGGTTCGCAGCCTGATCTACAACATGGTGCATGGTTGTCGGAGGATGCTAGTCACATCAGGTGTGGTCCAAGGCTCCATCCTCGTTCCGGACTTGTGGAACTTCTCCTAGGACGGACTGCTCAGACTTGAACTGCGGGAAAAGTCGTGACTGATCGGCTATGCAGATGCCGTTGTGGCACTAGTGGCTGAGCGCACGGTCGATCAAGGGCAATTAAGGCTGAATGTACTAATGCGCCGGGTGGGGAGCTGGATGACCACTCACGGGTTTAACCTAGCGTTAGAGAAAACCGAAGTGGTCATCTTGACCAAGAAGAGGAACCCCAGAGTAAGAATGGTCCGAGTCGGAGACGCATTAGTAGAGTCGAAACTATCATTCAAGTATCTGGGCTTGCTGATAGACTCTAAACTGAGTTTCTCGAAGCAAATTAACGCAACGACAAACAAGGCCGCAGCAGGGGTCTCGACAACTAGTCGGCTAATGGCCAATCATGGGGGACCAAGTCCTACAAAAAGGCATCTGATAATGAGTGTAGTGCAATTTACACTTCTTTATGGAGCAGAGATATGAAGTGAAGCTCTCAACAAGGAACTGCACCGAAAAAAGCTTGCACAGGTGCAGAGACGAGGAGCACTGCGGATTGCATCAGCATACCGTACAGTCTCTGAGCCAGCAGTGTTGGTAATTGCAGGGGTGATACCCATCGCTCTCCTTGCTAGAGAGCGCAATAGAGTCTACCTCCGAAGGCATGAGGGTAATAAAGAAAAAGTTGCTCGCGATGAAAGGCGATGCACTCTCGACGAATGGAAACAATCATGGGAACGTGAGCTAAAAGGAAGATGCACCGCGTGGCTCATCAACGACTTGAGATCGTGGCTCAGTCGAACGCATGGAGAAACTGACTCCTACTTGACCCAGCTACTCAGCGTACATATGGTACATCATTTGACATGTGGAATCAAGTGGCACATTACGCTCGGGCAATCTTAGTAATGAAAAAAGGCATACTTGATCAGCTGGAGGCGTCGAGGGTGGAGGGTTTCCTTCTCTAGCAATTCTCCTCCTCTTTCCCATCCAACTAGAGAAGGAATCCCTGTAACCCGAAGGCGCCAAAAGGCGTAAAATTGGGAGGCCTAGCCCGAAGTAATGTGTCAAACGGTTCCAGGCTAGGCGCTCCGGTTGACAGGGGAGGTTTTTTAGTCGGTAGTACAGTAGGTCCAGTGTGAGTCCGACACTCAGGGCGTAAATAGCTTTCACCTCCCTACCCAAAAAAAAAAGTAGAGGATAATTTGACACATTTTTTAAGGGAAATTGTGTAATAAACAGATAAACAGTTTTTTTAGGTACTTACAGTTTTATTGTTTAATGTTTGAAGCCCTCTCGCTATATCGCTTTTTGAAACTATCGGTGATTGAAATTCTGTCCTTTTTACTTCTTATTTACTAATAAATGTGCATCTTCGCGAAACGGAAGTTGCGCGAATTGTTACATTGTTAAAAATTGGTATAAGCCATGAATGCTGTTCGTTCATGTTAAGTAAGTCGATCAACAGTTCAATATGTCTACCAAAGGTACTTGAAGACTAGTGGTTACATTAGAAGACCTGGGTCGGGTCGTAGGAAGAAGACATCTGAACGGGATGATCGATTTTAGTGTCAGCAAGTTTTAGAAATCGTCATCATTCCGGCGTAGAATTACAGCACCTGCTTAGAGATGTTTGAGGTGTTGTTGTTAGGGATAGAACAACAAGAAGACGTTTCAAAGAACGTAATATAAGACTATAGAGACCCGCAACAGCTTCACAGCTTATAAGGAAGCAAAATTAAATTTTGCACGCGAACGCCGTGATTGGATTTTAGCACAATGGGGCAGGTACTCTTTTCTCATGAGTCTCGGATATGCCTGTTTAATGCTGGTGGTCGATAGGAAAACGATATGCACTTTTTTCCATATCCGAAAAGGTGAGTTTTGGAGGTGGCTCAGTTATGTTTTGGGGATGGATTAGTTAAAACCGCTCGTATAGAGCTGGCTGTCATAGATAAAGAGACTGTTACCGCTCAATTGTACATCAGTGACATACTTGAAAAGTATGAATTCCTGACTCAGGATTAAGTGGCCATAGATTTAAAGTAATGCTCGTCAATTCACGCCCCCATACTGTGATTTGTGTTACAGATTACTTGCGAGAAGTAGAGATAAAGGTTCTGGAAAGGCCAGCGTGAAGTCCAGACCTTGATCCAATAGAACACTTATGAGACCAAGGCACCAACAACCTGTAACAGCAGAAAACTGCTTTGATGGAGGAATGGGGTTGAAAAATTGATAAAATTCTTGAAAAAAAAGAATGGTATATGTTATCAAAGCCGGAGGAGACTGAAGATGATTGAACATCAGCGAGAAAAATTAGTTTCGAGTTTTTTAACCACAGTAAAGATTTTGTGATTTTCTTAATTTTTCGATTTTCTTGTGCATTTGTAAATAAATAAAGTTGTTGATTTCGTAATGTAATTTTTTGATTGATAAGTATCCAACAATCAATAAGAAAAATGTTTGCATCATACTTATTATTAAATACAGCCGTCACAACTAATTTGTTAGGTAGCCTTATTTTTGTCCACAAAAATATTATCTAAATTTTGTATAATATAGTATGAGAAGGTCCATAATGAGTGGGGGCGTTCCATATTCATTTTTAAGACGAAATAAGTTCGATTAACGTTGTATAAGATGATACTGCCAAGGAAGTTTTATTCCGTTTGAATATTGTTTGACGTAACCTAAGAACTTTTTGTAATTATTCTCAAGGTCTCAAGTTGTTTGTGAATATATTTACATGGTACTTCTATAGAGTACTTCATTTTGCCCTTGATCTAAAATCATATTTTTTAAAATGTTCCAGATAAGTTATTGCAGCTTTTTCATGATCCTTGGAATTTTTTTCATAATATGCACCCTAGTTACTGAAGTAGCTTTCAGTATCTTTTTCCCTTTTTCTTAATCTGTCATATCTCTACTTATAATATTTTGGAAAAAGTTCTGCGTATTGTTTCGCTTTGCTGAGCGGTTTTTCGTTTCGAATAAAGGGATACAAACCAACAATCTTGTGGCAATTTTGATCGTGGTGTTATTTTGGTGATGTTCATGGCAGTTCGAGCAAATTAGTCTAACATTTCCGGCTGTGTTTCGTTTACTAGTGCCCGTGATGAATATGATTTCGAATTATTGCGATGCGGAGCCTGATTGACCAGAGAAGCTCCTGTTTACAACATTATTTTGTACCTTACTTTCCTTACTGGGTTGATAACATCAACTATGAACTTTTCTCCCTGGCGTTTTCATGTGTTCTGTTTGCCCTGTAAACTTCATTTATTCGTTGGAATCACCTGAAATTGCTATTTCTTGGAGTGTATTTCGCAATCCCTTTTTGCCGCATGTACATGTCCATGTTCATTCGGTCGTTCGCAGAATGTAAGCATGTGACTACTTGCATTACGGCAGAGTAGGATAACTACGGAAGTAGCTGGGACATCGTTTCCCCGGTAGCAAAATATTGGTTTCAGCTCAAATGTAAACTTTATCATGTAATTCGCAGAGCACACAGAGATTGAAGTTTTTTGTAATATCCATCTATTCATCGTTACCATGTAAAGAGAATCTTATTAAAAGTTTTGTGAGAGTTTAATTCAAATGCAATCGAGGAAGAGAATTGTTGTGCATTATAAAACCGTGTAATAATCTGAGCATGACTGGAAGCAACTTTTGTGTTGTTCTTTGGTCCTGAAATTTTGCAATTTTGAAGTTCTTTGTGCAGCTCCTGTGCGAGTGTGTGTTGCCAACATTTTGGTTTCCGAACAACATGGACTGGGAACTTTATTTTATGCTTAAAACTTCATTAATTGACAACTCTCTAACGAAATTTTATAATTCATGCAAGGTATTCTCAATTAATAATAATTGTTCCTTTTTTTCTTTTCAGCACTGAGTGAGTACAGTTATTTAATTATGCTCTCTTTATACTTATAAGGTGAGTAGGATAGTCAGGACTGAATAATTTTTCGTCTGTACCGTCAATAACAGCTCCAGGAACCGGAGCATCTGGTAAGTCTATTGAAATTCAAATCACATGATCCTTGTACTGCTGCCTTGCTGCCTTCACCTGCTTGGTAAGAGCGGACATGCTTGATAAGCACCCGCAATAAGTTCCATATACACACAAATTATGTGTGTACGTGTTTTCACTTGGTCACTTGGAAAAGTTGAAAAACTCATAAATTTTCATCATGACAGCCACGACAATAGAGCCGAGTTCTTTGAACGTCCGATTTCTCGTAGAGTATTGTATTGTACGACACCAGCAGCAGCAGCAACAACAACACAACCATCCACACGCATTGAAAATTTTCCAGCTGTGGTTGGGAAAAGCTTTGGTTTCAGTGAATGGAATTTTCAACGCATGCGTAGAACTAGTTAGATTAGCTTGTCGGCATTTTCACAATATTTGATGAGCGGTTATAATGTTATCAACCGATTTTCTTTTGAAATCGACAACCTGAAGCTTTTGTTGTTCATATCTTTTTCAGGAATTTCACTGGAAAGTTTGGTCAGGGGGATGATGGTTTTCAGGATTTCCAAGGTTATTCGGTTAAAAATATTTTGGAAACAACATCTGGTGTTTTGATGACGGTAATGATGGTGATGATGATGAAGGTGATGTCTGGAATGAAGGACTCTATCAATATGATAAATGACCTAAATGAATTGAGTTGTTTTGAATCGATATTGATGTGTGAGAATAATCGCTATTTGAATCGTTCTACTATTCGCGCAACTGAAATAAATGTTTTTGATCCTTTTAAAGGAAATAGCTCAAGAGACATAGCACTAGTAACGCGCAGAATTTTGACGTTAGTGAGGTGAATTTAGGACCGCGTCATATATCAATATAAAATAACACAAATAATATACTTTGCCGTTGTTAATTGAGAAGGTTGTGAAATAATTGAACATTCTGCTCAAAAAAGACCTAGAATCTGCTGACTTCCTCCCCATGCAATTCACACATATTTTGTGGCCAGAGTCATAGTTTCACCATAAATAATCACTGGTTTGTCCAATTATTCATGCTGACTGCAAAACAATAATTATCTGCAAAGGTTTTTACTAATTCATTGTCAATGTATTTGGCAAACGTAAATAAGCATCGTGAATCGAGTTAATGGTTGTTTTAATTTTATTGCAGGCACAATCGATATTTTTTAAGAAAATTTTAGAAAAAGGTCAAATGAAATGGAATTATTGATAAAAAATCCACAAATCCACAAATCCACAAAATAATCAACAAATTTTGAAATCCACAAATAAAACCACATATTACATCAAATTTGAATTGAAGAAAAGTGTTTTCAAGTATGTTCAAAGACAAAAAGGATTCGATATGACAAAAAAAAAACATTTATCGGTTATCGTTATAAAAAAATGATTTATTGGTTATCGAAAATACGTGATTTTTTCGCAATTATACAAAGTTTTACGCCATAGATTTAAAATCTGTTTCGAAATTCGGTCATTATAGCGACGAAAACTGTGATCAGACATTTGTTCCATCTCGAATTTAGTAAATAGAAAGAGAAAAACCACACAAGGATGTTGGCTTTTAAATTGCTTTCTTTCAGAGAAGGTTGGCATAGGTCACGGGTATAAAATTTGGCGTATTTTCCGGTTTTTTATTACAAAAAATGCAAGCAAAACGGCTTAAAATTCTAAAAAGTATTTATGGTCCTTATAATGTTATACTCTATCATGTGTGCTTTCCGTTACGTCAATTTAACTGACCCATTTACAGCCGAAATGAAACTAGCCTAGGATTTTGAAAAATATCTTTTATTTTATAAAAAATACAAGAAAAGAAATGTGATAAATTTAAAGAAGGTAAGACAACATTCTTTTTTTGGGTGTTCCAAAATTCGCACAATGGCCACCTATGAGTGAAAATTTGCGAAACATGATATTCCAATACAAAGTGTCTTCATGCATTTTTTGCAACCCCAACGAACTCTTGTATGGCATATTACACAACGAACACGCGTCGCTGGCTTTCCAGGGACATTATCACAACCATCTAACTTAATATCTTGACTATTAGATGATAAAGGGCGAGTAGAAGACCGTTGCCGTGATAACTCGAGAAAAAAATTCGCAATACTGCAACGAAAAGTTAATTGGTCCGTTGCACGATAATTGTATAAAATCCACTTTTCATCGTAAGTCACAATTCGGTGTGAGAACGGTTCCTTTACGTTGCCGGAGTGAAAGGGAATGTTTTGTTCGTCATGTTTTGCTCGGTAAGATCATGCGGAACCCATTTATCAAGATTTTTCACTTTTTCAAATTGTTGCAAGTGGCGCCAAACTGTCGAATTGTGAACGCCTAATTTCTCCGCAAGATCCCTTATGGTTTGGCGGGGATCAGAGTCTACTAATGCACGCAGCTCGTCTTTATCGACCGGTTGTCCTGAGTGTCCACGTGGCTCACTTCTAAGGTTCATATCTCCGGATCTCAATTTTTCGAACCACCGTCGAGTGGTTCGTTCGCTAACTGTATCAGGCCCAAATGTGCTGTTGATATTCTTCGTTGCTTCCTTTGCATTGTCCTCTAAGTTAAATTCGTATAATAAAAAAAAGCCGTTTTTGATTCACTTCCATGCTCACTTTCTCTTTTTGTTTTACGATCACTATGAAGTGCCAAACAGAAATGACGCCATAAGCCAAGGTAGTAGTATCTATACTTCAATATGCCATATGTCTTACGCCGCGTTGTTCCAACATAATACACTAAAATTGCATCCAACTTTATGCCATTGCTAAATCGGCCATTTCATCTGCAGCAATCTAATATAATCGAAATCGGCTCTCGCTTTTTTCGTCATCTCTTTTGTAGTCAACAGTGAACATTATTCGGTGCGATTTTCACGAATAGTTGCAGTGGTACGGTATCCTTACTTATGCAGACCATTTAGCAGGTGGTAACTTGTGAAAAAGTTATCAAAAAATACTTTGGTATGTGCAGGACTTATATCAAACTTTTTCAGAAAAAATTTCACAACTCTTGTACCTAAAGGTTCAGTTCCAGATGTAGCAGATATAACACAGTATATGTCAAAGTTATAACAATAACCTGTGGATCTTGCGGCTACCCAATTCTTATAGTCAAATCTAACGGGTTTACCTCTAACGAATGGCTTCGATGGATGTTGGCCGTAGTATTTTGTCGTACTTTTATTAAAAGAAATATTTTCATGCAAAACCCCCAATTGGTTGTATTGTTCATCAAAATATCACATAATTTTCTGACTTTGAACATTTTATTAGTAGTAGTGGTGGCGTCATTATTGTCAACGAGATGAAGATTTCTTTTCATATCTTTGTATCTGTTTCGCGACATTGCCCTCACTACATCAATACCAATGTCCTCATCCAGGGACCAGTAAATATATTGGCCCATATGTTAACTTGTGATAGTCCGAGAGAATGAGTATTCCTAGAAATATTTTCAGATCTGTATCTGTAACCGAAAAAGTATGTTGATTGTCTCGATTTGCGTAAAATTTATTAAACAACGTATCATCTTATACGCTTCAAAATAAAAAAGAAGTTATATTTCCACGGGTGTCAAATTTCTCAGCTGCTCTTTCAGGCTAGATTTTAGTAATACCCGATCATCCGTTTCTTCGTAACTAGAAGAATAACTTGGTACACATTTTCGCCAAACTGGAACATTTAATGGTAGTCTGGAAGCGGCAATGGATATAGAATCTTCTTGTTGGTCTCTTTTGCTAGAACTAACACGGGCTCATTTCGGAGCTAGCGGTTCTTCGCCACTACTGTCAGAGTCTAATTTCTTACAAAAAATGTGTGAAATTAGATTTATTGTTTATCATACACTCTGTCCAATACGAATTTTGATATGACAGAAAACGGTAATTTTTTTTTCACCACACCATAAGTCACTACCATGTGTCAATGCTAATATGATTATGAGCTAACCTTAATTATAAACTGTTCCCAGACTGGCACAGTGGTGAAAAATGGGTAAAGGCATTTTTATGTTGAAGATACAACCCGCACAGGCAGGCCCACTGTCATAAATGTCGATAAAATCACATTGAGAATCGAAACTCGATCACCAAACTTTTTGTATAAGGCCGGATTCAAAATGAAAGTCTGAGGTTAGGATGCAACACTGATTAATATAAAAAAATTAACATAAAAAACATGATGGATGGAATTTCTGTGACCGAAAGCTGTGGCCAAAAGGAATGAATTCGACAGATTTGTTTTTCACAGCGATATTTAGGAAAATTGGCAATTTAATGTTCCTATACGAAATTTGTGGAAGTCGTAGTAACACTGATTCAACAAAAAATTTGGGATGTTCTTTCTAATTATATTGTATGAATCACAAGTTCCGATAGCCGTTGATGATTAAGATTGAATGTTGGTATTCGACCTGACAATTGTATCCGATAATTTTCTGATTTTTTATGAACGGGTAGAAGACTTCGTAGTTATTACAAGATTTGGTAGTATGAAAACTTAAGGATTGTAATTGATTAACAAAAAATAGGTCTGATTAACGAAAAGTTAGTTTCACAAGGGTACAGCTTATTTCTAAGAGTATGGCGTCGTGAGCTAAGATGAGGCATGTAAAAATGATTCGTTGTCGAGGACGCAGTCATAGCTGCTTTTGTTATGCGTGGGACATCAAGAGAAAATAAGCGAATCGAAAAAATTAAGAACTTGAATAATGACTACTTGGGTATTTTTGTATATTTTGCTTCCTTGTAACAGCTAACAGAATAGTCTATTAGCTTGTAATAGCTAACAGACTAGACTGGAAGATCTCCACGCATTGAGAAAATTCGGCAACTAAAAATTTGCAATCATTTTTCCTAATATCTTTGAGTGCATTTTAAATGGTTATTAAAAATGAGCAGATATGGAACACCATTTCTTATACGGATGATTTCTAGGGATGAGAAATAGGTCAAAAAGACAACACTGTGTCTTTTTCTGTGGAAACGATTGGGATCAAAAGGCGATAAAGCATCTCAAACAGTAGTCAAACAAGGATAATGGCCAGGAAGGTTGTGTGTTCTCAAAGTACCATGACTTATTAAATGAAGGCAGGCCCAAAAGCATCCCGATTTACATAGAAATCAGTCTGATCATGCTTCTATAGAGCAATGGACTTCAGATGTCTACTTTTAATTCTGTCGGAACTAGTTGTCATTTGTGAGCCTCTTCTCGTGAGTGGCTGCGATAGCTATGTTTACTGCAGCTGACTGCTGAGGGTGTACTTTTACATCAACGATTCCTACATTCTTCTCTAATTTAGACCACCAAATTTGGTGGGAGAGAGCTGATCCCCTGGCTGCTGGTTCCCCTGGAGACAGTATCATGGCGTGGGTATCCAACCTCTTGCTAAGTTTGAAGTAGATTTATATGTATGTACGTCCAACAGGAGGTATTGGAACACCAAGGGTTAGACCTCTACTAGACAAAGCATTAGTAGGCCTGAGCCTTGAGAGACCTAAACCTTGAGGTAAACCTAATGAGGTGACCAGCTTTTAATGACGCTGTCTCGTGTCTTAGAACAAGGTCTGATTATGCTGCACGTTCCTTCGGCTTTATTAAAAGCACCAGTTCTGAGACAATAACTTTCACGACCATATCATTAGAATTGTGGAAGATTTGTAGCGACTGTCTGCCTTAGCGTGATTGTAGGGCGCAATGAAGCATCGAATGAATCTACAATGCGCAACATTCATCCAAGGTTTATCATACTAGCGAATGAATTCGAGGCTTAATGCAATAGCGGTTTCCTTTAAGGCATTTTAGAAATCATGCCACATCCTTCGGCCAGTCTTGGATTAACGTTCTCGCAGAAAATTTAGTGTACTTGTATTGTACATGACTGTCTTTAATGAACTGGCTTACACTTTAAAAACTAACAAAGGTCCTTTAAAGCATTTAGTATCGTTTCGAGATACAATTGTTGCCAAGAATCGAATATTGGTCTTACTTAAAAGCTGCTCGTCTTCCTTTTTAGTGAATGTGTTGACGTCCGTACCGAATTTTCTGTTGTTTTCTTCAGGCAGCCTCAGAATGAACCTGCTGAAGGAAACTTCTAAGCTACGTGCCAGCTGCGAAACGAAAACAATATCCTTTATATTGAAGGTAATCAGTCATTACATTCTCTTGTAGTTACCCTCTTTTCTGAATTTGATGTTTGTTTAGATGACATGCAGTTTGATCAGTTCTCCGATTCCTGTCTTCAAATTTACGTAGACACTAACATTTTTTGGTTTCACTAGCCGAGCCTGATTTAGGGCTTACTGGGTGTTCTCTATTTCGTATTATATATTTATCTAGTCAATTGTCTTCTTGAAAAATGAATTGACATTTTTAATAGCCTTCGTTCCAAGATTATTGAGCTCCGGCCTTGCGTCACCGTCTGAACCTCCTTTTCTATTGTATTGTATTCTTTAAGGGCCTAACTCTTTCCTTAGAAATCGATTCGATCTCCATCTAAGTTTTCAGCAGTTTAGAAATGTTCAATGTAATATAGATGTTTTCTAAACTTCGAGAATAAAATGAAACATCTTGCTTCCGGTTTTTGTGTGAAATACATGACTTTAAACTTTCTTTTAGTATTTGAACCTTTTTTAAGACTTCACCTTTTTATAGTTTTTTTTTAATCACTATAGACCTAAATTACCAAAGATCTGAAAGAACTGCTTCTTCACAACGAGTTTTTGGAGTTGTTGCAATGTTTAACCTCTGCTCCTGCAAATGACTCTCAGTTTCAAACTAGAGTGACCACAATTTTCAGTTGAGAGTGTTCCAAAAAACTGTTTGGAACTTAAGAGCATTCATCGAATGCAAAGAGATATATTTGAAGGACTCTTTAAATCAGTCTCGTATATGAGCCTGCATACAACGGGTATTTATTTAACGAAAAGTCGAGACACAAAGCTGATTGTGGTAGTTCGGTCAAGACCAACTTTTATTTGTCGTAAACTGGAGTTTATATATTAGTGCTCATAAAAGGCATTATCATGATGATTTTTATTGAAAAAAAAAAAATGAACATTAAAACACAAATTCTGTTTATATAAAACGAGCATCGTATATAGAGCAGGTCTTGTAAGAAACGCTGGAAATGAGTTCTCCTAGCATATATCAATGTTTTTGTGGTAAAAATATGATTTAATTTATTTCATTTTAAGGTCTAGATTTCAATTTCTTCCGCGTATTTTGCTTCTAAATAGAAATCTCTTACTAATAAAATTTATGCTCCATGGCTTTTTAATTTCAATAATGACGATTTGATTATTTTTACCCGTAACAAAGGATCCCTAATCCAATCAATTGAATAAGTATCGATTAAAACTAGTGTCACTATTTACCAGCGGCAATTCTTGAATTTACTGACTTTGTCCCTCACAATGACATGTGTTGTTTTGGATTTCTTTTCTTTGCTTTCCGCAGTAAATATTGGGTAGCGATTGCGTGACTAATTCGGTTTTGGTTTTTTTTTTCTGCCCGGACAAAAAGTGGACATTTAAAGTCGCGTTAATAACACCCTTGTTATTTAGCAAACAAAACATGTTTTGTTAGAGGTATAGAACTTTAAGTTGGCACCAGTCTTTTTAATGTTATGTGTGGTGTGACAGCTGTCATGCATTTTATGGTTGCATTGTTTTGCCATTCTATTGTAAATACGTTGACGCTTAAGCAAGATCTGGAAAACTTGCAGATTTACTTAGAAAAAACGTTTCTGGAACACATTGCAAACATTGTCAATTTTATGGCGGACATAGTAGGCCATTACAACAATGAATTCCATTAACCATGGGTCGTTTCCGCACGTTTACTCACACTGATAATAGGCATCCATCCAAACGTTATACAGTTCATAATCAAGAAAGCTGAGCAGCTGGAGAGCATAGTATTATGCGTAGATGACCGCGGGGAACATTTCATCGTTCCTCGCATTCATTTAAACGAAACAGCCAAGTGAGTTCATTCAACATCGTGCTTAACCATAGAACTTGAACCCATCAACATTGTGGAAGATTGTACGAAAGGAACTTGGTTTACGGGCTAACAAAATTTAATCCGTGCAGCAATTGAAGCCGAGCGACCCCCGGGCACTACGTAGATTGATGTATGGTCCCAAGAGCAAATTGCTGCAGATCCCGAATTTTATAAGAAAATTTTATTTTTGCTTTTTCTTCGAAAATGCTGCTGTAAATAACATGACTGTAAAAAGAGAAATGATCAATGTCTTTTTCGTTCCGGAATTGACTCGTTGTAATGCAGGAAACCTCTAGTTTCAGCAGGGAAGAAGTCAATGACAACAAGCAAAATATGCTAACTGACAGCAATCTGCATCAGCCGACTCTAGGTGACGTTGATATACTCTAAAAATATCTAAATCAAGCGTGGTAAATTGAATCCATGAGCTTGGTTACCTCAGGATGATCGATGTCTTTACTCCCCATGACCTGTAGGATGCTACTTTGCTAAAAGTTCTAGAAACTTTCCAACGTTTGAAGTGCATGGTACCCGGTAATGAGCTGTAAATTGTTTACAAGAACGTGGGGTAGAAACGATTTCATGGCAAAAAAAAAAGAAATCCACCACGATCAACTTCCAAAACAGGACGTCATCCGAAAAAAGTTGATGCTGCCGTTCAATCCGATTTGAAGGATGATATCTAATTCGAATTACTCAACTCAAGTTTTAATTCGAATGCGTAATGTGATCTACTTGGCGAATGAAGTACTCAAACACAGAAATCTTTAAAAGTCGAACTTGTTAATCGTAAGGATGTAATCTTTCACCATGCCAATTAAAAACCGTATTTTTTTTATACATCTTCAACAAGCAATCGACAATCAAATAGGTCGTTTAGAGCATCTACCAGACTGACCTAAGATTGCTTTCTGAGATGTTCCCTTGTTTTGCTCTCTGCAAAGTTTTCGAAATGGAGTATCCTTGAATTCCGAAGAAGAAGGAAAACCTCACCTGCAGGAATTCTTTGTTGCATAAGTTCTTTGCTCGCGTATAAAAGTAGAACGTTGTCCCTTGTATAGCCAATGGGTGTTTGTGTTGTTGAGCATGTTCAATTTTCTAAATTTTTCTGAACTTTTCTCCACCCGGACACTTTGTGAAGTCACGTAATTGCCTCAACCTATACAAACTTTAATCAAATTATTTTCCATAACAGGCATATGAAATAGTAATAATTGCTCAAAAGCAACCTTGTGCAATTTTAAAGACAATTTAGTGAAAGCCTTAATGCTATTAAGTATTTATCGATCTGCTGTTCTAGCTTATTCCATAACCATTATTCATCTAATCCCTCTATGAGGCCTATTCCCCCTCCTTCCTTATTCGGCAAGCATGCAAGGATATAGATCCATGCCTGTATATACAAAGTGCTGACACAACAATGTGAATAACCTCTTTAGATATGCATAAGAGTGCGATGCCTAGCGTGTAACGTATAGCATGTCTCTACTTTACTTGCAAGCAATGTATGATGTTATATGTCGAAATAAAAGTGAGAAGTATATATGCATGAACGCGTACATGAGTGGTGAAGAGAAGGCACACGTTTCACAATGAAGGTCCTTATACTCATTCTTCACATTCCGTCGATACTGCTTATAATTAAAATTGCAAATGATTGCGTTCTAGCTGTGAATGATGTTGTTTTGGTTCTAATGTAGCCTTGGAATTGCTCTGCATATCAACACATATTCCATTATAAGGACACACTAGTCAAACCTCAAGAGAATCAATAATGTATATTTTGTATATGAACTTTGAATCATATTCTATCTGTATATAGTATTGACTGCATATTAAATCAATGATTGTGTAAATCGCTGCCAGGTGCTTCAGATAAGGATACACAATGTAGGCTGAAGGCGCGAAATGAGATTTTAAATTCACACCGACTGAAATTGGTACAAGTACAAGCCTTTCAGCTGGAACTTTTTTACAGCTTCGAATAATTATTTGATAAATTCGTTTTTTTTTAAATTTTCATTGTTAGGAGATAAAATTGTAAATTAAAGCTATTTAAATATAAGATGCTCAGACTTCCGCGTATCCTTAGGGAAAATGTAAGGATTGAACTTTATGCGTGATGCTGTCAAGGACAACAGCAGAAGGAAGGAGAGATAGCTGTTGATATGTTTTTCTTTAGTATTACAATAATAAAGAGAAGATTTTTCAAAAAAGATTTGAGGTAACTTGGTGTCCATATCACTGAAAAGTTCTCGACGTCATAGATGAGTTTCCTTTTTCAGAAGAAGAATAAATAGACTAAAGCATAAGCATAATACTTCGAACAAACACCCGATCTAACGAGGCGTAACCAAAATTGGAAGAGTTTTATTTGTATTTGTTTTATTGCAAGTGTTTTTCTATTATTTCGTTTAACAAGATTAAAGCGTAAAAGCGCAATACAAACGTAAATCTGCGAAAGTCTTGTCTATATCTCTCCCTCGATCAGAAGCAGTTCTGGAGTGTTCTTACTGCTTGTTACTATGCTGTGCAATAAATCGTGGGCTGTTTTCAAGAAGTATGCTCGTTGCCTGGTATGAAATAATTAATATTTGTATAATTAATGAACTCTTTCAATAATATTTACGTGGCTTTGGCTTTACGTGGTACTTTGATGAAATTGTGTTTATCAGCTTCAGTGTTTTTCTTTTTTTTGAATAGAATTTTTTGTCTTCATTACACTTCATAGGATTTTAATATTTTTAAGTCTTATCCATTTTTACTGCCAGACTTCGAAAAAAAAACGCTCAATCAAAAGGTTATTTGATCAAAATAAGTCCACCTTCATTTGAATTGGTAGATTTTCTATCATTTTTGCGTTAAACAAGTATATCACTCCCAAAGCTGTTGATCGAAAACGAAACTCCAGTATATATCCCTTGTTGCTGTTTCTATCTCTGTCTGAGAGAACTCGTCCAGAAGTCTTCGTGCTATGAGTGCATTCACTATTCTTTAACTTATTACACTCCGTTTTTTCGTCCTAACCAGGCTCCTCGAAAATATGGTAAGCGTAACTAATCCTTTAGAGTTATAGAGTAGCTGCAAGAAGTAGTAGTAGTAGTAGTAGTAGTAGTAGTAGTAGTAGTAGTAGTAGTAGTAGTAGTAGTAGTAGTAAATTTGGTCGATGAGCTTCAATCAAGATCATATTATAAGATTATAAGCCACGACAAATTTGAATTTAGCTCTTAATTTATAACACAGAAAAAAAACTAGGCCCGTGTTTACGGTCTACACTTGGCGCTGTTTTTTTATTTACACGGTTGGAAATGATTCTGTAACGTTAACAGGAAGGATATTGAAATAAATAAATTTTTTCTTTAATAATAAATTTATTTAAACTTTTTGACTTGACTTCAACGTTCTGGAAGTTGATAAATCCTCCTTTTGTAGAAATCTTCCCCATAACTCTCGAAAAAGTTTGCTGGTCCTCTAAGAATATTCTTGTAAGTGTTGTACTCCCATTCCTGCATATAGTTGTCCAGGACCGAAATGAGAAACAAGTTTTAAGCCATTCGAGCAAGATTGGGAGAATATTGTAGGTGAAGTGAAATTTTCCAGACAATTGCCCGTAATTTTTGCTGCTATGACCACAGCTGCTTGCGGTCTCGCATTGACCTGGTTAAGGATATAATCCGTGAAGTTTGAATAATGTTGGATGCACTGCTTCTTGTTGCTGCTCCATTTGCTTATAGTAAGAGTACGCATTTAGCGTTTGACATCATTCGAGAAGCTCCAAATAAATGTTTCCTCGAGAACCACAACAAACAGATAATAAGACATGCCGGAGACAAAAACCTGGTGGAAATGGATGCTGGTGATTCACCTCTTTTGTAAACTGTCCCCAGCCACTTTACGATATTATTCAGGACCCATTTTTTATCCCCAGTAACAATCCGTCGAAGAAATCCTTCATTAATTAAACGTGCCCGATGGAAAATATTGTAGGCCATTCTGTCTTCTTTGCGAAAGGTAGTGGGGTACCCAAGCATGCACTTTTAGCACATATCCTAGCGTATTGATTCTTCTCTATTTAGTGGTTCTATGGACCTGAAACTCTTCTGATAATTTTAAAGTCATATAATAACTTCCTCGTAAAACTTCTAACAGATCATTTGTCACCTCTTTGGGCCGTGCTGATCTTCAAATTGCCGTTCTCCATTACGAAAGCATAGAATCTGTTGGTGTGCTCGTTCAATTGGCATGTTTTCTCCATAAATTCTGTTTACATCCCAATGTGCCTCTGTTGAGCATTGTCCAGGATCAAACTCGTATAATATATGATGCCTTATACGCATTTCATCCGCTTCCATGTTTATCTTACAACTTTTCCTTGGAAACTTAAATTCAAATGCAACGGCGATTTCTTTTCATGGTCGCGATGTTCAAATTTGCGAAATACTAGCTGCTGCCGAAGTGGGATTAGGATTTATGATTCACAGTTGTAAGAAAACCTTAAACTAATGGATCTTCTTTTTATTCGATTTTATTTTAACCAAAATCCTTAGGAAGGAAGTGTGTTGGAAGGGTTACCGCTGTTTTGTGTTTACGTTGTTGTTATGATGAGAATATTTCTGACGCATTTTGAATTGAATACCCCATGTCCTGCTTTCTTGATGGTATTTTCTGTATTCAACCAATCCCAAATACTTCGTGATAGAAGGTTACGAAAGTTCTTGCCCTTTCGCCAGGAAATTCTTCAGGCCAAGCTCAATAATATAAAATGTTAACAAAATTTTTGCGTTTCTCTAGAAGATCGCTTGAATTTTTTAAGCGATTTGATTTTTTCGGGAAAAATAATGAGGTATGTGCGAAAAATGTGTCGTTTTCATATAAAATTGTTTACCAGTGTTGTACTTATTCGAGTATTCAATCCTAAGAATTGACAGTAGGCTTGCGCACTGTGCTGGCTTGATTGTAAATGATTGTGTCGTTTTCAAAACAAGGACGCTCTGTTCTAGACTTGATCGTTACGGTGGTATGTGGGACTTACCCCGCGGTTCAAAACAAATTTGCATTTGTATATTACTGTCAAACTTCTGTCACCAAACACAAACAATTTGAGCAAGGAGTCAAAGCTTAATGCAATGCCATGAATTTCCCAAACATTGTACGGTCATGTTGAATGCTATTATATGCCATGTTCAAAGTTCGTGCTCAATGCTAATTCCTGATATATGAAACCGGAACTCCAACCATTAGAGGCTCTACACCACATTGAAAGATGAATTAAAACTTTTTCGAGTAGCTATTTACCTAAGGTTTGAATAAACTTCATATCAGTCTGCGTTTTTCGATGGCAGAAATCTGAGGGCTTGATTCAGAAGTAGCAGAAGCAGAAGTAACAGATTAGTTCCCTTCCCATTATCTCGAGTCTGTAGGGTGGTTTTTTCTTTAATTTGATAAGCAGATACCAAAGAATAGAAGCCTCACTTGTATCCACTACATTAGCTTATTAAGTTGCTCTCATTCCTTTTTTCTAGTTTTCCATGCTGATGATATCGCGCGTATTCTAGAAAACGCCACGCGTTTTGAGATTGATTGAACTAGGTGAGATCCTTCTTCGGGATCGTCTTAAAACTTCCAATGTTTTCAATGTTCTTGAAATTAGCTGAAAACGAGCTGATGACGGTTATAAAACGCGTCTTCCTTGAGAGTACAGCATGCCTAGTTGGACCTTAAAAACTATAATAATTACGAACTGCGGCATAAAAGGACGATTTTCATTGAAAAAAAAAGTTTCCATGATTGGAAAATGCTATTTTTGGTATTTATAACAGGTTTAAGGATTGCATTTTCTGTAGTTTTTGACGCATCAGCGGCAGACGAGTTGATAAGTTGCAATCCCCAAGGATTTTTCTCGACTGAATAGCATTTTCAGTTGAAGAAATCATTTTGAAATGGTGAAGGACGGTTTGTTTGCTTGTTATTCGGAAGAGTGCGCATGACGCGGTTCAATGATTTATGTGCCTGTTGAATTTTTCCGATTGAATGTTTTGAGTTATCCTGATGGCTTAACTATCTGTTTATTGTGCTCCACGTATATCCGCTTATTTTTCCGACTGTAGCTAAGCTAATTAGTTTTTGCGTTCAGATTAGATTACTAATATCGGAGTATTTACTGCGTTTTAACATTCCGAGTGTATCCTTCGTTGTCGTCCACGTCAATCGAACGCAAAGCTTGCGTATGACTGAGTCAGACTGAATAATTAATTGAACATTTTCGTGGGAACATCAGCTTAAATGATTTAAGTTCCGACCACCTTTCATATTGTCATAGGGATGTTTAGTATTTTACTAACAACTGCTTTCTACAAAGGACCATAATTGGGAATACTTATTGAAACTTTAACAATACTTTTGTGTCCAACTTTTTCGTAAATGCCAATTAGTCGCACCAATAAACTTTGTCCTTATGCAGTGTCGTCCACCTTGCTAGGTTCGGAAAACACGTTGTGTCCTATCGACCTATCTCATATTCCAAATCCACCTGTCGCCAATTGAGTTTCCATTGTTTACGGACCAAAGTTCCCCAATTGCGTTCACCACCTACCACCCAACGAGTCATAGCGACACTGTTGTGAGCCTGTCGTCGGGGTCCCATTCTTTGAGAAAACTTGGAAATTTCGTGGTACCGGTGGTGGAAGTGTGGAACGGAAGCTTTAGGTGGGAACAGTTTTCTTCCAGTTTTCCTCCAACGTGAGAACAGATTTCCCTTCGCGGAGCTGGAGTTATTTTCTAGCTTGCGTTTGTGAAAATGCCAGACCAGCTGCTATTTCGGGCACATTTCAGCGCCAGGTTGTTCAGTCCGCTTGTTTCCTTCGTCGAGGTTTGTCGTTGGTTGTAACTTATTATCCGAGCCGCGAGTGTGCCGTTAAGTGCAGTATTGTTGAATATGTGACTGCAAGCATACATCAGAGGGATACTAGTGGGTTGTTCCAGCTATTTCGAAGCTAGAATTAGTCAGTGGCCGGCATAACTTTGCTCGAAGACATTGAGTTAGTTTGGTTGAAGGTAACGGTTGAGATGCTTCTTTGTGGGCGGACTGATACATTTGGCAAGGATGCATGCATTGCATCTCGTGACAGGATGTTTTTCGAAAATTGTTTGGCAAAGTAATTTCCGAGTTTGACGATAGTGCGGGATGAGTAGCTGCTCGTAAAGTTGCTTTGGTTGCATGTTGCTCCCTCGTAACTAATCTTAGCCATACTAGCAGCTCGCAGTGTTAGTAAGAAGTATTTTCGGATTTTCAGAATCACTTAAAGTGGAGAAAGTGCTTCAGCACACACGATGTAAGAATTACCATAAAACATTTCCTCTGCATTCTCGAATTCCTCATGTATCGAGCTCCTCCAGAGAATCGTTGAGTGCATTTGTGAATCAATGAATCATGAATCTTCAGATGCTTTCCACGAGTTGATATATTCGCAGTGATAACGGTGTGTATCTGAAGTGTAGTCTATTTGTCCTCGAGTCCCCACAGTGTTTCCTCAATTCCTATAGTAACACCGAACGGAGAAAAAAAGTTGAGAACTTGTCGTCTGTGACGATAAGGTCCTGAAATTTATTTTCCTCCGCCTCCGTAGCTATTCATGCTTATATAGCCTGTTATTTCTGCTGAGGCAGAGCGACACTGGTTTCTTAAGAAGCTTTCGCTACAAGTTCGTGGCACAATTTAACGGATGTGCGTACAATATAAGACAGACATGTAGGACGAGCACGAGCAACGTATGAGGTGGAGTGATAATTGTAAGTTGTATTCAACAGGAGGTTGTAGAGCTGGGAAGATTTGTGGAAGAGTCTTTTAAAGCAATAAAGGATACGTTGTTTGTTACGCGTTTTATGTTCATGAAACATGATACTTGATGATATATTAGTACCACATGCATATCTCGTACATGACATCGTTAAGGAAGATACTTTTCTTTTATGATTGATATTTGTTCACATAAAATTTTACCCTACGTTAAATGCTTCCGGCTTTGATATCAGTCGTTATTACCCAAAATGAGCTAGCAAATAGTCTACGTGCATGTAGTCCTCCAAATAAATTTTATGGGTATCTTTAGAAATAGGAGCGCTACATCTTCGGGCATTTTGTGGTTAATCTTGCAATTTTTCTGAGAAATCATCGTTCTATATTCTTACATCCCCGAAATTTATTTTGTTTGCCAAGAAAGCGAGTCTGAAATATCCTATTTGTATGATTTCATTCAAATAGGCATTGTAGATGATTTGGTATGTCAAACTTTTTGTCTCTAAATGACTTGAAGTAATAAAAGTTTGTGGAAAATATCGTTGATTTATGTTGGCTTGGAATTCCCCCTTCCGAATTTATGGAGGATATCTCTAGCGTGTTAGAGAGGATTCGGGATAAAGAAGAAATGTCTGGTAGTTTGACAAGTGATTCCAATTTCGGTTTCGTGGAAAAACAAGTGGTATTGCTATCGACCTCAAGAGAGAGTTTATGTTTTCATATCATTTATTCCTGGTTTGGTTTCATATCAACAAACACAATAAGATCTCTCAGTAACATGTCGACAATTGTTCATCGCGTATTTGAGATATTCACACTTGTCGTGTGTCTGAAATCTATGATGAAAGACTAATGAAATAAAACTCCTTGATGAACTACATTTGGTGGTTGAATTCATTTTTCTTTTTATGAATATTTTTGTTGAAATTTTAATAACACTTTATCATATGTCGATAGAAACCCGAAGAATTGGAATCTGAGTAATGCTAGATGGTCTTACCTTCGATACAACAATAATTGAATATGTTCAATAACTTTGATATTACGATTTATGTTTCTGGTATATGATATGTATTATCCTAGCAATAATCAAAGTGATGATCAATTCTGATGATCTGAAAATTCATGGGGCCCGATATGAATTTCCTCTAACATATTTCAAGTACCAGATAACAAAAAAAAGGACTTTTGTGCCATTGATTACAATCATGGACCTGCGAATTCCTTCATATAGAGCAAAGTATGATGTGATGTTTTTCGCTCGAATTCGAAAAATATAAAATGATGAGAAATAAACTTCTTCAGAAAAACTTCGTTTTATTTTGTATTATTTAAGATTTCTTCGCCGAATGGAGATTGCATTCGGCCGTAGTCTTTCAGTTTTCTGCAGCAATCCTTTCAATTTTTTTTTGAAAATTATGACAGCTGACACTCAGCAAGGTTCCATTTAAAAAACTGCTTGGTTCGTAATGGCGAGTAAAAATGAATTTTTCTCGGCACTTAGAATGCTTTTTAAGGTAATAGAAAACTCTTGGCTCAAAAAAGCATTGTGTAATATATTTGTATGCTTCGATTTCTTGGCCAATATTCTTCACACTTCATAGACTCGCGAACTTCAATTGGATGATTGCGGAGGTGGTTTTATGAGTCTTTATGAGTCGTTCTGTTTTATGAGTAACATAACATTTCTGTTTTTCAAAACTTATTTTGGTTTTCAACACAATCTCCTTTTATTTCGATACATTTAGACATGTTCTCAGCTTTTTTCATTCATTATTAATTATAAGATTCCCCGAGGTCTACAAAAGAAAGCGTTTGTTTCAACGATGAGTTTTTTAATCTTCCTGATTCTCTTCATACCCAACTATTCTTTCAGGTTTTTTAAGCAGGAAACAGTCGGAATCTGTTCAATTTAGAATATGGTGAGTGAAGTAGATGTTCATATCACAGTTGGTGGCTTCCAGCTATGGCTACTACACACGTATGCACTCATGTATTGTTGATAAAAAAAGGCTTTTTGCTTCGTTAAGTAATCATTTCTTATTCGAAACAGTTTCAAATCTGTTCAAAAATATTATTTGTCAGCGATCTTTTCATACTTTTCAAATAAATTAATGCGATTGGCATTGCGACAAATATCACAACTTTGTCACCCTAATCTTTTTCGCTGCACGTTCGTCTGTATAAACTCACAGTGAAGCGTGATGAATCCGTTTTTCTTTCATCTACTGTAAGCAAACAGCGGAAAAATTGTTCGGACTGCATTTGGATTGCACAAAATACATTTTCGATCGCCTTAACGTTTTATGGTCGATCGTTAGCAATCGCGGTATCCTTCGCGTGGACAGGTTTTCCCTACCAATATCAAAGCAAAAGTACATGCAGCGCTTAAACTTCAAAGAACCTTTTGATCTAACCTTATTTGATTAAATCACCTTTGACAGCTTTTGTGTAAAAATGCAATACAAACTTAAATCTACTTGTACTTTTTCTATCTCTGTATCAGAGAAGTCACCCGAGAATGCTAGCGCTGTAGCATACAGCCATTGCATTACCAGCAAAAAGCACTTAGTATGAAAGAGGAATCCCACATAGCAAATAAAGTGAGCTTTGCAAGGTAGAGAGCTTAAAACATCAAAGCCGTAGGTGAGAAGAGAGACCGCGAAAGCTGAATTTTCGAAAAAATAAAAGGAAGACTGTCCTGTTTAGACCGTTATCGTTATATTTCGATCTTCCTCAACGATTTAGTTTTCTGCATATGAGTTTAATTTTTCAGTAGTACTTATATATATGAGTCATTACGTCATTACGAATACAAAGTTCAAACGAACTTTAATACGCATCACTTTTGTCCCAGAAACTTCGCTTAGAAATACGTGTGCATTTGAAAAATTAGAGTCAAATACCGTTGTACTAGGGATGGATACCGTAAGATTGTAAATTTTTTGCTACTAGCTACACTATGGCTGGCTACGCCGTGTCAAATTAGTCATGCAAAATGTGAGGCATGTAAAATGTGTAACCCGCTCAGTTAAGATGCTTATAGCCTTAACGCTCGTAAGGACTTTCAATCTTCGATCATCCAATATTGCTTTATTAGTCTTATTGATGATTTCTGGGGTAATGACTTCTTTTGCTTTTGCCTTTCCTGAACGTTCAGTCCACCTGAACGCCCTCCACTCTTTTGACAAGAACAGATCTCTTTTCATTAGCACTTTTTATTTTTTTTTGAATGGATTTTGCAGAATTCTCATTGTGTTTTTTCATTGTGTGTTTCATCACTCATTGTGTCCTCTCTGTTTTCGGTAATAGCAAAAATTTTCCGCAAATGAAATACTTAATCAGGTTGACTAACGATGGCTGTCAGACGTGAATCAAATGTCGCTTAAAATTTAACAGTAGTCTAACGATAGATGGCGGTTGCCGAGAGTAGTATTGCCATTAAAGTTACAGCGCGGCAAATTCAAAGGTCAGGGACTTATCAAACCATCCTTCTAACAAGGAACTTCGAATGTTTAAATGATTTAATTTAAATGAATGTCCTTACAGAGAGTTCACAATCGTTAGGTCTTGAGATATATAAAGATCGATTTTAGGAAGATTGCTTGGGAAATTTTCATTAATTTTGAGTTGCATGGCAAGTAGCACAGCTTTTGGATGTGTTCTTGTGATTTCTGAGTTTGCCTAAAGCCATTTTCTGACAAGTGGCTGCTTTTGCTGGAACATCATTTTCGCTGCGGTAGTTCAGAAGAGAATGCAGACTCTAGGATAATTTAACGCTAGTAAGCAAGACATGAAAATGATATTACCATCAGTTTATGTTCTTCCTTGTTTAGATTTTTACATTTAAGCGTTCAACTTGTTCTGTGGGGTTGGAAAAGTGTCAAAGTTTTCACTTGTGGGTAGCGAATGCACATAAACAGTTATTAATACAACACATCCACATTTATTCTACTCTCATACATAGTGAAACATAATAAATTTCCTATCTCTACTTCAAATTACGTATTCCACGGTAAATTACATGAAATTGTGTTACTTTCATGTTTAATTGGTGGAAAAACAACAAAATCTCATGCATATTTATATGTAATTTTCCTAGCGTAAATAATGATTCTGCTCAAATTGAATAGCAATATCGTTCTTGCCAGTTGTGCCAACCACGTGTCAGTCCTTGTCCATGAACTTCAATCTGATAGAATTAATTAACAATCCGAAATGCTACATACAACGCAGTCTGCAAGAACATTAACCATTCCGAAGTTGAAATTGCTTTTAAACCACTTTGTACGACCTGCATCAATGCAAAGATGTTCATAATTCATATGCCTGACTCCTTACCCATGCAAATCAAAAACGGCATCATACGCTGGCAGGACAGAGTCAATGGGACCGCATGTCCTTTTCAAGCATCTGAAATGACTTAATACATTGTCACAAATTTGATAAGATGAAATTTCAGATTTTAATTAAAAGCGACTTAGTCGCAATGAGCAGTACAAACAAATAATTTGATTTGAATTCTGCTCCTCTTTGAGTTCATTTGTTTGTGTGTAGAGCCAATGTAGCAAAACGAACACAGACATGGACAGTACATTCAATTAGACTGAAATAAGTAAACATTTAACTAAACTATAACCTAATTGTCTACATTATCCTTCATATCTGTGTCTGTAATTCAGGGAATTGTGAATGGAAATCTATCTGAGTGGACTTAAATGCTGGGCGAAGACAAACATTTTTAAGTTGCATGAAAATCAGCAAATGGAAATTGAATGAGATCTGGACTTTTGGATACTTATCTCAATTTAAACTACTTTAAAGCGGATTCGGGTGCAGGAGATTTCTGTGATAGCTGCAGTAAGAAGGTTTAGCATTATTGATGAGAAATGATATTTTTATTCTGCTGCATTTTCTAAAAGCAATACCACCATACTTTGAATTGTAAAGATTGTGTCTTAATGAAAAAAGTTATATTATGAGTTTGCAATTTATTATTTTGTAATATTTATGACCTGGGATGCACTGTTGGAAAAGTACCGGCCGTTAACTTTTTCATTGTTGTTTGTTATTGTTTTCAAATGGATTATCTTATCGTCCTCAAGACACCAAGTAGGTCTCCTTGATATACTGTCACCAAGTGTTTCAGATATGTTACACCATAACTTCTCAGCCAACAGAAGCCTTTTCTGATCAGCCTTGAACAATCTAGAAGGAAGTGTTTCATAAATTCTTCAACCCTCCACAAGCTTGGCAGGTTTCAATTCGATTGGATGCCTTTTGTTTTCGGTTGTTAGCATGAGAGATTGTGGCCTGCAAGGATTGCCAGCAATGCGCCGTTTCTGTTTCTCCGAGAGCTGTTTCGTTCACGGTTTGTTTGGATGAAGGCAAATAGTTTAGCTTATTCTGACATTCCAGGCTGTATCATTTGATTTCCAGAGGATTTCGTCTAGTTCCCTTTTCACTGGTGCTTGTGGTTCTTTGATCGTGTCTATTCTAATTGCGTTTCAGACGGCTGACCCAAGTCTTGATAGAGAGCCATAGCTTCGTTCTTTCATTTCACTTTACATTTTTGTGTCCAAGGACCCAAGTCAGCTTTACATTTACTCAGATTTTGTGGTTTTACGGGCCTGCCTGCAGTCCTTTATTAGATGTGAAAGTGTGCTGCTAAAGGCAAGTGTACAGCTGGCTACCTATCCCAGAGTAGTTGTATTCCTACGTTAAAGTTGATTACTGCCGCTTCCTTGGCTATTGCTACTGTTTCTACAACTGACTGGAAAACTGAGTTTGTTCGTAATTTCGGTTGAATTGCGGTTGATCACGGAAGATGGTTCCGGCGTCACTTCTTCTTGTTTTTAGCACTACAGCCCCTTTCTGGCCTTCGCTATCTGCAACAAGTACCTCAAACTGTCTCGATCCAATGACTATGCGTCCTCAAATGCCGTAATCCGTCAACAAAGTCAGACTAGCGTTTTCCCCCCTAGTCTCCTCAATTCTCAGCTCTCGCAAAAGTACCATTTTGGGTGTCAGTTGTTCGTCGATATGATTCATATGGCCAGCCTCTCTCTCTGGTTACTACTTTATACAGTGGCGTCCTTGGTGAGCGTCTTGGAAGGTAAGAGTGTTGATTGGAACAAAGCCCCTTTATTTTCTCGCTGCTTATCTGGATTTTCAGAATTTCAAACGTTTAGCTGATACGTCGAAGTGGCTGGTATTTTCTGTCTTTGGTATGAAAATCATTTAAATTTTTCCACACTCTAAAGGGATATATCCTTCGGAGAGGAAGGCTCTGTGAATTTTCACCAAAGTGAGTATTATTGTAATATCTGCTTTCATAAGCTTGATCAGATGCACTTCGTCGGTTCCCGGTTATTTGTTTGATTTATCATTTCGGCTGCATCATAAGGAGATGATTGGTTGCTTGTTCTATCACCTTGTTCACCTTCTATCACCAGCTTCGCTTTTGAGATGGTTTGACGCTTTTCTCAGGTACCATTCACCAATGTATCTTCAACTTCGTAGAAAAATTGCATTAAGTATGTCAATCACTTAGGGCCGTATTAATAGGACAATAGGACAGCGATTTGTAGGAGTTACTCACTTATACATTATAATATCCATTATCGCCAGTATACTGTGCAAATTTTTTATTGTTCTCCTCTGATATTTTGGAATTTGGCTCCAAAGATGATCCTTTCCTTTTATTATTCATCACTGAACAACTGGTTTACTCAGTGCTCAACATATCACAATGATATAGTGTTTAAAAAGCATTATTTACTTTCTTGGTCAATGCAATATTAGGGGTCTTTGCAGTTTTAAGCATAAACTCCGAAAAAATATCTAGATTTTCAGGCAGAAGGCCAATGCGGCCTTTCAAAGCGGTTGCAAGGATTCTGAACTGTGACAGCATTCTGGACTTATTTGTCCGGCTTCCATTTTATTTCGGAAAAACATCATGCATGCAGGCTATACCACATCTTATTACTACCAAAATGATAACACTCCCAACAATTTTCACATACAGCAGCAGAATTTTATTTGTAGTAGTAGGAAACGTTTATTTATTTCGTTCCCATTATTTCGTTCCAGTAAGATAGCCACACTTACTACTTGAGTGAAAAACAATACAATTATAAATCTATCTTTTGCTTACTCTATCCCATTCCTTTAAGTGCTCCCCGCGTATAAGTACTCTTCCGTAATTTCGCTATGCCTGCGACACAGCGAAACTACAAACAACGAGGAGCCTTCGAAAAATTCCCAGTACAACTAAATTAGCGGAATAAGTAAATTTTTTTCTCACTATAACGCTAAACAAGAATACGTTCCTCAATGTTTTTGTATAAACACACAACTTACGCTTTTTCTATCTCTTTCTGCGATAAATCGTCTCAGAGTGTTCTTGCTGCTTGCGATTATGTTTCACCTGTGGTTCTATTGATGGCATAAGCTCTTATTGCACAGATATTTCGATTTATTTAAAGAAGGTTTCTTAGTGATTCTTTGTTAACGCGCTTCTTAACTTTATTGTAATTTAAGGGAAGCAATACTTTACTGCTGAGTCAAGAAAATTTCTTGCGCTGATATCCCAGTCAAACAAAAAACTTGCCGACTTGCTCTCTGATTTGTTTTCTCTTGTTTTCTTCAGTGAATTTCCTTAGAATCCTTTAAGTATGGTAATCAAAGTTTTGTTTGTATTTGATGGAGTAGTTTGAGGTGTCGAAAAGTTGATGCAAGTGGCCATCCGGTATAGTTTTTGAAGATTGCCTCATTAGACAATTCATTTCCCCTAACGTTCAGTTGTTGTTTGACAGATTCAGGGCGTGATTCTATATACAAAGTCTACCGATAAAATGATATGTATGTCATTTTGCTATCTTAGTGTTGGTATACCGTTTTCTGCGCACATTTTTTGAGAGAAGTTCATACGCACCATTTCTCACAAAAAAACTTTACTTGATATATCTTTAAACTAATGAACTGAACTAATATATCTTTAAACAAATTGGTCAAATTGGAACTCATCAAAAGAACTTCGTAATAGAAGCATCGTAATAGAAGAAGGCCAGGACTTTAGTGCAAATGATATAAAAATATAAATAATAAAATGAAAATGTTTAAATTTTATAATTATTATAATTATTGAACCGGTGGCACTGAATGGTTGCTAACATTGTTAACAGGTATAACTTCAAATGGACCTGATTTCCAGACGAAAAGTACACGACAACTGATCTGGTGATCTGGTACAACTGATCTGGTTGAAATTGCGCTAATAATTTCCCTCAAGGTACCCAGCTAGATGGGCTTAATTTTGACAGAAATGAAACTGACGGACTAGAGATATATGATTGTTACAATCAGTATAACTCTATTTATTATTATACTGAATTATATCTATACTTCAATATCCTTGTTTGAATTTATTATTTTGGGGGAGTGAAACAATATCTAATTTGTTCAATAGTGTTTATTTTTTACTTAAAGATATTCTGATTCTA
This sequence comes from Stratiomys singularior, assembly GCA_954870665.1. Classification (NCBI taxonomy): domain Eukaryota; kingdom Metazoa; phylum Arthropoda; class Insecta; order Diptera; family Stratiomyidae; genus Stratiomys; species Stratiomys singularior. Next base: position 125,765,524 of record OX940877.1, read on the forward strand.
AGGTAAATCGATTCTGAGTACAAACATTCCAAATTTACGACCTTGGTTCCCGCGCCTTGACAATACTTGCAGTATCACAGATAGACAGTAGCTCTCTTCCTTATCTCCAAAGCTGACTCACTATCGGAAATACCAACTACATTTTCTCTGAAATCAAGGATACATGTCATAGTTCGAAAGCACCTTCTATTTCTGTTCAATGATGTTTGAGTCACCTCGCACCTTTCCAGGTAAAAAGTAAGGATAAACCGTTTATGACAAGATTAAAACCTGAATGTCAAATGGAATTGGGAATGTTCATTTGAATGTAGGGGTAATATAGTGATGATTTTGTTCAATTGAAAAAAAAACCATGGAGCACATGAGACTCGGTAGTATGTAAGAATCATTAACAAATGTAAAATGACAAATTCAAATATGAGGATTATTCCAGAACATTGATATCATTTCAAAGATTAGTTTCGCATATTTTTTATAGTTTACTTGAGATAGCCTGACACAAAAGGTTTGGAATTTCCCGACCATCTTTCGGTCATTCGTCCCTGCTCCATGTAAACAGAACCCGCTTGGTTAATTCCAATAAAAGCTGTGAGTAGTATTTGGATGTTTTCAGGATCTTTTCAAATTATACAAAAAGTTAATATTGTTTTTCATATGGAGCTTCGTTGACCTCTGGGCTCATCCTGCTGTTGAAGTCAATGAAAAATTGAAAATGAAAATAGAGTAGGACGAGAACAAAGTAGGACTACTGTTTGGTTGTTCTGTGGAAAAGAACACAGGGAGCTATGAGGCCTGTATAAAACCACCGAAATCAAGAGGCGAATTTCCAGCACTTGGAGCTGCTGGTATCTTCACAAGGCTGCATCCTTTAATCACAGAGTTCACCGGATGCAAACACTCCACATTTCTCCTCCTAGACAGCATATATACTTTGGAGAAGTAAAACTAGCTGGATAAGCCTATCAAAAATAAACAAAAATAAACATGATAATCAACGAAGGAAATCCTAAAAGCGGGGTATATTGCCAAACATTAACACACAGTAACTACCCAGGAGCCGAACACCACCCAACTATAAACAGATTTACCGCTCTCTAACACTGACAAACTGATAAGTCTCGAGTTTGAAGTTATTTTCAGCAGTAGATCCTAGTTGGGACCCTTCTAGCATTATCCAAGGACCCGATTGAAGAGATGGGAGAGATTGGAACAAATAAAACACCTTGTTTCCATTGTAACAAGACATGCGTCAGATGAACAAGGAAACAGGGTTTAAAAAATATTTGACGGAAGCGGGAATTGGGATGAACCAAAACGATTTTAGGTCAAAAGTTGGGGAACAATGAAAGGAAGAGCTTAATGCCGTTTCCAGAGGGAATTCAATAGTGGGAATTCAACTACATGAGAGGCTCGAGAAATTCGGTCGTAGCCGAAAATATCGAGATTTTGAATTTTTCGAGAGATTAACTGCTTTAATAAATAAAGGCAGACTTTTTGGTTCCTCCTTTTTCAACTTTATTAGGAAATGAAAAAAAAATTCCGATAATGGTTGTAAATGTTTTTAAGGTGTTAGTTTTGTTTATTTATTTTATTTATTGTCGACTTCTATTTAGAACCGCTGACCCGTTTAGAACTTAATTTTTGTATTTGCACTTTTAATGGGTTCCTATTTGCCTTCTTATAAAAAAGATTGATGTGGAAATTCGATGTGAATGAGAATGTGAATGTGAAATTTTAGAGAAGAACGCATTGTTAGTTCTCTGATTGTTGCCTATTCTCCTGGGCAAAATCGGTCGGTGAAATATTGCGAGAGAATTTCTCATCGCTTCCTGTCGCGTTTTTTCGCATTACTTGAATGAAATAATTGGTCAAATCGTCGTACCTAACTTGTGTAGAAATGTTTTTGCTGTATAGATTACTCAAAGTTCATTTCGTCAAAAATTATGACATTTGTCCATGTTTCAGCTTTCTGGACTCCTTTTCGGGAGGAGTACTGATCTTTTTAGGAATTGGCTCGGAAAAGTTCTTCTGGTCTTCATATGTGCCGGCTCCTATACAAGCGACAGCAAAGATTTTGTGGTGAGCGGCGAAGATCTACAACTACAACAAAAACAACAACCAGAAAATATGAAACAAATATAATATTGAAATATTATTAGGAAAATTTGCTTATATTTGTAGGAATGAGATCGTTTTCCACCTACGGATGACTGCGTTAATTATAAATTAGAAGGCATAATGACAGCCGAATATAACACACGTTGTAAAATATTCCAGAAGTGTCAGTTTTGTCTTTGACAGATTCAGCAAAACACACGGTTTTGCAATGTTCAGAACTATGTATATTAGGGCAATTTTTTCGAATAGAAGAGCGAGCACTCGTTCGTTTTAGCTAGGTGAATGTGAAATCTGAACAATCGTCATTGGAATTATCAGCAATTCATGCCTCAAAAAATGCAGATGCAGATCAAATTGGTTGTGAGGAATCCGATATATAAACTGAATGATACAGTACTAAAACACCGAATACTAATTCGGGTCCGATTGCCTCGAAGGCGAGCGCCTTTAAGCGCCGTACCAATTATAATATACCATTTAACAGTTAATTGTCAAAATATTCAAAACTATGGTGAGAAACCTGATGAAAGTTATTGTCCAAGTACTTTTTGGCAGTCAAACGTTTTAGTCATTACTACTTAGTTAAATAGTCCTAATTTTAACATAAACTCTTTATTTTGTCGACTTTGTCGGTGTTCATCCCAGACTGCCTGCCAACAAATGATTGAAATGGATGAAAATAAGCCAAGAACACAAATTTTTATTTACTATTTTCATATACTAATGTAAATAGTTCAGAATTAACGCAAATTCATCATAAAATTCTGGTAAATAACCTGAATCGTAAAAAATACAATCATTAATCCTATCTCATTGAAAATGAGGATAATTCTCATACCCGATAATCATGAAATTTGAAAAATTTCTCTCAATTTTCGAATAATTCTCAAATATTTCATCGGAAAATTTGCTTATCCTTGCGGGCAACAGCACTAATTTAAGCCAACCATCCTTCGTGAACATAATTCAAATTCCAAAGTCATATCCCGGACGGTGAAACAAAATTAATTTTCAAATAATAATCCTTTGAATTTTCCCTTAACCAACCCTATTCATCATTTTTGACAATATTAATCTTTCTTACCCCATCGAGGGGATTAACTTTATGACCTTCGAAAGGTAAAATATAAATTATTCGGAAGCTCTTTGACGCTCCGAGGATTGCTTATTCGCTTTTTTGACGCCTACACTCATTCGCTCCCAATTACATGTTCATATATCCCTGTACAGAGTTGTATACTGAGATGGTGGCTTCTGCCATTTTGGGAAGATAAATAATTAATGTTACATGACTTAAGCGTGTCCGACGATGCTTATCAAATGGGAAAAATCGAATCAGGCGATATGAGCCTACAGGATATGTGCAAGGTGAGCACATAATTACTATGTCGACTATTCGGTTTTTACCTTGCCTGAAGTTAATTCGGGTCAAATAAAAGCTGATTTAGTGATCATTACACCGCTATCGAGTGCAAGTTGATAAGGACTTCATGTTTTTGGAAGATATTAGTTTGTTGCCTTGTGATTTTCCTTGGAATCCGCGATTATTTCGGTTCTGTCCAGTTCACTTTATCAAACAATTTTTTAACAATAAGGGCGGTGAGATATAGTTTAATGTTACTAAAGATAAGGTCGGTTGGCTGCATTGACTTTTCCTGGCCAAGACCGATGATTTCACTACTTCAAAGACGTTAGTCTAGAAGTATTCCCTTGTCGAAAATGTTATTCCCTTAGACGCTCCTTGCGTAACATGAATAACTACAGGAAATTCAAACTTGAAAATGTAATTAGGAAAGCCTGCATAACTGTAGTCTCTCCCCCAGGACGCAAGCATGTGATGTAAAGATTACAAGTTGGGACATGCAACTGAACTTTACATGCATGTGAAACGTTAATTAATTTATCTAATAGAATGTTGAAGATTTTACTAGTAGTGTGTGGGACGTAAGATGTATTCACACTTCAACCTTATTTCATTACGTTGATAATATCCTAGACATGCTTGCAGTGATTGAAATGGAGGCGCATTACTTGAAATTCCTGCAATAAATCTGATTATTAAGTCTGCTCCAGTCGATATACTGGATATTATATAACAAACTATTCTGTTATTGATAGTATCGTAAATTGTAGGAGGCATTGCATGCAGTAAGTTTCTTAGGAATTCTGCGAGATGATATGCTTTCTGACTATCTTTCGCCTGGAAATTTCTACGAATTTCCATTCCAGCATGCAATTCATCTAACTAAATGTCTGTCTTTGCGTTTGTTTCGTTGAATTGAATTGACAACAAGTGCCTCACGCCCCTTACGAGGATTATAATATTTCCTTCAATCCACATTGAGTGGTCGAGATGTGTATTAGATACAATTCGTAGAATAGTATCTGTGACCTTTGCAGAAAGTCAATTTTGACGTTTAGGCTGTATTTTATATCAAATTATCTTTCGAAGAAGAGCAAATTTTTTCTTGAAAATATTGATCCAATATCTCAATAATGATTTGATGTCTTACCAGCGAAGTTCAATGAGCTGAGCGAGATAGATGGTTTGAGTTTAATGTGCTGCAAGACTTCAAATTTCTTCGTATCTTTGACGCATACTTGGTTTTTTTTTGACGAATTTCGAAAAATTTAACTTAGTTTGCTTCTGATTAGTTTACACCGCGAAAACTCGGCAAATTACGGGTCATATTGAAATTTCTCCACAGGATTGTGAACTGAACGAAAATATTTTCAAAAATTTTCTGGTCTTTCTGCATAAATCGGAATTGCAATTATTTGTCACAGATTGTCTAGACAATGTTACTTGCCAAAGTCTAAAGTCACATGCTGTTGTCGAATAAAACAATAAAAAAAACGAATACATAGTTTTACAAAATTGCATGCGTTTTCGTGTTTTTGTTACAATAAACTATTTCTTTTGTCTTTTGGTTCGTCTGGTATTGCCTGGATTGCTGAGTGGACAGTTTTTGGCTCTTCCATTAATTATTCTTTCATTAATTATTGAGGTGTGAGTGGCAGAAACCATGTTTTATAAATGTAGGTATGAACAGATAAGGCAATTGTCAAATTACAGAGACGAGTGTTCGATTCGATAAATTTCCATTGGTGATACTGTGCTGCTTATGCTTCACTTCTTCAACTTTTACAGTTCTGTTCAAAGAAATTCAGACTGTCACAAAATTCCACGTTTTATTCGAATTAAAAATATTTTCTCAAAAATTTCAGTGTGTATTTTTTCTTGATCCACTTTAAATTCATTCAGTAAAATTTTATTTATACGGTCGGCTTCCGATCATTTAAATATGAAGTCACAGGCACAATTAACCGCTTGCTTACATTTTTTATCTCCCTGTTTGCTTGCAATCTTTTGGCTTATCGCAGACTTTGTTTTTTATCGAATGGGTACTTTGGAATAAAAATAAACAGTTACACTCTCGATTTGACTCTCAAATTTGTGTTGCAGTAGCTTTTATGAGAATCAGTTGTTGTTTGACATTATTACCGTGATGTTACCGAGATTGTGTTATATGTTCTCTTTTGACGTAGAGCTTAGGAATTATTAAGTTTGTGTTTTTAAGATTATTCATAGTAAACATAAGAATGCGATTAGATGCGATTGGTACAGGGCTGTTGCTTTCGTCAACAGTCAACCCCGCATCGGTCGAATGTTCGGTGAACCACGGTACATAATGCCATTAGACGGTATCAGGAGACTAGCTCATATACCCGAAGGCTAGACCTAGGCAGAAATCGTTGCATTTTAACTTGACAGATTGTTTTCGCATTGCTACTTTCATGCCTCTTTGGGATTAGAAATGTTAGTGTAAGTGAATGTACTACTAAATGAAGATTCAAAAAGCGATTTAACGAGTTTCTGTGCAGCTCGAAATGTCTGAGAATTTAGAGATGGTTTTGTGCGAGAATATTGCGATTGGACTTTGGAGCAATGGTAGAACATACTGTTTTCAGATGAAAGCAGAAAAGCCTTACTGGGTCCAGGTGGGCGTCTCTGTTTTCTTTTCGTCTCTACAAAATCCTTGGCGGCTAATATTGCTTTTCTGTGAATATTACTGACTCAATGAATAAATATTCGGTTTTTAATTTGAATGACCTACGTAAATAAAGAAAATTGTAAAGTATTTAAGTCAATACACTCAATTAAATAATTAAGAAAATTAAAAATTAACATATAAATAAACTTAAACATTAATTTCATTTCTTTATTAATAATGTGTTTGACTCTTCAAACCTATGGAACCTCTCTACACTGTACACTATGAAGGTATTGTAATTGACACTTCCTTTTGCCTCAAATCATTCTTTGCAAAACCCCTTATCCTTAACTAATCTAATTCATTATGTGTCTTTTATGACATTGCCATAAAATTAAATTTATCGAACGGGACTGACATGGAAATTCCCTTGAATTTTTAGTTAAAAATGACGAAATTGGTTGAATGATAGAGTCTGCGATTCACTTACTTGAATACTTGAAATTCAATCAATTTCAGGCAATATTTGCTGCAAACAATAGGCACAACGACGTCTGTCATATTTCGACAATCGAAATAATCTTTTGGCAGTCCATAAAATTTCTCAACCCGAAATAACTGCCGAAATTCATGAACTAACTCAAATAATAAACATTCGTCTTGAATGGAACTCATTCATTTAGACTATATTTCTGATAAAGGAATTCACTTCTCAATAAGAGTCCATTATTGTCTTGAATGCCTTTCACTATTCGACCAATATCCCTAAATTTCGATCTCATTTATAACCTCGTCGAGACCCAAAGACTTCCTCCGTATCATGAATAAAATCACTTGTGACTAGGTCAATAACGTCACATACAAAACTTTCCAAAAGCTTTACGTCGTATCGGGACGAAATTGGTCTTCCCAATTTCTATATCTTCCTATTTCTACGGATCCTTTGACAACTTTCCACTTGGCTCATACATGTATGTATGTGAATGTTCCGTTTTCCATTTGCGCATTGTATGACTAAGGATAATATTTTGGTTGGAATTTCATATCTATGACAATCGGATGTATTTCCCAACTGGTATGAGCGTGAAATGCTTCTGTCTTCTCAAAACCATTCATTGATATGTCCTCTTGGTTTCGTCTTGTCAAGAGCTCCTTTTGTGCGATGTGATCAACATCTTAATTTCATGTGAAATGGAATTCATATAAGGCATACGTAAATGCGTCTATAACAGCCAAAAAAAGGATACAGAGACGGACGTTTTACGCATACATAGATATTTGAATTGTGAGAATTTGTGCAGTTGTTCTCTTGTTGTTCAATAATTTTTTCGAAATATTAACGGGCTCTATTGCGTACAGATTTCGGATGAATATCAGTTCAAAGTTAGGACAAGCTTCAATCCAAGATAAAAAGAGGATGAATATAAAGAATTGAAATTACTCTTCCTACCGTCAACATGTAGACGACTTCATATTTCCTCAATTTAATGTGAGATTTGTAATATGAATTCGGGAAAATCATCCGGATATATGTTTAGTTTTAAACAACCAACCATGTCCTTTTCACTTCATTATTTTATAAAAGTTTCGAAGCTATTTTAACAAAAATACATTGAGGTTTATGTTTGAAATATGAGTTTAGAATCAAGTCTGTAATTTAGATGAAACAATGTGATGGGTATTGTTGAGACCTTCATTCCATTAGTCGAGTTGAGATTAACAATAATATTAACTATTGTTTGCATGAGCTTAGACAGTTTTGGAGCCTTATCTTCAGATAAGGCTCCAGATAAGGCTCAGCCTTAGCCTTCAGATTACTAAGAGCATCGAATGAATATCGAATGAGCACGTTCTCTGTCCTCTGTAAGCGATCCACAATGCCATTCTTTTAAGGTTATTCGGTTTTCATAAGGAGAACTCTCCAGTTCCAATTCTCTCTCGATGTCAATATATTTCCCATTATAGTTTCTCAAGAATGCCCGCTTATTTCTCTGGGAGTTGCAAACGTTGCTGGACCATCTTCTGCATGCACAGGAGGTGCAGCAGACGTAATCGGTAGTCCCAGGGCAGCACAAAGGAATCAAAAGGCGGTGGTTTTCTTATCTTATGTAGGTCCTACTAAAAATATCCATACGCACTGAATAACTTTGTCAGATAATTAGAAGTCTCTTCCTACTTTTTGCAAAGCCATTTGCGCATTGCTTGACTAAATTCCCTACCGTAAAGCAAGTGTCCTTCTGTCCTCTCGACTAAAAATTTCTCTCTCTGGCGTCTCTCATGTAAGTAGACTCTCCTTTGTTGTTCACCAAGTAGCTCTATGGTGAATGCCAATGCGATAAACAGCATCTTCAGCATAGAGACGGTGTGGTACATACTTGCTATTCCTGTACCTGTGTGAGATTTTCTCGGTTCGACTCCTTTTTAAGAGCGTCAGCCCAGACTTCATAACCGTACAAGAACACTGACACCGTTAAATTCATGAGCAGACGTATTTAGCACTAGTTTGGTACCGCAGTGTTGGCCAAAAGATGACTAAGAAACGAAACTCCCTTAACAGTCTTATCTACTGACGCTTGGGTGGGATCAAAGAAGCTTAACTTTGAGTTATTTATCAAGCCAAGCTATTTTATCGATTCCCTCAACTCGATGATCGTTTCTTCAACCCAAACGGAAATAACAAGAGGGGTCTAGTATGGATGCCTAGTATGACAATCTTGTTCTTTTGCAGTACTAGACTAAACCCACAGGCATCTACTTGTTCACTTGGCACCATATGATACCCAGTTTGAGTTGCGCCTGTTTGACAGTTCGACCGGTGACTTATGCTACTATGTCATCAGAAAAGCCGATCAGGCGCAACTTTTCTTGCAGGTACAACCTATAAAGCTCGTCGTATGGGATATGTTGCGCGTTGAGCAGGTGCGCGACCTGTTTGCTATTCGCAAATATTGCTAATAGTGAAATAAAACACTCGCGAACTATTTTAAAATTAATTCTTAAAATTTAATTAAGTTTCTTCTACACTTTATGATTAATTTACTAAAATCACTTTAATGAATTAAATTAATTAATTAACACTTATTCAATATAATTAAACACTATTTCACTTATTTAACACTTTTCTCACTTTTCGAGTTTTTCTGGCGCGCACTGTCGCGTACTCTCGCGTTTTCCATTCACAACTGCTTGTCTCGTCGTTCGCTGTAGTCGCTTATATACCACTACCAACCATCCCAGAACCTTCCATACAGATTGTTCTCGCGTGTACGCGTCGAGTCGCTTGCACCGGGATCTGTTGTACTTGATGCGCGTGACGTGCTTTATGCTTGCGCACACGAGAACAATCGATGTGTTGGTAGCAGATAGTCGTAAACATGTTTACGACTTTTTATTTACGCCGACTACAGTTCGCGTGACCTGAACACGTCACACTATCCCCGCCTTAAATCTTTTTCGTCCCGAAAAAGTGTGACATTAACCATCTCCGCGTCTTCCTGCTGATAATATGGGGCAAGGCGGTCCAGATGCACAATTTTCATTTTTGCCCTAGGTTTCTGGTGTTCTTGTATCCGGTATACCACATCGTTGATCCGTTTGACGATTCTATAGGGTCCTTCCCAATTCGGCTGTAGCTTCGGAGATCTGCCTTTACGACGCCGGGGGTTATATAGCCAAACCAAGTCGTCCGTCTGGAAACCAGATGAGTTTGCCATTAAGTCATATCTGGTTTTCATGCGATCAGTGGCTGACTCTATTTGTTTCCGCACTAATTGGTGTATCTGACTCAGCCGTTGCCTTAAATCGCTTGTATACTCCGAAATAGGTTGGGGCTTCTCAGGGGGTGTCCCAAACTTCACATCAGCTAGTAGACGAATCATTTTTCCAAAGATGACTTTTGCGGGTGCTTCTCCAGTCGATGCATGTTCCGCAGTTCGGTATGCCATCAAAAATAATGGAATGCGTCGATCCCAATCTCTCTGGTTTTCATCCACCATCTTGGCCAAATGTTTATTAAGCGTGTCATTGAACCGTTCGACCATTCCATCGGACTGAGGGTGAAGTGGCGTTGTCCGTGTTTTCCGTATACCCAGCAGTTCACACATTTCAGCAAAAACTTGTGACTCGAAGTTTCTGCCTTGGTCTGAATGTAGTTCATGGGGTACGCCATATCTACTAACCCACTGAGAAACGATTTGTTCCGCTACAGTAGTTGCTTCCTGGTTAGGAATTGGGTAGACTTCTGGCCACTTGCTGAAGTAATCAGCTACAACTAGTAAATACCGATTTCCCCATTCGGACTCGGGAAAGGGTCCTGCGATGTCCACAGCTATTCTTTCGAATGGTACCCCCACGTTATAGGTCTGCATTCGTCCTCGCGTTCTTCGACTTGGGCCTTTGACGGAAGCACATATTGTGCATTTTCGACACCAGTCAAGAACATCCTCTCGAGCGTGGAGCCAATAGAACCTTTCTCGCACCTTTGCCAGGGTTTTGTTTACCCCAAGGTGACCTCCCGATGTGCCTTCATGCATCTCCTTCATTACTCCTTTGACTCGACTCTTGGGAAGAACAATTTGCATCCTATGCGAAGTGCCATCTGCCGTTTCCCATTTCCGTTTCAAAACTCCATCTTCGACCTCAAGGGAGTTCCATTGAGCCCAATAACTTTTCAACACCGTGCCGCGTGCTGATATGTCCTTCCACTCAGGACGTCCAGTTGTCTCCTTCCATACCAACAATGGTCCAACATCATCATCTGCTAGCTGAGCGTCCCGCAGTGCGTGCTGCGTCCAACCCTCGTCGACTTCTGTTGTGACTACACGCAGATCTATGCCTTGTTCTTTTTCCTCAGACCGTCGGCAGTGTTTACAAGCTGCTGGACATGGGCGACGGGATAAAGCGTCGGCATTCCCATGCACTCCTCCTTTTCGATGGACGATTTCGTAATCATAGGACTGTAGCCTTTCGATCCATCTAGCAACTTGCCCTTCTGGGTTTTTGAAATGGAGCAGCCATCTCAGGGAAGCATGATCTGTTCGAAGAACGAATTTCTGTCCGTAAAGGTACTTGTGGAACTGCTTTGTTGCTTCAATTATAGCTAGTAGTTCTTTCCTGGTTACGCAGTAGTTCTTTTCACTCTTTGACAGAACTCGACTGTAGTATGAGATTACTCGCTCCTCACCGTCGATCTGCTGTGACAATACGGCCCCGATCCCGTTGTTACTCGCATCGGTATCAACCACGAACATTCTTCCAGGCTTGGGATATGCTAAAACCGGTGATTCACAGAGCTTATTCTTCAACGTCTCGAAGGCTTTTTCGCACTGTTCATTCCAAATAAAAGGCCGATTCTTTTCCGTGAGCTGATGGAGACACTTCGCTACTTTTGCAAAGTCTTTAACGAATCGGCGATAATAGGTCGCCAGTCCAAGGAAACTTCGAAGTTGTCGTTTGTTATTAGGTTTCGGCCAACTTCTCACAGCTTCTATTTTCTCAGGGTCCGTTTTCACACCTTTTGCTGATACAACATGTCCTAGGTACTTTACCTCAGATGCGAAAAGTGTACACTTCTGTGGGCTCAGCTTCAAGTTGGCCCGTTGTAGCCTGGAGAACACCTCTTCCAAGTTGCGCACATGTTCGTCAAACGTCCTCCCTATGACAATGATGTCATCCAGATATACCAAGCATGTTTTCCAACTTAACCCGCGGAGTACACATTCCATGAGGCGTTCGAATGTTGCTGGAGCATTGCAAAGAACAAATGGCATCACTACAAATTGCCACAATCCAGTACCCACAGAGAATGCAGTCTTCTCTCTGTCTTTCTTGTCGATTTCAACCTGCCAGTATCCACTCTTTAAGTCGAGAGTAGAAAACCACTTCGAATCCACCATTGTATCCATAATATCGTCGATGCGCGGAAGTGGGTAGCTGTCTTTCTTCGTGACATCGTTGAGCTGCCTGTAGTCGACACAAAACCTAGTGCTTCCATCCTTTTTCTTTACCAGGACTACAGGCGATGCCCACGGGCTGATTGAAGGTTCGATGACTCCTTGTTTTTCCATGTCGGAGATCATTGTGCTTACTTCTCCCTGCTTGGCTAATGGAAGTCGTCTTGGTGCTTGTCGAATCGGCTTAGCGTTTTGTGTGTCAATAACGTGAGTCACCATACTTGTACGTCCTTGATCGTCGTCACCAGTTGAGAAAATGTCGCGGTATTTGTTCACCAATTCCGAGGCTTTCTTGAACTGCTCTGGTGATATCTTGGTTGGTTCCAATAAAGTCGACACTAACTCACGGGATTCCCCAAAATTTCTGTTCCTAGCTGGACATTGGCTATCTCCTACTTCCAAAGATGTTACAGTAGAGACCAGCTGACAGCTCCCAATAATGTCTCCAGCTTTGATGTGGGTAACTGAGTCCGAGGTATTAAGGACTCTAACCGGCACGCATCCACTCTTATTTGTTGTTACGAGTGTCCGTCCCAAAATTAAATTACGCAGTGCCGGTGTTTTTGTTGGCTCAATTAGGTAGGATCTATGGTCTCCAGGATCACCTTCAAATTTGGCCCATACAATGCTCTCGGAAGATCTCGGTACATCAGTGTCGGCATTTACGACCACTTTCGGTGTTGGGATGTTGTCGTAATGACCCTCCATTAAGATCTCAACATTCCGCCATCTCAAGACCCGTCTGCCCAAATCCAACGTAAACCCGTGTGGTCTTAGGAAATCCATTCCCAGGATGCAGTCGTCCATTATATCATCAACAAGAAACTCATGTTGAAACAGTATATCCCCTACTTGTACTTGGAGTTTGATCTCGCCGTATACGGGTGCTGCTTCTCCCGTTGCTGTTCGTAGCAAAAGTGGTTTGCCTTTGGAGAGAACATGCCCGCTCACCAGATCTGGTCGCAATATTGACCTTGTTGCACCAGTATCAATTGTGAGGGTGCAAGATTCACCATCGACTTGTCCACGAACACATAAGTCTGCCTCTCCCCGATGTAGCCTAGATACGATGATGGTGGTTCTGGGGACTTTGATCCTCCTAGCCAACCTCTGCCCCGCGAAGTTGGCTCTTACGCGTTTCCCGACCCCTTGGATTGAGGGGCCTTATTGCCAGGCTCTGTTTTTGGCCTTGATCTCCTTCTAGCAGCACATGCCGGGCAGTAGCTTAATTTCCTTTGCTGCTTGCAGTTTCGTTGGAGATGACCTCGTTCACCACAATTCCAGCATATGGCCGCACCATTCACCTGCGCTTCTTCGCTGATATCAACACGCTCACATAAACATTCTTCCGTTGTAACCTGTCGGATCCTGGCTGTGTTACGGGTTGTTGTTTTGGCAGCTTCAAAATTTAAACAGTATGCCAGGGCGTCCTTTACTGAACGTTTTTCGGCGAAGCGGATAGCTTGTTGCATTTCCCTATCCTGCAACGCGCTAATGAAAGCCTCCGTCGCAGCATCGTCCCGATGCTCTGGGTCGTATGTAGGGTAAGCCAAAAGTGCAAGCCTTTCAGTATCCTGAGCCAACTGCTGTAGAGTTTCACCTGGTTTCTGCATCCGGTTGCGCAGCTGCGACCTGTAGATCTGCTTCAGGTGATTATCTCCATACCTCATGTCCAGTGCGTTCATGATAGCGACGGAGCTTGACTGCAACTCGGCAGGGACAGTTTGGAGTATTTCCGCAGCTGGGCCTCTTAGAGCAAGAATTAAGGCTGTCGCTCGCTCCTGGTCATTCCAGTGATTTGCTTGAGCGGCAGCTTCAAACTGGGTTTTGTAAATGCTCCAAGCCATTTGTCCATCGAAAGTTGGCGCTTTTACACTCCTTGTTGAGATACTGGCTGTATTCGTTATCGGGCTTGGGTTACTCGCTATTAGACTTGGGCTGGTCATTATCGGGCTCGGGTTACTCAATATCGGGGCCGGGCTACTCGCTATCGTTATTTTCCCTTGTTTTAAGTCTTCTTTTATTCTTTCAATCTCTTCCCGAACCGTCTCCACTTTGCTCATCCTTTCTTCCACTTTGTCCATCCTTTCTTGGAAACCTTCAATTTGATGGTTAAGCTTTCGACTTAGTTCACCTAAATCAGCTCTTAATTCAGCTGATTGCTTGTTGAACGCTGTTGACTGTCGGTCGAGCTTCTCGTTTAACTCAGTTGACTGCCGGTCGAGCTTCTCATTTAAGTCAGTTGACTGCCGGTCGAGCTTCTCATTTAAGTCAGTTGACTGCCGGTCGAACTTCTCATTTAAGTCAGTTGACTGCCGGTCGAACTTTTCTTTTAAGTCAATTGACTGCCGGTCGAGCTTTTCGTTCAACTCGGTTGATTGCTTTTGCATTACCATCAACATTCGCATCAACCCTTGCGCACTCAGAATTTGTTCTTCCTCCTCGCCTCCAGTGCAACTTTCAGCATCGGGAAACTCAAAGGACTCTGGATCCATTTCTTCCGCTACCAGCGCTTCGTTTAACCGGGTGATTAATCTAGCCTTGCTTCCTTCGGTGGAAATTTTCCGCTTTTCCAACTCCTCCTTTAGTTCCCGCAAAGTGAGAGCGTTGATTTTACGCGGCATTTTTCTTACAAGTTTACTTCAAATGTTCAAAAGTGTTCACTATAGTTCACGATTTTTTTTTTTTAAGTGTTTGAGTTATTTTTCACTTCACTATTGCACGAATAATCCCACTTCTGACACCAGTGTTGCGCGTTGAGCAGGTGCGCGACCTGTTTGCTATTCGCAAATATTGCTAATAGTGAAATAAAACACTCGCGAACTATTTTAAAATTAATTCTTAAAATTTAATTAAGTTTCTTCTACACTTTATGATTAATTTACTAAAATCACTTTAATGAATTAAATTAATTAATTAACACTTATTCAATATAATTAAACACTATTTCACTTATTTAACACTTTTCTCACTTTTCGAGTTTTTCTGGCGCGCACTGTCGCGTACTCTCGCGTTTTCCATTCACAACTGCTTGTCTCGTCGTTCGCTGTAGTCGCTTATATACCACTACCAACCATCCCAGAACCTTCCATACAGATTGTTCTCGCGTGTACGCGTCGAGTCGCTTGCACCGGGATCTGTTGTACTTGATGCGCGTGACGTGCTTTATGCTTGCGCACACGAGAACAATCGATGTGTTGGTAGCAGATAGTCGTAAACATGTTTACGACTTTTTATTTACGCCGACTACAGTTCGCGTGACCTGAACACGTCACAGATATTTCATAAGTCCGGGTCAAGAATAGAACCTTGCGCCACCTTTGATGTCACATCCATTCCCTACCGGCCCCTCAGTATGTCATAGACGAGCTTCTACTCTTTGAGGTAGTCCTTCTTTATCGTCATCAGACTCCCAACAGCTCGGATGGCCTCCTCGAGTCCCTTTTTGATAAGATAGAGCACTTTACGAGCGCTTTGTCATTGGTGTTCAGGCCAATATGCAGATCTTAGCTCCGAACTCCCCTTCTTCTAACTGTTCAGTACGAGTCTTCCCTCCTTCCAAATTATTGGATTCACACCATTCTGCAGGCAGGCGATAAGTGAGCTGAGCATCGTGACGAGGCAAAGTAGGTATACAAGCTGTACCGCTTCTGCTTGAATACCGTCTGGTTCAGTGGCCTTTTTCATTTTTATAAACTCCACCACACTACGCGGCTCGATCGCTTTGAAAAGAGGGCGCACGACAGGGTATTCTTCATACGATGTATCGGAACGAACAGCAACCGCAGAGAAAAGTGTCCGAGTAACCTCGTTCATTTTCACACAAGACTCTCGGTTACAAGGCAAGCTCCATAGGCCCCTGTTGATGTCCCCAACCAGGTTTTGTCAGCTAAGAACTTTGTTTTCATTGATCAACCTACGAAGGAGTTATTTTTAGCGAACTTGTATGCCAACGTTCGGTAATATAGTTCATCTCGAGCTTTGGACGTTAGGCTGCGTGACAAAGTCCGTGATATTTATTGTCTTTGCTTTTTAGTGATATCTGCTGACCACGAGTACACAGTAGGCTTATCATTTTATGGCCGTCGCCTGGACAAATAGAATTCACAAGAGTATTCAGACGTGATGCGACTCATAGTTAAGTTTACCGTGTATTTCACTGAAACTGCCTTTGTCTCCGTCGCGGACTTCGCCATGGTTTTACGGCCCATGAAAATTCCAGCGAACTGGCCGACATCCAATTTACCAATGCTCTAAACTACTATAATAGCTTTATTTTTATGGTTGAAAGGTGAAGACTATTTACGTCCTGAATGCCGGACTGCCACCTGCAACCGGACTTCCGATTAAATGCCTCCCCTGTCACATTGAGAGTCTAGCTTGGAACTGTTTGCCACAATAATTCGGACTAGGTCTCATTCATCGCATAGCGGCGCTTTCTGGTGCGGAGAAATCTCCATTTCAGCATGGATGGATGGTCTACTCATCCTGATTGAAAACGAATTCCAGCAGCACCATTTACAAAAATGTTTACAAAAACAAGTTGTTGCATTTCGGATTTGCGCACTATATATGTCCGCTCTCCTTATCATTTACTTCCTTCATCAACGGTGGAGCAAGAAGAGAGCCATTTCGAACTTTTTCGATCGTAATATGTGTAGATTTCAACTCACATGAGAAGTTGTGCGGCTCAAAAAATCTAACGCAAAAGTGACATCTTTCGAGAACTCAATGAGAGATCCCATAGTTCTAAGTAACGGTAAACGGGGACCTGGTGGTCAGAACAACGGAGTTTTGGCCAATAGATACAACTTTTGCTAGTCAAACCTGCTGCCTGAGGGTGGGAAGCCTTTGATGATCTGCATGACATTGATCACATCCCAAATTTTTAACCAACAGATTCCTCCAAGGATGACAGAACCCTCGGCAAATGATGAAACTGGGAACTAGACAAACTATATGAAATCAATCGAATTCTTGAAAAAAATTGACAATTAATGAACATTGATGACAGAAAGGCGTGTGGTTAAAACCGGGGGCAAAATTTCAAGAAAACAAATGGAATGCTGAAAAGGCAACTAGTTTCACGGAGGAATCCAGATTGTCTTCAAGCAAACCGACGGCAAAAATCGCATTTAATAAATCTTTACGTATTCCGTAACTTCGATGTTAAGGGAGGGATGTTGAAATGGACACGCTTGCTCTGATTACATTTAAAGACATCTAAATTCTTCCAGACTATTTCGTCTAAATTTCTTCGTTTGGAAATTACAATATGACGTTTAGGGTACATGAGAGATAAATAAAGAAAACACTAAAGAAATATGAAATTTGACATTCAAAATGAAAGATTTTACTGCAGCGCTTGACAATTCTAGTTTTAGCCGCAATCGTACTCTAATATGAGAGTTTAAAACTCTTACCATCGAATGGTGACATCCGCCTCCTAAATATATTAAAAAAAAAAAATAATATAGAGAGCTTCTAATTACCCTACACAGTGGTTCCAAAGCAAATATTCTTCACTACTGTTAAACTACTGACCCATCTTATTGACATGATGCGTGGCGAAAATATTTTAAAAAAAATTATCAATAAGAGTTTACATACTGGTTGGATGTTAAGGGAATCAATGGATCAAATAGGATTCAGACGAAAACACTCAGCATTGAATTAAGTCTTTCAACTAGAAAATTGTCAGGTGTCAGGACACTTGAGGTGACAGGTGAAGGACATTTGACAGGTGTCTCCATCGATGACTTGCAAAGCTCACGACACGACAGTTCCTCACAATAATCTTTCTCCCTTCTATTCGGTCTTATTGAAAGAAGAATTTCTCTAATCCAAAATTGCTGCTATGTGTAACTATCAAAGTCTAAGCCGAAGTAATGTGACAAACAGTTTCAGGCTGGGTCCTCGTTGTGACACCGGAGGTGCTTAGTAGGTATTGCAGTTGTCGTGCGTCATTGGAAGTCTGGAAATTACAGTGGAGCATGTTAACAATAACTTCGAACTTTTTATTTAACGTGCGGATTGTCAAATTTTGTCGATCACACTATGGGCAGTTAGCGTTCTATCCTTATGTAAACAAACAAGAATGTGTCATTCGTGTATGTCCTATTCAAGGAGCTTTTTTCTATCGTTTTAAGCGCTTCATATTTGTTTTTATACCATGTGCTCTTTGTGTATGTCACCGAATTTTTTTTTCAAAACTATTTTATTTATATAATATTTCTCTGTGTTTTTATTTGACAATTTGGTTTGGAGATCTGAATTTACTTCATTGCAATCTTATTCCTATAAAATTTAGCATAGCTTGTGTGTATTTTTCTTCATTGAGTGTTTATAAATTTAAATTTTGAAGGAAAAAAAATACCCTAGCCTAACTTAAAATACCTTATATCGAAACACATAAGCTTAAGATTAAATAAGCTAAAGATTAAGAAAGCATGATGACTATAATGTGCTAATATTTAGAAATGCTGAAATCAATGGATTGGAGGAATAGATAGCTCTGGTCAACATTTTACTTCGTCTTTTAAATGCGAGTTGTTCCGTACTTTGTGTTCCAGCAAGTTTATGTAGCTTATCAGTGGAGAAATAGAAAGGTTTGTTGAGAGAAATTTTCAGGCATCGATTTTGCAAAACTTGAGTTTGAGCTTTTAGATATTTTGCACATGAGCTGCAGGCAGGAGCTCCATACAACATAATTGGCATAATCCCCATTTTGATGATAAGGATCTTGTTTCTTGGGTTGAGCAGTGATTTGCGGTTCATCAGAGGATATAGTGCTAATATTGCCTTGGAGACTTTAGTCCTAGTCGATTCAATATGGCTTTTGAATGTCAGCTTTTTGTCAAAAGTAAGCCCAAGGTATGAAATTTCATTTGACCATACTATTTCCTGACCTGAGAAATTGATGTTCCGGTTAGGCAGAAGGTTCAGTTTTCTATTCTTCGTAAAGAACATTGCTTTGGTTTTGGAGATATTGACTTTAATTTTCCACCTGGCTTTAATTTGTTTATAGCTCACAACGCTCAGTGATTAAGTTTTTTTATTTTAAATATTGCAGACAATGAGCTAGGGTTGCTTCTACTGAATCTACTTCAGGCTTAACCGCCTCTTCCTTAGCGTAGAGGTCAGTTCACTCATCGCCCGGTATTTCTATAAATCCTGATATCCATGGCATCGTCACCTGTTGACGTTTTGTTGCCATCTCTGCGCATAAATCTTTGGTGCGTAAAATGTTTTCAGATGACATAGTAGTCGCCATTCACGCTGCAATTGGGCTTCTGGGATTATTCTTACTATCAGTATTATTTTTTTCACTGATGGTGGAATTGGTTTTATTATGCTGAAGCCATATCCAATTCTGAATTCAATCTCGACATCACGTTGAAATTCATTCAGGAATGCCTTCATAAAAAAGGAAAAGGACTGAAAGCAGTTAAGAACTTGAATGCGGGATGCATAGCGTATCGATAATTTGATATTTATACAGATAGTGATCAACTTCTCTCCTGTTATCAAAGTCAAAAAAATTTCATATTGTCGGTCATATATAAACCCTAATATGGTCGCTATGGTCCTTGTTTTTTTTAAATTAACAAAAAGATTAAACCATTAATCATGAAAAAATTCGGTTGAGAAAGGATCGTTGACCGACTATAAGTGATATGAAAATTAAGACGACAAAAAATTCAAATAAACTGGATGCTGTCAATTGAACTTATCATCAAAAAGAGTAGAATAACTAAAATATATGTGCTGATGCTGTTATGCGTAAATTACAGGAGGAAATTCAAAAAGAAATAGAGGAGTAACCTCTTTCAAGAATTAGCTTCTTGTTATGTGAAAAAGATGTCTAATGAAAAAGATGTACGAGTTCATATGTTCACGTGACTCTTTAGCATTCCAATTTCACATCCTTTTCTTTAACAGTCATATCGAGAAACTGTAGCTTATAATTTGTTTAGTTAAATATGTCAAACAATTTCAATTTGTTATCACTACGCTTTACCTTTGTAAAAAAATGGTGAATGCGATCATAGCAAACAATGCAGAATAACGCAGCTTCTGCCTTATAATATATTTCAGCAAATATAATGACAAAATGGTGTTTAACTATACAAATGGCTGAAGCAGTGCCATTGCGAAGCTTCTCCTACCGTAAATACAATCATAATGTACAACGAATCCTTCACGGAAGCAAACTTTCACAAACCTTATACAAACCGCCACAAATTTCACCCGTTGTAATGTATAACAGCAATTATTTAGCAAAACTCCAAATCCTTTGAGCTCTTCCTCGTCAGTTTCAAACTAATAAATTATAATCACAAAGTTGTTGCTTTGTCTTACAAAGCCGCGAAAATCCATTATGTAGCAGTCGAAAATGCCAACATTTAATTTACCATCATTATCATTAAATTTTTTTTACATTTCAATAGATTTCTATTTCATAACGGGAAATTCAAAAGGGCTTAACCTTTGAAATTTGGTAATTGCTTCACTATCTCACCCCCATCTACGTCAGTCATATTATAAATAACGTAGGCAAGTACCTCGTTTCTTCGCAACTACTTAGGATTTGGTTGCAAGCCGTCTTTCTATCCTGGCAAACTTGTTGCATATCCTAGAAAATATGGTAATACCTACCTACCTCATGATATTTTCATCGTTTTCGGTCTTCGCGAGCGCGCTCGGGAAAAATAATGGCAATGAGGGGGAAATTAAGAGCGTGGCACTTCTCAAGGATTTAGTGTTATAGCTCGCTATCGTGTTATCTGTGAAACGAGAATCATTTTTGTTGGTTGATCTACCCAGTGGGAAGATACTTTCAAAAAAGCTGAGGCTACAGTAACAGATGCGGCATCGTTTTCATCGAATAACTTATCAAGGTTGTTTATTTCTCTTCTTTTTCGCTACTTCCAAGCTTCCATTGAATTTCTTAAATCCTTACTAAGTCATTTCATATGCGTACGCGTTCCCATCACCCGTAAGATGAGCCTAAGGTAAATTTCCTTAAGTATACATTAAACATCTTCGACCAATTATTTTGAAATAATCACCATATAATTTAGTCGTGTCCTTGTGAATAATTTATACTAAGTTCAGTCGTATTAGGTCTGTCCCATTCCGTGCAATTTCCTCTCATTTTCCCCACACGGCACGTGAAGCCAAGAAAAATCAATTATTGATTTTCTTCTAACTCCAGGTGCGACCAGCAAAGCCAATCCTTCGATACAAACATACCGCTCAGTGCACATAACTATATCTAGAAGCTGTTGGAAGACAGGATCTAGAATAATCTCAGGCCATTGGCGTTAGTTGGCAGACACCAACGTGTGCCAGACATGTTTTGCGACATAAAATTCTAACCGAATGCATCGTAACGACCGAATTCGATTCCTTTGGTGGTGCGGATTTATTTGCAAGATGTGGAAATAAAAGGATGCTTTCGTTGACACATGCAGAGGGGCGTGCAAGAGCCTTTTGCTGATGTACAGATTTAATTTGCAGTGATTTGTTGGACAAATTGTTTCAATGCTTCCTCACCATTACATGCTGTGAATGCTAAGAGCTGTTAAGGATGTTTGTTTATGGTTTTGCTGGGCGTAAAGGACTCGTTTATTTGCTAATTGGTCATTGGAAGGAGCATGCAATTGAGTATAAAAACAAACGATCGAGCTTGAATAGCAGTCGTAATTGAACGTTTGGATAAACGTTTCTCGTTCTATAGACAAATCTCCCCCTCTCTCCCTATCGCTCTTCAATGCTCATTACGTGGATGGTCTTTGGATAGAAGATTTCGCATGCATGCTTTGTATTCAACGTTCTAAGTCCTGGTTTATTAATCTTGGAAAAATATTATGTTACATATCATTAAGTTCCCAGTAAATATTTTGAAGTATTTTTTATCGCAATTAAAAATGTGGGACGCGCGGTAAATGATTCTGAAATCCTTGTCTTTATCTTCTAAAATAAAATACGACTCTACCAAAAAAATTTAGGCGTCAGGATACTTTGGGAATTTTCCTTCAAAAATCTATTTAACTCAGGATTTTTTTTCGTCAGGCTTCAGACTTGAGCATTTCACATTTTAATGAGAGATTTCCCTTATCTTATTTTATCGTACTTTAATGTTCATTGTATTTTAGAGATTGGTGCAAAAAAACTGTTGCCAAACACGGGTAGTGCGGACGCAGGCATTTATTTGGCCGCATTCATATAGATTCCTTGATCTCGAAGATCTTCTCTTATAGATCCTAGGCTACCTATGTTTAGTCCCATAGGATTTTTGATGGAAGGTTCACAGCTAATGCTGGGTCACCTTCCCACATCATCACAACCACTGAAGCATCGTAGGAATGGGGGAAGGGAACGAACGAAGGATGGCTCTATGAATCCAAGGAAAACACCGATAATTACTTTCAACTGAAAATAATATATCTTCAATTCTTGAAATTTTTCCAGTTGTATTTTTTGGGTTGAGGATATTAAGGCTTCTAACTCCCTTCTTGTGGTAATCGCAGTGACTAAAACTGTTGGACTGCCGACTTAACATCTTCCCTGCACCTCAACCAAAGTATCTAACCTGAACCAGATTGACACATTGCTTCGCGGCAAGCCTTCATACTTTACGCCTTATAGAGCCTTCGATTCATAAGAATCTGTTCTTAGGCTGGAAGCAAAAAAACGAGGAGCATTGCTGGAAAAGGAACCCGCGGCCTCGATGCCTTCAGGCGATCAAGTATCTCTTTTTCGTTGTTAAGATCGCACGTGCGCGATGTACCACCTGGTTTTATTTGTCAATCGATTACAGCATCTCGTCAATAACGCTGTCTGGACGTGGCTCTCCCGATTTTTAGGCTAAACCACCGTTCCGTCTGCTTCAGATTGCAGAATGTAGATTGGAATGCAGAATATACAATTTGATGACTTTGCCAAAGGAGTCCTATGCCACTCAAAGGTGTGTTAGGTAGAACTCACTCTCATCAGACTTTCAACAGAATCACGGTTTCAGGTGGTTGACGAGCCGCGCGGTCTGTCTACATTTTACCTTATGCTCGTAAAATTATAGCCACTCACCGAAAGTGCGAGATCTTTTGTCCTAAGTGATTGCTTTCGTACTACCCTCGTGTCTTTGAAGGCAGATTTCTTAACGCTCTCTGGTAATTATGCTCATATGTAACATCTGAGCGAAAAAGAGCATCGCTGAATGAGCGACCGTTCGGTAGGCTGATGCCATCCTCGTTTATGAGCTATAACCAGCCGTTTTTGGTGCAGTTCCTTGATGATAGTTCGGTCACATCTCCTGCTAGTAGATATTTGTTGAAGTTGTCCAAAACATCCGTTGCAAACGCAACTTATAGTGTATCAGCAAGCTGGTGAATCTTATTGATAATTTTTGACTCGAATAGTGTTTTTCCGAAATCGGTCTTTCTCTAATCGGTCTTACTCTTAAGATCTTCTTCCTTGTCAAATCAACCGTTTAACTTTTCTCTTGTGCTACCTTCTAAATCCTTGAAAGGTTATTCAGCTCGCTGCTTGCTGCATTAGCGCATGTAGCCTTTGTTTTAATTGATCTACTGTGCGTTCACTGAAAAGTTTTGAATACTAGTCGAAGAGCCGATCAGTTGTCACGTTAGCAACGGTTCGATCGCCAGCAGCCTCTCGAAGGAGACGTTTCACAAATCTGTCCTGAGGATAAAGATTTGGTCAACACCTAAACTGACTGGCATCTTCCTGTGACCTTGCTTCATGTCGCAGATCATAGTGCGATCCTTCAGGCATGAAGTATGTGGATTAGAACTTCATATACTTAGAATAAGTTTTCTAGGATTTCGAGGATATCCGTCCCTCCAGCAGACTCAAATAATGATGATTATAAGTAATAAATGATAATTTCTAAAGTCCACTGCTCCTAGGAGGACTGCCTTCTGGTTGGTGGGGCTTTCTGCATGCCTCCTCCAGTTAGACCGCAGTCATAATCGATGTTGCAATTTCCGGAATTGCATCGATAGTAGAAAGTCCTGCTCTAAAACCCTAGTGCTGTGGGAAAAACTCTCGATTGGCTTTGACAACATCGGTGAATTTTCCCTTACGGGCGTAGAAGTGTATGTGAGTTATTGTGTATTGATACGTAATATAAGAGAACGTAATTGCGTATTTTTCTGCACATCCTTCTTTATGTATTATATCGAGCAAGTTTTCATACAAATACCATTGAATCTTGAAAATTATAGTCGAGCTCCGTTAGTTTGAAACTTTGTTAGTGCTTGTTGGTAGTTACGCTATGTCACATATCAGTGCTGTGTCGATCCATACGATGGACATCGCGATCTACCATCACGATACCCACTAAATCCATTACGTTTAATATACAAGCCATCTGTCTTGCGTGGCTTACTTTATATGCTACGAAAGTTATACGTATCTCTTTCTTTGTGATGCATCTCCGAAGTGTGATTGCTTTATAGTAGTTGCGCTATGCGCAGAACCGTTCACGATATTTTCTGGGGATATAAAGAGGGAGTATAGTCATAGTTGTCGAAAGAATCTACTACAAACATAGTAGTTGTAATAAATAATAAACAGTGATATTGAGCACACCAAAAATAGAGAGTTCGGCGTTCGCTGGATTCAAGAAAAAACTATGTTGTGAAACAGTTCGACGGGCTTAGGCAATGTTCAATACCATAAAATCATAGACAAATCATCCATCAGCGAAGCGAATGAGATAAACGTTTGAATTTCGCTGAATAATATATTTTAAAAGAAATTCATTGTTCATTGTAACAATGGAATGCATATGTTATGGTATGGTGCGAACTAAGCGAGGAATTCAATACGAAGAGTCGGGGGCCACAGTGAAGCTGAGGAATGCACTTAAATGGTTTGGAGTTGCAATTGTGCTTGCGATATTCTTCGTAGGACTGCAGCCCCCCTTGGGCCTTCGCTTCACGCAACAAGCGTCTTCAATTGCCTCGGTAAATAGACCGCGTCATCTGATTTTGGTGAACTGTCGTCTCAACAGTGTGAGCCCAACGTTTCTTCGGTTTCCCCACTGATCTCCGCCCCTCAGTTCTCCCAGTAAATACCTTTTTGGGTATGCGTTGTCCATCCGTACGATTCATATGCTCAGCCCATTGCAACATCCGCAATCTTACAATCTATCGAGACCTCTGGCTCGTCAAAAAATTCATACAGCTCATGATTGTATCGAATTTGCCATTGGTCTGCGTCTAGCTTCGCTCTAATTATGCACCTCAGGACCCGGAATTCAAAGTCGTTTAATATATTTATGGGTGGGCTCCCCCATAGCATTGCACATGCCTTATCACTGGTTTGTATGCTTGGAACTATTTTTCCTGCGTATGCAGCCGATCTTCATAGTTGTCAGAACTGACTAAAAACGTTTTATTGGCGAGCTCTACTCATCGTCTTATTTCTTCTCTTTTATTTTCGGTTCTCATTATTTTGGCGTCTGCATACACAGATTCGCAAACATTTTCAATACTGTATTCGCCAACTGTCATGTTGTGGGTATTCGAATTACTTTTTTCGACTACGTCATTAGCTTTTGTTTCTTCTCATTGATTTGTAGCCCAGATTGCATCCAGAGTTGGTGAGGCCACTGGAAATTCTCTAAGAGTATCTATGTGTAAAGGCTCCAATGCTCTGGGGCTATAAGGAGGATTAAGGAGTTTATTAATATGTGAAGCCCATATTTCCTTAATCCTGCGATGGTATTCTGTTATTCTGATCTGTGTAATTGTCTTTTTTGCTACTCGTCTGAGTTTTCAGACTTTTATTTCTTCGCTCTGGTTGTGGTACCCAAATATTTTTTGTATGCCTGATTTTTTTTATCTAACACATTCTGTCATTTGTTATCGAATTAATGGTTTCCCTTTGCACCGGGCTTGATGTCCGCTCGTATAAACTGCATCGGTCTTAATTACCGCTTTCACTTTATTGCGTTCTATTTATCAATAGAATCATAGACTCCTGTCGATATATAGACATTTCAAAAGCAAAATTGCGGGAAAATACCTTGAAATGAGGCATTTTAGATTTGTTGAAATGTTACAAACAAAATATTTATTATATATATACTAAAAATATAAATTATGCTGTTCTTTCTATTGTTAAGCGGTTTTTTTGTATTTTGCCTGTGATCAATTTACTTGGAACGTGAGAGAGAACAAAAATTTTGAACATTTTGGGAGTAACTGTACCTAAAATAAATGACATTAACATGACAGGCCCAAGGTGCCAATAAGAGGGGGTAAAGCGCGCGATACTGTTGATTTAAGGCCGAAATACAATACCGCGAGACGACGATACGTAAGCGCGACGAGATTTTCGCTCGTTGTCACGCAACGCATTCAATTTACAATGCACGCGATGCGAGGAACAATATTGTTCATATGACAAATGTCAAATAGGTGACGTTTCAAATGAAATTGTTTTTGATTTTTTAAAAGTTTTGAATTTGGATTTTTCCTTCGTCTAGCAAATAAAAGCCTTAACTAGGATGCATGAAATTTTCATTCAAAATTCATTTGAAATAACCATAGTACTTAAAAAGTAATTAAGGCGTTTGAATTTCTAATTTCATTTAAGCGCCATATTGCATTTGACAAACGTCACGCACCTCGTTGCGATGAATTTTCGTTTTCCCGATTATTTCCCGCCTCGCATCAACGCATCGCAATCATTGTACGATGTCGCATACAAATGCATGTTACGAAAACTGCTTGACATTTGCTGCGATACTGTCGTCCCGCACTCGTATCGCGGTCTCGCGATATTGTATTTCAGCCTTTACTGGAAGAAATATTTTGCTGACAATTAAAATTGACAAATTGATCTGTAAACTGGCGATCGCGTTGGTGCGGAGAAATTTGCCTACACTGATCAACCAAAAACCAATGGATATTTAGAAACCAGTTTTTATTTTACTCCAATAATACCAGAAATATTGCGTTAAGTGATCGAAAATTTACATTCCGTTTTACGTTGGGAATTTCCAAGGCGCGGTAGTCATATGTCTGCAATCATATTCACATACTTCTTGGTGGGTAAATATAAGAAACCTAAGTAATAATCTCTATTAAATTGCATTTGAAGGATTTGAAATGATTGAAAATATCCTTAAATTAAAAATTTTGTCCTTATTTTCACTACTTTTGATTTGGAAGAACTCTTTTGTTTATTTTTTTGACATATATATGTAGATTTTTCGGGAAAAAGTTGGTACCATCCTCCTTGTCAATAGCTCTCTAAAATATCAGGGAAGGATGTTCACAATACTTAACTTTAATGTTTCATAGACCTTTCTTTGAAGTTTAACATAAATTGCGTATCACTCGGAATCATTCATTATCACTTTCGGTTTCACATTTTCTGTAGTAAATCGGAATGAGACCGAATCCAGATGTAAATTTCCATGAAGACCTTTTCGCTGAGTAGTTTTCTTTCTCTTCCTTTATCCATGTCTATCCGTGAGTTGTCTACACAATTATCTGTTGACAGTGGTTGCAAGAGCAAAAGATACATAGGAAAACGAGCGATGGCCTGCTAAAAATAGAAAGATTTTTTTCCATTTCCCAAACAACAGCGAGTACAATTTGAAAATTCTAAATATTATTTGTTTCCTTCCCCATTCATCTATCCGTGCCACGCTCAGCTCCATTGAAAACGGTCGTCGCTTTGTGCGCCCACAATGCAAGATCCTGTGTTTTAGAATTGTTTTTTGGTCCTTTTGCTTAGTGATTGTCGGTTGGGAAAATTAATCATTAAAATGAAGTGGAAATATAGAAATTCAAGAGGGCGGTTATTAGTTGTTTGGCGGGTTTTTTATGTCGGGAGTTTTTACGAAATGTTTTTGTTGATCCAAATCCAATGACGGTGGGCGTGCTTGTGATAAGGGTGGCAAGGAAATTTTCTGCTGATGAAACTTTAAGCAAAAGACAATGCTTGGAAAGACAACTGACGTACGCGGATTATGGAGTTTAAATTTGAAAAACAAAAATTGGGAACGCAGAAAACGATTTTATCGTCTATTGTTTGTATCTAGGCAAAGGCCTCGTATCTGGAATTGGCAGGTCCAAGTTTGAATTTCGAGTAACTTCTCACATGTATCAATACCGTCAGTGAATTTCCTTCATGCATATGTTAACTGTCGAAAGTAGATAGTCTGCTGGGACATAGTCTAAAAATAAGGCTCCCTAAGCTGTTTCCCCATGTGAGCGCTCGTCAGAATTCACGCTAGTTGTTGACCATATTTCTGTTTACATCGCTGAGAACCCACAAATGACGACCCTAAGACAAAGTTAAAAATCTTTCGCAGAAAAAGATAAAAACAATTTATCTCGTTCCAATTTCAAAAGTGAACTAAATCGTAAAGTGAAAGTTCATGTTGCATGTTTTTCTCGCCACAAACTTGTAACGAAATTACATTGTTACATTGAGGAAAAATTTTTATTCAAATAATATTTTCTCTCCGTTCGGAATTTCCACATTTTCCAAAATTGTATTGCCAGACCACTTCAGACGTGTGTTTATTGTCAACTTTTATTATATTCCTCAGTGGAAAAGTTTAGGTGTTTCGCAGAATAACTTGTGGAGACATCATGGAAATTGACATGAGTACGTCACATCTACTGAAAAATGTAACTGACAACAGTGTTAGAATATTGCAATAGGAATGGAAAGAAAAGTGAAAATAAATGTTGTGTGTAACGAAATCGTGTCACAATCTGAGTGACATTTTCGGAAATTAAATATTCAACAAGTTGCCCGTAAAGTATATTCAAATAATATGTACTAACTTCGTAATAAAGGCAAAAAATAATTAAAAAAAATAAAATAAATTCGCGCTTGTTAAAAATTTCAACTCTAAGTCACGAACCGCAGGGTAGAAAGTAAAAATCATACTCTAATTGTATTAAGTGTTAGTGTTTCCTCTTTATAGATGCTAAAGTAATAATCTTGTGGTTTGCTTCGCTATTAAAAGTGTTGTGTGCAAAAAAGAAAAGTTTTCAAAGAGTAAAAAGTTTTCTTAACGTTTTCCTGATCGGTGTTGTAAATAATATCAATTAAGATGAAAATTTTCAGAGTAAATGTAAATTGAAAAGCGTCCTAGTATAACGCAAATAACAGTGGATGAAAATTAAAATACAGCAGTAGGAACAGGTGCTGACTTCATTTATTTTCTCATCAGACTGGAGACGGCAGTTGCTGGGATAGTGATTGCGAAGGAAATGAAGGCTTTATTGCCTTCTATGGAATGTCTCGTAAGACCTTGCTAAGGGTAAGATATAGTCAGTTTTCTTTTATCTTAAAGTGCATCGTTCGGCTAATAAAAAAAATTCCCTAAGGATTAGTTTAAGACGTGAAGCTACACCTGAAATAAGAAAAACGCCACGTAAGTCTGTTCATGCCAGTAGTTTTCCTCTCAGAATATTTCTCAGCTTATCATTTTTGCAATTTTGCAATTTTCGGAAAAAGCTTTACTGATAGTACAGTATATCAGAAAACATATTTAAGCTATATACATTCATTTAGAGCATATAGTATTATTCCTCGGTATGTGCCGACTTATCTTTTATTGTTATCTTAGAGCAACTATTGAGGTTTTAATTAATGGAATGGGTACTTTATCGAAGTATTTATACTTACAGCCATGGACATATTAATAGTGAATTCCTAAGAAGATGAAATATACAAATTTTTAAAAAATGACAAATATTCCAACTTTTATGAACGCTACTGTTTACCACGAGCATGCAGTAGAATTCTAAGAAATAATTTTACCGTTATCATTCAGAAGTTTTTATACGCGTTACTTTAGTAAGTTTTGGGAGTATGTTGCGTGGACATTGAAATAGCACAAATTGTAGCAGACGGTATATTTGTTCACGTTAGTTAAGCATTGCAACTGGTGTGTTCTATAATTGTGATATTTTTTAAGTGAATTTAGTTCAGTGTCAAAATTGGTAGAGGAATGCAATGAACAGTGGAAAAAAGAAAAATAATGTATGAAATGAACAATAGTGGTAAAAAGCCTGCTGAGAAAGCCGAAATAATGAAATTTTCCAGTAAAACGGTCTACAATGTGATTCGTTTAGCAAAGGCAAATTGTATTTATTTGAAGGAAAATAGAAAACGGGAACCAAAAACACGGAAAACTACAGGTTGTTTACATACGAAAAAGATCACTTCATGTCATCAAGCAAGATTATGCGTGAAATAAATGAAGAAAGTGACCTAAACGTGTCGGATAGATTAGTGAGAAGGCGATTTCATGAAGCTAAGCGCTTTGGGCGCATAAGAAGAAAAAACCTCTTCCGTAAAAAAAAAACATTACAAAACGTTTGAGCTTAGCTAAACATCACAACAACAAGGATCCCTAATTTTGGAAGAACGTACTTTAGAGTGATGAAACGAAAGTAAACAGAATTGGGCCACATGGTAGAACGATTGTCCATCGCCCGAAGGTCAATCATTGAATTCCAAATACACACACAAGACCATAAAGTACGGCGAGAGAAATATAATAGTGGGGAGCATTCTCATCGCATGGAGTAGGACCTCTTGTCAAACTAACCGGAAACATGGATAAATTTCAGTATCTAGACATTTTAACAAATAAGAATTAAGACTTTATTCGAGAAAAATGGAAATTTATGCATGATAATGATCCTAAATTTTCAGCTCGTATAATGGAAGATTGGTTTTCAAGAGAAAAAATTAGCGTTTTAGATTGGCCAGCGCAAAGAACTGACCTCAATCCAATAGAAAATATGCGGAACGATGTTAAGGTCAGGATTGGTCCAGAAATATTTAAAAACTCCGATGAACTCTAGAATGGTGTAAAGGAAGCTTGGTATTCTATTCCAAGGATCAATGCCAGAGGCTTGTCAAGAGTATGGAGCGTAGATGTCAGGCTGTTACCAAAAATTCTGCCTACAGTACTAAATACTAGGAAAGGTAAAAACAAAATTAAAAATGTATTGTTTATATTCTAACGAATTTTTAATTTAATTTAAGTAAATATTTGATTGTTCTATTAACGTGTCCAACACATATTCGCAGTTGGTATCATTTCTCAGTTTTTATATTATTTCTATGAATTATTTTGCTCAGTTTCGAAATGAGTTTGATTTGTTAATGATTATGTTATTAAATGAAAGAAAGAATGTACTTGTTTCTATTGTTTTACTTTAAGCAAATTAAAAATCGTGGACTAATTAACATGTTCTTTTTGCTTTAAAATTTCAAGAAATTGCTCAATGTTGTCTTTAGCCCTTTAGAGCGTTTGAAGCAAGGATTCTAAGGCTTTCTGTTTATTACACTCTATAGCTAAGAAAATGTAGATTTAGATATATAATATAATAAGATAATAATAACTCTTCAAATCTTAATAATAAGATTTGAAGAGTTATTTCTTCAGCATAAAGAATGCACTCATGTACGATACAACGATAACTTTTTTGGCTTACATCAAATCGCTAAAACTTTTAAGTTTTTATCCTGGTACAGTTCGCTGGGACGAATTTGTAGTATCTGTTCCCGAAAATATTTTCGGAATTATTTTCGTTGTTTGTTTTTCTTTTGGAATTTCTTCTTTTATAACAACTACAATTTCTTCAACTTTGTCATCTAAGACCCCTTTCACTTCTGTTCCCTATGTACAGATCCTTATGAAGCCGAAACGATCATTATTCCAGGCATACGACTTGCGCTTGATTATATTCCAAACATATTTGTATAATTTCTAGCCTAGCATCCTCTTTGGCAGTATCGGTGTTTCTTCTCTTCAATCTCCGTTTAAGTTTTGATGTAGTCACCACTAATTGGAAACAAGCTTTCATTGTTTCAGTTCCTAAAAGGAGTGGTCCTTACAAAAAAATTATCATATAAATTGGAGATACTAATTTCCTATTTTACGACTTCCTTGAAACGTCTTGTTCTCTACCAACTTTCTGTTATATTGCGGTCAGTTATTACTCAGAGTAACTTGGCTTCCTTAAAGGTCGTTCTACCGTGTCTAATTTCACTTCATTCACGAATGACATTGCTGTGCCAAGTCGCTGTGACTTCCAAGGATTGATTCAAGAATTTGACACTGTCAATGACTGTCTGCTAAAACCTTAAAGATATAATAGAGTAGGTTTAGCCTTCGAATTTATAGCAAAAATAGCCTTCAAAAACCTCAAAAATTAGAGGCTCTTGAAGTATCGAGAACATTATAGTTTTGGATGAAGTCTTACTTATTCAATAGTTCCTGTTGTGCAATGTTTATCTTAGATCAGTTGTCCCAAAAGGTTCTATCTTTGGACCACTTCTCTTTATCCTTGTTATAAATGGCCTTTCCTATGTGAGCTCCTGTACTTGTCTTCTTTATACTGATGATACTGACTTCAGGATTAGTAGCTTCTAGAAGATTATTTATCCATTCAGTAGCTGGTGTTCTCGGATATCAAATATGGCCTTTCTCGTTAAAAAGCTTACTGAAAAAGCTTCTATCGGTTGTTACAACAATTAAAAATCTAGGAGCCTTTTTTTGCTGAAACTCAAAATTTAAAATTAGTGTCCCTGAGGCCCTGAGGTTATTTGAGCAACTTGCCTTTCAAGAAAGGATGACGATTTCAGACAAACATAATGTTCAAATATCAACATATTACATACAAAGGAACATTCGTATATTTAAATCTGCCTTTTGACGATAAGTTTTAGTTGATAGACCATGTACGGGACCATGTATGCAGTAAGAGAGAACAGTTTTACAAATTGCTTTCATTACGGTGTCCTTTCCCGAAACCTAAGAAGGTGAGCATCATAAAGATTCTAGAATGGAAATTGTGGTACCTGAAGATTTTTTTAAAAGAATGAACAGTTCTGTTTGTTTTCAGTCAATTTGAAATTTGACAAGTTTTAAGTCACTTTTTGTAAATAATAACTAGCACGTGCCATCCAGAGGCAACGACCCTATATGCCGCATTACTTTCTGTAGTATTTCGGTTGCAATTTCAGCAACTTCTTGGCATATATTGGCTTAAAGTTGTGCAAAAGTGTCAGTCATGTTGGCATAAACCAGTACCTATGCTGTACTTATGCAACCAAACCAAAAGTGGCTGCAAAATCTCCTTTTAGAGTTAAAGTTCCGAGCAGCTCTAATAGTGCTTAGAGCTTTCAGAAATTTCAGATGCTTTTGTGTGAAAAAACTGGTGTTTTTCCTATCTCTGTCCTAACCGTTTCGGTGCGATTCGTCGACATAGCGACGAGCGCGCTTGACCTTGACGCTTGAACTCGACGATTGCGTCAAACTCCGTTAAGCGCCCGGTGAGGGAGGGTTGTTCGTGCGTTCAGTGCGTTATCGATAGTCAAAAATTAACATTGAAATATGTAATAAATTAATCGGAACTTATTACCGCAATTTTAATTAAATATACCCAAAATCCTTAGCACTGAAATGGTTAAAGGAGCCGCCCGAATGTGTGATCACTGTATGCACTGTGCGTTCGGCTTTCGTAAAAACATAGATTCATAGTTTTCATAGAATCAGTGGGACTGATATTCTCAGTAAAATTTCGCTTTTGTTTCGTGTGTATGGAGTTTTGAACAGAAAGTGCTTTTTGGAGGCATTTTTGGGTAGTAGCGAGAACATTTGTCAAATATTTCTCTGTGGAGCGGGGTTCAGCAAAGAAAAGTGGGTTATTTCATAAATCTGAAAGTATTTTTGTAATTGCTTCACCTCCCTTGCTTAAATTGGACATTAATTGGACCCAGCATTGTTCTCACAGCATACTCAAGCAACAACTAGTATTAAATTTTAAAATTGAGGTCATATAAACCTAAATTTTGAATCGAATTCCAAAATTTTTTAAGCATCTTAAAAACGACTGTTTAAAAACAACTGTTTAAAGAAAGTGCTTAATTTTTGTAAATTGAATAATTTTTTTTCAGTTTTAATGCATTCATATTATTCCGCGTGTACTGGCTCTGCATCCCTTATTAATTGATTATGTTTTGCTTTGCCAAGAATTGAAATTAATTGGTTATGTTTTGCTTTGATCATTATTTTACCCACTTCCATTCAAATCGTATAACTTCCCTACACGAATTTACTCTAAACTTTACTTTGGAACATTCATATGAATTACGCATACGTTTGACAGCTGTCATTGATTATTTTAATAACAGCTGAATTGTTCCCCATCACTGACCGAATTCATTTTTGGTTTGAACTTTTTTTAGTTTTCCAAATTGTCTTTCTATTTCGAGTAAATTCGGTTTATAATTTACTCAATTTTTAGCTATTCTTCGCTCTGATTTCTGAACCTTAGACAAAACAAAAAAAAAAACAGTTCGCGATATTTCCCGTAACCTTCAGTAAATCATGGTTGGCTTGATTGTACGTAGTTGTAAAAATTGTTTAGTTTTAGTATTGATCGAAAGAATATCAGAAGATTCGTTGAACCATAACCTCACAAACCAAGGTTATGGTTCAACGAAATTCCAGAAGATTCTAATTCACTGATATGAATGCACGTCATTATTGCTAACTTCTATTGTTTATTAATCGATGGGTGAGAAAAACCTTTCTGTCATGATAATTTGCTTAGTTACTCGTCTTCCAGATGATATGAAAGTGTCTCAGCCGTATAGTAATATTATTTTACTAGAATATTTTGACTTACCCATCTTATTATTTCATCAGCAATAAGCTAAAATATAATCCCTTGAAGCAACGGTATTTTTGTGTATTTTATGAAGTTCCTACGCAAGAACTTTGCTTTCCTTTTGCTTAACTTTCCAACAAACATAAATTCAAATCAAGCCAGCCAAAATACCAATAATACAGTCCCTCTACAGCTGGAATAAAAAGGGAAAATATGCAATCAAAAAACATACGTAAAACTGCCAGCCACACAATTGCCATGACGTAAATTGTGAACATGAAGCTCTAATAACGCGAAACCGCCAAGTCAATGGTCTATTTACATTTTAAACGCCAAAATATCAACCGCGTCAAACGATAAAAGCTTGAAGGACTTTTTTTTTATTTATTTTGTTCTAAAATCATAAAATAAAAATTTATCGTTGCAAAAATGATATCATATTCATTATTCAAAACGTAAACGTAATGAAAATATAACGAGACGTTAGCAGGCAGACATGCAAGCAAGGAGTGTGTATTTGAAAAAAGTTGGAATAAGCAAGTCATAAAGAGAATTGTTTAGCAAAGGAGCCGATTTCGTTTCAGGAAGTTGCTCGCCGAATTCTAGAAGGCTGTTTTCTGCTCGAAAACTTTTGTAATCACTTAAGCTATTGTCTAAATGCCAATGTGACTGCTGGGACGTATGAAGTTGGTTGGTGAAGGGACGATGTTCAAAAGCACATCGCTAAGAACAACGTAACTGATCCTCCTTGTTTTCAACAAAGACTCAAGGAAGGTAAACCACTTACGAGCTGGTTTTCATTCATGAGCGCAACCGAAAAGGCCAAATCATATAATACGGCAACGCGAACTTCGTGCAGTATTACTTATTGCTCACGGTTGAAAAAGGTTCACAATGCCGAGCAAACCCCTCTGTGGACGCAAAGGATATTTTGAAAACTACGTAATAATATGCCGCGGAAGGAGTTTCGAGAGGGCGACAACTCTAAAATTCACTTCAAGGACCTTTTCACGATTTCCATTCTCATCCTTTATATCCTGCTAGATACAGCGTAAATGCAATTTGAAATGATTTCAGTGAAAACGATGAGTGGCTTTTCCCAGGAGCAATAGTTGAAGTGTCGGAACTATAGGGAAATAACTGAACTAATTAAAGTGAAATGCCAAATTTTCACTGGCTGTTAAAATGAATTTTTCTCCTCTACCGAAGTTTTCGTCACTTTTGTTGCGGAAACCAACCCCAATGGAATGGCGAATCTACCAGGTGAGACGCTATATGGAGCGAATATAACGTTCGTATCGTGCCAGAACGTTTCACTCTGGCAAAGGGAAATGCCACGGAAATTATAGAATACATTACTTTTAACGAATAAAATTTTATTTCCGTGAATCTCGCTCGCATGCGAAGCACACGAGAGAAGTTGTGGGAGACGAGAAATTGAAGTAAATATGCGAGAACGTATACCGTAGTCACCTGTCATATATCTTGTTATATTATACTTGGGACAAAAAAAAGTGACATTTGTGTTGGCTGTTGAAGCTTAAGTACAGTTTTTTATAACCATGGGGATTGATGATAAATTCTATAGGATAAATTCAACATTTTTATACATTCACCGATTAATCCGTTGGAAACTTCTTGTGAGAAAACCAAGGAATGAAAACATTCAATTTTCGCTTAGAGTGACAGTAATTTAGTTTTTTTGACTTTAATGGGTAGGTTGCGCACGCTCTTGCTAAATGGTAAAGTAAACAATAGTGACGTCT
Organism: Stratiomys singularior; assembly: GCA_954870665.1. Lineage (NCBI taxonomy): Eukaryota > Metazoa > Arthropoda > Insecta > Diptera > Stratiomyidae > Stratiomys > Stratiomys singularior. The sequence goes on from OX940877.1 coordinate 125,802,048, forward strand.
AAGAATTTCAAAAGAATCTGGTTTCAAATCAATGACAGATTAAAATTTATAATTTCCCGGGTTGTGCATTAGTTCTATGTGTCAAATCACAGTTTCCAGTGAAACTAACAGGAGGGGACTGTGCAAGCGCGGTCTAATTCAAAGCCCCGCAAACCTTTTTGACAATGCCTGATACTTTAAAGAGCAATCAAAAAATCAAACGTGGGTTTTTAGAAAATTATCTGGTTCTAGATTGAGTGCAGGACTCCCAGCAGTAAAATATTTTGAACTTCCCACCGGAAAGCTCGTCGGACACGAAAGGGGCCCGTGTGGATGGCTTCTTGCCTTTATTTTAGGTAGCGTCATATGTTTCTCTTTGAATAGTCACTTTAATTGAGGGGATATCTTTTCAAGCTTTGAAAGGATGTAGAGGATAGAGATGGTCGTAAAAGTACGAAAAGCTGTCTTACCTGCCCTTCTCTAGGAACAGAATCTCTTGAGGGTAGTTTGACATACAGTTTTGTTATGTCAATTACGTACTACTTTCTGATAAACGAATGGAAAGGATCACTGATTAGAGTTCACTCAAACATCGAATGCTCCCGACTTTCACTTTGTCAACTTAGTTGCGTTCTTTTGCGCAGCTCTTATTTGACATTATCCACATATTGTAAGGGAGATGCAGGGTTCAAATCCCGTTAGAGAGAGTGTGGTTTGGAATTGTATTTCTGGTCTTGCAGTATCAGCCCATTTAGCTACAATATGTGTCTTTGTTGAAATTTTCAGGATGAAAGGTGATTTTGATCAGATCGCTTTTTGCATACCCTAACCTGAACAAAAATTGAATGCTTCTTTAATATTGAATGCTTCTAGAATATTGAAAAAAGTGCAAAAACGCGTGAAATATTGATGGGACTAATACGGAAGAGTGTTAATGTTCCTTTTTGAAAGGAACAAAAAAAAAAACATTAAAACCCATAGTGGGTCAAAAATACAAAAAAAGAAGGGATGTGAACATCAACAATGAATTTGAGTCCGAAAACCCACAAAGACTATGGTACAATTACTAGACAAAATGCATGTAAACCTTCCTCATCCTTTTCAGGTGTTGAGTTCTTCTTAATTGAATTAATTTTAAGATTATTTTCTTTCTATTTTATTTTTTTGCTCTTTTTTTCTCTTTTATTTCGTTTTTTCATTATTATGTTTCTTTTTTTGGACTTGTCAAATAATAATGTATGACGTAGTAAAATTGATTTTTATTTCATTTATCGAAGTGTTATTTTTCCGCTCACTCTACCTGTTACCAGAATGTGATGTATACGTATAAGATGAAGGTGGCTAAGCACGAACAATGATCTCCCCAGCAAGAAAGCCGACAGATTGAGTGCAGCAAGACACATAGGGGCCCAACGATTACTGTCAAATAAATGTCTACGACCTTGGCAACTGTGGTTCTGAATATGACACGGCCCAAGTTCTGTAGTGAACTGTTGCGCCAAAACACAATATTGGAAGGTAGCTCTGTATACATCTCTGTTTCAATTTGCACAGAAATTCTGACCCTTTATCCTTTTCTATAGTCGATTATCAGACACGGATTCAGCATTATATTCCAGAATATTGCTTGTAACCTTTTCAAGCTCTGTGGCAAAATATTCGCTTCAATTATCGAGTTATCAATAGAAAAGCTATCTATAGAATATAAAAGTGTCATTTTATGGTACAACAACCTCAAAAGGATATCAGTATCTTACCTATATATTGTTAGAAAAAAGAAACCATACTACTTAACTGCTTAACTGCTACTGATGCTTTCGTCAAAATCTTTGAAATAGCTTGTTAGTCATTTGACTTTCGCCGTTCTATTGTTTAAGTATCATTAAATTTTGAAAAGGCTACTAAAGCTTTATAACGATTCAGAGAAACAATAGCTTAGCATTTTTTACCCTTAAATTATTATTTTTCTTAATAATAGAAGATAATAGCAACAAATCAATCGACACATTTGCGTCTTCAAAACACATGTTTCTGCCTTCGTCTTCATATTCTCTGGAAGGAGTTTTCGCATGAGCATATGTTGACGACACGTCAAAAACACTTGTCATATGCCTTTTTTGCAGCCCATATTGCAGCTCCGCTTTGATATTGCGGGTTGGAGTTCTTACATTTCTTGAAGTTTGTGTACTTTAACTTCATTTACTGCGTTTGTTATAGCGTTTGATTTACCCGAGTTTTTGAGTTTTTAATTAGAACTTGATACAGAGCCAGAATCTTCCTAATATTCTCAGACGACATAATTAGGCCGTCGCCAGTGTCATCTACTGCTGAAAGAATATTGTCTTCTCTTGTGGAGTTGCTCACATTCCCATTTTCGTTGGATCCCGCCTCTTCAAAACATGTATCGTTTACGTTGGAAGGCTGTCCTTTACCATAGCGTGACTACTGGCAAATGTCAACTTTTTGGTTAAATTCTCAATATAACTCCATTGAACCTATGTGCTCGATCCTGAGTTGCTTCGGGTGGTATAGTAGTTATAGCGCCTCCTTCAATGCAAAAGATGCCAGATTCGAATCCCTACTGGTGACAGTAATATTTGAATTTGTGCTCGTGGCATCGGGTAAACAGCTGATCAACTGCGCAGAAATAATCAAGGTCAAGTGTGATTCTGTGTGCACTCTCGTGTGTCTTTGGTATTGAAATGATGTTACTGAACTTCCCAACTGTTCCACGTTCTTTCGCCTGGAACAACAAGAGCAAAACTGAAACTGTATTAGAAAAGAGAAGACGATAGCTGTTTTTTATGAATTAGAATGTACTACAAGCAGCACTAGATTGTTGATTGCAGAAATAAATCAATATTTTGTAAAGCGTTTTGGGAGTGTATTACTCTTGGTAAATAAAAGAAATGAGAATCGATTGAGTACAAAAAATTGAGTAAAAAAACAGTGGAATTCTCGATAGAATAGCGGTAGACTGTGAGTGTTTTATTCAAAGTTTTATGCAATGACTCTATGTCTTTTCCAACAAAACGGTAATCATACTATAAACAGACTTCAAGTTTGACGGTATTCAACTCAGGGTTGCAGAATTTTCTTTGTGATTGAAAATACTAGGCGGATCGAAAATTAATGTCAATTTCTTCGTTACGCAGTCCCGGTTAATTTTTCCCGAGACACGGTCCCACAAGCACGGAGATTTTTTTATTATGTTCAAGGTGGGTTGTAAACTTTATTCTAAATTTTGTATTACCAGAAAGGAAAAAGTCAAAGCCAACAATAAATGAAGCACACTTCCGTCAGTGTATGCTGTTAATGTTCGATCAAGGAGAAAGGCGAACCAAGCAGTGAAGTATTACCGAAACTGGAGGGGGTATGTTTTGAAACTAAACAAGTGTCCTAAATAGTTTGAAAATTTAGAAATGAAAATAGTAACCTTTAAGATTTCGCACAAAAAGGACAACCCGAAAAATCAGTTGATGATATTTTTGTAGGCGATGATAGATTCAGATCCTTGTCAAATAATTCCGATATTTTCATTTAAAATTGCAGCTCTCGATGGTCTATAGGATTAGTTCAACTTCGTGGAATAGGAAAATCGTATAAGCAGAATATTTTTTGTCGGTATCTTTAGTCTCGGTGTGAACACGATCAGTTTTTGCGATTGGACCTGGAGATGAGGTTTGAATGCTGTACGATAACTCTGTACGAAATAGACAGTGTTTTTTCCTGGATAAGCACTTGTTCCAACACTTCACTAAAACACAGAAGGTTCTCGTTTTTGTGTGGCGAAATTTTGCTAGAATAATACGCTATGAATTATTTGAACCTAATCAGATCGTTAGAGTGAATAAAACAAGAGCTAATGAAAAAAGATCTCTTTTGGTCAATAACAAAAAATTGGATCATTGAGCACTATAAGCCGCGATCCCACGCTGCCAAAAAACACCCTATATATCAAATCTCGCACCGTCGTGCCACCTTTTCAGATCGTTAAAACGTTGATTAAAAGGTAAAAAAATCGACAATGTTGCAAAAGTGAAATAAAGCTCGGAAAAGTTTTTCAATGGACAATCAAAGGACTTTTTCGAAAAGATAATCTAGAAGCTGCCTTTACTTTGACAAAAATTGTTAGATAATGATGGAAATGATTTTTTTTATTAAGATTTCTTTGATAAATAAACAATTTTTGCCAGAAAAAATTGATTTCCTTTCGGTCCACTTAATATTTTCTCTTTCTATTCAAGATATCTCGTTTTATCAAGACTTCACCTTGAGTTAAAGCTTAATAGACTCCTTAAAAAATTAAAATTTTCCAATTCTTGTTCAATCTCTTTCTTCATGATACCTATCGCTTTCTTCTTAATACTCAGCATAAAAGCTTCGAACTAAATTCTAATCTAACGATATTCGACTAAAAAGATGAAATAATGTTTGAAACGGGATATGTTCCTTTCATTTTTGCGTAAAATAAAATCAACCCTATCAAAAATTCCGCGTGACTTCGTACAAATACAATGCAAATCTACTTGTAGTTTTTCTATCTCTGTCTAAGTCAAGTCGCCTGGGAGTGTTAACGCTGTATGTAGCTACGCTGTGCTGTTACCAAGACGAGCAATTTGAATTGAAAAATCAAGTTTTTTTGCACAGCCGAACCTAAATATTTCGCATGCTGTGTAAATAAGTGAGAACGAATTCCAGCCGAAAGGTTCCGGGAATTAATGTTGCTAAGTCCTGATTACTTTAGTGAGCTCTTCATCTTGTGTACGTTTTCTCGATCGGCAGTACGTTTTGATAGTTGCGTGATGATTTAAGCAGGTCAGTTCAAGTTAAGCAGATATGAAAGGATCAACGCGAGAGGTGCGTTTATATTGTTCATAAAGGTTTTCAACATGTAATAAAAGTTATTTCCACCCTTTGAAAAGTTATCAAAAGCTGTATGTTTGGCTTTGCTCAGTCATTGTGTCAAAACGAAAAGGATTGTTACGGTGCCACCAGTATCCTTTTCCGATGGCCTTCCAGGAATAAGAACGGTGATTTTTCTTATTATCATTCATTTTTAATGGGTTCCCAATTCTAAAAAGTCAATAATTTCCTGGTATCCTATTATTCAGAAAGCCTTTAATTACGATACCTTTACGTTGAACTTTCTCATCAGAACCTTTATTTCTGGTTGCGCCTTCGTTAGTATCTTTTCTTTTCGTATTCAGCTGTCGAGAATATCTAATGAACGTTTATTTTGTCAATAGATTTCTTGTGAAATTTTCATCCTGGGGAAAATTATAAATTCCATGTCAAACGATTAAAGTGAAGGGTGATGGAAATTGTGGATTCGTTTTGTGTGGTTGAGTTTGATTTCCTGGAAATACGTGAATGTCAGTGATTAATTATAAATTTAATAATTTAACGAATCTAATAAACTATGATTGTTCAGTTTACATTGGTGGGAAATGAAGTCTTCAAAGAAAATGTGATGAGAGATCAAGGTTAGAAGACATGGAAGTTATTATAGAACTAAAGTAAAACAGTCCTTTGCCAAATAATTACGTTTGTATGTCTACATAGCGTATAGTATTCGCTCCTTCTTTTGGTTTATTTTTGTCCGTGCTGTTGGGGGAAAAAACTTTTGCTAACATTTGTCTTGTTCGCACTCCCGTGATTATTTATCCCACCAGGACTATTTACTCTACATGTCAAAAACATCAGATCGAGAATGCATTAATCAATCAGTATCGCAGTTAAAAGGACCAACGAGGCGGAACTAAACGAAAAGTGGGAACTTTTGTTTTGTTTGTATGCTTCAATGTCGTAGAATTTCTCTCGTTGTTGTTGATAAATTACATTCCATATATTACAAACATCAAGCGAATGGGAAAAACTATTATTCGGTAGGTTATTAGATTATGCTTCCTTGCTAAGCGTAATTTAGATGGTATCAGTTGGGGCCAGCAAATATAGTGGCAGTGAATTGTGTAGGCCATTATATTCATGCGTAGTACAAAATATTGGGAACGCCGTTTATCAATGAAATTAGCCTTGTTGTTGGTTGACAAATTATGTTAATTTGTAGTCTGGTATTAGATTATTGTTTACAAAAGGTAATGCCAATGTGCGTTTGCTCAAATACATGTTGCGGTTGTGGTTTGTTCATTACGAAAATGAGGGCATTGATGCGAGGAGGAGGTGGCATGGTGGTAAAAATAATAATCAATGGAACGATTATAGTCTAAGTAACTCAAAGCCGAAAATTCGATGTCTCTTTCCAAGTATTATCCGTTTTTTAACAAAGCAAATCCATTTCATTTGATCCTTTTGTACAAGCCCTTGGGATTTTCCAGAAGTAAATTTCTTCGAACGCCTGACATTTCCCACGAGCTTCGATATGATGATACATTACAGAGTCCTTCATTCCTCTGAATTATATAAGTATATATATATATAGAAATGTCCATACAAAAGTCAACATCATCATTTAAGACGAAATTGTTCAATTACACTTTAAGCCAGGTGCACGGCGTGGGAACAATACGCACGTTTCCCTGCAAACGTAAAGGACCATTATAATTTCGTTTAAAGTACGCTCATGTAGTTAGAACTCTCCTAGAACAACATCGAGGCATACTTCTGCAGATGTTAAAAAGCAACAGCTCTGAGAAATATAAACAGAATTTCAACAGGATAAACAAGGTAAATGAGTTCAAGGCAAAATACCAGGCAAAAATTCCTGAAAAGCTCAATGTTGAATAATTTGACCTGGGTCGCACTTATCATGCTCTTTTAAAATTGAGTTTGTTGTTAACTAGCAACTAGGAGATTTGAAAAGGGAATATGAGTCTGGAAAATTTTGCAGAAAAGCCAACGGATCAATTCTTCAGTTGTATAATAGTTATCTACTCGTAAGGTTAATATTTTAATGTATTGGGCAGTTGTTTGCGAGTGTAAGACTATTTCAGGCTAATTTATTGCCATGGATAATTACAATTTTCAAAAATTTACATAGTTTTGACTCACTTTTTTCTTAAAATATCCTTATTTCTGTTGATTTTGTTCATTTCCAATAATCGACTTTGAAAATTTCCCAGGCGTTTGACGAAAAAATTAAACGAATATAGGATAAGAAAATAAAGGAATAGATTTATATTTATTATGGCATTTTGTAGTTTTCTTCAGAATTTTAGTCAAATGAGGTAGACATTACAGCATGCAATTATCACAGATTTAAGCATTGAAGGCTGCTAATTAAGATATTTCGGCACATATTAACCATAAGTTTTAATTGGCATACATTACTAACTAGTTGTTAATATCTTATCTAGAGAAAACTCTCAGGATTACGCTTATCAAATCCAGAATATTTTAATGCTTCCGCATTCAAGGCTCTATGAGTTGGGCTTTTGACTATAATACTAAAACTCTCCGGAATAACACTGTTTCTTATTTCATATATTTTCAGTAGATTTTCATCAAAAAGTAGTAGGAATGGATTAATTTAAATTTTTCATTAAAATAATTAGTCGAAATCCTTAGTAGTCCTCGGAATGCGGCCCTTTTGTTTCGATACAACGCGCTTAGAACGCGATTTTTTTGTGCTCCTGTCGTCTGGAACTCTATTTTCAGGATCTCTTTCAGAGATGCCATCATGGCTCCTTGGTTGTTTTGTACAGAATTGTATCGTTTTACCTTAAGGTCCCGATTGAGCCGAGAAAAGAGGAACAAGTCTGGTATCGCGAGATCTAGACTGTACGGGGTGATGTGACGATACAACCCTATGCTTAGAGAGAAACACCCTCAACAACAGCGCGATGAAGAATCGCACTTTCTTCCAAAATCGTTGATGTCTGGTCGCTAGTTGAGGATCCGTTTGCGCAACTCATGGAGCACGTTTAAGTCAATACTGTCAACCGAAACTTGTCAAGGGGTACGAAATCCCAATGGACCACACCATGAGCGTGGAACAAAGTACATAATAATCGATTCGACCCTTAAATTGTTGATTCTAGTTTTCAAGAAGTTCTGGCCGTGCCTTTCGGTGGTCTGCCATTTCGTTTTTAGAGCTTACTCCAAGAACCATTTTCAACCAAGTTCACAACACATTGTCGAAGGAATATTCTGCAAAATTCGCACCCGATTTGTTTTCACTGCTTTGGCGATATTTGGATCTTAGGCCTAGTCTTGTGCTTGATCTTTTGCATGTCCAAATTCTTGAGATTAATTTTTTAGACGCAACCTTACTAAATCCTTAATCTCCATTGAATTTGAGATGATTATTAGAGGATAGCGCTCCTCGAGCTTTTCTCTTTCTTTTTCTGTCGAAAATATGAACACAACCCTACTAACTTTTCAGTTCAGTTTCTTCATCTGTTTAACGCAAACAGTGAACATTTGGACAGCGTTGGGTTCTAAGAAGTTGACATGTAATACCGAGGAACTTCGTTCGCATAGACTTATATGAAATTTCAAATAATTCTTTCAAATCATCTCTTGGGACTTTTGATAACTTGACGGCCGTTTTATAACTTTATATTTCAGTTTATATCACTTCAGCAGATGGTGTCGGTCTCATCATTTTGAGCGTCGGGATGTTCCAGGCTTCCTGCTCAAAAGTATGAAAAAATATCCTCGAGAATGAGGTAGGTCTGAAGTTGATCTGCCTGAGACTTTCCTGTCTTATAGAAGCATCACAATTTTCTACTGCACTGGTTGCGGTGGCTTGATAGGGTTTCTTCACTGGACTACGAGGTCCACGGCAAAGGATGTATTAGAAGTGTCACAGATGTATCAGAAGTTGATCATTCTCGGGCGACTTCTAGAGAACAGAGAAAGTAGAATCATATTTGAGTTATTTGCAATTCCCCGCAAAAGCTCCGAGTGATGTTCTTTGTTTTGAATGAAAACGAGAGTTAATTTACCAATCTAAAGTTCTAATTATTTTCCTTGAATACCGTTTGGTAATACTTAGGCAATCCTAGTGTCTTAGACACGATGAGACGATCTCATCCGCTAAGGACCAGTTTTTTTTTTCTATGCGTATGGATCGTTGGATTTTCTTTGTAGTGTAAGGTCATTTCCTAGGTTTTCTTTGTGTTCTTATTAATTATATTATTAATTCCAGGCTCTTTGTTTCTACTTGTCTTATTCGTTATTCTCTACCGGCCATGTTATTGTTTAACGTCTCTTCCTCGCGAGGATAATTGCTTCTCGCTTGTCTGGGGTTATCTAGATATTTCATAATAGTCCAAAGGATTATTGGTTGAAATTTTGCGTATCATATTGTAAAGGGGTATAAGTGTATAGGTATAGGAGATATTTTTTTTAGAGATATATAGCTTTAAGTTGGCAACACTTTTTGATGCCATGTTTTGCGTGACAGCTGTTATGCGTTTTATGGTTAGTTTCGTTTGTCATTTTATCAGAAATAAGTTGACGCCTGAGCAACGTCTGCAAATTGTGCAGATTCATTCGTTTTATTCGATAAAGGGTTCTGTTGGAGAAACTCATCGGGCACTCTGTCAAGAATAGATTGGATTAACTATGGATCGCTTTCGCACCACGTTTTCTTCCACTGATAATACGCATGCGAGTAAAATTTACCAAAATTTGTCGTCGAATTATCTAAGAAACATTAAAATGTGAAAAATTAGGGACCACTGCTTCAGACATCTCCTTGGACGATAGCTTATTAATACTTCTGTGACGTGAAAAGCGTGAAAGATGTTTTCCATTTCATGTTTATTAAATATGCGAGAACTAATTATTTTTCCTTTTGAAATATTGTCCAAAGCTCAGATAAGCTTGTAATCTATTGCCCTGAAACTGACAAAGTTTATCAAACAAAGTGACAAACCGTGGAAAAAACAATGCTTTTTTAAGCTCAGTTACTGCGGTTTCAGTGTCAATCTTCCAGCTTCTGGTTGAGTGTTATCCTGCAGGGGATTGATCTGTATGTTTTCACCAATTTCAGCTTCATTATCTGCAGCTGTTTGTGCTGCGTGGCTGCGATGATTGGTTGAAGGTCCTAGATGATTTCTAGGTGATTGTTAAGAAATCTCCCGCTGAGGTTGAGTCTCAAAGAACTACAGAAGATAAAACTCGCGTTGGGCCACGAAACAACCAGCGTAAGTTTTTGTGCATACTCGTCTTTGTGGTATGTTTCACAGTCTTTCTTTATCCTGCCATTGTGCTAAATGCGATAATATACCGTGCCGAAAAATGTCACTTCTCAGTCATGAAATCCTTCAGTGTTATGTGTTAGCTTACTGTTCTAGAACTGGCCTTAAAGTGGTTCCATTATTGTTACTCGCTTGAATTTTATGGAGCCCGTCCATCGAGTTCTTTACTTTTCTAGTTGCTTCCAAATGACTTAATTTTTTCGGAATCGTGAATTCAGACCTTGATGTTAATACATTTCCGATGGATTCACGCTCATAATAACATTCTGTTAATCGTTTGTTAGACTATATGTGTTAAAACCGTGTTTGCTGATCAAGTATGATTATAAAAGATCCTGTTTACAGCTTCAAATAGTGTTCTTAGATTTTCTGATTTTTCTGAATCCTTGGTTCAAGATAAAGGAAGATTTTGAGACTAAACTGATGCGTAGAAAATCGCAGGGAAACGAGGAGTTACGCATGGAAGCTACAGTATAGTCTGTGAATGTTAGTCACACTTTAATTTCTGTTAATTCTGTTAAATTTCTGTTAGTTAATTTCTGATTTTTGAAATCTGGTAGTCAAAAAAAGGGATTCTCTCAGTACACTCCCAATGCCTATTCTGGATCCGTCACTCAATAATTCAGTACTTTGAGGGTACTTGAGTCCTTTACACAGTTTTCGTTCTCAAACGAGTTCCGGTCCGACTAATGGACACAGATAAAATACATTTTTTTTTCAATAGTTGCTTCAATGCTAAGAACTTCCTTTTCCACGCCTTTCATTAAAACAGATGAAACGGGCTATATTCAACCAAAATGTTTGGGTTCCATATTCGTCGGTGTGGAATATTTAATTAACTTAAATGTAAAACTGAATTTAACTTATATCTTAGTTAGCTTTTGAAGTATCATGCATGCTGATTACCAGGATTATATGTCCCGAGGCAGTTGTGCTACGTCAAAGGATCTACACATGTTGTGTGTGTTGTATACGTGACCATATTTATTTAGGCCATACTGTATATATTTCATAGTCATTATCAGATTACATTCTGTTGCGTTGCTATTGTTTGCTAAGGTGTTATATTTTCAGGCTCGAGGGAAATGTATAACATAATAAATTTCCATTAGTTCGAAGCATGTATGAGTTCTACGCTATTAGTAATTAATTAGGAGAAAAGTATCTTCAATTAATTTAAACTTTTTGAAAGGTTGATTCCGAGAAAAAAAAACCAAAAACATTTTTAACGTATAAAAAGTTTTTGAGTATATTGACGACTTCCGCAAATAATTCGGGTAGATATTTATCTACCCGAAATTTTCTACCCGAATTTATCTACCCGAAATCCTGATACTGGAAAGACATATTGCATGTACTCCTCTGTACGTGTTGGCAATAAAACGAAATTATAAATTTAAAAGGACAAACAGTTTATGTTGAGTTGCCATGAAACTTGAAAACCATGAAAAAAAAAGAAAGCAGAAAGTTCAGAAGTCGAAGATGATAGCGCGTGAGCATCATTGCCATGTTGTGGAAAGTTAAAAGTTTGAATAGAAAGGTCAAAGGTTTTAATCAAAAATACTTAGAAGTGATAAACACGTTGAATTACGAACGAAAAACTTATATAATCGAGAAACGGCAAAGTGGTTTGCATGAAGTTTATTATATTTCCGATGTCCTGGCATTTGTTTGTTAATCCCAATAGAATGATGAAACTGAAATGACTATTAGGACTGCGTTCAGCATGGCATTTATTTAAATTTTGTCTCAAGTCCAGTCTTAGTTTGTAGCTACAATTTTAAGGATGGATTAGTTTGGTAACCATAATAGACAGCTTCTCATTGCCAATTCTCGAATTAACATTTCACAATCGTTTCATCGCAAATAATTCCAAGTATTATCGTCCTAAGAGCAATCATCACCATATCAAAGGAACACAAAAAGAATGAAATAAATTAGCATGATAACAAGCCCTCTTTGGAGCTATCCGTTGAACCAGCAACTGTTCCTGCAAAAGGATGGACGCCAGCAACGGGGAAACAAGGTTGATGCTGATGGTGGTGGTGACGATGGCGTTTAATTATCTAATTCACAATGCTTTGTAGCACAGAACAGACATAATAATGGCAAATAGCTGCAGACGTTCTCAAAGAGAACTTGAAAATACTTTTCTTTCATCCTAGATAATTTTCTTTGGTAATTTTAATTGCGTGACGATACTGCAAAGTTGCTTATAAAGGCGTGTTGTCACCATCATCGCCTAGGAATTTGCTGTAATCAACCTTTCTGTTTACAATCCAACGATATTGTCTTTGATTTCGCGCTAGTTTGAGTTTTAATTTAGTTCAAAAGTTTGATTCCATATTTTAGATTCTTCGTAAAATGGATGTGTTGAGCATATTCGATTCATAGAGGAAATGTATGCAGACACGTGTGAAGGACTCTAATATGAATGTTCAGAAATTATTGGTTAAACTGTACACGATGTTCCATTAGCGTTCTCAACTCCAAAAAAGGTTTTTTCTAAATCATTTGTTTGTATAGGCTTTTAAAAAGGCTTTTTGAAAAACAAAGAAATCGAAGAGGGAGAAATAATGGATTCCATTCTTTTTCAAAGTTTAATTTCTTTTAATTCCCTGCTCTCTCTCTTGTCTAGAATTTTATCTTGGGTGTCAGCAATATTTTGTTTTATAAATTATGTTGGGATTGCCGGTTAGAAATGTCGATTTTTTGGCTTGAAAAGGCATTAATTTCAATAATTAAATGAATGAGTACATTAACCAATATATTGCCCACCGTTAGCTATGACTTCCTCTGATCTTCTGGGAAGTTTGTTGATTCCACGTTTGAAGAAGTCCTCATCTTTCGAGGCTGTCCATTCATCGACCCATTTTCGCACTTCTTCAGCATTTCGAACGCGTTCTTCGGCCAAGCTAATCTGCATCAATCGAAAGAAATGGTAGTCAGGAGCAAGCTCTGGAGAGTACGGGGGGTGATCAAGGTGTTCCCCACCGAGCCTTTCTAATTTTTCTTTAGTATTATGAACAACACAACACCCTTCTGGTGCTACCAAATACACCGCATAAGCTGAAAAACTATGTTTTTTTGTGTTTTTCAAGATTTTTTTTTTTCATGCATTGAGTTGAGTTTTGTTCAGTTGATGTAACTTTTCCAAGCAAAAAAAACTTGACATTTTCGAAGCAAAAAAATTTTCCTTGTTTACGCTATTTCGTTCAATAACTTAGTGCGAATTAATGAAAGATGTTTATCCTCCAAAACCTTCTAATTAAGCGACACTTCCAATACTGATAATGAACAGGAGCCTTAAATATACAGACTTGTAAGTGGCGAAAATATGGAGCCTAATCAATAAATCTAAGGTAGGCTAGCACTTTTTCATGAGTGACATCAATGGATAGAAAAAAGACTGTTGTACAAGCAACGTGAGGAGCCATTGGTAAGTAGTGTAAAATACCAAGCTTTATTCTGTGGTCAACAACTCAACGGAAATCAGACGATCTACGTTGAAACAAGAATATATCGAAGAAGCTGCATCCGTCAAAATAATTTTCAAGTGCAGAAAATGCCCATACAATAGTAGAAGAAAACATAGGTTACCATTCTCTTTCACCTGTTTTTCCAGCTATTAACCAAGCCTTCCTATCGAAAGCAGCAGCACTTGATTCCTTCAAATTTTTCCTCGGTGCCAAAAGAAGGACACTTTTCGAAAATACCTGACATAAATTATCTTAGCACGAGCTCTTATCAGCCGAAGTCTACATATAACCTTGCTTGTGGCTAAGCATATGTATAACTCATGCTTGAACATCGTAAGCTCTTTCAAAAAAAAAGCCCCTGACTACTTGTATGATACGTATTGCATCCACATACGAGTTATCTTAATTCCAAACTGACGTCATGGAGCCAAGTGTCCTTATACTAAATAAAATTTCGAAAAAGTGACAACTACTTTGAGTGACTCCACGCTACATCGCGGTAATCTTATCTGTAGATGCAGAGAAATCTACATGCAAACATATAAACAATATTTGCTAACTAGGATCCTCTTCCTTTTCATGCTGAAGCTAATGACGTTCAGAAGGAGAAACGAATCAGTATCTAAAAATTGGCGGTGCTCATTACTTTGATTAGGGAAAATCCTATGAATAAGTAAACATCATATGGATGTATAAATTCACCACAGTCATAATTTCAACATGATACAGCAGGAACACTCTCGGTGAGACACCGACAGAAAAAGATATGAAATGGAATAAGAGTCACGTTTAAGGAATTAAAGTCACAAAACCTTTGAGAGTGCAAAAATCGAGGGAATTATTATCATAATAGAAAAAACTTCTGCTACTACTACCACTATTACTTTTACTAATATTTGTTTAAATCCTGTTATATTATGTGTTTATGCGTAGAAAAATTTATTTTTTAGAAGTATTTTCAGAGCTAAATAATAAAATACGAATAATGTGTTTTGATTGCCACAAAATTGATTTTATCGGGAAGTTAATTAAGTGCCATTTTTGTTTGATTATGATTTCGGGCACCTGAGCGCTAAAATTGGTGCGGAGGAAGATCAAACGAGAGATCCTATTGTTGACTAATCGACCCTATTATTGGGATCGTGTTACCCCGATAACGCGGCGAATGTTGTCTTCCAAATGGTCAAGCGTCTCTGGCTTGCTGATGCCGACGAAATACTTGACATATTCCTCCAAGAAATAGCCAAGCTGTGTTAAATTACAAGAACTTGCAGGCTAACTCACAAATCCAAAACCAGAAAATATGCGTTCATCAATAGCTTCTTTCAATGGGTCGATGGTTGCACGAGCTGTCTAGCAAGTCTCGTCAGCGAGTTGAATCAGAGATTGACTGCAATACGGCGAGTTGATTCTGGAACGAGAAAGTCATTGACGTGGACTCGATAGCGGTCACCATTGGTTGTAATTTTATTCCCAACAGTATTTTTATGGACATATGGTCCAAAGATTTGCCCTGTCCGTAAACCAAACCATACAGTGACTTTCTCCAGATAAAACGCTGTTTGGACAACCGCCGGTGATTGCTCGTCACTCCAATTGCGGCAGTTATGTATTTTGAACCATTCTAACCATTCAACAAGAAATGCTTATCAAAATGGTTTACTGCTAAATAAAATAATTTTATGAAATTCTGGTTTTGCAGTAAATTTTTCTTGGGCCCATGCACAATCCACGTTGAACCAGGTGATCGATCGGCTTCAATTCCTGCACAAATTGCATACTGAACGACCGAAACAAAGATCCTTCGGTAAAATCTTCTATAATGTGGATGGGCACAGGGTTAATTGTTGAGCACGATGTCCAATGGATTCACTTAAATATTCACCGATACTTTGCTCTAGGGCTGCTATCGTTTCTTCATTTTGCACTGTACGATATGTTGATATATTTTTACAATCAATGCGAGTAAAAGTTCTTTAGAAACGACCTGTGGTTTTCAAATTAAGTGTTGTGGTGGACGATTTTGTTGGCGATCAAGTTGATGTAGTGCGCGATGAGTTTCTTGAACAGAACCGTTTTTTCCAAATAAATTTGTACAATTTGCAGTCGTTGCTTAAGCGTCAACGTAGGTATATGTTAAACCAAACTAACCATAAAATGCATGACAGCTGTCACACCGAACGTAGCATTCAACAGTGTTGCCAATTTTTAGTTATACAACTTTTAAGAAACACTATTTAATACATTTTTTAGGTATAATAAATAAAATAGCACAAAATAAGAAAAATATAATTAAATTTTGAAAGTCCTTAATACTTACACGATTGGTCGTAATTCGTCTGAGAGATTAGCACAGATTAGATAAGAGCGACCAACTCTTCAGCACACTTAGCGAAGTACTGAAGAAGACGATTTTCGATACGTGGAATAGACACAGTAAACTACTCCGATGGAAGGTTAAAGTCGTTGAAAACACGAAAGTAATTGTAATATGAAATCCACCAGCTAGAAATTATTGATCAAAGTTTAGAGATTAAACGAGTGTAAGAGCTTTTAGTCATCAACAGCAAAGACGATGGCAGTAAGGTTAGCAAATGAAGACATTTTTGTGGCATTGACATATCAATTATGTTTTTGCACGTTGATTTATTTAAGGAATGCTGCAGGATTAACCTTTAATACACAGAATACTGAATAAAGGATCATGTTGCCTTCACAACACCTGCCAATTCATTTTTGAAACAATTCAATCCACATGTGCAACTTGATTTGATCGTTTTTTCTCCCGAATATGTTCAAGGTATACTCCAATCACGATATATGTTGTTGAATAATGAAGAGGAACTCAAAACGATTAGAGATTCGATTTCAGTATTAAATATTTTATCACTCCTGATTACTTGGTTAGGAGTAATATGAGTTTCCTTTTAATCAGAATACTATTGAATTTGTCTTTTGAGAAAATTGAACTTTGTGCCTTTTCAATTTAAAGTGATTAGGAACCAGAAGTTCCTGCCTATTCCAAAAGTAATTGGTTTTCCATCGACCTTTTTTTCCAAGCATACCACATTTCCTTTTGTTTTATAACCTTCAACTTCCTATTCTCATTCTATTCCTGTTTTCATTGGAATTGTTTTCTATCTTCCGGCGAGTAAACATAGTACGCAAAAATACTTGATTACGTTTTAATATAAATATTGACTCAAATTATTGTGATTGTAATAATTGCATTAATATGCCGAAGGAACAAAAGGAAAGATGGATAGGTTATTTCAAGTGATTCCTAATTTGTTCACGTGTTTGATTTCTCCCCCAATAATGACGAGACAATATTTGCATTTCTAGTTTCATTAGTTGATTGGAAATCAATTCGGCATCTACAAAAGGAATCAGCGTTGCTGACTTGAACGGTTCAGGACAATATGTCTGTGTTGGTTACGATTTGAGTTATGGGAAGGGGAATATTACGAGAGGACTTTGTTCTTTTTATCTTCTTCATTGAATGTTCTTGAATATCATTAAGTATCCTTAGATATCCTTATTCAACGTTTTGCATCATGTTGCTTGTCCGTTGGCTTTATTTACAAGGACACCATTTCTTTCTGAATATCAAATAAATTAATTTAAAATCAATAAATATACTCATATTCAAATTATATATTTGCAATGTTTGTGGTGATTAAATATCTGCACAAATCTTAACAAAATGCAAAAAAACTTAACTGAAAATATGGTTTGGCAAATGGTGTATGGAACTTTTTTCCTGCGTTATCGAGTCAAGGAACTCTAAAATTGTACGAATAAATTTTCTACTCAATTATTTATTCTATTATAAACAAAATGGTGGTTTGTGTATCGCCATATTAAAATAGTTGGGCCAACGGTCCGACCGATTTTGCAACACGAAAAATGATCTGAAAGAAATATTATACTTATTATGATGTTAGCTGTCGTGTGATTTTGAACACAAATAACACAATGGCGGTCAACAAAAGCATTTTTTGGGTTTTTTTTGTTACAAAAATTTGTAAAAGCAAATAGGCGAAACGTTCACCTGTCCTTCGTCGCTCATTTCAACATCTACATTCTTCTGTTGCAATCTCCTGGACCTTAGCTGTGTTAAGAGCGGTAGTTTTGGCAATTTCGAAACTTAGAATATAGGCCAGTGCGTCCTTTACTGAGCGTTTTTCAGCTAGGCCGGTAGCTTGTTGCAGTTCCCTGTTCTACAATGCGCTAATAATCGCTTCCGTTCCCACATCGCCTCGATGATCTGGGTCAGCTGAAAGCACAAGCCTCTTAATTTCCTGCGCTAATTTTTAGGGTTTCGCCTGGTTTTTGCATCCGATTCCGTAGCTGCAATCTGTAGATCTGCTTGAGGTGATCCTCTCCATATCTCATAATTTCAATCCGTTCAAATTTCACCGTCAAAATCTTTACATTTTACACTCTTCTGCAACGCAAAAAAAACTCAAAAAACGTTTTTGACGTAGCTTGACGTTTGGCCACACTACACATCAAATGCCGCATCATTTGATTGATTCAGTTGTTCGGCTCAGTTTGTCGGTATGCTGATTTCCCATGAACTTTCGGGTTTCGGTGATTTTGATGGATTTGTTCGCTGCACTCTTGATCCTTTTTGGTCCATTTTTATAAAAATAAAACACATAACGCATTGCTCCGCAATGGACTAGCGAGAACATAGTCGTAATCAATAGCGGGACTTTTTCGTTCAAAACTCACGGGGCGTTTTTTTCGGATTGCTTCACGCAAACTTCGCATAACTTCAAGGTAATACTCCTTATTAACCGTACGACCTTGTGCTGAAAACTCTTGATGCACTATGCCATTATAATCGAAGAAAACAGTAAGTAAAACCTTGACATTTGATCGAACTTGACGTGCTTTTTTCGCTCTTGGTGACGTTGAATGCTTCCAGGAGGACGATTGTACTTTGGTTTCGACATCATAACCGTACACCCATGTTTCATCACCAGTTATGACCCTTTCAAGCAAACTTGGATCGTCGTTGACGTCATTTAACAGCTCCTGAGCCATGTTCATGCGATTGTTTTTTTGTCAAAATTCAGCAGTTTTGTAATGAATTTTGCTGCCACTCGTTTCATTCCCAAAATTTTTGAAAACATTTTATGACATGAGCCAATTGATATTCCAACTTCATCAGCAACTTCTCTAATTGTTATTCGGCGATCATTTATAACCATTTTTTCCACTTTTTCCACATTTTCATCGATTATTGAAGTGCTGGGTCGACCAAAGCGTTCGTCATCTTCAACGTCTTCGCGGCCATCTTGGAAACGCTTATACCACTCGTAAACACTTGTTTTTATCATAGTAGACTCACCATAGGCTTTTTATAACATTTCACACACTTTGTTATACTTTATTTCATTTTTTACGCAAAATTTAATACAAATTCTTCTACTCTACAATTTTTCCATTGTTTAAACAAGCAAAAATTGCCGAGCTCATAAAACCACGTCGAACCTTAGCGACTACCACAGACAAAGTAAACAGTGAATATGGCTGAAAATTTTATCATACTTTAGGGGCATGTATACCAACACAATAAAAAATTTTTGACAATCGGACTCTCCAGACCCGCGAAATTTAAAAATTTCGGGTACTTTTTGAACAGATCTCGTATAGATAAAGACACAGCGCAGCTGAACTTTGTTCGCCGGAAACAAGTTTGAATATATCGGATCCAGTTATGGATAATTCCTGTCCTTAACACATATTGCGATTATAGCATAAAATTGAGAAAGGAACAAAAAACAAAAAGAAAACAATAAAAACCTCTGCTGAATCTTTCTTGTGATGTCTATATGGTGTTTTCCCAAAACCCAAATGATTTAACCCTCAAAATATGATAATATAAGATTCAGACAGGGATAAAATGCAATAAAGCAATAAAATAACATTTCTAAATTTTATTTGAGATGTCCTTATGACGGTAACCCGATAAGTGTGAATATCCTGAAATGTGTGAAAAAGGATATAATAGAGAATGTTTTATAAAAGGATAAAATTTAGAGATAAGGTTCAGTTTTTGTTATTAAGAACGTAATGCTGTAAATAAATTAACTATTTTTATTAAAAATACTTTACTAATTTTTTTCGGATCATTATGAAATTATAACACAATATTTTTTAACTTTTGAAATCCGTAAAAGAATCAATTTCTTAAACCTGAAAAATGGAGTAACAGCTTTAGTCCCAAGTGGGCTTTGCTGTCCTTCTTGCCAGGAACGTTGTTCACGACGCAATTTCAGAATGTATTTCTAGACATTTATATTTTTTCGAGAAAAATCATGTTTTTGAAAAGTTACAGGACACCGTTGATGCATTATTTGCACGAAATCCTTTTAATATGACAAAGGATACTTTTCTGGAGTACTGCGATCATTTAATCGCCGATGATCATCATCTTCTTTCTGATGTTCAGGCCCCATAGGTGGGGGAATTCTCTTTTTTGCTGCTTGCAATCGTTCTGATGCTAATCACCGAGCCTTGGATGCTTTTGTAGGTCTATAAGTGTCGTATTGATTATTGTGCTTGATTATTGGAGCTCTGCCAACATGTCGTGTAAGTTCAGGGAACTCCTCAAGGTCTGGGTTAGCTCCGTAAGGTGTTAATCCAGTCATGATTTAAATGGATTCTATGCTAGTTCTACGGACATGGTCACGAGAAGTTAATCCTGTTTATTGGTTTATAAATTGTTGATTCCGTAAATCCATTAGCAGATGGCAATGCTGAATGACTTCAGTTTTGGTTTTGAAATCTCTGCGAGAATGTATTGCAACAGAAAGTTTCTGCCTAAGCCATAATAAAGGATTTTGGCTATCATACCGTACGTTGATAAACGTGCGTTTTCTTTTTAATTTTCTAGGAATTCGCGATGTTGGGTATGAACTGAGGTCAGTTCTAGAATGAGCTGAATATGAGTCCTTCGTTTCTAAGTCCTTCACAAAAAGGCGGCAAGAGACTTGATGAGAATCGATTGTTGGCCGTCATCAGCGTCCTTACTGATGGTGTTTGGAGAATCGCAAGATTGTACATACTTCCTTGCCATTCCACGCTTCAGAATCGGTTATCATGGGTACATTATTGGACTAGATCTTGAAAGGAAACGCTGGGCGGACCCGAAGGTTGTCTGCAGTATGGTAAACGATTACGCCTGACGTAAATGGGCTTTGCGTTATTCCGCGATTTCGTTCTGAAACACAAAATTTAGCTGACAAAAATTTCATATGAGAATCTCCTCTATGGTACGAGCGCACATTGTTATTGCTATATGTTCTGGGGATGGTTTAAGGAATCAGAATAGCCCTCGTTGCTGAAGGAAATCTGTCAAAAAATTTCACGGTATGCATTGTCGGGAAATGCTTGACTTTCTCATTAATCCCATATGCTCTTGCTCCAATAGCTGCTGCGATTTATGATCTTTTGATGCTTTTACGTGGGTGATGAGTACCTCCTTTTAATTTTCTCGTCCCATTTCCTAAGTACGGTATCGTATTGTTTAAAAATTTGCTGTTCACATCTACTGCCATTACAAGTGTGAAATCAAACTTGATTGGTTTAATTACTACATACATCCCCAAGGAACACATTCTTCGAAACACAAAAAGTTACTCATCTATGATTATATATTATCCAGGTCTAAAAGAGCAAGCTTCGGAGTGATGTGCATTAACATTGATTAACATTGATTTCTAAGCTCTCTATCTTTCAAAGCTCACTTTATTTGTTACATTATGTATTTCTTACTTTTTCTTTGTCATACTCCGCTGTACTGTACACTGTACTCTCAGACTGTACCCAATTTCTAGTAGCATTTCTAGCATATAGTAAGAAAGGTGTTCTTTCCCTAAAAAAAAATCGAGAAAATTTGTCAATCGAATACCGTTATATGCGGAAATTCTTCGAAGCTTTTCGCTGTTTGTACGTACGCAATGCTATTGCTATCGTAGCTTTCATTCGTTTTGATTCATATCAGAATAAAGAAAAATAACTAGATCAACTTCTGTTCGAAAAAACAGGGTAGGTGAAGCCGGGCTTGTACGGTACGGGACTGTGTTATACTTTTAATATAATTTTTGTGCTTTCTGATGATAATCATTTAGACACATTTCCAAAATGGATTTTCGTGTCTAGACTTTGCTAATTTTAACCAACGTGAAGGCATCTGTTCGTTGCATTGATTATCCCACAAAAAAAGAGTGACATCCCAAGCAGATGGTCATGGAATAATATATGCTGACTTAATACTTTCAGGGATTCGAGTTTGGTTTGAGATAAACAACCATCAGTTAACTGAGTTGTTATATCCTTTCCCACATGCATTGTTTTCATCGATTATTTTTTACGTTAGAACGATTTCAGTTTCAGCTGCTGTGGTCGACAAAGATACATGAGAAGAGTAACATGAAGATATTAGGGCCGAGGAAAAAAGGATACCAACAACCATCGAATAAATTTATCAAAATCACAATGAAGTTACATACTTCAAGTGGCTTTTTTAAGTGTAGCCAAACGGTAGACATGTAGTTTCAGCTGATAAAACTAGAATAAACAGACTATCCCAAAGACAACTTGACTCACTTGGTATCGAGTTAATCATTTGAAATTCAACCCGACTCTTACGATCCGACCGTTTTCTACTTCTACATGAACAGAACCTCCTAGAATGTATTCGTATCAATTTGAAAGCGAGCATGTAGTTCCTCGTACATATCCTTGTTCTCTGAAGAAGTTTAATACACAAAACATAGAAACAACAATTGAACGACCACTTGCATAAAATTTATTTCATGTACTTTTTCAATTTCTGCTTTCTCCATGCTTTCTCCTTGCTTCCTAGTTGAAGTGCGTTAACGGTCGAATTAGATTTGAACGCCTGTCAGCCAGATGTGTCTGGAAGCAATTTCCACATCAACAATATATACCACAACTGTAGGTAGGACGCTATGGGAAACATTGTTGTTTCATTTCGAGCGTATTCAGGTGGAAAGAGTTGTAAACGAGATGAAAGGTGGTCTATGCGCGTGGGAATCGATTATATGGATCTAGTACGTTGATAATGGGGAGCAATTTTTTATAGCCAATATTTTTTGCTCTCGTGAAATAATATGTTAATCCGATTAGCCGTTCGCTGAACAGAGAATACTATCCTTCGTATGATGTCTGTTTTATAACGTGATTGGTGGTTACAGCTTTTAAGTTTGATCCTGTGAACAAAGAAGGGATATTACTTACGTATTTAGCTCATTTTCTGACCCTATCTATCGTGCTCTCTTCTATTTACGCGCAGTATATTGCAAATTGAATTTTCAGGTCGCTGAACAGGCGAAATATAATTCCATCTGCTAGGATACTTGCGACCGTTTTCGGATCCAATTAGCGGAAAAATTCACGATTGTTTTAGATATCTTATAGGACCCATCCCATAAAAAATAATATAATACTATTCCATAGCATTTTACACAGCATTTGATAAAGGTTTTTAAAAAATTTTCTAATATTTTAAATTCAGACGGAAAATTCGAATTTGCTATATTCGCTTTTATTCTTTTTGAATTCGTGAAAAAGCGAAATATCTGTGAAATCTGTAAAATAATTTAGGGTGATTTTACGTCTTCTATGCCACTAGTCTTCAGGTGTCGACACTTTCCAATTTATATATGCTTTATATATCCTTGTCAGATAAGTGTTTAAACTACAATTCGCCTGTAGGTTCCAAATAATGGGAATGCCATCAATTAAAATGTTTTAATTGAAACTTTCCAAGCGTATAATTGACGTATATGAGAAAATCCCTACTACTGCAGCTAACCAGGAAGGAAGAATTGAAAATCGATCAAGTTGATGGTGTTAACCGGTGCTTCTCTGCATCGATCAACATCTGATGCCATGCAAAGTATCTAATGGTCGCCCCGAATAAAAAGCTATCGTGGTATTACCAAATACCATAATGATTTCTGTTTATTTGTCACGTGATTTTCGACTCTATTGTAAGACTTCTTCTTTTTACTTCGATTTAAGCCTGGTTTCCTTGTCTTAACTACATGGGTATAAAAGTACAATTGGAAAAACTAACAAGATACGTATGTGTGGGGATGGAAACTGTGCTGAGTGGCACATGAGAGTATGTTAATTTCATGGTAATGTTGCCTTTGGACACGCAAAATTTAGTCTTTTTGCATCCACTGATATCGCTTATTTTAGCTTAATACTTAATGCTCTTGATATTGATACTCGAAAAATCTGTCGTAAATACCAACTTTTAATGAAAGAGAACGATATTTAATAAGACGTGATAACTCCATAGAAGCTGCAAGCTACAATGGTACTTTAAAGGAAGTTTCAGTGGTAGATACACAATATCACCTTTAAGCAGTGATAAGCATCCCAAATGTTAAAGCTCAGCTGAAATAATATCAATGAAATAATGAAAGCCGAAGAGGCTTAAGATAATATTAATAACATAACTCTTTGCCGTACTAAAATTGTAAGGTGATAAGGGTCCTTCACTGATCACAGCCTATACCGGCTACAAGCATGTAGCTATCTTATGGATACAAACTTACTGGAAATTGAATCAAGAGAATAATGCTTCGGTTAGGGGTAACTTGAGAAAGAGATACGATAAAACACCTCATAGAATTGCTCAGTTTTATTAGTGTCAAGAAAGACCAGATTCCCAACGCCTGATGCCGCCATACACCCCCAGACCATAACCAAACCACCACCATGCTTTATGGTTGAACTTATATTCTTCTGATCGAATTCGGCGTTCTTACTTCTTCATATTCTGGGCGATTTCTTGGTACCAAATATTTCAAATTTACTTTTATCACCGAAAAGTACGTTTTCCCAGAATTACATATGCTCTTTTTTATACGTTTTGGCATAAAGCACCCGGAGTTTGTGATTCTTTTCAGAAATGTATGGTTTTTACGGGGTACTCTGCCATGTAACCCATTCCTATTAAGTATTCGCCGGACAGTTCTTGCACTGACACTGACCTGGGAATCTACTGTTATATTTTCCGCGATTTTAACTGCACTCACTGATAGATTTTCTCGCACTTTCCTCACAATAAATCGTTCCTCACACACGGACAACTTTTTTGGCCTACCGGAACGAGGCCGATCACTTACGTCTTTGAACTTCTCGAATTTGTCCCAAAGTTTTTTCACAGTGTTACGGCTTCTACACACCACTTGTGATATTTACCGTAATGCTTTTCTTTCCGTTCTTAAATTTACAATAAATTTTCGCGTTTCAATTGCTTACCTTTGCTTACCCATTTTAGATAATGTAGAAACTGGATCGTTCTATGGTGCAAATAAAACTACGAATCATTGAATTATCGCGTCATGTCAAACAAATTTGCATTTTTGAAAAACTATAAACTGAATCTAACGGAAGTTTTCCCGTTAATCACATCAAATACTACATGTGCTGCAAGCTGTACTCTTATTTTTGACGCGTCAAAAATTAAGTATTTTTTGTTATTTTGTTGTTGAACTTTTAGTGCAATGTTTTATCATCAAATTTTGTTATTAGAAAATAGAAAAACGTTTTCAAAACACAAAACAATTTTAAAATCTTAGTCTAGAACTCATTTTATGAGGTTTTGAAAATGTGACACATAGGTGTACACTTTCTCGTCAGCGTCAAAACAAAGTGTATACCTATGTGTACACTTTGTTTTGACGCTCACAATATATCGATCCACTTTTCAACTTCCTTGAAATTGCTGAAGTGCTTCCTTGCGAGTACGTACCCCATTGATGCGAGCAGGTGATGGTCAGATGGCGCCAAGTCTTGGGAGTACGGCGGGTGCAGAAGGATGTCCTATCCAAGCGATTTCTCTGTAGCTTTCGCTAGTTTGGACGCGTTGTCCTGTAACAAAATCAATTTTCCATGTCTTCTAGCACATTCCGGTCGCTTTCATTTAATGCGCGGTTTCAGTTTATCATTTGCCGACGATAGCATTGTGTATTAACGGTTTCGCCGGGCTTCAAGAGCTCATAATATATAATACCACTCTTGTCCCACCAAGCGAAGCGATTTGTCCTTCGTGTTTTCAAATTTTGCAAGGCCATCGGCTTTGCCAGATGAAAGCTACAATTTTTTCCGCTTCGGGGTTTCATAATAGATCCATTTTTCGTTAACTGTCGCAATTCAATGCAAAAATGATTTCCTTTCGTGGCACCGAAGCAAAATTTCACAAGTGGTTTCCCGATTTTCCACTTGATGATCGTTCAGATCGTGTGGTGTCAGATTCAACTTGACGTTCATTTATCAAGTTTTTGATCTCACCCATTGCTTCTACTAATTGCAGCTGAGTTTGAGTTGTAACTCCGGTAATTTCATCTCTTCGCATTTTTGTAGTCTTCTAGTGCGCTCACTGTGTTTCACACTGAAACTACCACTTCTGAATTGTCGAATTCATATCTCACAGCCACTTCTGAATTGTCGAATTCATGTCTCACGTGTGCTAATTGGTAGAACGTGTACAACATATGTGTTCACTAGCAAACGGCGACTTTCATCATCAATTTTCTTTTGGTGACACAAGAAAAGCAGTGCGTGGTGAAAATGCTCTTTTTCAGGCACGAACTACGACATGATTGATAAATCCGAGATAAAAAAAACACACAAGATTTGGCGGACACAACTTGTGTGTGTTTGTAGTTAAATGTCAGGCGATTGAAATGGCGTATGTGTCAATTAATACACTCCGTACTTTTTGCTTGCGCCATCTCTCAGGAAAATTCGAAAAAAACTTATGCATACACCTGGCAAACAAATATGTACCCATAGATGGTTCATATCACCCAAATAATACATTGAACATATGTCAAACGTAAACATTTGTAAATCATAAAATATTATGATAAGAAGATAAGATGTCCAATTTTGCATTCAGCAATAAAAAAGGAGTATTTGTAAATACAAAAATAGGATGCAAAATCTGGCTCAAATCTCAGGCGGTAACTATCAACCGGAAAATAAAGGACCTTACTACAACGCTCACGTGATTTGGGTACAACTAAAGATAGTAGAACTCCCGTTGTATTTATAAATGTTTTCTTATTATTTAGTTTTGCAAGAGTAATACAGAACGTTGCAGTAAAATAGCATCACAAAAATATGTGGACTATTTGTTGGTATATGAAGTTTGCATCGTTGCAACGCAATGTTTCCTTTTAAGTGGACGATTAAATGAAGTGCAAAAAACTTAGAGTCTTAGTAGTATATTACAGCTTTATAATAGAGTACTATTCACATATGCTAATAAAATTTACCAAATTTTTTTGTCAAATTATCCAAAAAACTGAAATACGTGAGGACCGTTGCATTTGCATAGCTTTAAATGTCAGCCAGAATAATGGTTTCACTAAATGCCAAAAGCCGTCCAGAAAAGCTATTGCTATTTTCTAAATGCGCTAGTTACTACTAACTTTCGCTAAAACTTAGAACAAATACACATTTAAATAGGAATTCAATAAATTTTTCTTCGTGGTTTCATTGGGGTTGAAATATTTTGAAGGGGCGCTAAGACATTACTTCTGGTTTATGTTCCTTATACATGTGATTCCAATTAACGTCATTCAACCTGCATCCAATCATTACTTTCCAGTTCAAAATAGTCAATTCCCGATTTCATTTCAGGATCTATTCAACAAAATCTTCCGTTGGGGATCTTCCATTTTCAAAACTCCTTCAAAGGTAGAGACAGAGTATACCACATGAACCATGAGAAAAAGCGATTGCATCTAAATAATAACGTATGCTAATACTATAGAAACCTAATAAATTATAGGCAAAAGCAACAACTAGTAGACAATCATCTTGCTGTTTTTTCTTGGAAATTAGTGTCCATGAAACGAGACAAACGGGCTTACTTGTAGTTCAGCAGTGCCATAAGTTGCGTAGACTTCTGAGCTGCCCGCTTATTAGCTGAACTTAAACATCCTTTCATTCAACTGCCTATTTGATTCGTCCGCGACCATCAAACTCTCCATCTTCAGAGAAAGTGCAGGCAATTGGAAGGAGCTAGGCGAGCAGCCTTATTACTTACTTAAAGATCTGATCCCAGTAAGATACCTTGGTTTCCAGGATGACTTCTAGGTACTTAAGCAGATAACTGGATTGGATTTGAAAGGATGCAATAATGAATGACACAGGATGTTATAGTGAAGACCACTGAAATATCAATAAGTCCGGACTGGGCGAGCAAACTGCGCTTCCAGTAAGATAGTCTTATGACCAGGATCACTTGTAGTCTAGGCGCGTCGCTGGTCCGCATTTCAGGGGATCCAACTAAAATGAAGACCATTCTTAGTATCCTCCTCGGCGTCAAAAATACCACCATCGTCTTTGTAATTGACAAATAGTGGCCAAACTCGGTTATTAACAACTCAACCCTTCTCATGATTTGGTTAAGTCTGGGTCGGGCAGAGTCAATTGCCGCCTGAACGCCGTAAGTGCAACCTAGCATTAACACATCCTTAGACCTAAGGCATCGGACCTTTGTATATGATATGCTGGAGCTCGGATTCTAAGATTAACTCCTGTGTTGGGTCAGATGTGCAAACCTACTTTGCTATGCTCTCCATGACTACTTCTACTACTTCTCTCCTCTTCCTCCTACTACTACGACTACTACTACTACTACCACTATCACCACTGCGCCAAGTTTTATCAGAAAGTATGTTCACGTCCCCAAAATTTCATGAGATATATCGATTTAACGTTATTACAGAGCTTATGACAACGGTCTGCGTGAAAAAACTATTTAAGGCTTAAAAAGTCTTAAGAATTGATGTTATTGTATGGTGAAAGGAAAACGTTAAAACTAATGTTATGTCCAATGACCATGACTGTAATATTAAAACTGAATTTATAAAAGTCATAGTAAATCTGTTTGAATCCTTGCAACTGATAAAAATTTGATTAATGGGGTCTTAAATGTTTAGACAAATACGAAAGAGTTTTAAAAACTATAATATTGATTAAAACCTCTGGTAAAGTTCACATATTACCAATAAAGTCAAGGAAATATGAAAAGCTGCAGTTAACATAAGACATTTTTTATCTCGAACAATCTCTGACAGACGGTTCACAAGATTGATTTCAGAGATAAGGAAACTGTAGTATTCCCAACGCTGAGACAATCTGCTATAATCCTCAAAATTATTGTATTTGATTCAGAACTGTAATTCCTTTCATGATGGAAAAAAAACAGTCAAAACTGATCTAGGGAGCTGTCTTTTTTGCGGGACAATAGTGGCAATATTCAGATTTCCGTATCCGAATACCATCCTCGTACCTTGGATAGTGAAGGAGTTTGAGCACTCGCCTTCTGTGCAACAGATGCCGCGTTTCAGTCCAATTGTTAACAGTGATAGTTGAAATTTGTGCTCCTGCTGTCAAAGTATTCGCCCATATAGCCTTGAAAGGTACTTTCATGAAAATTATTGAGGTTAAGCGTGGTTAATACCGGGTCTTATTCACTTGAACTTTTGTTCTTAAGATGAGGTGTCTCTCGGTACGGAGCCTGCAATAAAAATGAAAAATAATCCTTGTTGAAAGTATGATATGGATCAAAAAGCATCCAATAATTGACATTCCGAGAAATTCCAAAAAAACTATCTTTCTAAGATCCAGAACGTTGCACTCTCACTCATTATACTATTTTAGTGCACATCATAAAGGAAAAAATTTAATATGGTACTGAATTCATCTCGAAAATTAGCACGTTCGCTAGATAATTCAAATGTCACCTTTAGTAGATAGACTAGAGGGCAGCTTTATGCTCCCTGATTTTCATTGAATAACAATTCTTCTTGCTGTCCTGCTTGCTGTGTTTCCAGGTTGACATTGTTTAGTGTTGAGCATCTCTTGCATTGATTTTTTTAGGCTCATAAGAGAAGTGCTGTTTCATGGTCCTGGTTTTAATATTCTGGTCACGAATTCATTTTTATCGCTGATTTGACAGCCCAAATTTGATTTTGTCTTCAGGAAGTTTCCTTTCATTCTTCTCACCTAACGATCTCACCATTCAGTTTCGCTTCGTTCTCTTCCTGAAGTGTTTCCTTCCTATTCCTTTCAAAGGCGGTTTGGACTGTCGAACATATATTATTTTGTCCGTGAAGCTTGTTTTCTGCGGTTTACTTATAGGTTCATGTCCATAGTCATCAAAGGATCATTACAAATAAACGTCAGAATAAAGATTCCATTCTGCTCCATTCCTGATTGTGCTGATTCCACTTGCTAAAGGTTTCCCTTTGCTTAGGAATAAGCGATAAATAATAAGGACATTTTTACTCATAAATTTTCAAAACGTGCAAAAAAAATTAAAAAAAATTGTTTTTTAACCAACCAGGATCATGTTTTTAAGAGGTTTTATAATCTAATCAACGATTAGATAAACCATGTAACGAAAACAATTGAAATGTAGCGCTGAAAGTTTGCAGTTAAATTATCGGAAACGTACAAAATGGAAAGCAAACAATAAGCAGAAATTAGCGAAAATACGTCGAACAATCTCCCGATCTTAACTAAAGCAAACAGAATTATACTTGTATTTTCTCATTATTTCGTTTAAACAGAATAATTCTCTCAAAGCGTTCGGCTTAAAACGCTTTACAGACATATAGTTGCTATTGCTTTATCTATCTCTTTCTCCCAGCAGCCATTCGGGAGTATTCTTGCTATTTGTGCGTACGCTATGACATTAGCTGCTACTGATTATTTATTAAGAACTAGGCAAAATATCAATTATAAAACAAGCATTTCGTATTAAATTTACCAGTAAAATTTTCTAGTCCTGATTCCCGAGATATTTTGTAAATAATTCCCTCTCAAAATATTTTCATTGACTTTGCGTTTATGAAAATTGCTTAGCAACTTCACTTGGATGTTAATGAGTTTTGTGTTTTTCTAAGTAAGATTACATACATCAATTGCGCTCCTTTTCAAGTGTTCTTGTTACACATCGCATATGTGTGTCTTGTTTAATGATTTCCTTTGCGCTAATTGGATTTTCTTAACAATACATCAACTCAACTTTATGTGATGAACAATGCAAAAATTTGAGCTTTTGAACAAATTTATGGCAGCGTTATTCTCTGCAACAGTTTGGGATTTTTTTTCTCTCTTAGCTGTTCTGTGTTAGTTCCTTTCAATCCTTTTGTGAGCTTCGTTAAAAAAATTACTGACTGAGGGCAGCGGGAAAAGGACTTTGACTTGTGAAAATCGCTTGACTGTTGTCTATAATTTATCTCCCAGGACGTGAACACATTGCCATCAACGTTTAACTCATTACATACGAGAACTGTTGGGAATCTATGAACGGTGCACACAATCTAGGTCTCGAGAATACAATCTATATATCGCCATGAGCATTCGGACTTCTTGTGTCCTTTATTTTGTTGAAACTAGAACGGTATGTCACCTCATTTCAAACGTGGGAACAGCGAGCAGGTTTTTCTCTTTTCGCCCACATGGCCATCATTTAGCTGACTGTTTGCTTTAAGCCAACAGAAAGGGTTTCAATGGATGCTGGGCGATAGAAGCAAAGGAGCAAACATTAATACAGGAGGTTTTCTTCGTACACTGCCAGCATCGACGTCGGTATCCATGCCCTGAGTGGGTTTTGGTATCCTTTCGGTTTGTCCTGTTATCTCTTGTTCTATTTCGTTTTATACACCAAGGATTTGCTTTGAATTATTTGAATGTTGGCGTGAGTGATTTTTCCAGATTTTCACGATGTGAGTTAATGCATTTTATCATTCGTTTAAACTTGAAAAATTTCCGTCCACTTTTCAGTTCATAGAAACAACTCGAAAAAGAAATGATTGTGTTTGTAGTAGTATAGGTTTATCCAGAATTGTCGTCAAATAAAATTATTCGACGTTGCAGTCAAAAGACGTTTTATTGTAAATATTGAGTTTAAATTAAGCTTATGCAAGTATAAACGAATATGTTGGAAGTTTAAAAGTGAAAATAATACAATTTGTTTTTATGTCCTTAATTTGTCCTTAATCCTGTTGAAAAAGAATCAATTGAACGTTCTTGGCTCGGTGAATTCAGCAATTTTAGACCACGTCCATATTGAGGAGCTCTGTACCTTTTTTTGATTGAAATCCTTCAACCCAATTCACGTATAGTTCTTTTGGTAACACCTGTGTCATAAGGAGGTTCCAGCGTATATATTCCAATAATTTAACGTGACAGTAACTTGACGGCTTATTTCGTCGTTCTCCATTGGTCTCTGCAAAATATCAAAATTTTCCTAAATTTTCGGAAAAACCGTCAAGTATATAGGTTGTATTAGCTAGGAAAGTGATAGGAGAATTTGTTTAGGGAAATTATTATCAGTGGTCAAACCGAAGCCTAAGCCCTTAATTTCTTGCCGAGGCCGGCAAGTTGCTGAAACATATTTAAACATATTTAAGGATATATAATTAGAATATAAGGAACTATTAATTTAATTGTCTGGAAGGGGTCCCTTTAATTTAATCCCGCATTCAAGCTCTGTCTTAGAAATAGCGGGAATAGGTGTTGAAGGAGCGGAGGGGGAACTCTCCGCGGCAAAGGCTGCTTTCACGCCGAAAGTTAAGAAAAACCTGAAGAGGTTTTGACAGAAATTTAAGGAAACATCAAGGAGGAGTTCTTGCTAGACTTTATAGCAAGCTGCAAACTCTAATTACAAGTTCCTGTAGAAGATCGAACTGTAGATGTGTTCAATACTACAGAAGGAGACGCTCTGACGGAACGAGGGTGGTCGGAAAAGGCCAATTCTGTCTCTAGTCCCGGAG
Source organism: Stratiomys singularior (assembly GCA_954870665.1). Classification (NCBI taxonomy): domain Eukaryota; kingdom Metazoa; phylum Arthropoda; class Insecta; order Diptera; family Stratiomyidae; genus Stratiomys; species Stratiomys singularior. The sequence goes on from OX940877.1 coordinate 125,834,535, forward strand.
CCAACCTCTAAACGCTCAGTGAACGTGAGCGAAAGGAGTTTTCCACAGCTGCAGGCTGTGGTCTCGAAAGCTTCGGATAGTATCACCAAAGCTGAAGTCGCACTCGCCCCAATGCGTAGAATAGCTATCGGAGCTAAGCGAAACCCGACCGACATTGCTGCCACATTGAGGGTTTAATCTTAAGCTTTTAAGGAGAGAATTCATCAATCATGTGAGAAGAATTTTGATGTAACCGTGAACAGTTCAACACGAACTTCGTTACACCTTAAATCCATAAAAGTCTCTTTAACTTCTTAAAATAGGATTTAATTTAAGCCTGACTTCGACGTCATAAAAGACGATGAAAGTTAAAACGCTCCTGCACCAAAAGATGTATTGGGAGCGTTTGACGAAATCAAACACATCGCAGTGTTTTCACTGCAAAAGATTTGGACATGTTGCCTAGAACTGTGAAATGGAGTCCCGGTGCGTCAAGTGCGACAAACACCACCCATCAAAGGACTGATTGAAAAGGAAGAGGGTAAATATGCAATTTTCTGTGTGAGTTGCAATAGTAACCGAGTTTCAGGGGATGTCCCAAAGCCAAGGAGGCTGAGGAGAGGAGACGGAATCTCCAAAAGAAGAAGGAAGAAATGAGGGACCTCGTCACTGCTTCCTTAAAAAACACCATTCAAAATGGTGTCTCATTCGCTAGTATAGTAAGGGGTGTAGCCAAGCCAGCTGCAACTCAGCCTGTACGGCAACCGATAGTAAATACTGATTGATAGCAGCAAAAAGACAGAAAGACTGTCATGTCGTATGACTGATTCTTCGGGTGTGACTTGTTCACTCTCATCCGGAAAGTGGATTCATTCATTCCGCAATACAAAAAAACTCACTAATCTGAGTGAGAAAAAGGCGGCGTACTTGGACTTCGCCTTCAAAATTTTTTGTCGCGATAGGCTCCATCAAGCTTTCTATTGTCAAAAATTGCTCGCTAGCTCCACATTTCAAAAGGAACTCTGTCCAAGAATACTTGGAGATGTATAGACCAAATTTCTTGTTCATTTGGATACAAGACTGCAAAGTTAACTCAAGGTTCACTTGGGGAAATATAAAGTCATAAGGGATGCCGACTCAGATGGAATCCTGTTAGTAGTTAAGATGACGGAACATCTCAAAACTCCAAGACACTGTATTCCAAGTCTAAAATGCGCAGACTTCATGATATTTAGCTCGTTCCTGGGGTTGTATACATTTGAATTTGTTGAAATACACATGAAAAACAGATATTAGGGTGGGGATCTCATTGAAGAATTGGAAACAGTCCCTTCTTTGTCTGAATAGTTCGATTTCTTTGCGATAGGGGGTGATTTGAACGCAAGACATCCGTCATTGGGTAATATCGTATCTAATGGATATGCAAGCAAATATAGATCTCATATTGATTGCACCGAACGAACCCACCTTTGGAAGAAGCTCGTCAACAATCGATTTCTTGCTAATCTGGTGAATATCTCTCACATCTGGAGGAATTTCGAATGTAGAGTTCTTGACGCTGAATCTGACCATGTTTTGGTAAAACTCGCTTTAAGAGTGAAAAAGGGTGTAAAGCTGGAGGTAGCAGACCCGAAGCTCTTTATCCCATACAAGCACGTCGATTGGGAAGCTGTTAACGCTGACCTTAGTGGAAGGATCTCTCGCCTACCGAGATCGAAGAAGGCATTGCTTGTTTGCATTCAACCCTTACTACGGTCATTTCAAAGAAATCCAGAAAAAATTTCTTCAAAAATTATCTTTATGAAGACATTCCAAAAGACATCCTCAAGCTTCACCGTAGACGTAGCACCCTCAGGAAATTGCTTTTAAGGATATACCGTCGCAACCTTAATATGGTTAACTGAGAGTATCAGAAAGGATATACCGGCGCAACCTAAATCTGGTTAGCTGAGAGTATCAGAGGATACACCATTTAATAATGTCCCTTAATAGAATGATTTCGAGAAGAACATCTGACTTTGCCAATGAGAGATTCGAACAGACCCTAGCAAACATCAGACCAGGTACTTGTATGTTCCCCTAAATTGGTGTAATTACTGGCCGGAAGCGCCTGCCAGGAGTTCTCGCCTATAGCAGTTCCATGCTCATGAATGAAAAGGCCGTTTCCGATTCCCTTGCAAATGACTTTGCGGCAGTTCTTCAAGGGGAGAAAGCAAGCGAGGATTTTGCTATTCATTGACTAGTAAAGAGAACAATATCAACGTTCGACAAAGACCACAAGAACTTGTGGTTGTCTTGATTTTCAGATTCGAATCCCTCCGATTCACATATTGGCAGTACCATGTTTGTGAGCCTTGAAAGTCTCTGGATGCTCGCACTTGAGCAAAATTCCAAAAAATCGGCTGGGGCTGATGTAATTTCAAATTTTTTCTTAAAAATAACTTCTCCACACGGATTTGGTTCTCCTCGCAATCCTTCTAAATATCTGCGTTAACATTTGCTACTTCCCACAACAATGGAAATGCGCCAAAATATTTGCTATTCCGAAGCAATCAAATAGCCCAGACGTAGTCGACACTCGCCCAATATCTCTCTTGTCTAATGTGGGAAAGTTTTCCAAGCCAGTATCAAAAGGAACTGGCAGGAAAAAAAGGTTGTTGCAGCGTGTCTCATCGACATAGAATAAGCATTTGATTCGGTTTGGATCGACGGACTTATCTACAAACTGATACCACTGGGCTTTCCGGTTAATGTTAGGAAAATTTTAGGCAGCTTCATGAGCGGATGAACTGCCTTTGCGGTGTCTGGTGGTGCTAGCTTTGAACCTTTTATCATTAATTCTGGGGTCCCACAGGGGTCCATTCTGAGTCGCATTCTCTTCAATATATTTACGTCCGACATCCCAGGGATAAGGAATGAATTTCTGCCTGGAATCGAAGTGAACCTCTTCGCTGACGATTTATTGGTGTGGTTTTCTGATCAGAATCTCCGCTTTGGAAGACGAGACTCCAAAGGCATCTGGACTCGTTAGCTTCATATTATGGAGAGTGGGGGATGAGGGTTAACGCTAAGAAAAGCGGGCTGATTGTTTTCAAGGATCCACATCAAAAATATGGACGTCGCACGAGAAGTATCTTTGACACTAGAGTAAACCTGAACGGGCAGATGGTGTACTGCTCGAAGCAAACAAAATATCTGGGGGTAATTTTTGATTAGAACAACAACTTTAGTGCTCACGTGGACACTGTATTGTAGAAAACTAGATACGCATACCATCTCCTTTTACCTATTTTCAGGAAACAGTCAACAACCAACAAGCGAAAGATTACTTGCCTAGAAGTTACTAATCAGGCCCATACTAATGTATGCGGGCCTGATCTGGCAGGCAACAGCTGTGTAAAAAAGGACCAAGATAGGATTACTGGAGCGCAGAATCCTTCGGGCTTGCACTGGGATGTATAAGAGGATCTTGTTGGTATTCGATGGCAAGTACTTCTGCCAATTGGAATAGAAATTCTTGTCTTGCAATTTCTCCTACCATAGTTTCTTGACATGACACCCATGCATTTATTCCGGATAAATCCAAGATATTAGAAAAAAAAAACTTGTAAAGGCCATCTCCGAGATTTAGATTTTACCGAATAATTTCAAGTCATTTGGTCGGTCACATTTACGCCGAATTTGGTGCTATTATACAATTGAATTGTCTCCGGTGTTGGGGTGTCATTTTCTTCAACTTGTACTGAGTTGTGCATTGAACTGAGAACGAGAACTTTCTTTCTTGGTTTGGCTTTGTAAACTGTCAACATACAATTATTTGAGCGATAGACTTTGGTTGAGAAAGTGCTATGTAGTCGTTTTAGCTAGCTTTATGAAGCTCTTTTCTTTTTGCGCTAATTGTCCCAACAATCGTAGTATTTTTTGCTAAAAGTTTTGTTGCTGAAGATAGTCTTGTAAAAAATTTTGTCCATGGTGATATTTCTTCCACATCCTACATACGGTTCTGCTAATTTCATAGTGACAAACTCTCCAAGAAGAACTGAGGGTTCTCTACGTTGATCTTTTCCCAAATATGGAAAGTCGTTTATTATGTATTTGCTACGTATATCGGATGCGAACCAAAATTTTAAACCAAATTTGTCCGGTTTATTGGGTATGTATTGAGTGAATCTACACCTTGCATTCGTTTGAAACAATTGTTCGTCAATAACAATATATGGTCCTGTTTTATAACAATTTTGACTGTTGTCAATAAACTTGTATCAAACTTCGGAAATCACAGCGAATTCATTGGTTTGTAAACGTTGGCTTCGTTGATTTCTGTCGTCAAATCAAATGAATCTCATAAGCTCCGTAAAGTCATTTCTACTAAAAGTATTTAAGAAAAAAAGCGGGCCCACTAATTCAGCCTCATATGCGCCGCGTGCATACAGAATTGTAAAAATGTATATAACTTTGCAGTAGATAGTTATCATTTATATCCCAACAGTCTAAAAGCTTCTGATTCTGTGCACTTTCTTATAAGTTCGATTACATTCTTATCAATTATCACATAAAATTCCGTCCTGACTTTGCCTTTTTATAATATTACGTTTACTGTACCCAATCGGGCCTGATGTTTTCCTAAAAATATTATGACTGGGTGCTCTTCCAGAATTAGCCCCTATTTTTACTTCCTGCCAAACAGTTGCGTCCATCGCAATTTCGCTTACCTCTTCCTCATTCTCACTATAGAAACTAACTAAAAATCTCCTTCTCTTTTGTCGTCTACGTACGTTCGAAATATTCTCTTCGTTCTCATCGGTGTTCGAGTCGGTTTCAAGTGAATCATAATTTTCCGTATTGTCATTTTCCATATCCAGAATTTCCTGATGATTTTCAGAACATTCTGCATCGATATCATTTATTCTCTCTAACAATACATTTGCGTCTTGACCATTTGGGGACAAATATTCAACGGAGAAAATAAAAACTAAAATATGAAAATGTAAATCAAAATAGATAAAAAATGAATAAAAGATAACATATGAAACTTACTTCGACCTATTGGTAGTCTTGTTCACTATTCTGAAAATGGCACTTGTAACACGCAATACGATATAAAATATTACAAAATAATAATAAAATGCTCTTGTGACTTTCACGTTTTTATGCACCATGTTCGTGTTGCAAGACTTTACTGATTTGAATTCGTGAGAAAACGTCTATACATATCCTTCATTTATAAGATTATTTATTTTACGTCAGTCAATAGTCGAGGACCTGGACCGTATCGGATATCAATCAAGCTAATAAACACCGCTGACCTGATAGTCGAGCGAGAACTGTAAACACTTGCAAGTGCCGTAAACTATTTTCTGGAAGGCACTTATCGGATAAAATCGTGCCACAACTACATTACCTTTCGTTTGTAACGACTTTATAGTTTTGGCATTGAGTCTTAGAGAGAAACTTTTATAAAAATTTATAAATCGTACGCCCAGTCAAATGACCGGTAAATAAGACAGACTACAAATTTTTCTCAGAAAATGAAGAATAAAAAAATCAGTGAATAATGAAAAATGTATGCTACATATACACAGTCGTGCCATAAGTTCTATCCCTCTTATAAGTGCGTCATGAAAAAATATTTTAAGTAGTGCTGTTTAGTTTGTTTAGATGATAAAGCTTTAGAAATTCGTTGAGTATTACAAACAAGTCATTTCAACACAATACGTCTAACAGTAAACATGGAGTGGGGTATTAAAGAGAATCGTATTGCAATGATCGCGTTACACAAGTGTAAGAAAACACCTAAGGAGATTTTCGACATGTTAAAACCTTTAAAAATAACTTCAAAATTTGTTTATCGCTCTATAAAGCGATGCAATGAGACGTCCTCTTCCGATGACAGACCAAGAAGTGGTCGCCTACGTGTCACAAGAACGAAAGCAGCCATTAAAGCTGTAGCTGAGAGAATTCGCAGAAATCCTCTCCGCAAGCAAAAAATCATGGCACGGGAGATGAAAATCCCGCGACGGACCATGTGTCGCATCATAATATCATAAAGGAATACCTTCATAAAGCAAGACCTTGGGCTTGGTGCTTATCGAAGAACTACCGGTCAGCGTTTGACAGCGGCTTTACGTCACATCAGGGCAACAAGATCAAAAAAGTTATTCGAACGACACGCAAGTGGTAGTTACCGCCAAATTCTGTTTACGGATGAAAAAATTTTCACTGTGGAAGAGAAATTTAATCGCCAAAATGACAGAGTTTACGCTCACAGCTCTCGAGAAGCTGCTGAGAAAATTTCAAAAGTAGAAAGAGGACATCACCCAGCATCTGTGATGGTTTGGTGGGGAGTGGCTTACGATGGCGTTACTCGCTTGCATTTCTGTGAACAGGGGGTCAAAACTCGGGCAGCTAATTACCAAAATAACATTTTAGAACAGGTAATTAAGCCTTTAAGTGATACCATGTTCGCGAGAAAGCACTGGATATTTCAGCAAGATTCAGCACCCGCACACAAGGCTAAGACAACACAGTGCTGGCCGGCAGCTAATTTACCGGAATTTATTGCTGCTGAAGATTGGCCTTCGGGAAGCCCAGACCTAAACCCTTTGGATTACCGTTTATGGAACATTTTAGAGGAGAGGGCCTGCGCTAAACCTCATCGAAATATTAAGGCATTAAAAACTGATTTGGTGAAAACAGCAGCCTCGATACCTTTGGAAGTGGTGCGTGCAGCGATAGACGAGTGGCCGGACCGTTTAAAAAAGTGTGTGTTTTATTTATTTAATATGTTCTTTATTGTTTCTAAAAATTTTACAGGACTAAGCTAATACTTACAGTGAGAGTTTTGAATTTGATATTCATTGCATCTACATAATTATTTCTGTTTGTACGACAAATGTTACTTATTCATATGACATATTTATAATAGTAGAGGAAAATACAACAAAAACCTCTTTTAAACTTAACTCGAACTTAAACTACAACTACCTATGTTAAAACCTATTTACATACTATTTTGAATCTTAGTAATAACTATGAATACTTGGTTGAGGATGCATGATCTCTAAGGTTAATCTATTAAGTCACATCCTGAGTGCTTGAATGTATGGATTTGAAGCGTGTTCTACCTTAGCTAATAGATTATCTCTGCGTGAGAGCGCGAGTTTATTGATAGGGCTAATATTAGCAAGCTCATGTAATTTGCGTGAAGAGAAATAGAAAGGCTTATTTAGCGCTATTTTTAAGTACCTGTTTTGAGTGACTTGAAGCTTTGATATCAAATATTTTGCGCATTGACTCCAAGTGGGCGCTCCGTATAATATGATAGGCTGAATTACCATTTTTAAAATTATCATCTTATTCTTAACGTTCAGTTGGGACTTTCTATTGAGTAGTGGATACACTTGAATTACAGAATTAAAAGCTTTAATGCTTATTCGTTCAATGTGGTCTTTGAACATGAGTTTCTTGTCCAACGTAAGCCCAAGATACTGCAGATTTTCTGACCATGGTATGGTTTGTACTAAAAATTTGATCGGTCGATTAGGCAGCAAGGAACATTTACGTTTTTTAGTGAAAAATATTGCCTTGGTTTTATCAATATTGATGCTTATTTTCCACCTGTTAAAGAACTGATAAACTTTTTCAAGCATTTTTTCCAAGTTAGCAGTTATTGTACTTGGGTAAATTCCTGAAGTGTAAAAACAGGTATCGTCCGCAAAGGCAGCTATTTGACAGTACTCGCTTGTAGGGAGATCGGAGGTGTAGATATTGAAAAGTATGGGGCTCAGACATGAGCCTTGGGGAACACCAGCAGGGATGCATTTTACAGTACAGGTGCTATCTCGGACCTTTACCTTAAATGTTCTGTCTTTGAGGTATGAAGCTATCAATTTACGTATGTATTCTGGCGTTTTGTACTCTTGGAGTTTATAAAGTAAACCTTCGTGCCAGACTCTATCGAAAGCTTTCTCAATGTCGATGGTGACCATTCCAACTGATTGCTTCCCTATTAAGGCTGTCTTGATGTCCTTTGAGACGCGATACAGCTGGTGCTCCGTTGAATAGCCATGCCTGAAACCGAACTGAAAGTCAGGAAGTATGTTGGCATGTTCCACGAAGTCTGTGAGTCGTTTAAGAATTAGCTTTTCGAATAGTTTACCAAAGGCTGGCAAAAGGCTTATTGGCCTGTTGCTTTCTGGCTCATGTGGATCCTTCCCAGGCTTTAGCAGAGGTACTACAACAGCTTGTTTCCAGGCGAGTGGAAAATAAGATAGTTTGAGGCAAGCATTGAATAAGAGGCAAGTGAGCACAATCCCTTTCTTTGGCAGATCTTTCATCACATAGTTAGGAATTCCATCGATCCCAGGAGCTGTTCGATTTTTTAAGCTGCCTAACTATTTCGCTGGTCTTGATGTAGGCACCGGGGGGCAAGTTAGATGTGTTAGTTATACTTTGCGCGAAAAAAAAAAAGTGTGTGAGAGCAAAATGTGGACATTTTGAATAATTTTTATATTTTTACAATTGTTTAGTAAGTGTTAAATAAAATGAGCACACATCCTTGTATTTTATTCATTTTGCCTTTAAATTAGACGCATTTACATTAGGGACAGAATTTATAGCACGACTGTGTATATGAGGAAAAGTCGTAAAGTTTAAAGGTGGTTCACTTACGTTGAATGTAGGAAATTCCAATTGCAAATTTCAAAATGGTCATTTGACTGGTTCTGATAGGAATAGTGTTAAAGGCCACACTTAGGGGGTAAGTGTAATAAGTAAGGAATTTAAATATAACAACTAATTTCAATAAAAAAAAGTATTGTGCTAAGTATTGTGCTCTGGGTACAGCCATTATGCAAAACCCGTAGGTTATGTAATAGGTTAAGAATAATTGTAAATAATTGTACATAAACAAACAAAAATTTACCCAATAAATTATTTAAAACTTGAAGCTGGAAACTAGGATGTGTGGAGAGTTAGGAAAAACCTTTAGGTTTAAATAATATGACTGCCGCTGAAATATTTCACGCGGTTTTCCACGCAGAAGTTTTCTTAGAAAAAATGTCAGTCCTAGTGTTTTACGAGCTGACTATGCTGATCAGGCTTAGAAAATCGTCTTGAGAACCAATTACGAATCTCAATCAATCAAAGCATAGTAATAGTATTCACATATATGATTCCTGCCGATAAATGCATAAACTTTTGTTGGGAAAAAATATTTTGTTTTTTTGTTGGGAAATCGGGATTTAATGTACCTACAGAAAAGTTATAGTTAAAAAGTATAAACAAGGAGGTTTTGTTATTCGATTGCCATATAATGTAGCATGTAAAAAAAAATTATCCTTGTAATGTTGCGCCACCAAGCTATCATCTTTACGTATTATAAAACAAAATGTACTTTCTCGAGAAACTATTCTGACCATTAAAATATAATAATGCTGGAGAAAAGAAATGCCTGTATCAACATCAGCGCCATGCAACATTTCCACTTAAAAACTTTTATGTTTAGCATCTACTCCTGGTATTCTTTACACTTATTGTACTAAATTGCAACTCCACTACAATGTCATATTGTTCCTTGGTTCTCCCCGCTTTCATTTGCATTATATTATATTAGAACAATGTGTGCATATGGTGTATAGTTCTTGTCTGCAGTGAATGAGACGTCTTTTGAATGGTTTTCGTTCTATTTCTGATATTTTACCACCAACTTAAGCATAAGAAAGCACAATAACAGCCACCATGTAGATGTTAGGTCTGCAGAGCGTTTCCTTTCACGTCAAGGAAATATTGGTTGGCGTTAACATAAGTTTTTATATTCATTTGATATTTTGATCAATAGGAGACATGACGAAAGGATATAAATAAGCTACACATGCGTCGATCTGGAACCGTGGTCGATTTTTCCTGCACAGTCATATTTGTTTTTGTTGTCATTTTACACCTCTCTTCGTCAGGGAAGAAATATTGCATGATTTCTAAACTGTTAGTGAGTGCAACAACTTCCAATAGGATCGCTTGATCATTTATGAGGAACAAATAAATTTTCCAGGTATTCAGTTCTCATTTCCGCGCCAATCATGGTTGTTGTCGTTTCTTGTTTGAGTGTTAACGGATTGGAAGCGCTTAATCCTGACAGACGAGTCTATCAATATTAATTTATTGACGTCGCAGAATTTGCTGTAATAAATAAATAAAGATTGATTAATCGGTTTCAAGTCAGTGGGTGGCTTGAAACACGTCCACAATGAGTCTTCCTCCAATTAATATTCAACTTTGATGAGTTTTCTTTGGAACGCCCAACTTGAAGCAATCCGATACGACTTTCACCAACCGGAAAATTTTCAAATATGAAATTTTAACCGAGCCAACCAAAGGCTTGCCGTCACACTCAATGCATAATCCCGGATATTGGCAATTTTCCAAGAATGAAAATGAAGAACATTCTTAAGTTTATCACTTCCCTTCCAATCCCTATCGGCAAATCTATTTCATATGGCTGACACAGGCAATCAATGTTCCAACTATGCGTACACCATACAACCATAGCGTATTCTATTTCGAGTGGAAAACCGCATTCGTGACCATATTGTAAATGTTTTTCCAACCGTATTGGGCAAACCAAAGTACGTACCCAACTGTTTATCGATTTTGTCCCATTTAGTCCGGCAGTTATGGTATCGAATTGAAAATAAACACTGAAAAGATGGCAAGTAAAAGCTCATGTGTTGGTGTGTGGGTGGGCGAGGATGGAAAATGCGAAATAAAACTAGATATAAACATCAGATATTAATTTTCCAATTAACGAGGCACTAATTGGTCGTTTGTATTTGTGCGGTGCATTTTAATAATAATGATTGATCAATAATAGAGGTGAATTGTTTTAAGGCGTGACCTCGTCGTTTCCATTCTAGTTGCACTTGTCGCGAAGTGATCATATCCTTTTGCGGTTGATGAATGCCCGATAAGAATGCTAAATTTAAAATAAAGCAGAAAAAATAATATTAAATCGAAGAAATCTCTGTTGTTGCAATGAACCGCTTACACCGATGCTGATATTGCATTATAATAGCTTGCGTTGTATTTATAAGATGAAAGCTATTTACATTTGAATCAATGGACGTTTGACTGTATAAGCCGTCCAGACCATCAATTAAACAATTTTCCTGTCGTCTTGAAAATTTGATTTGTTTACCGAAAATTAGAACTCTTTGTTTTCCCTGTTCTTTTCCCTTCAGTTTGGGGTGATCCATTTTGCAGCTCGAAAGGATTAAAAATTATCTATCTTCTGATAAATCAGCGGTCAAGACATTCTTCATGAAAAGGATCGCTCAGTTCGAGCATATGGAATTTTCGGGAGACAGCTTATCTTTTCTCTCGGCAACATGAGACTTGTACTTCATGAACGATTCGCATGAGCAGAATTGGTAGAAAGCATAAAAACAGATCCCCGCAATGCTCTATCATATGCAATTATTAGGTCGCTGTAGATGAAATGACCGATTTAGTAATAACTTTAAACAGCTGTAACACTTTTCAAAGACAATTTATTTTTTCAAAATGGGTGCCAATAGATGCAACACACTTTTTCCGACGAGATACAAGTACATTTATTCCAGTTTTTTTAGAAGTCCAAGTTTTTGGTTCGAAGAAACGAAGGCATTTTTGACAGCAGCTTCATTATCAAACCTTTTTCCTGTCAAAAAGTGATCCAAATGTTTAAAGGAATGGTGATCTGTTAGTGAGAGATCTGGTGAATATGGAGGGTGGAGAAGAGTTTCATAGCACAACTCGTTTGATTTTTGGACCGTTATTCTTGATACATGAGATCGTGCGTTATCATGAAGCAGTATCAATTCATCCCTGTTGACAAGCCTAGGTCGTTGGATTATCAATTTCTGATGCATTTCTTCCAATTTCTCAGCATAGATGGTTTCGCCAGATTGCAGGAACGAGTAGTGGATAACTCTAGCTACAAACTATCGAACAGTTACCATTATTTTCTTTGGATGCAGGCTTGGTTTTGGCATTTGTCCTGGCACTTCATCAGCATCTTGCCATTGAGCCGATTGGTGGCGATTATCGTATAAATTCTACTTTTCATCGCAGGTCACAATTCGGTGCAAGAACGGTTATTTTTTGTTTCGGGAGAGAAGGGAACTTAAAATCTCCATTCGAAACGTCATGCTTTGTTCGGTAAGATCATGCGGAACCCATTTGTCAAGATTTTTCTCTTTTTCAAGTTATTGCAAGTGGCGCCAAACTGTCGAATTGTGAACGTCTAATTTCTCGGCAAGATCCCTTATGGTTTGGTGAGGGTCAGACTCCACTAACGCACGCAGCTCGTCATTATCGATCGATTGTTCTGGGGCGTCCACGTGGCTCATTTCCAATGTCCATATCTCTGGATCGAAATTTTTCGAACAACCGCCGAGTGGTTCGTTCGCTAACTGTATAAGGTCCCTAATGCGCTCTTGACATTCCTCGTTGCTTCTGTTGCGTTGCGCTCTAATTTAAATTCGTATAGTTAAAGTAGCCGTTCCAGATTCATTTTCACTTCTTTTTGTTTTTACGATCACTATGAAACGCAAAACAGAAATGACTCCATAAACCAAGATAGCAGTATTTAAACTTCAATAATTCATATCATTTGCGTCGCCTTGTGCAAGCCAAATACATTAAGATTGCAGTCAATTTTATATCATCACTAAAGTGGCCATTTCATCTGCAGTAACCTAATAAAACTCGAGTTACAGCCTCATCCGAGTTCTTTTCACATTCTGTAAATAAAAACCAAATTTTAGTTATAGCAGTGGCATTAAACGGCAACAATCCGTTACGACGAGACGATCGGTCAGAAAAAACTATCGAATTTAAACACTAATGAAAATACTTTAAAAACCACATTCAATTATTTCATGGCAAAATCGGCGTTTTTTTAAAAAACTTTTAAAAAGTATTTATTTACATTTATAAAAGAATAGGGTGGAGGAACTTGCAAGTCACATATAACCTCTGCACAATCTGATAAAGATGAATTGTTTTTCTAAAAGCTGGACCATCAACGCCATCCGCAATAACTCCTTTATGTACGATGTAATGAAATTTGAATAATCGAAAACCAATATATTCTCGGAATACGTATCGATGTATATGTTGAAAAATCAGAAAATGTCATCGGTGGCACAACATGTGAACATATTAAAAAGGAACATAACAAGGCTTCATTGAAGGCAACTTCTTCGCAAGAGTAAAAGCACAAACGTTTTGAAGGACACACATGAGTTACTGACTTATCTAAAGCCATTCAAAATTAAAAACAATCCAAGGCTAACTAGTAACGTAGTGTCACCATAGAAAACATTTTCAAACATTTTAGAGCGTCGAAAACCGAGGATCTTGGTTTTGTCCTCTTACGGAACAGTCATTCAGTTTTGATACCTTCCGTATGTAGATCTTCCTTTGTTTGTCTCTAAGTAGTGCTAAAGGTGCCGTTCCCGCGAAAACCACTTTCGCTGTCTCAAAAAGACTACGATACACCTGCGCAATGCAAAATTGTATGGCCCTTGCGCTGATGTTTCTTTGCCCCTGTATGTTACGATACTTAAAATGTTAGCCAGATCCTCGGAGCTACATAGGCTAATCAACCCTCCACCCACCCAACCCGACACCTATAAGGAGCCCATATTCTCGCTGTGGTCATGTGCAGCGCGTACTTTCCAAAACCCGCTCACACTTCGGGAAAAGGAAATAAATAAGAACACCCTGTGTACATTCGATGTTTGTAGTCAAAAATGTTAACAACTAATGTATAAATCTAAAGAACTTGCGCAAACAACTAATATCAACAACATTTGCTTACATTTTTGAGTTGAATTACATGTTTGCATTACTAAACAATGTAAACAATGTTCAAATATGTTCTAAGAAATTGAACAGCTATCAAAAATTGTACCAAAATAGTGCTAAGGATAATTGTACTGTTACCGGTGAAGAAATTGTAACTGGTCATGTAAACATGTCATGTCAACATTAGCTGTGCTTATCTTAGAACATTAGTCGTGTTTACAACTAATAACTTGTTTTCAATACATGACTTGTTTGAATATTTTATACTCAATAAATGAAAAATTTGTTCCGTTTGAATTAGTTGATTTTATTAATTTGCCTCAGACACCGCGGAGTTTCGAACCATACACTTGGTTCTTCCTCGGTGAAACTTAAACTTCTGTTATGACTTGTTTGCATGCCTTCTATACATTTTTTTACATTTCATTGTGTATATTAACAGCTAATGCCAGCAAAAATTGTTTACATTTGATTACAATTGTTTTTGTAATCAAACATGAAAACAACAAATGTAAACAACATTGGTATACATTTTTCATGATGCAAGTAACTGATGTAAACAACTAATGTAACAGATCATGTAAGCAAGTTATGTAAACAACTTTTATAAACATGGAAACAACAAGTGTAAACAACCAATTTAAACAACATTTGTTTACATTACAAGTTACATTAGTGGTTAACATTATTTAAAAATATAAAAAAAAGTATAAATTGAACTAAAAAATTATATTGATACCAAAAATTGTACCAAAATTGTACTTACATTAGTTCTCAACAGTCTTATATTAGTCGTTCATATAACTTGTTTACTTTATAATTGAAATTAGCTGTTTTCATTTGAAAACAATGAAAGCAAATTTTGTAATACAGTGAGAGAAGGGCTTGTCTTCTTTATGTTTGGAGACTCTTTTTTCAGTTTGAAGCAAATTCCATTTAGGCGCAGTCTCGAAGTGAGAAGAGTTGATGGGTCATAGCAATTAACTGGCAATGGAAGCTTACTGAAAAAGTGTCAGTCTCTAGTTGAGCTTAAAAATGACCTTATCAAAGAACGATTTAACTGAATCCTAGTTGGAATGTTGACTTTTTTAAACATGCCGGTGCCTCACTGTGTGCTCTGTAGGTGTTCGTAAAATTGTTTGCTGTGCAAGGTACAGGTCTATCCTTTTACTACAGTGCTAAGGCTGTTAATTCTAGAAAGATTGTTTATGTAAGTTGGGTTTGTCCTGTTTAGATACTAATGATATTCTTTTCTATTCATTTTTCTACTGATGCCTAGCCTTTAAGAGTCTTGCAATGTCTTCGGGGAGGACATTGTGTTTACATTTATATGGATGAGCAATTTTGGAGTTTTCGTCAATCGCTTCCCGGATGATGATTGTAGACATTTCCACTAGGCAGTCAATTACTCCAAATTCTATCCTTGCGGAAGACGATTGATTTTAGCTTCGAATTGCGTGTCACGATTCATTTTCGTATTGATATGTTATCTGGAACAAGTTTTGATTACAGATACCAATCTCTGAAAAATTGGCATAGATTGGGAGTTTGTTCGACGTCTTAGCGCTTGTAAGTGTTGACTCAGTGTTAATCCTTATCTTAAAGTTGTTAAACATATTCATTCAAGAAAAAATAAATAATATTTATTCAAATTATAATGTGAACAAATAAAAAGCGAAATCCAGTAAATATAGTACATTGTTTTCTTGAAGTTGACGGCCACATATATCCGGTTAATGAAGTCTGTGAGCCAAAGACTTGATTGCTCGACGAAGCACAATTCTTCGTTTGACTATGTTCCTCGAAGGTGGGTCCTGCAAATGAACGCGCTACAACGCTGACAACCCTATGAAGCGTGATTAAAAGGTCTAAGAAGAGCGGATCCTAGAACGACAGGAGGTATCTATCGTCGACTGCCTTGCGTCCTAGATGAGGCTCAAATTTCAGAGGTGTTCCTAAATATCAGCAGTTAGCTATTTTGCACATCAAAAGATTCTTTCAGAGCACTGGAAATTCCGTACCGCTTAAAAGAATTAAATGTGTGTAGCTTGAGTAGCATAAGTGTCTTGAATAGGTCTCCTATGCTTCTGTTTATTATGTCGCATGTAATATGTTCATGACTGAATTGGCTGCAGATCTCCAGGCCTTTAATTGCACAGCTGTCAAAATACATTTTTCGTCTAAGATAAACAATAATATATGCCTTTTCAGAAATAAAACTAAACAGAAACATCTGAGTTTCAGACCGAGTGCTCTCCTGAACCTGGGTGTCATCGATGCCAAATTGGTAGTGAAACTCTTCAGTTGCTTCCTTGTTGCAGCAATGTCCGCTTATTAGCAGTAAGTCAGTTCCTCTCAGACGTACGGCTGAGTACAGCAGGTCATGTATGACTATACTGCTGTATAGGTTTATCTATAGGATCTGGAGCGCAACCTTTCTTATTTGGAGCTTCCTTGAATATCAGACACGTTCCAATTGAACAAGATACAACATAATGGCCTTGTGCAAGCTTCTTATATCCGAGACACTTGTAGCATACTTTCAGAACAGGCTGCTTTAACCCATCTCTTTAACGTTCAATGTAATATATTCGAAAGCAAGATATATATAGCATCTACTGCAGACGGACAGCTTCACTCTTGTTCTGAATTCAGCAAAATACTTGACAGGCTTAAGTTTCCCTCGCGGCCAGGAGTTACATCTCCTCTTTTTTGGGAACTCTTGAAAGCACCGTTTCGCTTTTATTGATTGGTCGCCCATTGATTCATCCTGAAGTTATTTGTATTAGAAAGTGTATGTCTAATGGCCTCTTCGACTCATATTGTCTTGCGACAGATGAATGTTCCTAATCTTCAAAGAAGATTAGGGACATTCTTAACTGTCTCTAATCTTTAAAGAAAATCCTAATCTTCTTTGAAGATTAGGGACAGGTAGGTAGAAAAACACTTTTTTCGACCCTAGCAGATCATTGAAAGCAATTGCAAATGAGCCCTTGGTTTGGATTCTATCCCGAGCTGAATGCCTAGGCAACCTGTATTTTTTTTTTTTTTTTATTTATGTGCGTTGTTTGGCCTACACATGTAGAAAAGTGGAGTAGCAATTGGAGTCGTTCATGTTTTTTTGCCTATTTTGACATGCAATCTGACGTACTTCAAAAAGTCCTTTTTTGAGGCCAGGCAAGATCACAAGCTCGGCTAGGTGCCGCAAAAAAAAGCAAAATCAAGGAAATTCACTTTACAAATCGCGCTCCCACTTCAGGGGGAATGCTCCCTATGCTGTTGGTTCTTTCCGAATGTTTTTTTTGCTCTTCTTTTTTGACCGCAATTCCATACGAACTGAATGTTGTTCTTGCGAACTCGAGTTCATGTTATCCATTTTATGTTATTTCAATGAATTTTCTTCATGACTCCAATTATTATCATAGTGTCAGTGTAGGCAATGGTTCTGAAAGTCGTTTCATCGCGGCCTCCAAAAATCTGGTTGATTTGAGTATCCTGTGCTCACATCGCCTTTTGAACTCTG
Source organism: Stratiomys singularior (assembly GCA_954870665.1). Taxonomy (NCBI): domain Eukaryota; kingdom Metazoa; phylum Arthropoda; class Insecta; order Diptera; family Stratiomyidae; genus Stratiomys; species Stratiomys singularior. Next base: position 125,851,882 of record OX940877.1, read on the forward strand.
AACTCTTTCTCCGTTCCCTTCCCATTCCCATTGAACTCTTTCTTCATTTCCTAAGTTGAAAATCTGTTTGACGTCCAAAATATGAACTGTCATTGATACTTTCACGACTACTTTTCAACTCTATCTACGAAGAGTAGGAAAAGAGCAACGTCCTTTTATGCTTCTATTGACTAAGCAAGGTTTCTTTCCTTGAAAAGAGAAGCAACATAACTCTGTCACTATGAGTCATATGTCAAACCCCATTCAAATTTTTTTTCGTCGATGAACGACATTTCTCAAACTCCAAAAAAGTTTCAAAATAAATAAAAAATGTGCGTGCAAAAGAAGACAAACTTTTCCGTAATGAATGGGTTTTTGATCCTTATAACACAATTACCAACCTCAGTGCTCATGTATTATGCTGCCAATCATTAAGTTCACTGAAATAATTCGCTTGAAAGATAAGCTGAAACTTATAGTTTTTTTCAGCGATTTGATTCTTTGTTTTCATTGTTTTCAATTGATGATTGCAGTTTTCAACCAAGATGGGTTGCGATGTAGTTGACACTCTTTGGCTCCTCTTTTGTTGATTAACTCTGCCCTTGTGACTATGTCGGCTGCGTTTAAATTTATAGAAATCAATAAGCCAAAAGTAAACAATGGGTTTAAAATGATATGGATCCGCTCACTGCGAGGTTGTTGTTACGTGAAAAAAGTGATAGCAGTATCCTGATTTGATCCAGATACCTATACCGGAGCACATCAGCTGATTTTCCGGTGGACATTCCAGTATGTACTGGGAAAGGAGCAGAGCAAGGGCTCCACCTGCTATACCATCCCTTTTTGGGTAGCACACGACTGTCTCAAGTGTCATGATTTATTCTTTAGATATGTCAGTGGGAGTAAGATCCCACTCCATTCCCATTAACATCGAGCGAGGACCCTAACAACACCAAAACGCTAACTTCTTTGATAAATGATAGATGACAGGAATAATATTGTACCAGCGTCTTGTTGCAAAAGCAACAGCGATTCCTTCTCCGATTTCATCTCTACACTATCGAATCCGACAAATACCAATATTTCTTGAGTAAACTTGTTATACAATTTCCGGATGTCCCTAGAAAAGACTTTGCCATGACGCCAGAGAAATTCGACTACGCCACGAAATTTCTATCAACTTTTTCTCTCTCTGCGTTCGAATACATTTGAATAGATCTCCAGATGTTAGAAATGGCGTTTTGGATTAGATTAAATCTCCTCCTGTTCGGTGACAGATTACTTGTGGAATACGCGATATATCTGCTCGAGGTACAATTTGGCGTGTGACGTTCTGCGGACGTGGGTAGACGAACTCACTTTCGGTCAAAATGTCAGGTATTAGGTTAATGCCAGAATTTCTGATTTGCACTTGGGCTAATACATCGCTGCCGATATCAAAGCAGCTGCCAGGGTAGCTAGGAGTTGGCGTGATGAGTGGGATGTATTGCGACACGATACTACAGAACTGATGCTGGAAAGTTGTGGGTCTGTGCACATCTTGTGAAATGATGAATTATAGAAGGAAAACATATTGCCCCCATGGACCGTCTCTAGAGTAGTAGAATTGTAATTAATTTAGTTCGTCCTGGCGATTCATGGAGTGAAATGAAGTTCTGCGCCCGACTTGCAGATTACAAATGACATATGGAGTTTGTTTATTCTTAGTAGCATTGTTATAAAAACAAGCCCCTAATGATTAATGAATTCTAGACAGCCTTATTCGTGAAATGTTACAAGCGAAATGGTTCTACTCTAAATCACTGAAACCTTCCTCCTAAACGATTTACTCATGCAGAGTCATAACTAAGTTGGAGTCATGCTTGGATCGTTAAAAAAGAACAGAAAGTCATTAGTAACTCTTTTCGTTTATATGGTTGGAAAAAAGTGTCTCTCCGTCCAGATTATCCGGTAAATTACACAAGAAGAGTTACCACAGTTTTTGCTCTCGGAAGCACATATTTGGCGCTGAATACATGCTCGCAATTTTAGCAGAACTAAAAACTCTCTAGTGTTGCAATTAGTCCTGCTTCAAGTTTTTACAACTTTTTGAAAAACTGTTGTTTTATTCAGGTAGAAAATGCAGCGAACAATTTTTTAAATGTCCTCACTCTCGGAAAATTCTGAGTTGAAAATTATAGCCTAGTCTGAAAACTTCTGGAATTTGTTTTGTTTCAATGTAAATTTAAATAGTTGACACATATTACGACTAAATATGTTTTCAATAACAATGCACTGTATTATACAAACTATGAAATTTGTAAGATGGATGACATTCCTTATTTAAAAACATGCAAGACATTTTTGACACTTAAAAGTTCTGTCAAAAAACCATGAAAAATTCGGTACAAACTTTGCAAGTCTTGTGATTGAATTCAATCCAGCCAATATCATTGAGCACTGCATTAGTTTTTCTTTAAGAATGTTGAAATAATCTGTTTTCAAACCTGGGCGACAAATTTTCAATTTGATTTAAGTCTTATGGGCTTCCTTTCAGATCATTCGGACTACTAGAATCGCCCCAATATCACTTCATAAGTTTCAATACTTGCTTGATGGTTACTAGGAATAGAATACGAATATTAATAGGTTACCAATCGCATTTAAAACTTATTAAGTAACTTCGGGCGGATTTATCTAAGTCATTGTTTCTCAGCTTATTCGGTTTTGAAGCGTTTGCACGTGTTAGTAAAAGAATCGTATTAAAAAAACTCAGACATATTTCAAGATATTTGCTGAATATTCAATTGATGATATTCCCAGATATGCAATTTTTAAAGATTTCAAAATTTTCGCGCCACTAGTAAATAAAGATGAAGGGAAATATAGGTCCCGCTCCTACCCCCCCCCCCCCCCCCCCACATAAGAGAAATAGGGGTCCATTGAAGACACTGAACTTTTTTAAAGTTAAATAATATTGAAGTCAAAATTATTGAAGTGAGAAAAAATTACTGGATTGAAAAACACAATACATTAATACAAGATGGCGACATCTGTCACATTTGAAGTTTAGAACAGTCTGCAACTGAAAATTGTGGCTATCAGTGATAATTCTGTGTCAAAACTTCACATTTATTCGAAAGGAAAAGGAAGTGCGGTAAATCAAAAAATAATGGAAAACTCCATTTAATCATCCATCAATCATTTCACGATTGGAAAAATAGAAAAAAAATTTTTACCGTGCAGTATTTGAATAAAGAAATAAGTGTCCAAGTGAGCTATCTCGTGTATAAATGTAATAAAATTAAACGAACAATACGGACATTTCTGAAAAAGGTAAATACTATTTTAAATTAAATTAAATTTAAGAGTAATTAATATTTTACACAGTAAATAAAATCAATATGTCAGCAACTCTTTCAGACGTGTGCTGTTCTGTTGGTTTCGATGAGAATTGTATGCAACACGAAATTCAAATTAATTTATGTTTAATTGGTTATGGTAGGAGTCTCAGAAATTTAATGAACCAAACAAAAATAAGAGAAAATTCCATTTTTCAAAATATTTTGCGGCTAGAGAAATGGAAAGAAATTTTGACATAGTCGAATTCAAAATCCGCTGTTGACACTGATATTGTAATTCGCGTTTCTGAGTCGGAGTCTTCCTACGTGTGCTTGGTTCGTTCCGGAAAATTAATGCTTTCATCTTTGTCTTTGGTTTTGGAATGAGGTAGCTCTAACATGCCTCGCAGCCCATGTTCGGGGTTTAACATGAAATACTGGCGACATACTAACAATCATTTGACTCCCCTACTTTCGTTTCAGGTTTCAAGACTTCTTGTTTATGCGACAGATTAACTGTCAACATATTTGGTTCGTGTTTTGGAAATTGATATTCTATTGGGTATGGAAATAAGTTTCCGCCCTTTTTTCAACAAATTTTTTAGTTTATTACATCACTAAAGAATACAGTCACGTCATTCAAAACATGTACCATTTGAAACTATGACCTCGCATTTTTTTGGTAGTAGATGCATTCCTCGGCGGAAAAAATCCCCATCCTTCGATTCGATCCAGTCATAGAGCCGATGACTCCGATTCTCCAAGGAGGGCCGATTGCATGGATCGGAACAAATGGAAATCCGAACGAGCAATGTCTGGAGAATTAGGCGGGTGGAGCAAGATTTCCCAATTCACACCTTCCAAATATTTTTTGACCATACTTGGCTACGTAAGGACTTGCATTGTCTTCCAGCAAAATCAGCTTGTCATGTCTGTCATTCCATTCTGGCAGTTCTTCTTTCAGTGCTCAATTCCGACGGATGAGTTGCCTTCGATACACAATCCTAGTGATTGTTTCAGATAGTTTCAGGACCACCACTGCGGTGCCACGAAACGTGAATGGTGGAAGCGTGAATATTCCATTTTGGCGTCAATCAAACCGCATGTCGATCAAATCAAACGTCGATCACGAAACACCGTTCGTTGTTCCTCTCTCTCAGTTGATCCTGCACCCAAGTCCCACGTTTTTTTGGATGGTGTGCAAGCGCTTACCGACGGTAGATCTGTCAACCCTTAACTTCTGCGACAATTCTTCTAGGTTTTGACTTGAATCCTCATTGAACAATTCCCGTAGTTGTGAATCTTTAAACTTATTCGGTGCTCCTTCATGATCTTTATCGGTCACGTCAAAATCACCAGTTTTAAAACGTCGCTTCAAAACTCTCTGCAAGTCGTCTCAGATGCAGCATCATCACCGTAAACATTGAGCATTATACGATAAGTTTCCGCAGCACTTTTCTTGAGAATGAAATAATGAACTAAGACTTCCAGCAAATGCAGTTTTTTCGGTATGAAAGTCGATATTTTTCTTGAGAATGAAATAGCAGACTAAGACTTCGAGCAAATGCAAACTTTCAGCACGAGAAGAAACTGTGTTCACACTATGATGGAATGTCGACTACTGCGTTCGTGAGCGTACGCATTCAGGTTCCAATTCCAAGAACACTACCACAGCAGACACTAAAGTCGTATCTGTGAGGACGTCTATCTATCAACGGCGGAAACTTATTCCCATACCCAATATGTGTATTGAACGTTAACCCATTCTTATTTTTGATTGACGATTTCTCAAATCAATTTTCCAATTACAATGGTTTTGATCATGGTTTGAAATTTTTTATTTTATTAGTAAGGCCCACATGGTCAATCGATCAAATCCCTCAACGACCAATGGCGTACAATTCGCGTTCCAGCAAAGTTTTCAACATATGGCTTGGCAAATCAGAACACGGATTAAAAATATGAAATGACAATTTTGACAATGTCAAAAAAATTATTTTTTGACAATTTTGTAAGGCTATTCAACTATTTGAAGAGCAATCAAATAGTCAACAGTCTGAGGAACTACTTGAGAGCATAGTCTTTACAAAATGTTAAACGAAAAAGGACAACACTTTAACGGCTTGCATATTAAAGGAATGTAACGGTATTCTCTACATATGAGCGCACTAACTACATTCCACTAATTCCATCCTATTTAGATTCCTACGGGGCTTGTCAAATAGAATCTGTCGTATACAGAGGCAAGGCCTAGAACTTTGTCCACTGATTGTTCGCGTCTGATTGTAGATTCAAGATTTGAAAATTGAAAGATTAGCCGGTAGGTAACACATCCACAGCAAGCTGGAAGGATAATTAAACGTACAACCAGCTGAAATACGGAGTTAACTCGATAATTGCCTAGGTTATTCGATGTCTGACTTCACGAAAAAGGCAGACTCGAATAAAGAATGCCCAAAACACATAACTTGGCAAAATGAACCATTCAAATAATGAAAATAACAAAAAACAAGGACAAAGCACAAACAATTTAATAACTACAGAGGAGCAGTCCAAAGAACTCAAGACCAAAATAAAGTACCTACGGAGTAAGAAAACAGGTCTATATAATTTTTGAACCCAGCTGCATAAGCTGTAAAATGAAGTATCACGTCTGCAGTACCTACAAGTCTTGCACCCAACTTTAAAGTGGAGCATTAGCGCTTACGAATGCGTCCAAAGTATTATTAAATATATTTCCAAGAAGCGTCATAAGAAAAGTCATCGGGTCAAAAGAGAATGTCAATCGGATATCAAACATGACAATCAGCTTCATTCGACGAGCCACAAGCCTCCATGCCATATAACTGCTGACAAATTCGGTACCCTAGGTACCTGCAATATAAGGACGACTCTTGGAAAAAATTTGATCTCTGAAAATTTGAAGATTTGATCAACGTTGTCCAGGAAACTAAATCGAGCGCCAGTAAGCAAGCCTCTGAAACATCTAGAGGAATCCTATCGGCAAAGACAGTGTTAAACTGCACGTACTCCAAAACTGTAAAGCGTGCGTAACATGGTGAACGTTGGTCGCGAGACGTATGGAAGATGAAAGCCGGAAGACGGAAGACTTGGTAACGCGTGCTCGGTACATTTTGTCTAGCAGCTCAAATTTTAAGGCAGTCTGTTTAATTGTGACATATGTGATCCTTAACCTTGCTATATAAGTTAGATAGAACTAGGTTGAAGGTAGGTTATATTAGTGTTTTGTAACATTTTTATCAAAATTTGCAACTCGCAGCAAAGAATTTCCTGTTCAGGTGTCCCTAAGACATTTTCAAATAACATTAGACCATCTCTCAGCTTCTTGCTTTCGGTTGCAGGAACATGAAAACTTTGGAAGCTATGACCATAACCTTCTGCAATATTTAATATTCAGTCAAATTAATATTCAAATTCTTGCCTGTTTGTGTGAAGTAATGCGGCAAAAGACAACTGGGAAATTAATCCTAGACTTATTCATCCCCTAAAGCGTTTGGTATTCGTTGAACTTTGCTTTCTTGGAAGAGTCCGCATTGCAGCATGTCTCGTTAAGGATGTGTTTCAAGTGCATTCCGAACATTTACATGCATAACGATATTGTCGAACAAGTTCATCATCAGCAGTCATATACAGGATACACTTGATTCAGTTTGCATCTTTTTTTTGTCAATACTCGAACGGAGTATATTTTTCCCCATAGTCTTGTGATAATCCAGCTCAGCAGTCCTTGGAGGCAGCAGTGCAGCAAGAGTGTTAAAAATGGTTCAACCATACTCTGAACGGCGCTTGTGCATTCTAGAATTGTGTTTAGTAAAAATTGAAGTATCTTCCGACTTGTTGTTACAGTCTGGCCTCAGGGAAACTAAATGTATTGACAATTCTGTTTGGTCCTTCCATCGTAGTTCAATGCAGTGCAGATGAACATTGCAGCAAACCATACAGAAGCGCAACTAGTGTGCTGACAAGTTGATTCACACTCGGCTGATGGGAATAGTAACGCCAACGAAAATCCTTTTTGCTTCTGACAGAACGAAAGTGCACAAATAAAGCGCTAAATTCCTGATGAAATAGCTCGAGAGAGGAGTCCTTTGATGTCAGGAACACTGTTGCGAGAGAAAATTGTTGCGCACTATTGTTAAGTATTGCAGCCGTGGTTCATGTTATTGCAAAGGTCCGCGAAGTTATTCTCCAGAGATAAACATGATTCATGTATTTGAGGGTGGTCGCGGTTCTAGCATAACTGTTGTGATAACACGATATGAAATCGAGGACGATTTCCTGATATTTCCACTGAAACATTTTGAATAGGTTAATTCAATTGCATGATAACACCGACTCGTTGGGATTTACTGCAGGGACGTTGATAACACGAGGACACAGTTCTTCCAAAGGAAACAATTGAGCTATGATAGGGTATGTCGATAGCTGATTGTTGGTGTGAAAGTTATTGTTCACTATCCAGCGTATGCTGGAATTGGTTGCAATATGTTGAGGAATGTTTTCAGAACTTATTGAGCATACGCAGGATTCGATATGTCGCGATCAACATATAATTTGTTCGGTATTACACGATGATTTTCAAAGTTCCATATTTTGGCTCTATGATTTCGGTTCTGAAAGTACTTGGAATTGTTATTTCGAACTATTTTATTCTGGCCGAAGAAATTTCTGTGCATGAATCCGTGATGAATTTGAAAGGGAAACTATGTTTTATTACATATAATCCTAAAAAACGGACAAAATGCGGAATTCGTGTATAAATTTTGGCCGACTTAAACACTGGATACGTGCATGCAATATTAAAGGAGTATGATAGGGGTTTTGAAGGCATTTTTATTGTTTGGTCAAATTTTTATTGAAAGTTGAAGCATCAAATTATATACAAGATGTATAATTTGATAGAAATACATAGAAAATATTGCTGATCCTCTCCAACCGCTGTTTGTGGGAACAAATGCAATTCTGCCTTTGGGACACCCCGTAGTGGAAAAGGAATTTCCGGTAGCGCATGTTTTCCTTCTCCTTTATTGCCACCACTGCAGGTTGCAATTTAGAATCAAAGTCCATTTCAAAAGCAACCTCTCATATACTGAACTGATATTTATGAACTCACCAGCGAAGGAGTCAGTAATTTGATGGAAAGAAATCTTTTTCATCGAATCCTAATCATATGGAACGATTGCATAATCTGTTTTTAAGAGTTAGTAATTATTTTGGTGTTGTTATCTTCGATTTGTCGCAAGCCCTGTCTAAACTAACATAGTATTGGCTATGGGAACTAGTTTCCGCCGTTGGTAGACAGATGTCCTTGTAGATACTATTTTGGTGTCTGCTGTGGTAGTGTTCTTGGAATTGGAAGTGTTAGGCGTAGACTTACGAGCGCAGTAGACGTCTTATCATCAAAGCGTGAACACTTTATTTTCTCGTGTTGAAAATATCGACTTTCATACCGAAAAAGCTGCATTTGCTGGAAGTCTTAGTTCATTATTTAATTCTCAAGAAAAGTGCTGCGGAAACTAAGTATATAGTGCCCGATGTTTACGGTGATTATGCTCCATCTGAGACGACTTGCAGAGAGTGGTTTCGTCGTTTAAAAAATGATTTTGACGTGACTGATAAAGATCGTAAAGGGGCACGACAAATTTTAAGATTCACAACTACGGGACTTGTTGGATGAAGATTGAAATCGAAGCCTAGAAGAATTGTTGCAGGAGTTAAAAGTTGACGGTTGATCTCAACCGTCGGTAATTGCTTGAACGTCATGGGAATTATCAAAAAAGCTGCGACTTAGGTGCCGCATCAACTGAGAGAGAAGGCCATCGAACGTCGTTTGACGACGTACGAAATGCTTCTTCAACGACAAAAAAAAAGATTTCATCCATCGAATTGTGACAGGGGATGAGAAATGGATGTTCAACGACAACCCTAAGCGACCAAAACATTGGGTATAGTGGGGATAACCAGGCCCATCGACGTGGTTGCAATCAAAAAAGGCTCGATGATTGGATCGAATCGAAGGATAGGAATTTCGCCGCAGAGGAATCCATCTAATACCAGAAAGATGAGAAAGGTAGCTTCAAGTCATGCATACTTTGCATGACGTGGGTTTTTTTTCAATGCTGAAATAAACTTAAAACTTTGTCGAAAATACGTCGGATACCCATATTATTATTCCCATACCCAATACGTTCTCCTGATTCTACAATATTGCGATAATACGGACGTGTTATATCTGAGAACATGATTAAAACAGAACTAGTTTTGCCAAAGGAAAAATTCAGACAAATAGAGCTTTTTATCAAAGTTAAACGTAGGCCACGATTTACCAATAATTAAACTGTAGCTTTGCAAAATTGCAATTATTTGTTGCTAGGGAGGAAGGATAAAAGAGTTTTTGCTCAAATTAGTACCTCAAATGTGTCAACGATTGTAAATGCAATCAGACTTGAGAGGGGATACAGCACGATATAACATCGCCACAAGCATTTCTAAATAATAAGAAAAATGTTTTCGGTGTATATAGAGTAGATCTCTAGTTTCGAAAAACTTCTGAAATTTTTGCAGAATATTTTTTTAAAGGGAATACCAGCTGGAGTAACAAATTCATACATTTTATCTAAAGGTATATCACGTAAAGGTAATGCACCTTCATCAATCAATTGCTAGGTGATTTTCGCTAAGGATTAGTTAACCGCGGGAGGCACTCTATTAACCTCTTCAGGGCCGAGTTTTTTAAGTGCAAAAGCATTGATTTAATTTTTTTTATTGCGAGTTATTCACCTAAGTTTTTTTACCAATTCAATAATATATACACAAAAAAAATTGTAAAAAAACGGAATGTCCACATATGTGGCCGTTTAGTGCAGAGTTCATCTATGAATGAAAAGATTTCATGTTCTCAGGGCATACGAGTTCTTTATACTTTCCACATATATAGCGAGTTCGTCTCGTGCAATTTTTATCATGACATCGGGGGGCTTTAACGCTCGACTTTCAAAGGATTGTGACCTATAGAATATATTCTATAAGTATATTATATAATATAATTTCTAGAACAACTTTAATTTTGCTTTTGGACTTTTTACATGGTTCAGAAATTGTGCAGGGTCTATCTGGTTTTTTGTTACGTTCACCTATCTGCGAGAACATTCGGCCGATCCTTCATCTAAATTCAGGTATTTTTCATGGCAATAAGAACAAGGAAAATTATTTTCATCGTTGTCACTTTATGGTGTTAAATTTAGATTATTGTCAATTTTTTTCTTTTGGGAAAAAGTTATGACAGCCATTCTTCCTCCTTTCCTTGTCACGCGTATAATTTTGCGAGTTGCAGGATAAGGAATCACCTGTTCAGAACTGACAACCGAAAAAAACAGATCGAAGTGGAGTTGACTTTCTCATCCATGACGTAAACTCAGGATGAGGTTCTGATTCAATCTCAGATTGTCTCAGATCCCAGTTTCTTTGTCAGAATCTGCAACAGCCGAAACTAGCGCAGTGGTTTCTAGCGATTTTTTATAGCAACATTTTAAAAGCCATAAACCGCTGTTGCTATTACAGAAGCTTGAAGAGAGGCTTGTTAAAAACTCTCTGCCACTTGTCGGATAGTTCCCATCATTCCTGGGTTGCTGCGAAGGCAGGCTGTAAATTGTAAGTCGTCGTATTAGTTCAAGGATTTCAAATATTGCTACATCGGCAACTTGAAGTCATATGGGGAGTGAAGCATAATAAAATAACTCTATTGGAATTTTTTTTTTTTTTTTAAATTCATCCAGAATTTTTCTGGATGCTGTGGCCATCCAGCAACAACAGCACAGGCCGACCAACTGTTCTTCTACTTCGTAGCACTCCTGCCCCTCTCGAGTCTTCCCTTTCTCCAATGCTGGGATATCAAATGCTGAGAAATTTCAATAACTATAAATACCCCTACAGTTCTGCTTCGAATCCTGCGTTAGAAGGTAAATGCGAGAATTCTGCACCTGGCGAAAGTAATACCAACGCGGTTAGGCAGGAGGCTAGGAAGAGAGTCAATTCTTCGTCCCTTTAAAATCCCTTAATTGTTTCGATACCTACAGCAGAGCTTCAGAATGGATTGGAATTGGATTGGATCGAGAAATTAGCGCTAGGACAAACACCCGTGGACTCACTAGCCAGTTAACCCGCTTACTGATAAACGGGATTCCGCGTAATAAGCCAGAGCAGCCGATGACACGAGGTACCCCGTCTTGCCAGCCCCTTCCCAAACCCAGTATTATCCTTGCTTCTGTACCGTTACCATGTTTCTAAGGCGTTTTGGAACTGCTTGCTGATAGCTATCAGATACTGCTTCTTTGCTTAACTTTGCCATGAGTCTTCGAAACTTTCTCTTCTCCACCACAATGTCGGTCTTCGGAATTTGCCATTTAAAATGCATTGGAAGCATTCGTGACATGTTCCGCCACTGAAAGTAGTCTTATCGTAAGCAGATGTAATCCATAGAAAAGCCTCAATCGCAGTTTTCCTTCAAATTGAAAAAAACCCAAATCTTGCCACAAATTACGAAAATTTGGCTCTGACTTTTGTTTTATTGCCAATCTGACGTTTTTTTATTGAAAAGACTTCAAGATCTAGTTACAAATCAACTCAAATTAATGTGGTGTTCTGTTTGCAAATGTCAAAAATAATATGATTGACATTTAAAATTTATTTATTTTAGCCAATGCTTACCACTAATGCCACCTATAAGAAAAACGGTGGGAGGGGGAAGGTGCTTTCAAATTGGAAATAACCTTTGATTTTTATTGTTATTAGTTTTCTATAGTTTTTTCCCAAAGAAGTTTTGTAGGTAGTTGGCTTTGCCCATATTGACAGAGGCGTTACCTTTTTCAGTTCTCGTATTTATTAATTTTTTTTTTAATTTTGTGTGGAAGACGTGTGCTCACACAAAAAATTTTTAATTTATTAAAATTATACTTTGGGCCTTTGCTAAGGACATTTATCTCTGTTTTAGAGAAAGGAGTCTGCATCGATTTTTTACAGTAATTGATAAAGGAATTGTGTACCTTGGAGACTGGTTGTTAGGGTGTTGAAACGAAACTTATACGCAGGGTAGTTGGTTTTAAATGTCGCTGGGTCGTGGAGCTACCTACCACAACTGGTGATGCTAATGTTCTGACCACACAGAAATACTAATGCTAGGACCATTACTCCTCTTGTGACACTGTGTGCTAAGGGATGGTGACATGCGCGTTTTATGGATGAAATATAAGAATACATAAAGAAGATTCATGGGAATCTCTGTAATTATGACATCCGTCAATTATTGGACCAGTTCAGTCCATAATAACCTGATTTCCTAATCTATCACTGCAAATCTGTACGATTACACACACGTAAATAGTTTTTCCAGGAATAAGGAGTTGAACCGTTCTTCACGTTCCCGACGGATAACATCCAGCACCTAATCTCGGATGATTTCACACACTAATTAATTCGCAAGGTTATTGGTGGTGAGGACTCTGTTCGAACATTTTGAAATATGGTATATAATAATAAATATGGCATATTCAGACTATGGTACTCAGCAGGAACATCTCTGAGCTTATACATAACTCATGAAATGCTTGAATAAATCATCTCCATGTACTATATATAACTGTACTTGCATGCTAGAAGCAAAAGCCAGGAAAATTACGAAACAAAAGATAGATCCCGAAATGATTTCGAGCATCCGCTTTATTATCCTTGTATTAAAAATAGACGAAAAGTGGTGTCAAGAGACATTTCATATTCGAGAAAGTACAATACGGAGCGGAATGCATATATACTGTCCTTTAAATATAAATAAAAATATAAGTATAATCTACATACGTTGCAGGCCATTGTTCTATAATGACGATGAAAGCTTAACTTGTCCGGTTTCAGATTAAAGCTTGAGTACTAATCAAATTTATCTGCAAAGTCCAAGAGATTTGTGGGATTTTGTCCTTTGTAGACGAAAACGTTGTAGAAATTAGGCAATTTGTCTCGCATAAAAAACGAAGACAATTTGACGGGATACAAAGGAGGAAAGCAAGACGGTAATTAAAAACTTTTCGCGAATTTTCAGACAATTGCTTTGAAAAGGACTAACAAATTTATTTTTGGTTTGTAGATTCTTTCGTGAATTTTGTATGATCGCAATCGGAATGATGAAAGCGGTATTTTCGTGGTTACGGTTGGGATAAGGTTTTAAGGGAAGGAAATTTCATTTTCAAAAATTTCTCTTAAGCTGTAAAAGCAAATGGGCCATCGAGGTAAAAAGGAAAAAAAATGGAGATTAAAGCTTAGAAATTTTATGTTAGGCATTAAAAATGTATTAAACATTTTGTTAATAGAAATATTTCGGTAAAACGAGTAGTGCAGAAAATATGAAATTGCGGTTAACAAATGAATCTTCTTATCTTGAAATATGCTCGGAGGACTCGGTATCCTTCCATAGATAAATTTTCCGCTAATTGCAAATTATCAATGCTATGGAAACGTTAAGTTCGGCAATTAAATCCTTGACTGCTGTCATTTGCAACAGCTGTGTTAACAAATGATCCCTACAAGTGCAGATTGGGAATTGTGTATTACTAGCAATATTAGATGATTTTTATGCGCGAACGCTGCCGAACGATGAGCGATTCAATTAATTTCAGTCCTCATCGACTTTAATGTAATTCATCAGCCTTCATCCCCTCAAACTTGGTTGTAACAAAAGCTACCAATTACTCTCTTTCCATTGAATTTTCGATAATGCTCCTTGGACTTTAGAATCCAATATCCGCCATCGACTTGTTTGAAATTTATTAATTGAATTTACACTTGATTAGAAAATTCGCAACGGAAACGGCTGCATGCAACCAAATCGTATCAAGTTGATGATAATTAATAACAAGAATTATTTTATAATTTCACTCTGATTATTTCCACCTCTCGTTCTTCTCCTACCCTTGGGCCGTTTTAGGCCAAGTATAGGACGAGTGCAAAGTATTAATTATACCAATTCGAAGACTTATCCGTTGGTATTAGTCATATAAAGGATGAACGCAACGAAAGGACGAAGAAAAAAAAATTGTTTGCACTTCAACGAAAAGAATTGCGTGTCGACAGGGAAGCTTTTGCCCGTTGAAAAAGCGGAAATCTTGAAATTTTCATTTCAGCTTCGTTTCTTCCGTAACGCTTTTTCGTGACTTCCGTCATCAGTTGAAAGGACCTGTCGTTTTTCCTTCGCTGTCCGTCTTCATTCTATCGTCCGCCGGTTAAGGCAAGTATTGCACGAGCAGAGCTTTTTCATGCAGATAAATTTTCCTAATTAATGAAAATTTATTGCCAAGAATAAGAATGAGTGCTGTTTGTTCATTTGATTTATTTTAATTGCGTGTACTCTGCTCCGTGCCATGTTTGCCAACATATTTTTCGTATGGTTAAGACAAAATAGCCATAATGAAGTAGTTGAAGAATGACGACACAAGCAGGAGAAGGACTTCATTATTTAAGTAAAAGTATCTGCGTCGAGTGGAGAACTTTCGTGTAACAACTCAGGCATTGCAGAGTGATGAACTAGATGAGATATTTTTATTATTCAGTGGAATGAAATACTTTTGTTACTCCTGATGATGACCATAAAATTAATTCAGCATGAATAATGGCGAAGATCAAAGCGGAAAACTATTTCCATAACTTAAATTTTATGCTCAAAGCTACATGACAAGATTTATTTGATTTCTTCGACGATACTTAGAGTTGAAGAATTCGCTTTGAGTTAATTCCTCAAAATTTTTCGAGCAAACTATGAACTAGTTTTGCTTTTCTTATTAGTTCGCTGGCTGCAAAAGATTCGAAGCCATAAATTAGCTAAATTTAATGTTTTATCTCTGCATGCTAACAAAAAGATATGGATAATTCTGAGATAACAAAATAGAAATCATGTAGTGAAATCAAAAATTGATCAAACCACTTGAGGACAATAATCGATGCTCGAATAATTCTCCAAGGACAGACGAAACGATTTCAAAGTGGTTTTTTTTACTAACGGCAATTTACAGATAATTTACGCCAGGAGTGTGGGACTCCTTGTAGCGCTACCAGACTACCCACTAAACACCCCTCCCCCCTACTGTCAAGAGACCCTAGCCTGGAACATTTTGACACAATACTTCGGCCTAGGCCTCTTTTTCTTCGCCCTGTCAGCGCTGTCAGCCTAGAGAAAATCTCCCGCCAGCGGGAGGGGGCAGGATGTAGGAGGACTGCTGAAAAAAGACCCACTAGACACGCGCTCCAAGGCAAATCCTGAAACATTTTTGCGATGAAAGTGTTGTAAGGTCCATTTGTCAAAATTTTTCAGCATTTCTCCGACCAGATTGTCTGGAGAAACGTCTCTCATTACCTCGCACAAGTCCTGCCGCATCCTGTTCCACCTTCTACAGTTAAACAGAATATCTAGAACCATCCCCTTTTTTGTCGTAAATTCTCCGTCGCTCTCTAGCAAGGAGGGCGATGGATATCACTCCTGCGATTACTAACACGGCAGACTCCGAGACAGTGCGGTATGCAAACGCAAACCGCAAAGCTCCTCTTCTCTATTCCTGCGCCAAGCGCTTTCGGTACATCTCCTTGCTGAGAGGTCCGGCCCTCACCTCAGAGCCATACAGTAGCACTGACTGTACAGCACTCATGAGAAGTCAGTGTTTGCTCGGTGTTGGCTCACCGATGTTGCACATGAGTCGACTTAGAGCCGAAACGCCTAGCACGGCTTTTTCCGCCGATAACCTGATCTGCTCCGAATAGCTCATTTTCGAATCGATCAATAGTTCCAAATACTTTTTCGCAAGTTTTGACTCGACAGTCGCATCTCCGATCTGCATAGAAATTGCTGTGGGAATTCTTTTCTTCGTGATAATGACCATCGCCGTTTTCTCCAGGGCTAGATTGAACCCGCGGGTGGTCATCCACTCACTCACTCCACGCATTAGCATTCCTTGTCTGCGCTGGGCATGTTTGACTGTGCGTCCGGCGACCAGTGCTGCTGCATCATCCGCAAAGCCGACCAAGCGTGACTCATCTACCGGCTCAATAGCCCGTCATATGAGGCGTTCCACAATTTGGGTCCCAGTATGTAGCCTTGTGCTACACTAGACGTTATCTCCCTACTTCGCCGCCCGTCTTGTGTGTCATAGAGCAGACTGCGGTCCTTCAAGTTATCCCTCAAAATCCACATCAGGTACACTGGCAATCGGAAAGAATTTTCCAATGTGCCAAGAATGTCCACGCATCTGGCGGAGTTGAAGGCATTCCTGACGTCAAGCGTCACTAGCAGAACCACTTGGTTTGAATCATTTTTGTGCACTTCGGTTCGCTGGACTGCGTTCACCACTTCCATGATGGCATCGGAAGCGGATCGCCCTTCTCTCAGGTAAGAGTTGAACACATTGAGCAGGAAGTCAGGACGAACGTGGTAGTTGGAATGCCATCTGGTCGAGGTGCCTTTCGAGCTTTCATAGAAAGCACCGCATCCTCCAGCTCATTCTTTGTGAACGAAATGGTGATAAGGACTCTGTTGTGCTACCCTCGTTTGACGTGTACGCTAACGCAAACATCGAAAGATATAAATGCATTCGGAAGGTAGATCCATTCTTGTAGTTTAACGAAAAGAATACCAATGACGAATAAGGCGTAGCCATGATTAAATCGACCATCGATTCAAAAGTCTCAGTAATATGAAAAAATTGGTATTGAATTATATTTGAAATTGGTACTCCGAAATTGTTGGAGTAGACCCTTGGATAGAGAAGTAAGGGAGGACCCGAGAAGTCCTTAGCAAATTCCAGATGACGTGCACAATATCATATATTTTCTGCATTTTTTTCCACAGTAAGAGTTACTTGTGACTAGAGTGCCATCAAAATTTTAGGGATATCCATCAAGTAGTGTTATTTTTATCGTAAACGCTAACCATTTTTGAAGTTCGTTTTATTGTTACCGAATTCCAAATTTTTTTTATGGTTCCTTGGGTCCGCCGGATCTTGCTTCCTTTTTGTACTCGAGACCACATTCCGGCTGTATGAAGCTGTGTGAATGAGTCTTCAGCCATGGATTATTTTTGCTTATTTCTAAAAAATGGGGACAGCGTGTTCAAAGCAGTCACGAGGAAATTTCTTTTCAAAAGGCCTTGTAACGAAAGAAATTATTATGAGGTTGGATAGATATGAGTTTATTATTATGAGTTGGATATTCATGTTGAATCGGTCCCTTTGTTTGCAACTCCTTAGCGTAACTCTGCAACTCCTTAGAGCGTAACTACCAACAAACGTTCACGTTTTGAAAAAACTCCCAATCTAACTTTACTCGACCGAAATCTTCCACATGAGGATACATGAAACAAAACTTACTGAAGACCGGACATAAAGATGATGGTACGGAGTCATGCGCATTAACATTATCTTAAATTTTGCAAGAATACACAATTACTCACATATACTATTATACCGTAAAAATTACTATCGAAAACATCTGACCCTAGAAAGATCGCCACCTCTCACCTGAGTAGTTTAATTGACAAGCTCTCTATCATGCAAAGCTTGCTTTAATTGCTACTTGGGATGTTCGTATCCCACATATGTATCAACTCGTTGGCAACAGGTATGGTTGTCGGTACTCCTTCCCAAAAGAAAGCGCCGGATCTGCTTTGAAGACTTCAGTTACTATCGCAGACGTATTCTTCTCAAAAAAGATTCTCAGAGAAGAGCAATTGTTATAGCAAGATAACCTAGCCCGGACTATGCACCTCGCCATGGGATATCTTCTAACTCACCGTCAGACGCAATTTTTATAATAAAACGGTCTAGAAAAAATAGAGTAAAGTCTGCCAAAGAAGACCAAAGACGAGTAAGAGGTGGGGGAAAAGAAAATCATCTAATGTTAGTCTGAACTTAAATTTCGAATCAATTCAAAATTATATAAGCCTTAAAAAATTCACTGAATATACCTCACTGTCACTGTGTATAGTCACTGGTTTAGTTCTAAAAAAATGTTTGCCTTTGCTGGATCACTTATGTATACCGAAACAGTCTCTGCACCAGTGACACCAGTCTCTGTAATTGACGGGTAGAGGCGAGATTCTCCGGAGAATATTAATTCTACTATTTGCCCGTTTTTGACCTTTCTTTTGCTCATATTGCTGAACAAAGAACGAAAGAAAGCGATAAAAGGACCACTTTCAATATAAAATAAATAAAATTCTAAGTTTTGCAGAGACCGAAACAAATGGTAGTCTGATGGTGCAAGATCTGGACCATACGATGAATACATCAAAACTTCCGAGCCAACCTCTGTCAATTTTTGCCGGGTCATCAAAGATGTGTGGGGTCTACCATTGTCATGACGGAAGACAACGCCCTTCCTATTGATCAATTCTGGCCGATTTTTCGGAATTGCTTGTTGCAATCTGGGTAATTGCTGACAGTACAGAGCCGAATTGAGTGCTTGGCCAGGTTCCAGCACCTCATGATAAACAATTCGCTTTCAATCCTACCATACCCACAGCATAACCTTATTTCGTGTCAATCCTGGTTTTTAAGTCATTTGTGATGATTCACCTCTTCTTGACCATGATCTTCTTCGAACGACATTCTCGTATCGTACCCATTTTTCATTACCTGTAACGATTTGCTTCGAAAATGGCTTGATTTCGTTGTGTTTTATTAGAATTTCGCAAATGGAAATTTTTTTGTGTTAATTCCTAAGGCACCCAAAAGTCGAGCTTCTGTGTGTATCCAGCTTTACGCAAATGGTTTAAAACTGTTTGGTGATGGATATTCAGTTCCAAATGAATATTCAATGTCATGGCTGCTTGTGTGTCTTCTTAAATTTTTTCTAAGATTTCATCGACCTTTTCAGTGATTGGCCGACCTGAGCGAGGTGCGTCTTTGACATCAAAATTTCCCGAACGAAAGCGAGCGAACCGTCTTTTGGCAGTAACTTTTGATAAAGTCTCTTGTCACCACACATTTTTTTCACGAGTCTGCGATGTATTTTCATCTTGATCGTCGTGAGATTGTAAGATATGAACAATTTGTCAGAAATTTCACTCATTTTTAAATGAATACAACTTTTGACGCGAAGGACGAAGTACAAAACTGTCCATATGAAAATTGTAGACTGGGATGTCACCTTTTAAACGCATGTCAGTTTGACTCAACTGATAAGTATTGCCCGATATATGATAAAAAACGCCATCTAGTGCCAAAAAAGGCTCAATACTTTTCACACTATCCAATGTATGAAAAGTGCTAACAATTTCCTTATCCTGAACAAACATATCAAAATCCTTAAAATGCATGTGGCATCTTAATTACTAACAAGAATTTCGCACCTGTCCTTCGAAATCCTTTGAGTTATCGAATAGTGAAACAAAGAAAATGCAACGAAAAGAAATAACTGCTGTGAGTCGTTTGTAGTAGATTCGGTCTATTATTTACCACAGATAAAAATAATTTAAATGCATTAAGTCGCGCGAAGCAGCCACGTTGTGGCTGTCTTTTGATACGTTGTCAGCTTCAGCGCGATTTAAATTTTAGTTGGAAATCCTTACAAATGACATCGACAACAAATAACACAACCACAACGGAGAGGTGGCCGCTGAGAATCTCTTTGAGCACATGCGCCGTAATGCGGATAATATTCTGTGTCGATTCATTGCTATTGGTGGAACGCTTCTTCATGGATTGTGAGAACAAAATAACTCCAAAGAAGTCACAGATGGTAAAGTCGGCTGGCACGGTTATGGCCATTTTCTGGACTATTTCTAGAATTATTATTGGGAAATTCGTTGGGAATTATAAATTATTGGAAAAATAATTTCGTGATATATTTTTGTGATGTTATTGAACCAGTTGAGTGAAGAATTAAAAGAAAATCACTTTATTCCATAAAAAAATTCTTTTTCTTCAAGTCGTTGTTTCTGCAAGTCGTTGCAAATGCGCAGTTTGATCAGCCGAAATCGAAACACGTCTTCGAATTGCCCTACCATCCGCAGTATTCACAAGATTTAACTATTCTTTTTTTATTTTCCAATCATCAGCTTATTTATTTCCCAATGAAGTGACTTGAGAAACCATTTCTGTGGTGCGAGAAAGTCATTTAACGACTAAGCGGCTATTTTGAAGGTCTTTTAGATTCTTGTATTTCGGATAGCTTTAAAAACTTGAGGGGTTCCAAGGACCGTAGAAAGTGTATCGATCTAAACAGGGATTATATTGAAGTTGGCCTTTTTCCGTGAAATAGCATTTTTGATAACCGGTACTTGTCCACACTCTACAATTGATCATCTAAGCAGTGTTTTCATACTTGTCGTAGTTACATCTCATTCGTTATTTGCATCCATCACGTTTTGTTCTAACGTTTTGTTTTGGGACAAGCCCTTCGAAAGCGTTCAGCATTTCTTGGGATATTTGGGTAAGAAATAATTCTTCACATCTTCAGCATAATACAGGCATAAAAGAAATGATGACATCCACTGAGACTATCAATACACTAAAATGAAGAGTCTTCAACACCTGCATACTGCCTTGCATGACATATAGCTGTGAAACTTGGGCATTTACAAAACACCATAGAGGCATGCTAAAATCCTGTCTAAGAGCAATGGAACAAAGCATGCTGGGAATAAAACGTCAGGACAGGCACAGAAATACGTTTATAAGATCCAAAACTAAAGTTGTTGATGTTCTTGAAAAAATAGACCAACTGAAATGGAGGTGGACCGCTCATATGATGCGGAGCAGAAACGAAAAATGGAGCAAAGACGTCACCAACTGGCACCCTAGAGACGGCAAAAGAAGTAGAGGCAGACAAAATACAAGATAGGAAGACGACGTAGAATTAACAGCGGGACCATACTGGAGAAGAGTAGCAAGGGCAAAATGCTAGAGGAGGCCTATGCCTTTAGGCACACTGAGCTCAGAGACATTATATAACAACAAGAAAGAAAACAAATAAAAATTTCAGGATGAAGAGGCTATGTAGATAGATAGATAGGTAGATAGATAGATAATAACACTATATGAAACATTCATCAGGCTGAAGCTAGGATATAACACCACAATTTTTGCCCATACTTCACGATTTTCCTTTCAGAAAATAGACAAGATTAAAGCTTAGATACTGAAACATTGTCTAGGACTTCCACCTAGCACTTCAAATCTCTATTTCAAGTCGTTTTTAACATCAATTACCGAAATTCGAAGGAGGTGCGGAACAACATACTCTAGGTGACCAATGATTACTCGGCGCGTAATTTGAGGTCCACAGACAGTCATTTCTTGTTAAAATTCAAGAATCAATTATCTACGATGAACTACACATACAGCAGAAATCACCCTAAAACAACCTTAAAGTCACAACCTTAAAGAAAACAACCTTAAAGTCAACTTTTCATCTAGTTTTACCCCTTAAGTCATGCCAGAACAGCCAAGACTGAAGATTAAAACAAACACTTCCTGACGCATGTTCACAAACTCAAAGCCTTTAATCTTCCTAGCATGGTCGCAATGCTAGGCGCGAAAATATATGCCATTTCCTCAGCCTTCTGGCAGTCACTTCTTGGAATAGCCCGTAATTTTTACTTTTTCGGATTTAACTTTTGACGAAAAGCGAAAAAATTTCAATTTGAAAAGTGAAAAAATTTCAATTTGAATTTTTTAATATATATTTATTGATATTCCACCCCTAATTCACTTTTTTTTTCGATTAAAATTTTCATCATAATATGAATTAGAGGAGATCCATGTCCATTTGAAAACGGTCTCCATGATTCCAGCACATTGGCTTATCAAAATTCAAAAAACCGAATAGCAGATGAGTTTACAAGACGGTGGCTATCGAATGAACTAGAATATTTTGAAAATCTTGAAATCTTGAAAATCTTGAAAACTGGAAAATTGATATTATTTGAAACGTAAGTATTCAAATTTCATAACTTTTTTTTTGGTTATTGGGTTCTCAAAACAAATCTGTCCGAATTTTTGCATTATTCTAGTTTCATCGATGCTATTATAAATATTTATTTTACCAATGAAATATGAAAGCTATTATTCAAAAAGTTTGTAAGATATCATGGAGGCTACATAGGAAACTTTGTTTTAAATAAAACATGTTTAGAAATTCAAATATGGTTCAAATTATGAACAATTTACTCACCATTAGTTGGCCGTAACTTTTCAACGGCTTCGAATATTGGAAAACCAAAATTTAGAAGCTCTTTTTACACTGGTTTGGCAATAAATTTATATGATAGAAAAATCAATGTTTTCAACATTACTATTGGTGGTGAATGCCTGAAAAAAAAACCTCCTAATGAATTCTAGAAAGAAATAGTCTTCACTGATTCCAGTATGGTCCTTGAGAACCACGACCAGAAATCGATAGGAAGTGCAAGATCGGTAGCATTACGGACAAAATGGATCACTAGATATCTCAATGTAGCAAACACAAAGACAGGAGGAATGACTTTGATTTTTTCCACAAATACATGGACGTAAGAGACTTACTTTTGGAAAGTAACAGTAAATTTTCGTAAGATTTTTGTGCCTTTTGTGAAGAAATGAAGACTGTCATTAAGATAGCCACCACACCAACCATATACCACCTCTTCCCTCAAAGACTCAATTAATTCAACACGGCATAAAATGACAGTGACAGCAGACAACTGACAGGCACCAACTCCTCTGGTTATAAGACAGGATCTGAAATTAAAAAAAAAAACAATAATTCTTTACCATTCACCATAACAATACGTGTTTGCAGCTGCGCTTGACTTTGATATTGCATTTTTTTAATGTTCGATCAAAAATTGCTCCCGAAAATCAAAATCGTACCCGGAAAGTGCTTTGACCAAGAGTTTCGTCAATGAAAAACATATAACCTCCAAGTTATGTGTGAGGCGTTTTAGTTTCACTATAAATTTAGTGCCAAAGCGTAAGCGTAAAAAAGCGAAAACACTGACGAGTGACTTCTCGCAGAAAGACATCGCATCAAAGCGTTTTGAGCCCATTTTGTTCTTAAACGAAACAACGAGAACAGAATAAGAAAATGTTTACCAATACAAATAAAATTCTAATCATTTAGGTTAAATCCCATTGATCGAAAATTTGTTCGGAATGTGCATGCTGTTTTGTTATTTTTTGATCCTACTGCAATGATATATTCCACTGGTAATGTAAGAAACAGTTCCTGGACCCTTGCAACATATTCTGTAATATTTGGCGTTTTAAAGCATCTGGAAGGATTTTTGACCGACGGGGGCTACAATTCGCTTTCGTCTTCTGCTTAAAGCTGCGCGGTTTACATTGTACGGTCTTCAGGTCCTTATATAAACTGTTAGAAAGGGAGAAATTTTTCCTAGAAAAAAGGTTATCTATGAAATTAGGTTGGATCAGGCAATAGTTCATGTTCATATATTGCATTTTGCTACGTAGCTAATTTTAATGAGACTGAAGTCAACCTCAGTCCACTCCACCGTCTGCATAAACTCAGATAATTTTTCACTTTGTTAAAAAACATCCTGTTAGAAATAATTTATGTTTTGAATTGATAGCATTACAATCCTCAAACATTAAATACACAATCATATCATAGTCACTTGCACACATGATGAAAACCTTTTTGGTGTTCTTCTTTATCGCTAGCAGTTGGTTCTTTCGTTGCGTCCCTTTCATCTGCGTACATGCATAAATTCGAGCTATTTGCAAGCAATATTTTGATAAAAATTACATCAGAAATATGCCAGGAGGTTAAAACTCTTTTTGCACAATATTCACACATACGCACACGTGTGGGTATGTCTGCATGCCATCGAATAAAATATAAAAGTCAGTTGAGCGGAAAATTATTCAGTTCATATGTCAAGAGCCACTTATCTCAAAAATATTCATGAATAATTTAACGTTGGGGGTGGTAACGATGCAGAGTACATTTCTCAAGTTCTTTTCGCTTTGAAATTATGTTATTATTTAATTTTACGACTTTAAAAGATGTTAGGAAAAACATGAAATTTAGTAACTGGTGAACGAAAATTTTTAAAATAAATTATCGAATAAATATTGATTGAATTTGAACACAATATAGCCTAAAAATCAAATATTTAATACAGCAGATCAGCATAAATTTAAATTGTTTAATGAACAAATACGTTTCATAAAACTGCAATGTCTAGTTATACAACAACCAAAAAATCAAACCAAAAGTGTATATTTTAATGAAAAGAATTCAAAAAGGCTCTGAAACGCGAAACAGACAAAAGAATGGAACTCGGATGGCTTTAATTCAAATCCTAATGTAAGTTTATGCTGTTTATGCTTTTTTCCAATTTTTTTTTTGTTGGTTAGTAATTAATGTTTTGTGCAGAAACCTTTACTCCTGATGCCCGACGATAAACTTTGTGACATTGATTCAACAGATTTCTCCAAAAGGATAGACTACAATTATTCTCTATCTATTTCATAGGAGCCTCTGATATTTTTTAGTTTAATGGTAGAAATTTAGTAGAATTTACTCTAAATGGTAGGAACGCTCCTCTGTTACATTTAATTTCGGCAAGAAGCTTTTATAAAATGTCTGCAACCGGCAACTAACAGCGTTGTCTTTTCGAAGGTTCTCTTGAAAGAATTGACAACAACCTCAAACGCTGAATTTAGTTGCACTTTGTAGCAAAGTGTTCATAAGAATGGAATTTTATATATAAAAGGTCCACTTTGCTCTTGGTAATTTGAATTTGTAATTTCGCAGCACAAACATTTCTAAATCATGGGGAATTTTAATCCATACATGGTTAATGGTTGCCATAATGCTTTTTCCAGCAAACTCTTTGTTTGTTTCCTCGAATCAGTAGGTCCGGTGTTTTAGAACCGGTGTTTGTATCAACATTCTCTTTCAATATATAACTACAGCCAAAACTAGCATACATAATTACAACAGAAAATTATAATACCAATCATCGTGAGGCGCCCATCGACATGTCTTGAGTTTCACGCTCTCTGTCTTGCATCAGATCGCTTTATTTCATAAGCTGGGTATTGGTATCTCTTTCTTCACAACACCTCCTAGGATGTTAATGCTTGATCATGGTGACACAATGCAATTAGTTTTACACTGTGGTGTAAACTTACACTTATTATTTATTCATATACAAACAAACTGCCACACTGAATTCATTTTCGACTGACGAGACCAAGAAATTAGTTGAATTGAGATTGTTCATCTTTACTACATCCCTCACTCGAAGAAACACGACGGGACCTCAATCATTTCCTAAATAGCTTCAAGCTTAACATTCAGCTCTTAAACCTTATTATTATTAAAGCCATCCTACACAGCGTTGTTATTTTTTTACACAATCAGAACCCACAAGGATGATCAATGCAACAACTGTCGAAGAATGGGCCACATCGCAACAAATCGTAAACTGCAACATAAATGCGTTAGGTGCAGTTGCTTCCACATGGTGGCAACAATAGCCGAAAAACAGAAAATCAGTCTCTTAAGTGCACTTCCTGGCTCTAAAATCCTTCTGGTTGACTACAGCAACTGCCACTCTTACAAGCCATATCGCACCGCAATTTCAATCATGCCCACGATCCTTCTTAACTACTGTAACAATGTGCATACTACCAACATTATCTGTAGAAAAATAAGTTTTATTCAGCACAAAATTAAAACAACTTTCCAACCGACTTCGGAATTTCTCCAGCCAATTCGAAATAGCGAAATCCTTCATGTTTCAGCTCATAAGTGATCATGATAGAATATTCGTTTATCTAAAAAAAAGAGCAAAACCCGCACCTACTACCATTAGCGAGTATTCAAACACGGACTAGAAACTGTACGGCGCTCTCCTAAGACCAACGTTTGACAAAATTCATCTCCCTGGTATAGTGCATCTCTCCGATTTACAAATAAACCAATCAGCTGAACGCCTTACTTACTCCATTCATCTCTGTTGTAACACAATAGCCCCAACAAAATCCTCAATTACCGATCTCTAAAGCCGCTTTCATCTTCAATCTCAGACATTATCAAACGAAAAAGTAGACTTTGTCAAAAGCTGTTTTGTAACCAATTCCGTCTAATAAAATGAACAATATGTTGAGGAATAGCTTGGGTGTCTTTCGAAAGTTTCCTTCGTATCCATACGTATCTTTCTCGCATATCATTCACCGCCACTCCCTACAAAAACTCAGGCACAACCCAGACTTGGCAAAAACCTCTCCTCAAAACGCGATAAACTCGAAAATATCCCATCCTCTCATATCAAAACAAATACCTGATCATGACACTTTGCGGACTGCCCCCATACATCTACCCTTTTTACGGCTCTCGAACTTGAAAGAACGAAAGAACTCACACCTTATTTTCAACAACATTCTTGCACTTAGACGACCAAAGTCCCCACAGTCGATTTTCTTCTCAACTTCTTCGGCCTACGAACTAAGCTAATCAAGATCCTGTCTCTTCCCTTTTTCCTGTCTATATCGAAAAAGGTTACCATTTCACGCGCAATAAGAAATTCCATGGTAATGACAATATCTGCTATGTCAATTTCAAATGATCCAGAATACTGGCACCCTTTCGATCGAAACTCTTAAACCATTTCCTCTGCAATGAACACTTCCCACAGTACTCGAAAATATCCATTATACTCCCTATCTTTAAAAGAAATAAAATTATCTTCTCGCTTCGAGCTACAGATCAACATTACTTATTTCAAGCATCTGGAAATCCTTTCAAGCATCTGAAAAATGTCCATCAAATACCAAAATTTATTGTTCATTAGATACTTCCCAATTTTCAATTTGAATGCCGTCCCTATTATTTGATCAACCACACTCTACTTTGCCTGAGATCCTATATTAGCACAAATGCAACCAAGAATCTCCCAGAACTTGCCGCTGCGACATTGGATCTGTCATTCAATGTGATTCCAAGTTCATAATGGTCAACACCGACTTTCACCGACACTTTTGGATACTTCTTCTTTATGCTAGTTAATGGCGCCTACCACCAAATATATGAATATTTTGCGAGCATCCCACCAGGCTCAGTTCTTTCGACCATGCTTTTTTCGATTGTGGCGGCTGACATAATTAAAATACAGACTTTCTCAGCATTTCTCAGCGGCGATATGTTTTGTCTCACATAGACTTCTATGTTTTGTTTCACATAGACTCCCTTCACCATTCAAAGGATTAATCCAATCGGTCCTGCGAAAGATGGAAATTCTCCCGAAAAGGAAATCCGAAGCAATTCTCTTCGAAGGCAACATTCGCCTCAGTAGTAAGAACTTTCGACGAGACATTACTAGAATTCAAAATAGTCTTAAGTCCTAATTAGAATTGAATCTTATAAATTCAAATACTGCCAAAAAGCTCAGATCATATATTGAGAAATAGCGGAGAACCTTTTCCCAATTCAGGATAAAGAAATACCGAGAACAGGCGATCTGGTCTGGTATTTAGTTCATAAACGTGTAATCGTTCAGTTTTGTAATAACACATCAAATAGAAAACGAGCGCTAGGTGCTTAGACACTGTGTCAAAGCCTTGCGACGAGAATATTAAAAACATATATTCGGAATTATAGTCTTTCCACTATGGATCATTCCCTCACTTTGCATCGCCTGGAATCCCCACCGAGGTATAATTATTACCCTAATCCGCTGATAAGCGACCTAACTTAAATTAACACTCAGTCTATCACTAACTCTTAAAGTCATAACGAATTTACTAAAAGGCACTAATTTTGTGAACAAACTCCTTATTTGATGGTATTTGAAGCCAATATTCCAGATGCATTGGTGTTGTTAACCGAAATTTGATGGATATAGAGACACATGTGTGAAGGGATGCTTATTAACACTAAATTAAATTTACTCACATAAACTATTATACCAGAATAATATTATCACAAACGCATATGACTATAAAACTGGCCATCGTGATCCCTCTACTAACTAAGTTCTTTTAATTTCTACCATAAGCTCTCGGCCAGGCAAAGCTCGTTTTATTTGATCGAGAAGGTATTCGTATGTCTTTCTTTATGATGGTACTCCGGGCTGTGACTTTTTAGTAGTTACGCTCCATTGTAGAATACTCAGAGGCTCGAGTCCATATAATATATTGACTTATCATTATGTTATTTCCATGCTTGTCCATATTTTTGATAATTGCTATTGTTTAACTTTTGTAAATCTTTGAGAATGGATGAAATTTTACCATTTAACTGCTGTGTTCAGTGGGAAAAGCAAATTAATGTCCCAAGAGTAGGTTTTGATTTTGACATGTTGCTTTACTTTTATAATAGTTAGCTCTAACAAATACAATATACAAATTATATTACACGAGATTATGAAATTCAAATACACTTTTAATACGCATCCGCTCATGAAGGGAAGGTTATGCATGAACGCATCCGCTCATGAACAGAATGTTTTGTCGAACCGACTTCGTAAAATGTAAATCAGCAGTCTATTGGTCTCAGCAAATTGGAAACTGTGTTCAAATAGATTTTTTTGGTAGATAGATTGAAGATAATTTTGCCTAGTGTAGAAAAGTTCGTACATAGAACATCATTCTTTCTAAAAAGGATTCCTGTTTTTTCACTCCAATTTATTATCTTCATTGAAGATCAAACCTCTTGACTTTATGCAGCTGCTAAAATGGCGACTCATGGTAAGGAGGTTTTTGTAGCTATTCTTTCTTTCCATGGGATTGTTCCGCTGGTTTATTAGGACCCCATTAATATTTTGAAGAGTAAAGTCACTTTAGAATATTGTTGAAAACAAAATAACCCTTTAAAGCCCATCCAGACCGTGAATCGATAGTCCTGATATCCTCTAATATCCATATGCCAACGCAAATGTGTCAATGTATTGAAGTTTAACCTTTACACCCACAAAGCGGCTGAGTTACAAGGAAATTCACTTTGAACAAGTCAACACTGACAAATTTTCTTGTAACCGCATTTTCCTTTACGTCACAAATCGCATTTCCAAATCAAAACCAGCATCTTGGTAACAACGACTCTAACCCAAATATGCGTATTGGAAACGAACACAAAAGTTAGCGTCACAACCAATAAACAATCATCGAAACAAAAACAAAAGGACGCTAAGAATGCTAGTAGTATCATCACAGTATTTACAATAAGTGTATACGTAGTAAAGAATATATTCTGTATCAATTGGCAGACAGATACTACTTGAAATTCAACTGATTTGATATGCAGGCAGCAACCACTGGTTTCGCTTCGTATCTAACAAGCTCCTTCTCATGTTTAGATACGCCGCAGGCAAAGATGGATCTCTCAAGGACGTTTATTTTCACAACATAACATTTTTACTCTACCTGTTTGCAACAAACGAATGTCTCCGCAGAATAATTTACTGAAATTTTATAGGCCACTCTTTGTTTAAATAATTTAGTTAAGTTTCCGCGGAGCGTTTGAGAATTTCTTTGGGGCGGAAAAGATTTCGAACTTGATCAAACTTAAAAAAATTCGTCGTTACTTTGGAAGTTCTTACTTTTCGATTGTTGAGAGATCATTTGTGGTGGTCATTACTAATAACTCGTTGTTGTATAAAGTACCACGAAGTTTTTGACAGGATATAAAATAATTTTTTTTTTACAGGATATAACATTATTTTTGCGTCAATTACACGAAAGTTCTATAGAACTTTGTATTTTTAATAATGTTTAATTTGAACTACCGCATTCCAAACCTACTCAATTAGGTCAGCTTTAGTTTTTTCCAGGAACTTAACATTTGCCTCCATTGCCATAACATATTTCCCGGAAGGATTCAATGTTTCGATGTGTTTTCGACATTTAATCAACGAACTAACTCCACGAAACTCACCAACTCAACCGAATAATTCTAAAATTAAATTATACGGAAATAATGACGCATTAAACTCTTCCTACTAAAAACTGGAAATCCAATGCTCATCCAGCGACAATTTGGAATTTTCCGGACCCAGCGTTTGTGTTATAGCCGCCGGTCATTTTCCGATAATCCAATACTGTATGCAACTTCATAGTTATAGATGCGTTTTCAACTGTTTAGTAACCATTTAAATTTATATTACTATTTTGCAATTGTATCTCCGCTTACTCCGATTGTATCTCCGCTTACTCCGATTGTATCTAAACATACTTCACATCAATGCGATTCACATCAACACCATCCACATGTTCAGCTTATTATATTTATCCTTTTACCATCAAATAGATAGTGGTTGTTAATTTAGCTGACCAAGGCTCATAATCTGATTTCGTAAATAAATTGAACATGGATGTCATACGCTTAGCACAAATGGAGGAAATCTTTTTGATGGAAAATCAATTATTTATTACTAGTCCGTGGAATAATTACTATCGACGAGTAAATTGTCCTGGAGTAATCCATAATTGAAATGATAATTAGGTTTGAGCATTGTTGATTAACCGAAGCTCAGGTAGGTTTGTGATATCCTTTGAATAGTCTACGGAAATTTGAAGTACTCCTTGTGATGTCAGGGTTGTTATCCTTAATAATATTTCGTTTGATTTAAGGATCCAGCAGCTGTGTCTGCTTGTCGAATGAGCTCATCGGCGTAAATTCGTGTCGAAATCTAAGAACCTACAAAAAATATTTAGAATTAATTAGGGTCCTATTTGTAATCAAGTTTGTACCCTGAATTTTTTCCCCGCTAGTCAAGGATATTTATCTTTTGAAAATTGACATCCATGCATATGGAAAACGCAACGTGGGACTCGGTTAGCCTCATATAATTTTTACTGAAATTGAGTAAGATGTTTGAAACT
This sequence comes from Stratiomys singularior, assembly GCA_954870665.1. NCBI lineage: Eukaryota > Metazoa > Arthropoda > Insecta > Diptera > Stratiomyidae > Stratiomys > Stratiomys singularior. The sequence goes on from OX940877.1 coordinate 125,883,059, forward strand.
TTTAATGCATCCACTCTACACTCGTCATCCAGTCAAAACAACTTCCCTAAGGAACATTCTCCGTGAAAATCTAAATAGAGACGGTGCTAGCTTATGCATTGCTATAGTACAAAATCTTGTTTGGTTTCAACATAAACTTCACCAATCGGCGTCTAGTCTGAGTCAAATTTCAAGTCTTGGCCATTTTATAGTTTTGACCCATCCTATTTGAGTTATGAGCCGTCGATTTCACAATGAACCTCGACGATACATTTCAGACTTCCGCGGGATTTAGACTCTCTTCCGAAATTATGTCAGAGTTAACCCGAAATACTGTAGGGCGTGAATAATCGCGTTTTTGAAAAATTAGTATAAGACACGAGGTCCTTACGTGTGCTATTTTTGATAACTGCATTCTAGAGTTTAAAACTTGTTCCCTTCACGTGAAGGCTGCATGTAAATATCCTGTGCTGTCAATTATTTACAACGAAAGCCTTTCTTCTTCCCCTTCGTAGCAACACTACCTCTATCGGGCTCTATCTATGCCCGATTAGCTTGATGACTTAGTAAATGGCTTTCTGAACACTTCTACCGACCACCATATTTAATGAGCTCCACTGGAATCTCATTGATGCCTGACGCTTTATTATTCTTTTGGACTTTGATGGTGGAACAAAGTTGCCATATAAATAGAAGCTCTCCAGATATATCGATATCTAAAGGCTCCAATATTCTGGAAATTCAGAAGTTTCTTGAAATATGAAGTCCATCTTTTTTTAATCCTGCTTTCAGCAGCGATTATGTTGTCGATGTTACCTGGGCATAGCGACGTCTTGGGCCAATAACTTCGCTTCAAGCCTTTTACCACATCGATACTCCTCAATTGGTCGTCACAGTATTTTCTTTTCTTGATTCTAATTATATTATTTGCGACTCTTCTGAGATTTTCATAGCCTTCTCTCTTCGTCCTGGTTTTCCTAGCTTAATATTTTGTGTAAGTCTCAATCATTGCCAACTTTAGCGATGAAATAAACCCAGAATTTTTGTGTCGTTTGCAGACTATGAGTGGACCCGTCTTTCCTGGCGATTGGAGAATGTTTCCTTCGTTTCTTTGTCATTTTTTCCGATCATTTGTACGTTTACTAGCCAAATTATGAAGAATTCCTATTTTATAAAGATGCCTTAAAGTCAATAACATGCGACTTGAACTCTTTATCCGCAATGAAAGCCACTCCAAATTCTCGCTTTCCAGCGACTCTCCCACTTTTGAATATTGTGAGGAATTTCATATCATGAATATCACTGCAAGTCCAGTTCGTTTTCCGGATTGCCAGTATGTTCAATTTATATTGGCAAACCTGTTGCTAAGATCCTTAGCAGAACCAGGGCTACTTAGTGATTTGATATTCCAGGGTCCAATGCTCTTGTCCTTTTTTCGGTTAAGAGGTTGTTACCGTGTGTCCAATGTATTCTGAGACTCTACTGCAGGTTTCGAAAGTGGTTTTACAGGGCCTGAGAGTTGACCTTCCGTTACGCTTGCTATTTTGGCCTTGTTTGTTAAGGTTCAAATAAGGGCTCGGCTCCATGCAATAGTACTGAGTTTTTCTTCCCTTAACGTACTCAGTGACTGGTGCAACAAAAATATTAGCTACTTTTACTACTGGTGCATCAAATACTGCCAGTTTCACTACTGCTGCTACTATTATAAAAGCGAGAACTACTGTTACAAATACTACTACCACTATTGCTACTACTGGCACTACTACTAGTACTACCATTACTATTACGCCTAGCTTGTAAATATGTTTACAGTAGAGAGTCTTGGGATTCAGCATTGGACGCATGAGCCTGAATAGTTCTATGCTTGAATTATCCTGTCCCTGAATGGTCCAGTCCTTGAACCAGTCCTTTCCCTGTTGATGCTAGTTGGTATTCATTTCAGAGTCAATGTAAAAGTGTCCGTTTTGGTAATCACTACCACAAGGCAATGATTTTTCATCCATTCTTCAGGGACTGGGCTTGACCCTAGAAAGCTACCGTTAACTATATAGCACTTATGAATACAATGAGTCAGTTTATTCTTTCGAACATTTGTGTTTCAAACATCTTTCAAAATGAGACAAAACCCAGTTGTTTTTAACTATACAAATATTATTTAAAAAAGTTTATGGTTTAACAGATAAAATTACAAGTACCTTTGTTTTTTTTTTCAAAAAATAAAAATAAAACAAAAATATTCAATATAAAAATTTTTCATAAATTAGTTCTTACTAACAATGAGAAAACTTTTAGAAAACACCGACGCACGTTTTTTATGACCACGAAGTTACACTATCAATTGTTGATTTCGTAGAAAGAAAATTTTGAATAGAGTCAAGCCTCTAAAATAAATATAAAATTCTTTAAAAATAAGTGTAAAAGGGTGAGTATAAAATTCAATCGATCGATTAGTTTTGAACGTATGGTTTGACCTAGATGCTGTTCCTGGCTTCAAAGCACATGGGCAACCACCAGGTTTATGTTAATCGTAGGTGTTGATAGATGTTGCTCTATCAACAGCTCCTGGGTTCCGCGTCCACGAAGAGTTTCTGGGCACTTATGAATCTATCCAATTTTCATTAGGACCTGATGGTATAAAACGGCTTGATGCTCGCTCTTTGCGATGTACAGAGATATGATTTTGATAGTAGGAATGAAAAGGATAATTCTTTTCAGTACGGTTGATACGCATATCTTGTACCTACAAGATGTGTCTCAAAAATACCCAGGCTGGTCAAGAATGAAGAAATCTAAGAGTAATTTCGGCAAAACGGATTTATTATATTCAAAGTCCCTTTGACCTCTCTATACTGCTTTGCGAGTTCCATAAGTGTGTCAAAAGATTTATTTAAGTCATTCTTTGATATCATGTTTAGAGTGGCGGTCATCGACTTTTGGATGTCTTCAATGTTCGCAAAACGCTTTCATTTCATGGCTTAAAATAATTTTCCGAACAGAAAAAACTCACATGGTGCCAAATCAGGCGACAACGGCGAGCGGTTGATGGAAAGAATGCCATTTTTTATGAAAAAACCGGTCACAATGAGCCGTTATATTATCATATAACAAACGCAAACTTCAACATTCACGATATTCTGGCCGAATACGACGTATTCGCGAAAACAAACGCTTCAAAACACCAAAAAAAAAACAAAGCGTTAATCATTTGGCCTTGTGGAATTAACTCTTTGTGGACAATCCCCTTGGGATCGTAATAACAAATTAACATTGATTTGACTTTTTGGTCATCCGGCTGCTCCCCACCGGAACTTTGTTCGGGTTCATACTCATAACACAACGCCTCGTCATCCGTTACAATGGATTTTCAGTAGTTTGAGTCCTTTTTGTCTTGCTTAATCAAGTTTCTGCAATGTTGAATGCGAAGCAATTTTGGTCATCGGTCAGTTTGTGAAAAACGAATCGCGCACAAATCATAAATCAGCCCCAAGTGGTCCGTCCAAATGCGATGAGTCGACTCAGGGGGCATATTAAGCTTATCCATGTAACGCAATGAGGATTTTGGTTAGTTTTAAATAAATTCACGCACAAATCTAACGTTCATTTCGTTCACACCTGATCTTGATTGGCCAGAACGTTCGTCGTCATCCAACACATCCTCGCCTTATTTAAAACGTTTAAACGACTCAAAGACAGAGGTACGGGAGAAACTCTCACTACCATAAGAATTTAGTATCATTTGGTGCGTCTGCGCTGCCGTTTTACCGACTTTAAAACAGAATTTAATTTTCGACCGTTATTTAAAATTCATTTTTCAACCGATGATACAAAAGTTCTGTCACTTAGAACGAAATAACTTGGGTTCTTTCCATCTAAATGTCATGCAATTTTGATGATTTTGAATAGCGAGAAAATCTAAAAGGTGTCACTACCAGTTCTCTTTGTTCTTGACCATACCGGGAACTTTTGCGAAAGGCTTTGTAATGCATTTCAATCAATGAATAAAACTTTTTCACTCTGTCTTCGAAGTTGTTCCTACCACTGTCACTGCAGCAATTATACTGAAGATCGCCTCGTGCGTTAGAGCTTTCTTCGGAGATCAGTACAGGCCGAACTTCGTGTCGTACGGAACATGTCATGATGCAATTTATGTGTGCTCCACTCATGAAGATAACTTTTCGATGAAAAATGTACTTTTCGGCATTCTTTGAATTTCGTGTGGCGCGAGGATCACTTTGACAAGCGATTCCTTTGAATGCAAAATGGAATAAAACCTATGCTATGAAATTCGCTTTAGTTAACATTATGCAGGCGCTTTGGAGATAACTAAATTGGGTGTCTTTTTAAAAAAAATTCTTTAAATCTTTTATTCACTCTTGAAAAAATGATTTCACAGACAAAGCAAATATGTAAGGATTGATAGAAATATACTTACTTGTCATATCAATGTGAAGTATTTGATTGAGATAGACATGGCATATAAAAATTTAAAAAATTTTAAAAGTGTAGCAAAGTATTAATTGGATACAAATAAATATGTTAAGATTAATGCGATGTTTTATTGGGCGATTTTTTCAAAATTTGAAATCCGTCAAATTGGTGGGTTCCGTGTACCGAGGATTAAATTAAGAGAACGAATGGCTTGTAGTTAAATATGAGGATAGAACGGTATTGGTTTGGGATCATATGACCGCCAATGGAGTAGGAGAGTTAGTGTTAAGTGACTGTGTTATGGGGTTGTTTTTATTACCTGGACGTTTCAAAAGAGAATCTTGAAAAAATAACCGAATTCTTGGGTCTTGAAAGTGGTTCCAACTTTCACCATGATAATGATCCGAAGCAAAAAGATCAAATAGTGTGAGAATGGGCTCTAAAGTGCACACCCCGTACTCTATTGCTCCCTCAATTCCTCCAAACAAATCTGATCGAACATGTGGGGGGGGGGGGGGTTGGCCTCAAAAAATTGCTTCGAATGTACCGCATTTCCAACAAAGATCAATTCCAGGTGGAGCTTCTAGGAGGGCGGAAGAAAATGAAAAAATAAGAAGAAAAAAAGCCAGAAGTTACGCGAAAGTTGGCGTCATGAATGCCACAGAGATTGGGAAAAATCTGTTAGAGGAAAGGAATGCCAAACTGCAACGAGTTTCAAAATTTTCTCCAGAGATTTTCATCGCATTTTACCATAAATTGAACTATTGCAAAACTTTTAATGCTTATAAAAATTGCAATTTGATAAGTTCAAAAGGTGATTGATTTTCAAAAGGTTTTTTTTTGTTCAAGCTGACAAAAATCGTTGCTTTATGTTAACTACTAATTAAACAAGTATGTGTATTACGAAGAAGGTTTTACTAACATTTTTGAATTCCTGGTTATAGAAGCACTTCTTTATAACAAAAGGTGCAGGCTAAGTGTTCCAAAACTCCTACTTCCAATTTCATAGTGTGACATGTTCAAGTTTCGGTTCACGATCGAAGAATGCCTTTTGCTTCCCCACTACAATCCGTTTATAGTTTTTCCCTAATGAAAATCAAAATGAGAATTCGCATATTCGCCATCTAATCAACGTTTGCTTATTTGATACTATCCATCAAAATAATATGTTAAATACTTATAAATTATAATGGAAACGCATTCAAAACCTTCAATTTCGGGCCAAAAATATTTCTGTAGTTAATTTTCCTTATCAAAGTATCCACTGGAAAACAAGAATCCGTATTTTTATTTCAAAAACACTTGCGTATGTTCACATATGGCTGTTTGCAGAATTTAATAATAAACCGAAAAATATTATGCGTCTTAAATCGATTTATGAAGCTGGACACAAGGTTGAATGATTGGTTAAAAACCGAAAGATTTCACTTTTGGGAGTTTCACTCTTTCTTCCGTTCTTATTGAAACTTTTTGAAGTATTTATGATGGTTTTTGTGGCCACCTATCCTTAAATTGAAAGAGTTGGAAGTTTTCAAATTGACATTCCGATAAAATGGGATTAGCACACACGTGCTATACGTCCTAACAATTGAACAATGGACACGAATATACACAAAATGCGAATGTCCTAATCGAAAATATGGGTGAATATCTGAGGAACCTTTTTCACATGGGACCCACTAATCATTCATAAAATATTATCATATAGTAAAATATCCCAAAAGTCATATTTTTGGAAAGGTTTTCCTAGTAGAGATACAAACATGTGTTTCTTATGTGCTACAAAAACTGTACAATCAGTTATTTGTGTTTGCCACCAATGTGAGACAGAATATCAAAAGAGTAAAGTCACATTTCTGGCAATGTAATATTTAAAAGGATGTCTTCATACATCATGGCCCCATCTGGCACTTATACTATGAAATGGAGCATTTATGATATGTTTCTACGGTTCTTTGGTTGGATATTTTTTTTTTTAGGTTGATATGTTTTCTGATTTGTTTGTTATGTTAAAATGTTTGTTTGGGTTTGAATGATTTTATTTTGATTTTTGAATGAGCAAAGAATTCAGGAAAAATATTGAACATTTAATTATTCAAGCATAATTTTCGGTGTTAAAGCTATACATGAATAATTGATTTATTCATGTTTACACCACTCTTCCTCTTATTTCTTTTCATAATTAAATTTTTCCCTATTTACTTGCTATAGAAATCGTACTTAAGCATTGAATTTACTACAATATTCTGCTCCAATAATTATTAAAAGTAACATTTAGCTCTAACACTTCAAACAAAGTCCCGATCCGACAGTATTCAACCATAATAAGTAGACTTTTATTTGGCATAGTAAATTTTATCTCAAATTACTCGTTTCAACTCTTATGCACACAGTCGCAATACAAATATAAGTCGTCTTGTACTTTTTCTATCTCTGTTTGATAGAAGTCATCCGCGAATATTAGAGCTATATGTAGCTGAGCTGTGGCTACGACCTACAATCTACAGTCTACAATCTCTAGTAGGATTGCATCAACTAGAGGCTACTTTTGGCAGGCTTAAAAGGTTTGCACTTAGTTAAGTATATATCCCTTTATGGTGGTTAAATTTGATAGTTATTCAATATTGAAGACAATCCTCGTATGTTAGTATAAATAATAAACCCGAAAGGACAGTAACAACTACGCTAATTAAAAGCTGATCATAAATAACACAGGACAAAACATTTTTCTGCCTTAGTTCACAGTTTTTTTATACCTTAGAGGCTTAGTGGGTTAGTGAAGGTATGTAGGTGAAAAAAAAATTCAAACGACCATTAACACTTTTTTCTTTTGAAAAAATGTTACTCGCTTTTGATGGAAATTTAAATCTCACTTTTGGAAATCATATTTCGGAAAATTATTCTGGAGTTTTTTTGGTCGTTTTTGCAACAAAAATTTGCAACAATTTCCTCGATTGAAGTTTTGCTCGTGTTCGTTGCTCATTGCACCTGAGTTTTCCGAGAAAAAGTCGAGATCTTAGGGCTTTGTTATCCGGTAGAAACCTGTCAACAATCTCGTCATAGGTTGCAGACTTCTCAGAATAGAAGTAGAAAGTAGAAAAGTAGAATTTCGTCCCTTCAACAAAAGATAGCCCCATATTATTTTCCTCTGTGTTTAATTTGAAAAAATTTCTGAGATTCTCAATGATAATTTCTATAACTGGGCCAGCAAAAATCTTTCTTTCAATTTAGTTCCACTCTGTCTAGGAGATGGAGATTTTACATCCACAAAATCACACAAAAAAAAAAAATGATGAGGCCTTATATTATGTGCAGCGGCAGCACATAATATTGTTCAGTTGTACTTTATGGGTTTCAGGAACATCCCGTTGTCAAAAAATGAAATTGATCAATCCTTTTTATGTAGTGTTGATTTCTAACTTAACTGTCCCACTCGTATAAAAACAAGAGGAATTTGTTTTGCCTGTTTGCAACCCCAACAATATTCCAACAACTTCAGGATCCGAGAATATTTATGTTTATTTATATAAATATATTTCAAACAATAACGGTTATACTGGATTTTTACGAATATTTTCCCAAATATTTTATATTTTCTTATGTTCCATTTATGTGGACGCCATGGTACACTTTAAAGACCACTCCTGTTATGCAGAAAGGCTGGTTGCAATCATAGTTTTGAAAATTCAATGAAAAGCATCAAATAATTTGGTGAATAGTCGTACCCAAATTAATTCATAAGCACTGCTCATTATTGCAATATCTAGGACCACTTTCTTCTACGAAAGAGTCTACAAATTAGAGTGAAGTAAATTCCGCGTTTTAAGTCTTGATCCTAAGTCTTGAAATTTTACGTCTCTGACTAAATATTTAGTTGATCCTGATGTCAAAACCGTGGTTAATTTTCATCATTTCAAAATCTTGTAACGTAGAAGTGGTCTGAGTTGTACAATGTGATTCGATGTCCTTTATCTTATCCTCTGCATCTTTTCTCTTCATTGAATGTTACGTTGGTGGGATCTGTTTAGTATGAGGCAGGTTTCATGTTGCCGTTTCCACGCCAGGATACCAAATTTCATTTTTTGTATTGAAAGAATATCTTTTCAGTTTCTTTAAACAGAAATAGAACCGCATCAGATGATCTTTCTGTTCCCTCCAAATGTGAAGTTAAGAAAATGGCATTGTTGGGAGCCATTAGACTATTCTCTTGAATAGCGTACACCCCTTACCAAAATAATGTTTTTGTACCCAAAGATTTTAATATTGTTTGCAATGTTTCAACTGAAATACAAATTGTAAATGTTATTTAGTAGCAGCATAAGTCGTTCTCGATTTGAACTTGAAGTAAATTCTCCTGAAATACAACAGATTGTTTTAAGCACTCTCGACTTAGATTGTAATAGATATATGAAGAAATATAATATAAAAGAGACGATAATTCAAAGATTATTGACAAATTCTATTTTAACACAATTTTTTTATAAATGTTTGAACTTCTAATTTGTATTAACAACAAGGTTTTATCGTCGACTTTTTCCTCTTTCCTCGTTAACTCTGTGTCTATTTCTATCAATCAATTGGTCGATCACTGGTCCATCTATCGGCTACAATCCAAATTACTACTCGAAAAATTTTACGAGTGATCCACGGTAAAATTTGAATTCAAGAAATACCATTCTTTTAAATATATGTATCCGACTTTCCTAATTCAAAAACGTTGTCTAAAATAAGCACATTTCTTTGACACATCACTCAAGAAAGAACACCTTTGCCTGCAGTAGTTGCTTTCACAATGTTCCATGTCGTAAAAATATTATATATCGCGTTGAAATGTCAGGGAATCTAGTGTCCTCACAAGTACCAGCCTTAGTTTTGGTATTGTAGCCTATAAAGACGACTTATTTTGACATACCTTCAAAATTCATGTCAGATTTGCATGCTTAATTTAACCAGATATTACCATGTAACCGATTGTTCTTATTATTTTTCTGTTAAACGTAAGAGGTACCAAAAATGTACAATTGGAGTATTTGCAAAAAAATCAGGTTGATCATAATAGTTGTTAATTGCGTACCTAACTATCCACTGTTTGTCAGTAGACATCTCCAGCAGTAAGAGCTCACATATTAAACATGTAAGCTGACATAGCATCAAGAGCTGGCATAGATTTTGACATGTCCAAAACTATATGAACCAAGCTTAAGCCTATGGTAAACAAACCGTTCAACACATTAGTGATTTTGTCTTGGCGTGAAGGAACACCGGTAACTCTCGAGAAAAACCCTCAGAAACCCTCAACCATATTGTTCTCTAAATATTGCGCCCTCAGCTGTTCAGTTGTTCTACTCATATAAGGATATAGAAAAAACGGAAAGGCTCGTGAAACTCGTGGATTGGCTCAAATGATCATCACTTCAGCCCCCTAAATGTTTAAAAGAAACATTGAATAAAACAAGGATAGCAAAGAGCAATATTTGAAATGGTTCAAGTGCAGCCATTTTTTCGGAATAAAGTGGCATGGCCATCAAGAAACCTGAGGACCTTGTTCCCTATCTAGTAAAGAACCATTTTTTTAAAAAAGGAATAAAATCACAGAAAATTAATTTAAGCATTGGCCGACATGTATAAAATTGAATACCAATTTGACAATGGGGCCAAAATGGCTAGAAAAGACTGGTCTTCTGAATTTTTGAAGGGATGTTCAAATTTTGCTTTGAGGCAGACTTATTATACTAGAATTGCAGGAGCTCTTATCACTAATTACGGCTCTAATTTTGTCTAAATCGATCGCTTTCATTCAAACTTGAGACAGTTTCAAAAAAGGTATCGCTGTCTCCCAAGCAAACCTCGAAGAAAACTCTCTGAGCAAAAATAAGTGTTAATAAAATAAATTCTGGAGAACATGGTCCAACAAAAATAGTTATTAGTTGCATAAGTGCAGATCAAACTTTGATATGCCAGCATTTGTTTCCCTAGTAAAAGGCTAAAGGGTGAACTTATGGCGGGAATAGATGATAGCATTAGAATGAACTCGGAATAGCAATGGCTGCAACATTTTGAATGAGGTGTTCTTTTACTAAGGGAAATCTTATGTTTTCCATTATTGACAATCGTTCAAGCCATGTTAAGTTTTGAGCTGCTTCGTTCCTCACAAGGCATCATATTCTCATACTGACACTGTCAGATAACAGCAGTCACAGATTACAACCCGGTTGGGAGATGAATGCTATTTAAGCCCTGAGTGTCGGACTATCAGTGGCACACAGCAACTGAACTACCGACTAAACACTTCCCTTGCCAAACCGGGAACCTAGTCTGGCACTGTTTGTCACATTACTTCGGATTAGAGAGATGGACAAAAGGAGAGGGATTACTGAGAGAGTGATCCCTCTTCCCTCTGCGCCGACAAACGATTGACGATGCCCTTCTTTATAGTGAGAACTGCCCGAGCGTAGTGCGACACACAGTTCCATTTGTCCTTAGACACCAGCATCTTTACCACCAGGATATCTGGAGAGATCTCCCCTATTCTCTCCCTGGAATGTAAATGCTGTCTCTCCCACCGTTTGCAAGTGAAGAAGGTGTGGCAAGCATCATCCGCAATCCCCGGGCAAAACAGGCACTTAGGAGACCGTGACTATCCCGTTACAACCCTTATACATAGTCTTAAACACGCTCTTTTCAATCCTCTTAAGCAGTCACTGCACGCAATGGACACTAATAGATAGATGGCAAAGCATCCTAGCAGATACTTAAATTTTAAGCTTACACTACTAATGGTGCATCAATTGTCACTAAATGGTTAGCGTAACACTTATCCTTAACGCTGCGCCAAAAAGTCCAACGGAATCAAATCGCAGGGCTGATTATGCGATTCTCGAAAGCAGTGCGCAAAAATCGATTGTTACATTAGCTATATTGCACATTGCTCCTTCCTCCTTAGTCGAAACTAAATGACGTCTTTGTCTTCCTCTTTAACTTTGGCAAGGAAGACTTTGCCTCTTATGGCGCGATAGAGAACGGCCTCAGCGGCCTCATTTCTCTTCGTAAATGAGCAATTAAACGAAATCTCCAAGCGGGTCTTCAGTATATTGAACGAGCGCAAGAGTGCGTGAAATATCCAATTATTGAGCACGATGACGAGTTGATGTTGATCGTTGTTCACGCATAGTTTCGACCGAGGAAACTGGGCCATTATGGACATGAGTTTTTTTATCCAACATCGACTCAATTTCTTGAACTCGCTTCTGACACATCCTTTTTATGAAATTTTTTTCGTGAATTTCTTACAGTTTGAGTAGAAGACTCAACACTTTGGGATTAGTTTTTTTTATGTTTGTTTGAACAACATTTTTCAAGCATAATGCGACCTATTTCATAAATGTCAAACTTAAAACTAAAATTCTGTCATGTCGAAGATGTCACTATACCTTCCAACCTGAAAATATAATCCCAATTCTACACATTAGATGGCCAGCCTTGAACAAAAGGGTAATTGAAAAAGTAATTAAAAATAATTAATCAAGTTACTACAGTATTTGACAATTGGTACTGGAGGAAATGCAACTTGAGCTTTTAGAGCTATCGGAATAGATCCCTTTGATACCAATCTGTTCACTGAAACAGATTTTGTACTATCCTCTGTTACTGATATTATATCCCCCTTCAACTTACCACCACAAAGCCATAACCGTAACCCACCACATGCCATAACCTGCAACTTTTGCCTGGCCAACAAAAGAAGGAAACTTACATATTAATTATAAAAAGGAGAATCAGCCGCGATTGTGTGTGTGCAATGTGTCAGAGATTAACAGACAACTACGTCAGACATTATTTTAATTTAATCGCATGAAGTCAAGATAATCTTCAATAAATCTTGATTTTAATCAAGATAAGTTCATAACCAATGGCAACACACGTCCAAAAATGGTGCCAAAATTCGAGTGAATGCGAAATAATTACGGATCTTCTATTTGATAATATTGGGAGAAAAACAAAAATATGAAACCTAAAATCAAAAAACAAAAAATACCATTTAAAAAATAGAAAATCAAGGGTTTAGAAAAAGCAAAAGTGCCTAACAGTAAGGGAAAAAATCTTCAGACCAAGAGTTCTCTTTTTCGGTATGCCGTTGAGGACCTCCTACAGAAGAGTGTATTGAATGCAATAAATGCAAATCATAGTGGCACAAAAACTCGACAAATATGCGACTAACATTTTCACGTGTGACCTATGTCTTCTCTTCTTAGAACAAGAGCTCCTCTATGGCCTTCACTTCCTGCAACAAGTTCCTCCAACTGTCTTGGTCCTTTCCCGCGTTCTCCGCAAATTTCGAAATCCGAGCAGCGATAGACTATCTTCGTTAACAGGCCTTTGTCTTAAGGATTAAGTTTTGAGTGTCAATTTGGATTTATAACGCTGCGGATACTTTTGCACCGATGCAAGTAAGTATCCGCAGATTATGCACTTACGAAAAAAGGTGCGACTAAAGTTGTAAGTGGATTAATTTTTTTCGCATTCTACAAATAAGGGTTTTTGTTAGTTTGCGATACGAATAAGGATTTCTGTACTGTAAGAACAAGGATTTCGTCAGTTTCTACTGACTATACGAAACAAGGGTTTTTCTCAGTTTCAGCATATAAACGCTTGATCATTTTGGCAATTGACGGCCTAAATGACTTTATTGTATTATTTTTTGGGACAAACCTTTTATATGCTTGCAGAAATAAATCTTTTGGATAAGTTTTTTGTAACTATCCAAATGCGAAAAATGAGGAAAAAATTCATTTTCACAGAAGAAAGAGACAAAAGCTGAAAAGGAAGTTGATGTAGACAGAACATTGAGTATGATGTTGACTGAATTCTCCTTAGGACGCATTAAATGATGGTCAAGTTTGACAGCGAACGCGGCCAGATAGCCATTTTTCTTAGTTGCTTTACGAATTGATGACCACTTCGATAAAATTAAGCTGAAATCTCGAGTAATTGATGTAGAGAAGTATCTCTGCAAGGGAATGTTTATCAAAGTAATCAATACCTCCGAAGCTGCAGGGGGCAGTGTAACTTCTTCTTCCACAACCTCGTGAACATTAACAGCCTGCATGGAATTCGCAACCACCCACTTTTAGAACAAAACTTTTTTGAACCTGTCTAAACTTCATATGAATTTTTGATTGGATGACTTATATTTGTAAGTTAGTCTGTTCCCAAACTTAAATATCTGACACATACTAGAACCCATTCAAAATGTGTATTATGAACCCAATAAAAACCTACTGTGTTATTTTTTTTTGAATTCGTATGGCGAACCTCCTAGATCAGCAGCAATTAAAACGAATAGCCCACCTGGAGTCATGCATCACTGTAAGCCCAAGAATAGTTTCGAAAATTTAAAACCGGAGAAAGCAGCACAAAGGAAAAGCCGTGTTCATGACATAAGCACGATTTAATTTTCACAATGACTTTCTTAAAAAAGTGTGAAGATTACAGCCGAAGGAAACGGCGTAACCTTGAATTAATGGACTAACAGGGGTATACCACAAAGCGGCATAGTATCATCATACTTGCCTGGATACTCACAGTTAACCAAATAGTGGAAGATCTCAACGGGAAGGGTTTCAAAACGATAGCGTACGCTGATGATATCGTTATACTGATAAGTGGAAAGTTCCCGGAAACCAGGTCGGACTTGATCCAGACCGCACTCTTACATCTTTTTGAGTGGGCGAAGTTAAAGGGACTGCGCATTAATGCCGAAAAAACGGAGCTTATGCTATACACAAAGCGCCGTAAACCGGAGAAATTTTCGCCCCCCACCATTGACGGAAAACATATCAGTTTAGTAAACAAGGTGAAATACTTAGGAGTAACCTTGGAAAGTAAGCTAACTTGGACTCCACACATAGGAGGAGTCAGACAGAGAGCTACAGCGGCGCTCTTCATAATGAAAAGACTAGTGGGGAAAACCTGGAGAATAAAATAAAATCGCCCACTGAATCTACACAACAGTAGTGAGGCCAATAACCACCTACGGGGCATTGGTTTGGTGGCAGGCATTACAAAAGACAACCATTGCAAAAGAAGTAGAGAAGATCCAGCCGCTAGGACTACGCCAACTGCTGCAATGGAGATAATACTTAATCTCATGCGACTCAACGAATTCATCTTCAGAGAGGCATAACTTGCAAGCATCAGATTAAAATCCACATATGGGTTATCTAACCATCCACAAACGGGGCACGTATGCATTTTGGAAAGAATGGAGAGAATGCCCTGCAAATAAAAGGTAGCTGGATAGAATTCAACCAATAGTGGACACAACACAACTGGTGCATGATTGTAGGCAGGCTCTCAAAGCCGCAACAACCCGAGTAAATGTAAAACTGACATGGGTCCCTGGACACAGCGGTGTAGAGGGAAACGAAAGAGCGGGTGAGCTAGCGAGAGCTGGATCACCAAAATGCCACTAGAATAGGCACAATTAGAGTGCCACTAGCAACGGTAAACTAGACGAAAGGAATTAGACGAAATCCTCTGGAGAGAGACAGATACGGTTTGGAATGACAGGAACGGCTGCAGGAAAAGCCGAGCTCTTTGGCGTCACTCTAATCAAACAGGAAAAAAACCGAAATGGCGTTAGATCATTGGTGGCAGTATTAACGGGCCACAATCTTCTAGGTCAACACGCCAAACGAATAGGAATCCAAACGGATAACACCTGCCAAGCTTGCGGCGAGGAGGAAGAAAGTACAGAAAACTTCCATCTAGATTGACTGAGTCTGGCCAACAAACACCTTACTCGGCTGAGGTGTACTGGCGTAACAGAATTGGAACACTTGGCGACCACAGAACTGGGGGAACTCCTTGGCTTTTGTACGACGACGGGATGCACCATCTATAAACAATAGTGTTACACATGGGGGACTAAGGACCGATTCTGGCCTATGCTATTTTCCAGCAAGTGGATCCCAGTACAAATAATAATAATAAATAATTCTTAAAAAAGTGTGGAGTCACACCCTCAACGGACATTAGACCAGATGGCGGAAAGCATGAATTCAACTCATGGAACAATTTTTTGTCTTTAGAAGCCCCTTAGAACCAATTTTCAGCAGCGAATAAGCATATTCACTTCCTTTTCATGGTACTAAGAAATAGAGCCATTTTTAAAAGCGGATTGTTTATCATAATATGTGAAGAAAAAGGCAGTGGACTGAAACATATGAAGTAACTTTCAACATAGCAATTTTCTTTGCTTCATTCTGCTTTCTCCCCGAGGATCACGGGAGAAAGTTCCGAAAACAAAACGTCGGAACACGATGTTTTCTTTTCTTAATTAACTTAAAAATTAACTTAAATAATTTAGCGTTGAAATGCACCTTTCTACAACATCAGAATCAAAAAGCTACCCGTTAATTGTTGAGAAATTCTAACATATTGTTTTTAAAAATGTCGAATTGCGTTTTTTCCCCTATATAAAAAATTTTCCAATTATGCGCATGAACTTTTGGGCAGACTTCATATAATGTTTCTACTGAACGCGCTCATATAAGAGGCAAAGCCGAAAAGACACAACCACAAATGTTCTAGCCTGTCTGCACTTTAATTTTCTATTCACTGTTGAATCCAATTTACCGAACTCTAGTCGGTCATTTAGTTTTATCAATTGAGTTCATCGCGTTGCCATAACTTAAATTTCATAGTAGATCACCAGCTAGTCTCAACCATTAGAGAGAGAAATAAAATCATCAAACAGCCAGTGAAGGTGAACTTATGTACGATTCACACTTGGAAAATCGATAAAAGATAGGCGAAGAGAAGGTAATAGTTAAGTTCATTCTTCAGCCTACCCAAAAATTGTTGTTTTTCAGTATGTGTATTGTTTACAAGGCAACAGTAGCGCAAATATAGTTTAGCAAAACTGATATCAAAATATTAACTAAATACCAACATAAAGACAATGAATCCACCAATTTGAAATTCAAAACTCTTAAAAATTTAAAAATTCAGCAGTTGTCTAAGGACATACATTCCTTTTTTATTGGCTCAAACGTTTTCATCTAAATTTTTGTGAATGATGTGCTCGCTCCATCAAATATAAAAATATTTCTCCCAGAAGCTCCTTCACACATCCAAACGCATCCCGAACACGAGAACGGAAAATTTATCCGTATCAAGGATGGTTAGGATGAAAGGAAAATCATTCCGAGTCCAAATATCTTTACTTCCCAAATATCTTGGAAACTAAGACAAACCGAGCAATGACATTCAGAAAATATTTCTCTATGGACCCGAAGAGGCAAACAGAATGTGTGAAATTTGAGGACCGCAATTTCGGTATCTCACCCAGGAAGCAATTTTCTTTATCCACTTTACATGTCCTCGCATTTTTGTCAGTATACTATAGAGCTGTGACTACACTTCACGTACACCGATAATAGGGTAAAGTATCCTGGGATAAATCTCATAATATTTAAGCAGGAAAAAGTGATTATATATTTATTTTTAGCTGCAAGGACATGTGTGGAAAGGATTTCATACAATTTTCAAAAGTTGGCTGCGGGCGAGATAGGCGTTGTGTTTAAATTTGCCCGTTTCATGGAATTATTTGGACGTTAACGTTGTCCAAGGCATCAGTCTGTCTCCTACCTTGCCAACCCCACCTGAAGTAGTCAGCATCCTTCCAACTTCCATGTTTGTCAGGTGTATTCGTATACCTGATCGGGCACATACATATTTTTCTGTATTTTCATAGACATGCATTATTATTTGATATAGCCTCACATGAAACTTTTATTATCCTGTAGGGCATCCCGGAATAAAGTAGAGAACTGAATATATACCAAGTTAAGAGTAAAATAGAGGCTCGTAAAAAGTAGCATAGAGAGTACCTGCTGACGTGATTTATTTGGATCACAAAAACATTGAATATATTTTGTTCGACTTTTTTGTTGTCATTGTCCTTGGGTTGGGGAGCAGAAATTAAAATCGATCGATTTGATTGTTGAATTTAATTCTATCATTCAATGAAAAGTTGAAAATTGGATATGAAATGTATTTAATGTTTGACAACAAAAAAGGACAGCAAATGCGTTAACTTGGGTACGTACATGAAAAGAAGTATAAAAAAACACATTCGTAATAGATTAAGAACGATGCGTTCGTGCTATTTTCGAAATATATTTGGAAATAAGTCAATTTTGCTATTGAGGAGGAATACTTTCGTGCGTGTGGAAAGAGAATAGACAGGTGTTAGGCATATTCTTGCTTAGTTTAGGAGTGATTATTAGTGTTAATATAAACAGATTTTAAGAGATTACTTTGATGATTATTACATAGCACTTGTCGATAATAAATTTTTACAGAGATTCGGGCTTGTTCAAGAAATTTCCTTTATCCTTAAATAGGAATAAGGGCGAAACAGATTGATTTTCAGTCTATTCTGGCTATTATTTGCTAATCCCAGAAAAAGTGTCAAAAATTATCAGTTTTTCATCTAATCGATGCAGAGTCTATTTACGATAACTTAGTTACAATTTATTTGTGATGCGAAAGCAACGCTCATTTCCCAACGTAAAGAGCGAGCGGCATAGGACGGGTGCTAGCGCAGAGATATAGTGAAGATATTTCAACTTTAGTAACAAAGAGTCACTATACGTGAGAACAAATTGCGTTCTCCGCACGCGCCTATTACAAAAACTCTCGATCTCATGTGACTGTCATCTATCTGTCATTGATGTTCAAGTTGCATCAAATTTTGCATTAGGATATGAAATTTCATGCGTATAAAACTCAATTCATTCACGGATTGAAAGGAAGGCTCTTTGAAACAAAATTAATTTTTGAAAATTTTGACGTCTTGTTTACCTTCAGTCACAATATTTTGACGGACAAAGCTCATTTCCCCGTAAATGGTTTATGCAGCCAAAAAATTATCGATATCCAGCAAATATTTTGAATATATTCTACAATACGTGTTTTTCCTTGCATGGGACATGTGGATATAGGTTAAATGTGTCTGACATGTGTCAAAATTGGCAATTCTGAGACATTTGCATTTAGTAAACTGAGTTAACGTTCGCCCAATATTTTCTTAGTTTGGAAATTTATTTTCCAATTGAGAATTGTTTCGCGAAAATTATAGAGCTGTTCCTTCATGTTATGAACGACATAGTCGTCCTTCTTAGGCAGCTTTTCAGCTATTACAGCTGTCAGTCACAAGCTTTGTCGCCGTCATAATTTAATGTGTTGCCACCATTGATCTTTGTTTAAATTATTACAAGATTCATTCCATTAAAGAATAAAGGCGTATTTTTTATCTTTTGCGTCTTTCGTCCGGGATATTTGGATTTAAATTTGATTGGGCTCATAATCAATTGAAAATCGATCCAACTTATTATTGTTGAACTTTATACAGCATAAAAGCTCATTTTTGGTTAACTCAATGTGTTGACATGCAAAATTGCCCTATATAGAGTTATACCGGTTCACACTGCCAATGGTGGAATCAGCCCATATTCCGATCGGCGTGTGAAAGGATCTGCCATTACGGTAAATATTCAACGTTGTCGGACAGTGTCCAATGAATTTGTCAGTAAGACTTTCAAACGTCACTAAGACAAGCGTGATTGATCAAGATGATTAAGTAAGATACGCAACATGGAGACACTAGTATATCACGAAATGATCGAATTTAATAGCTATCAAAAGTGAGCAACTTGACGCTTCAACGTTATTTTTTTCAGCGGTATGTCAAGCCCTTGTTTTATAATAACTACTCAAAAATATTGAAATCAATGCAGGAACGTATTCGCTGTGCTTAGTCGAAAGAAAATCAGTGTCATAGGCGTTCCTCCAGAAACGATAAATTTTGACCTACATAACCAAATAGTAGCCGGACCACAACTGCCGAATAATGTAAAAGATCCCATAGATTATTTTAAATTATACCTTACAGATGAACTCGTAAAGAACATTGGTAAAGAAACGAACAATTATGCCAAGGAAGAAATTAGAAATAAACAACTTTCACGGAACAACTTTCAACATTGCCCTTATTCGAAACATGGTATTAGTTCAACTGCCAAAGATGCAAAAATACTGGTCTACTGCTTCCAGTCGCAGAATTTCTTTCTTTCCGGAAACATTCATTAGGCCCAGATTTATGCAAATTTTCTGGATGCCTCATTTGGCGAAACTCACACAAAGGAACGCGACGCTCAGAACTCGTATCCAAAAGGTCAACAATTATGAATAATACATAGACGCCAAATTTAGACAGTTATTCATACCGTATGAAGCAGGCGCTGTCGGCGAATCTGTCGTAAAATTCAATCGCAAAATTGCATTTATTACTTATAATCCAAACAAGCCATCGAAATGGGGTATAAGCATATATGGGCTGGCGGATTCAAAAACTGGATGTTTATTTACAATACTTTCGTATTATGGCAGCATAAAATCCAACAATATTCTCCGGCCTGATCTTCCAGTAACAACCAGGATTCCACTTCACTTATATCAGACGCTGTTAGACAGAATTTCTAGTGCAAAAGGATACCACATGTATACAGACAGGTACTACACCAGCATTCTCTTAGCAGAAGAATTGCTAAAGATGAATTGTCATCTTACTGGCATTATAAAAGTTAACATAACAACATAAAGGCGTACCTAAAGAAGAAAAAACCAAAGTCTTAAACAAGAAAAACAGTTGCATATAGAAAGAATAGAACTACGCTTCTTGTGTGGAAAGATAAAAGGATAATCACAATGCTGACTAATTATTACAGCACAAAAATACAATCTACCCGCAGAATATGGCGTGGTAAGGATGTTGTAACAGTAAATAAGCCTGAAATGGTATTACAATATACACCAAATATGGGTGGTGTGGATCAGTACGCTTCGACGTACTGTTTTCTACGCAAGCCTCTGAAATGGTGGAGGAAACTATTTTTCGGGGGTTAGAGATGTGTGTGATTTATTCATACATTATGTACCGCATCTCAGAGGAAACAAATAATCAAAGTCCAATGACGCATTAAAAGTTCGTCAAGACACTCATTGACCAGCTCCGTGGTGATTTTTGTGAGTCGAGAATGCGTTCATCCACATCTTCTGTAGAAAGTAGATAAGATAACAAACTACATATTCCCGATGTGGAACAAAAAAAAAAAGGATTGCACTGTCTGTTCTAGAGACAATAACGCATTCTCATAATACTGGACATAATCTAAGTCCAATGTCATTAGAATCCGTTGCTTAGTTGCAAAACTATACTAAATAATACGAGGCTTTGTAAATGCACGTTTCTGCCACGAAGGGGCGCGGAGTAGCTGGTATCCAACATCCAGAATGGTCTGGATTGCAAACGGTCAATTGTAAAATGGGATTGAATTTACAACAACAAATAAATAAATATTCAAAGTAGTCTTACTTCATTTGACAGGTGTCAAGTTTTTAAAAGAAAACTTCTTATATAATGCTTCAAGCTGCCTTCCTTACACTGCAGATTCCTTGCTCCCATGAAAGAGGGCAATTAACTAATGATAGTTATAGTAACGTTATTATTTGAACCTGAACGCATTATAATAGCTCGGTTACAATGACAAGGATAAAAAGGATTATGCATTTACCAAGTGAGATGTCAAGTTTGACACATGAGCTCTTAAATAATGCACACTTAAGTGATACTTGAACATTTCCTTTTACTCCGAATTAATGATTAGCAGTTTCCACGACACTATTCCTGTCTTTGAATTGAATTCGTGTTGAGAAGTCGATAATATCATCGTCAATTCAAATTAACATTAAGTGGCGTATGAAGGAGCACATAATTTACATTTCTAATCAATGTCGGGCACACGTATCCCTTCCAGGCATGCTGAAATAATGACTGGGAGCAATGAATCCTAATTTCAAGTGAATGAACATACACATTCAAGCCTGGGACTTGATGATCAAGTTACTTCCATAATTAAAGTTGGATAAACCTGAACAGAATGGCGTGTTTGGCCTCTTCTTGACGCAAATAACCATCTGAAATGTTATTTTGGGGCATTGGTTTAGCTAATGACTTGCTAAACTAGTTCTCCAAAAGTTCTAGATGAGATGAAAACTTTCCCAAGTGGCTTTTCGTACAAACTCGGATAATGTCTCATTGCGAGAATGGACCCTTTTTTGTGAGAGTAGAACTTCAAAGGCTAGCGCAAAGGACTTGTTTATTCGAATAGAATGTTGAGTGTTTTAACAGGAATCAAAGATTATGATCCGGTTGCTGGTCGTAAACAGATTACAAAATTAGATTCGAAGAAGATTTTCCTAAGAAAGGATATTGTATAAGGTTGAAAACGAGTAAATTCTGCAACGGAATAAACAGACAAACTCAAAATGCAACAGTGTGTAATTCAACCATAAAATTCAGCATGTTTCCTGCAGGAAATTAGCTTGTAAATAGTTCTCATTCAATTCCAAATGCTACCTGGCAATACTACACTAACACCTTCCTCACGAAATCAATAATGAAGGAATTTCGCTTTATGATTCTGTAAATTACTTAAGAATAATAAAGTGAGCAATTGGCTTTCATTCGCAGAACAAAAGCTAACAATGCAACGTTAACTTGTTTCGCAAATTCCCATTAGAGTTCCTGTCGAACCCTTTCAGTCAAACGTATTCGCACACATGTACACATATTCACCGAGAAATACTTTCGCAATCGTCCATCGGATAAGGCGCCATTTCAATGAATCGCTTTCACATATGGATTCATTCATACCTTTCGGCAACTATACTCTAACAAAACCTTTATACAAGCACAATACAATTTACATATCTTTAGCTTTGCAAATGGATAACTGGCGAATGGACAAAGCGTGCGAATAGGGTGGAAAATTGGAATTCAAAGAAATATCACGTACAATACGGTTGGGTTGTGAAGCTCCTGTAAAAGGTGATATTGTATGATTGCGTTGAAAACAAATGAGTACCTTGAGGGTGCGTAAGGAGAATAAAAGATGAAAGCTATTAACAATTGAAAAAGCAAAAGGAAATACGCCCTTACAACACGATTCCAGAAGGTCCTAGAAGAATGGATACCTTAATACGAAAATGTGTAGAAACATGAAATTATCTTATTACGTTGCAAATTATTCAGTTTACGATGAGTTTAGGGTGGAACACATCAAAGAAGAGCTTCAAACTAGCAAACAGTTTTGCTAGTAAGTTGTTGGGTATGGTTCATATCCGGGGTAGTTTAAAAAGTTCTCAAATAGGAAAGTAAACCCGGCATCTGCCACGTGTGGGCTTATCAGCTCCCCGCACAGGTTTTTCCTATATGTTTGAGACTTTAAGGTTGGAAATACTCTTGATCATCACTCTACCTATCAACTATGTTGTTTAATATATTTGTGTTTTAAGTATGGTATAGTTTGTTGCAACTTGCGAAAATATGAAACTCGTCAAGATTTTAAAAAGTTTTCACTATCGTCCCTCCATTATTCCTTGTATTATGACTCTGAATGGGGAAAACCCAGTGAATTCCGGTTATGATATTGACACAACATTTCAAATGGAAGTGATATGTTTGGAAAAAGATTGAGCAGTTGTATGGAGAACTAGATAAGCTAACAGAAATGTTCGTACACGTCTTCAAACTATGGTTGTCCATTTACCTCGAGAAAAGTTGGAATCATAATTCAACGATTTCTTCTGTCGACATTTTTCTGCGCATTTTTAATGTTAAATGGAAAAGTAACTATTAAATAGCCATCACTAATTCACTACTTTCATCAGGCTTTCTTGTAATGTCCCTTACTTTCAGAGAGGTTAGATATGTTAAAGGAGTTTTCTCTCAAGAAATTGATTTCCAGGACTAACTGGAGAAGCAACAGCTTTGAACCACATTCATAAAAAATTTATCACTGTCCAAGGAAGCTCCGATCCTGGTCCGTTGTTCGCTTTGAAAAATGAATACTGTCATAACGTAAATCACTTAATTTCATTGTAATGGCAGGCTGATAGCAAATTTCAATTTATATAAATTTATTATACGTAGAATTTTTCTAAGATGAACCCAAAAAACATCACCAAAACACATTAGCGACTTAACAAATACGTCTTCAAAATCAGAAGTTTTCAAATCTCTTTTAACTTTTCTTGTTCCTATTTGACTCAACTCAGTGGTGATTTTTTGAATAGCCGAAAAACAAAAATTGAACAAACCCATCTCAGTTTCGTTCCGAAACTGCGAATCATATCCGTCAGAATATCAATATACTACACCTAATAAATGCTCATAATACTATTTCAAGTTTTGAATTCGATAGAACTAATATTCTCTCTAACTCATGTTAAGTTAGAGATAGTTATACACCAAACGTAGACAAAAGTTGTTTCCTGTTTAACTTAAAGATGACGCCAGCGAAAAGTACGCCACGTATTAATTTGACACATGCGCCATTTCGATCGTTTGACATTAAGCTACAAACACAGACATGTTGAGTCCGCCAAAACTAGTGTGTCTGTTATATCGTGTTGATCAATCATATCGCATTTTGTGCCTGAAAAAGAGTATTTGCTCTATCATCAATCAATTAGGACATGTGAGTCATGGTTTTGATAATTCAAAGGTCGTAATTTTAAAATAAAAGACGGTGAGTGCTCTGGTAGACCACAAAAATGCGAAAAGGTGTTATTAAATGTGTCACAGAAAACAATCAGCAGACGTCTACGAGGAATGCGTATGATCAATAAACTCGTTAAATGGGTCCCACACGATTTGAATGAACGTCAAATGGAAAATCACAGATTCACTTGTGAAATTCTGCTTCAGCGTCACGAAAGAAAATCATTTTTGCATCGGATTGTGACGGATGGCGAAAAATTTATTTATTTAAAAAAACCCGAACTAGAATTAAATCGTGGCTTTCAACATCAAAGCCAAATCGCTTCAACAAGAAGACCATGCGTATTATAAAAAAAAAAAAATAAATAAAAACCGAAAAAAAAAATAAAAACCGCGAATTAATCGAATGGGCCAGAATATATGGCAAAGTGATTCTATTGTTCAAGTTATTCGCGCCGTCACATACAGCAAAACCAGTGAAACCCACAGTGACATCGCTTAGTTGGGACATCCTTCTGCACCCGCCGTGCTCCCCAGACTTAGGGTCATCTGAGTATCACCTCTCGGTATCAATGGCGCACCCGCTCGCAGAGCAGTACATAAGCGATTTCGAGGATAAGCAGTTTCTCTGGCATGGTATTCACAAATTATCTGAAAGATCGGATCTGTATTATTTATACAGAATGTTGAATAAAAAAAATGTTTTTTTGTTTCAATGGAATAAACCTATACATACACCAGTATACTCGACCGAATTTTATTCTTTTTCAGGGCCATAAATTTAGCATGCAAGACTCTGTGTCCCTCTACGGTAAATATTATAGTGGCTCTGTGTTCGCAACAAATATCCGCAACTGCCGATAGTTTTATACAGGTCACAAACCACAATATTATTTTCATACACTTCACTGACACCATTTCGCTAATCAATTACTAACACACTTAAATAAGCCAGGACGAAAATATTATTGTGATATTCTCGAAAGGTAAATGATTGACAATTAGCATTGGTTGACAACTGTAGCCACTTGCATCTCTTTTGTTGTCCTTTACTCTGTCTCATTCTGAAATGTTCCCCTTCGTTCGCAGGTGTGTCATAGAACTCTTCCTTCAGTTTCATTGCATTGAGCTGTCTCCCATTTTCCAATTTATCAATAAATTTAAAATCAGCTTTCAATTATTAATCTCTTTCATGTTGTTAAAGGAAGTTTATTTACTTATGAGATAGATAGTAATGATAGATTCTCTGCACAAACATCCTTTTTAGAGATTATTTCCAAGTTCTAAATGAAACACATCAAAAAACTTTAAGTTTCAAATCATCACGATTCCTGACTGTGAAAAGAATTATTGGCTCTAAGCCAATGGATTAACTAGAAACCTTTCAGCATTGCGAATATTATTAAAATTCAAATTCCACTTTGCATTATTTAACGGATTCGGGTTACCTAGTAAAAGATTCATTTCAAGTTCAAAAGAGCTTCTTCGCCCACGGACAATGATGTTCAATTATGAGAATTTTCATTTGCTCTAACAATAGGATTTCTGTTTCGCTGACCATATAATTTAAATATCCTTGTTATCTACCTACTTATGTACCATCACTACCGGTGAGCCTTCGTTTTTAATCAAAATACAAACACATACATAAATAAGTTTAAATACAGTCGAACCTAGATAAGTGAGAGTTCAAGGGATGGCAATCTCTTTTTCGCTTAAGGAGGTTTCTCAGTAACCCATGTTTCTACCTTATAGACGTACATAAATTACCATTTTTACTCATAGAGGATAAATAAATGACACAGCAAATATGCAGTGAATAAATGTATTGCACATATGTATGATACATACATGTTAGCATGTGTACTACATAAATTTTACACGCAAAATTAAGCAATAAATCTGCATATCTATTTTTAAAAATCAGTTATTTTTTCTGTTTTTTTGTATTTACTTTTTTTCATGCTATTCAAATTCGTTAATTTTATCAGACATTTTCTTATCACCAACCGCCGCATATTCAAAAAACTTATGTATCTAGTGCACTTAAAATTTCTTTCTTCTTTGGAATGTTCTCTACATCTGTATCCAAAATCTGCGATCGGTCAGTTTCATCTTCACAGTTATTTCCGTTAGTACACGTTGTCACCAAGTTCTGCAATATCAAGTTTTGCGATATCGTCATCGGTAAATTCTCCAGCGGTAGCCAGGTGGTCGTCAAATTGTACGTCATCTTCAAGGTTAGCGTTAACATATCGCTATTAGATTGGTGACACACAAGCTTGATCCATTTCTCATCGCTAGGTTCAGCTTTAACTTCATTATTCTCTGGTAGAAATTCTTGTTTATCTGTGCTGATACAAAATCCCGCTTTCTTGAAACAGTTTTTGATAATAACATCACTTACTTTGAACCATGCCCTTCTCACAAATTTTCAGCGCAATTGTTTGCTTCGAGGCACGTAAGAGTGTGTTGAACAACTTCTCTGCGGTAAAAGCTTTTGAATGTGTGTATGACACCTTGATCTAAAGGTTGAAGTTTACTGGTGGTATTGCCAGGCAAAAACATGACTTTTACGTTATTAAATGTTGGTAGGTCCGTATGGGCAGCATTGTTGTCAATGGGAAGCAAGATTTTTTCGTGTTTTATCTTCATTTTCTTGTTAACTTTTTTTCAGCCAATCCTTAAAAAAATCTTTGTCATCCAAGCTTTTGTGTCATTGACATAATCAACAGGTAAAGTTGTTTTAGTTTTTCTTGATACCTTGCAAACATCTAGGCGTTTTTGATTTCCCTATTATCAAAAGAGGGAGCTTATCAATACCGGGCATGTTTACGCATTGAAGAATGGTTAGACGTTCCCTTCTTAATTTTCCCCCATGACATTTTTCACGCTTAAATGTAAATGTTTTATCAGGAAGACACTTGAAGAACAAAGCAATTGCATTCGCACTATAAATATCGTCTGGATAACACCCCTTTAAGAGGCTTGGCACTTCTTTAGTCCATTGGTTATACACGCTTTGATCGACAGAGTTACTGTCTCCAGCGGCTTTCTTAAAAGCGATATCATGACGCCTATTAAAACCCTCTTACCAGCCCTTGCTTCCTGAAAAGTTCTGAAGCCTTTCGATTTTTATTTTAGCCTGGGTCCAGCAATGGGAATATTCTTAGCAAGAGTTTGTTTGATCCATTCTAAAGGATAGTTTTCAATATCGGGAAATTCGGAATGTCGACCCCTTTCAATATTTCCATTTCCCTCAAAGCACTGAGACTTCATCGAGTCTTATGACTTAATACTTTATAATAGGTGGATTCTGGTACACCAAACTCACTTTGAATTTCATTACGCGATTTCCATCAATCAAACACTTTGATTTTTCTTATAGACATGACGTAGAACTGTACCTTTCTTCGTTTTTGATGTTGATCAACTGTAATAAGGGCCAAATGTGTGCAAAGACAGGTTTTGTAAAATATTTTTATGTTTTCTAAAATTTTGGGAAGCTACCTGTGTGTGCGTACATGCTCAACTGTCGCTTATAGAGGTAAAGACTAGCAGTTTCAGTTGTAGACGTCCATGTACGAATATCTGAGGCACCTCGACTCGCTCTTATAGAGGTTTCAATTTCTTATATACAGAGGTTTTAGAGGCTAAAAATGACGGTTACTGGCAATTTCTCTCACTTAAAGAGTTTTCTCGCTGAAACGTGGTACCAGATCATTTTCGGAAAACAACTCAGTGTTCAGAGTTTAAATCGCTAGGTAATTGGAAAAACATAGTTCTCTCTTGAGAGTTCGAATTAGTAGTTTCCGAAAGTGTTTTAGGTTGTCTTACGTTGTCAAAGTCAAAGATCAGAGACACAACAATGGTCCAGCATGATGAATTTCATATTGGAAAGATTTTGATTTGAATTTTTCGAGGCAGATAATGGAAAATAGTATTTTTATTAGTATAGTTTTCTTATATTTTTAAGATTTACGATACCGTTGTGAGTGAATGTTGTGATTTTTCCTTGCAAATACATATCTGGGTTGAAGTGTAGTCAATGATGACTAAACTTTAGTTTTAGATGAGGATTTTTTACTCCGTATCTAGTTTTACATTTTTCTATTATTATGGTGGGTAGCGTTGTTTCGTAGTTGGTCTTTTGTTATTCGTTCTCGAATTTCAGAAATGGGGATATCCGTTTGCTAAAAAAATACAGCAGCAGTTTTTTCTCTAAGATATACAGATGCTTTGTTATAGTACTGTACACATTCTTGTATAGGATTGAGTTCCATAAGATTTTTATTATCCTGTTGCTGACGCAAAAGATATGTCCTAAGATTTTCATTTAAATTTCTGTGGACTAACTCTATATCGGATTTCCCTGTTTTATGATGAGGAGATACGAAATGGTAATCAAAACTACGTGGTGTGATCAAAAAATACGGTTAATGAACTTTTACACCGGCAACTGCTGACGCTACATCCATATGCTGTAATTTGTCCAGTAACGTAATCAGCTGAGACAGACAGGGACAAGTTGTGACACGTTCGAACTTTTCAGTCAGCTGCCGGAGCCGGTAGAGTGACATTAAGTTTATCGTGTCTGTCTCGCAACATGGATTTCGAACAACGTATTAACATTAGTTGCAAAAGAATGCCAAAGAAGCTCATGACATGTTGATGAAAGATGAAAGTTGGATCGATAGCTATGACCCTGAGACCAAAACGTAGAGTTCCCAACGGAAAACCAGTGGATCTCCTCGCCCTAAAAAGGCACGTCAGTCAAAATCCAGCATCAAGATCATGCTCATTGTTTTTTTCGATAGTGAGGGCGTTGTGCGATCAGAGTTCGTTCCAAGGGGCACAACTGTAAACTCTGAATTTTATAAGGGCGTACTGAAACCTTTACGAAACGTCATACGAAGAAAGCGGCCAGAAAAATTGTCCAATGGCTTCCTTCTTCACCACGGCAATGCGCCGTGTCCCACCTCGCTTCTCATTCGTGAGTTTTTGGCAGACAAAAATATTCCTGATTTAGCACCATGCAACTTCTGGCACTTCCCAAAAATTCAAATTGTGCTTAAAGGAAAACGTTTTGACAACATTGCTGACATTGAGATGGCCACAACCGAGCAGCTAAAAGCCCTTCCGAAAGATTACTTCCAGAAATGCTTCCAGTCATGGAGTCAACGTTGGGAAAAGTGCATTGCTAGCCAAGGACAAGCGTATTGCTTTTTTTAATAAAAAAATTATTCACCGTATTTTTTGATCACACCTCGTCTTACTAAATAGTCATTCCTTGGTTTTTTGTGTTTTTGATGCGCCGTCATTATCAGCAATAATTTTCAATGGCTTTTCAATTTTTTGAACGTATTTTAATGAGCTTGGTTAATGGTATCCTGTTGCCTATTTTTGACTGGTTCTACAGCCAAAAATTTGGAAAGTTCATCGATGATTGAGAGGTGTAGTGAATTTTTATTTTTGAACCACATATCTATGTGGTATGTGACCCTTTTGTTAACGGGGTAAGGTTTGTTATTAAAGGGAAGCTTGGCAGGGTTCTTTTCATGCTTAGATTTTGTACATATTCTGCATGCATTAATATAGTTCGAAATGTGGATTTTAAGCTTCGGAAAATAGGACTTGTCTTTTAAGGCTTAAAATACTTTTCAATTTCTTGGTGGTTTGAATTAATATGTTTGCTGGCTATTATTTCTTTAATTTGTGCTTCCTTGCAGTTATGTAGGTTCTTCGTTAGAGGTGCAAAGCTTCGAATATTCTTCTTGAATTAGAAGTAAAGTGTCTTTGTCTGGGAAATGGATTGCGGTTGTGCCTTTTTTTACGACGTGGTTGTTTAATATATATATCATTGATTTTGGAGTAAACTCTTGAAAAGCAAGGAGGAGTATTCGTTTAGCCTGATATTTATCAACTTTACTTGATTGGTTTTTCCTTGTTTTAAAAAAAAGATGGGTGTTATAGAAGTTGGTTGGTTTTTCAGAAATGTAAATATAATTGTGTTTGTCCTCTTGTGCAGTATATTGTGTCGCAGCGAAGGACTCTTCATCAATTGCATTTGCTTACTGTGTTCTTCAAAGGGCATCTGCTACATTATTTTCTTTAGCCTTTGAACGTGAAATTTCAAAATCATATTCACTAAATTTGAGCCTTCCTCTTTGTAATTTCGGATTATCCTCTTTCGTATTATCCAAGCATTGCAAAGGTTTCTGGTCTGTGAAAAGTGTGAAATGGTGACCATATAAATAAGGTTTAAAATACTTTGTAGATCATATGATGGCAAGAAGCTCTTTCTCAATGGTATAATCATTTGTTGCAAACTTGTTTAGTGTTTTTGGTTGGGTTTTTATTTTAGGACAA
This sequence comes from Stratiomys singularior, assembly GCA_954870665.1. Lineage (NCBI taxonomy): Eukaryota > Metazoa > Arthropoda > Insecta > Diptera > Stratiomyidae > Stratiomys > Stratiomys singularior. The sequence goes on from OX940877.1 coordinate 125,913,465, forward strand.
TTTCTTATTGGCTTTTTATTTTGGGACAAAACCGCTCCAAATGCAAACTGCGAAGTATCTGTAGTTTGCGGAAATGGCTTTGAAAATTCTGGGTGGGCTAGAATTTGATCATTAATTGCATAATTTTCTAGTTGGTTAAATGACTGAAGGTCTTGCAATAGGACAATAATCTTAGTTTTTTTGTAGTCTTATGGTTAAAGGTTTGTCAATTTTAGCGTAATCTTTTATGAATTCTGTTAGACCAACGAAACTCTTTATTTGCTTAGTGATAGTCGGTTTGGGGAATTTTTCAATCGTACAAACTTTTTTCGGGTATGGTTTGAGACCTGCAGCAGTTGCAATGTGTCCTAAAAATTTAGTGTGCTTTGAAAGAAAATGTGTTTTCGCAAGTTGAATTTTTAAGTTAGCATTCCTCAGCGCTGTGAAAATATTTCTAAGAGCTACTTCGTGTTCTTGCAATAATGTGTTAGAGACTCATATATCGTCCATATAAACGACACACGTTTTGTTTAAATACTGATGTAGGATATTGTTCATTAGCTTTCGGAATGTACCTGGTTCGTTTTTGCGCCCAAATGGCACTCTGAGGGACTCAAAATGGCCCACTTCTGTCGAAAATGCGGTTTTGTACCTATCCTCAAGCTCTGGCTTAATTTGGTGGAACGCTTTGGCCAAATCAATGCTAGTGAAGTATTGACAATTCCCTAGTTTGCCTAATAAATCATCAATGTTTGTGATCCTATATTTACTTTCCATCGTAAGGTGATTTAATTTTCTAAAATCAATGACCAACCTGTGCTTCTCATCTTTTTTTGGTACAAATCATATGGGGTTGTTCTATGGGGATTGATATGGCTTCCTCAATTTGTTGATTTACGTAATAATTAACTGATTGCGGAATCCAATAATTCTTTTGATAAATCGGTTTATCCGATGTCAAAGGAAGCGAATGCTGGATACTTTGAGTAGGTTAGTCCTTGTTTCTCATTATATTGTTGGTCAGAGAATTCTTTTGATATTCGTTTAATGAGGTCAAATTCTTCTTTCGTGTACTGGTCTTCATGAGGGTACCTTTTAGTTTCTGGGAAATGCTTAAGGGCTTGCGGAAAAAAGGCTTGTTCTACTTGTTTACCAAAGTATAAAACTTTTTTGGGAGCAAATATCGTTTCATTTTTATAATTTTTAATTGTGGTATCAGTGAGAATGTTATTGCATATGATAGCATGAAAATGTTTTTTGTTTTTTTTTGAAAAGGTGCGAGTTGCAATTGTATAAATTTCTCTGATCCGAATTTCTCGGGTAATCGAGTCCGAAGTGCTCATTTAGTTCATTTTTAGTTCATTTTAGTTCATAGAGCAAATAATACTAGGGCTCGTAGAAAGAATTCTTTGATACTCACGTATCAATTTCTAAACTAGTAATCAAATAGAACATCCTGTATCTCTGAGGCATTGAAGTTTTATTCCTCCGACTGTGAGTTCGACAATCGGAATCGGTCCTCCGAGGCTCCTGAGCGAAAATCCAGGCTCGATTCAGTTGAACGGATAGTTTCGTTTAGATGAATATCAGGGCAATTTGGATATCGAAAACTAGTGTTTGTAATCTTTGAGTTCCGTCTCCATTTTACCGGGTTTCCACTTGTATTTCGAGCCTTCACTTTACATAAACAATTGGGTTTAAAGGAATTACCTGATAGTTCGTCCTCAATAGAAAAATTCACGAAGCCTGTTTGCATTAAAATCTGGTAGGATGCCTCAAGTATATTTGGGTTTCGCGCACAAAGGATTCCGCGAAGAGGTGCTGGGCATTAACTTATAGAGAATATTTCGGAAGTGTATTGTTTGAGATTCTCCGAGGCTCCAACTTTTCAACAGATAAATTAATTCGTCCACTTTTTTGCCAAGTTCCAGTCTCAGAACCTTGAAAAGGGGTAACTTGAGTCCTGCAAAATTAAGTGGTGTTCGAATTTGATGAAGGGTAGATTGGAGTTCAATTTGTTTGCCATTGTTCGTTGCCGACTGAGCCTGAACTAATCATACACGCCAATCATGTATGGATGCTTTTCTCTCTAATGTGTAGACAAAAGATTTAATTTTATGTTGTTTTATTCATTTTATTCATTTATTTTATGTTGTTTTAACGTCTGCTTTTTTGAACGAGTAATACTTACCGACTACTTACATAAATTTATACTATCCTAAATTTCATTTTCATTTAATCTATATTTTCCCTTTGTATTCAAATAGCAATAATTTTCTGAGAGCTATTAATATTTTCTATAATTTAAATATTTCTTACCCTTTATAAATTTCCAACTAAGCAATAAACATAAGATGGCCTTTCACAATCTGCCCTATATCCTTTCAAGACCTTTAAAGCCGACAATATCCTCAGCTATCATAATGTAATTAAAGAAACGATCACTCATCATAATGAGCATGGTCGGCTGAAACAAAGGATGACGTAACTCAGTCGTCCGAATGAGTATTCAGCACATCCCGGTGCTCCTTTCGAATGAGTATGGACATAACGTTTGGTTATAGTAGCAAAGCGTATTATCTACGCGTATCGCGTTGAAACGCAAATTTTATATAGTATCACGGAAGTCACCAGTTCTAAAATCGTCGGCACACAAACAGAATCGCACAATATTTTCCGTTTTGTATTATCCTTGCACAAAAACTTCTACTTTATCTGTACATCAATGCCTTTTTGAGATTTTCTATTGTGTTGAACTGCCATATTTGTTTACATATCCTGCATTCTAGTTTTCTCAGATTCAACTAAATATTCAATATTTAGAACGAAGGGAGGATAAATGATGAATGGAAAATTAGAATGGACTCTGAAACTCGAATCACGCGGCCCTTGATTTGTGAGCATGATTTCCTCGAACTGAAATGTCTAATTTATGGTATTTCGATTTCCTACAAATTGCCTTTTACCAACCGTGAAAATACTTCCCTAATGAGCCTAGGCCAGCTGGTAATTCGCCGAAAAAGGATCATTAACGCAATTCTTCCACGTGTTGCCGAATATCAAAACAAAATCTCGATTGCGTCATTATTTTCGCACGTGCTAACATTATCCCTTTCCGAGAGCTAAGGCAAATTATACAAATATAAAGATACGAAATTATACGGTATCGTAATATCGTTCTTGAACAGATTATCGGGACTTCACTTCGATTTATTATCATATCGTCCTGACACCACCGCGTTCAGCTGATGTCTTTTGACTTATTTAAAGTCGGTGACTGCCTGGAATATGTCGCGGGCAGAAATTGCGAAGGATGCTTCGAGATGAATGTTATTTCCAACTTATTTATGGATTTTCAGACGTCAGTTCATAGAAAAACTGAGCGCAGATTTGCAGGAAATCCGGGTATGGGAAATAATAATAGAAATGAGTGTTTGTATATGTGCGTGGTACGTATACCTAAATCGTAACGCAACCTAATTTTTAAAGGAAGTTTCTCATGAAAGCATTCGAACATATCAGGATTCTGTTAGGAGCATTAAAAAATATATTAAATTTCTTATGAATTGTGTAAATTCTTTATCTACCATTATATCCTGCAGACTTTTCAACACACATTGAAACGAACCTATGCAGAACGGGGCAAGTTTGTCATGAATAAAGAACCCACAATAGTATTAAACTCATTGCTTCACTATCATGTGTAAAAGGACCTACTCGTCCAAAGTTTGCGTTTGTATTATACGCCATGGTTCGCTATGAATATAAAACTGCCGCAGCTTTTCACCAGACTAAATCCTCACAAAGCAATGTCCCCAGTGCATCCTAATTAAGTCGCAGCGAATGTCTTTCAAGATAAGGATCGCTGTAGTGCCTGCGAATTTACATCGTTCTTTCATTATTTCCATTCATCATATGCACACGTACGACATTGTGCCGTGCATTTTGTAATATCATATTCGCAAAAGGCATACATTAGATCCTTGTAAAAGAAATCAAGGTCACGAATGCTTTGGTATAGTTTCTAATATTGTTTGCTCGAATTAAACATAATTTTAAAGGACATATTACGGATTTTATATACATGTACTTAGCGAGACGAAAATCAGATTGATCAAAACAAACACTTGGGGTCAACGCATGGCTTTAGTTGAAATCAACGAGAACGAAGCTGAACAGCTAGTAAAGAAGGCAAAATTAGAATTTGGTGGGCCATTTTTCGGTTAGGGAGAAGTGCAATTAATCTTCCGTGTTTCACGTGGCTTGGAAATGGGCATACGACAGGCTATACAGGGCATAGAAGCAAAGAGTGCACAGAAGAGGCACACTTCTGTGTTCTGTGTCCTATGCCAGAAGTATGACCCGAGAACAGATGATTTCAAACACATCCCACGTATAAGAAAGTGTCGCGTCTTCCAAGAAGTCCGAGGGCAAAGCCCTTCCGCAAGGATCCGTATCCCTCAAATATATCTACATCGAAGCACAATCGCCCAAGACCTGTTCGAATAAGTTGGGAACGATAGGCAAGCCGACGTTCTCCCGATCAGTGAGCAACATCATACTAGAAGCTCGCTAACATGGTATCCTGACAAATCCGGCTCAGCCGCCGTCTGAGTTAGGAACAGTGCTCAAATTCAAAAGAAAGACCAGGGGCTAGGATATGGTCCCTTTTAGGAACTACACTTTTTAGCGTATACTGAACGAATCCTTGGCATTCTTTCAACCTAGGCTGAATGCTTCGGAGGATGCTTCTTTGAGTACAGAGCGTCATACGCCCGTTAAAGGTGACTAAAGCCATCAAATAAGGCGTTGCTTAATCAGCAACAAACGGGTTCTTGACATGGCAGCCAGAAGTGCTTGTTGTATTCAACAAAGGCCACATCCCTACTTTCGTCGATGAAGCCCAGTACAAAGTGTTAAAGTTGGAGAGTGCTAACCGATTACCTGGCCTGCGTTAGGACTTGAGTTCCCTGACGGCGCTTCCCGAAGTCCACGCGCACAGTCTTCAGACCTCAGTGAGAATACTAGGAAAGCGGATACTCAGAGGTTTGTTGAAGGGCTAATAGCATGATTACCGCGGACGGAAGCTTCACCGTGGGGCAAGGAACCTGCAGAAAATTATGTGTATGTAATAATTCTTCTATTCGAATCAATATGTTAGCCTAAAAGCATTCCGTGCTCCTACGAAGACCCCGGCACGGCAAACTCTCAGTATACCTGAAATTACCGGAAAACAAAGGGAGCAACAGAAACTGTGATGAGAAGCCCAGCGAGCATAGACCTAGGGAGAGAGATGTTCCCGGTCAACAGCTTAAACGTCAACTAAAAAATGTCTAATCAACAGTAGCGAGTCCAGCTTTTAGCAAAACCTAGTGAACAACGCGAACAGGGACTTATGGAGCCTGGTGTACAAAATAATGATGCGGAAGCTCGGTGCCCAAGGTTCATCCCACTCATACGAGGCACAAAAATGGAAAAAAATTGTGAGGTCATTTTTGAGGCCATCGAGGATGAAATTCCCATGGAAATTACAGTTTTCATGAAGATTGAATTGAAGAAAGCAGTCTCGCCTATGAAGGCAAGAAAGGCTCCAGATACTAGCTAAATGTTCGGGCCAGATACCAGCTGAGATGCTACAGACAGTCGTTCACTTTTGTCCTGACCTGCTTTCAACAACGCATGCCTGCGCGGAAAGGTATTGCAGCTTCTTTTGATTAGGAAGGAGAAAGGGAATCTCATCTCGCCCGCCACACAGTTTTTGCTAGGCGTGAGTGGAAAAGATTTCGAAAAATAATCTGCTGAAGACTCGTTGGTGTGATTTATGCTGCCGGAGACCTATATCGAAAGTGGTGAGCGCCGTCCAACGTGCAGAGTTACACAGCAATTCCACACAACAAGTGCTCTTGCTGGTTACTCTGGACGTCAGAGATGCATTTAACATCACTTGATGAGTGGATGTTCTGGAAGCACTTGAAAATTGTTTTCAAGTACCAATATATCTGATGCGGATTTTGACGGACTATCTGAAAGACCGCGGCCTTCTCTTTGGCTTAAGGGAAAGTAGCTGATAGATGTTACCTACTTTATGTGTCGCTTAGGGTTCCATCCTTAGCCCAAACCTATGGCAATCTATGATGGACTGCTTAATTGGCGATGTCGCGGTGGTAGTTGCTGGACGCTAAGTCGACTATACGCGACTCAGACTAAGTATATCAATGTGTCGAGTAAGCGACTGGATAACCGATCACGGGTTTAGTCTGGCACTTGAAAAAATCGAAGTGATCATCCTGAAAAAGAAGAGAATCCCAGAGAAAAAAATGCCAGTGTTAGAGAGGCACTGGTCAAATTGACAACAGTAGTGAAATACCCGAGCATCCTGATAGACTTGAAGATGAGTTTTTTTTTTCCAATGAATCAAGGTAACAATTGGTAAGGCTGCAGCATGTCTCACGGTATGCGTGTGTCACAGTATAATGGTCAGCAAAGGGGGCCCACCGATTCAAGGAAATTTCTCCTAATGAGCGATTTGCAGTCGGTTCTACATTATGGGTCGGAACTATGGAGTGACGCTCTCAGCAACGATTTACTCTGAAAGTCGTTGGCATGGATACAGAGATAAGGAGCGATGCGAATTCCATGCGCATATCGAACGGCTCTGGAACGGTAGTGCTGGTGATCGCACGGGTGATACGCAGCGCCATCCTTGCGAGAGATCGCAAAAATGTCCAAAAAGGACTCTATGCAGTTACACGAAAAGCGCACATCACCACCCAAGATGTTTAATCATTTCGACAGTCGTTTGGGACTTACGGGGAATCCTGTTGGCAGATTACAAACCGTCTTCCTCTCCGTAACCAAAAAATACTACGCTTTAGATAAATTAGATAGAACTTCTCTACGGTATCAATAGAAATATTTTTTTTTCGTATTAAAATTAACAGTAACAGGTTTATCCAAAACATAATAATTACTACATGTGAATGGTGTTCTTATTAATATAGAAAACGAAACATCGTAGTGAGACTCTATTCGATACCCGTATCTATACTTTATCTCTGCATTAATTCATCATTCCTACATTTTGCATTGCTCAGTACAATATATTTCTTCCCCAGTTTTTCTTCCTTGATTGACGTTTCTGAAAGAAGCCTGATGTTCGTCTTTCCCCAACATACAATTCCATAAAAGATCCGCGCAGTTCTACTCTCGCGATTAATAATTCCAAAATGAGCAACGTACTAATATTTTTTCTAATACTTCCAGAAAGAGCCACTCATTGATTCCTCGTTTATATATAGTTCTGCAAAAAATCAAGTATATATCTTTTTAAAAAATATGTTCGTCCATTATGTTGCTCCGGAACTTAATGTTATTCGGATTCAGTAATAAGTTGTTTGTTATGCACGTACTGTTCAACACATACCGCGTGAAAGTCCTGTTGCTGGTTATGATATTTGAATCTTTGTTTCTGATTTCGAACTATAAGCCCATCTAGTAATGAACACATGTGGGAAAATTATCAAAGTCAAGCGTGGTTCTGACCAGATCACATGCTGAAACAATATGGCTCTGATAGTCGAAAAGCCCACGCTCTGAAAATAGCTGTTATATCACAACAACAAACTGTATCAAGTGCCGATCAGATTGATGTCCAGTAATCAGCGGTGAATGCCCTGCACTCGTCCCGAACCCTTCTCACACATTGCCTAAGTAGAGAGTTTCCATGATCCACTGTTTACTTGAATGTGTTGTGTTAACTGATAAGTCCCGATTATTTTATGCAACAGTTTGTCGTGTGCACGCCTTGATTTCTATTATGACTCTTTTTTTTGTGGAAGGGAGGTGAAGGCTGTTTACGCCCTGAGTGTGGGACTCCCAGACGCAAAATGCTTTTGGACTACCCACTAAACACCTCCCCTGTCAACCTGATGACTCCTTGGACAACATAGTTTTCGATTACTAGAAGAAAGAGGATTAGAGTGAATACGTTTGTTTTATTTATTCCATTGGACGTCGTCATTGACTGCAATAATAACAAAAGTCATTTTAACCATTCTCATAACATTTAAGACATTTGGTCGGATGTCCTTTTGATGAACAAAACTTGAGTAAGATTTGATGAACAAAACTTGAGTAAGATTTGATTTGTAATCCATAAATGTAGTTGGACAAAGTTTGACCAAGTTTAATTGATGCTCGAAAACATTATCACAAGGAGTTTAGATTTTATTAAATACTTATAAATTACGTTGTATTTAAGCATAACAAAAATTTATGTTCAGTTTTTAGTTCAAAATGTTTTCTGTTCGGCCTTTTCTGTTCGGACCCAACATACGAACAACGTTCCTGGCAATATAACTAGTGGCTGTAAAAGCTATGTGTGGTTCATTCTCTTTCAATTTGTCGTTAAAATTCTCCTGTATCTACCATTAAAACAGATACTAGATATCAATTTTATATAGATACTATGAGAAAACTTTTCTACTCATACATTCATTAAATGACGTAAACGAGTATTGCATTCAGGATAATAAAACTTGGATATGAATGCTATATTAAAAGCGCATCAACATTTTATCTTGTGCATGGACCAAAAAGCTTTTACATTTTACGATGTTGACGTAAAAATAATAATACTCTGCAAGGACATGCATGCATTCAATATATGATTGTATTGAAAATGTTCAATTGATATGTACATTTTCTCAACTGATTGATTTATTCGGTATATTGAAACAATGAAGGATTTGACCTGAAAATATTTTGTTGAATCTATGATAACATTGTATCACAAGTTTTATGTATTTTTATCAATTTTATTGTCGAAAATTGCAATCTCTGATACTCCTGATGACCGTTATACAAGCGAAGGAAGTCATATCGCTTTTCTTGATCTTGGAACTTGGAAGTTTTCGCTTGATCGTTGCAAACATGACGAAAGTTTTTTGTAAGGACATCGGAAAAAGGTCTTATCGTCCGAGAGGGTTGCTGAAATATCCCCTAATGAAACCAAAATACTCCCCAAGTTTTATTACATGTCAACGTGATATAGATGGTTCCCTTTGATGCTAACTCACAGGCGTCACAGTGAACCAGGTTCAATATGAAGGGATAGTCTCTCATAAGGGATACTCATTTGAAGGCAAACCACGGCCTGGGCGGCTGATAGGATGACCACTCCGGAAAAACATCTAGAAGTCGCAAAATTGATAACTAAACCATTCTAAACTAAGAAAAAGCTGACAGAAAACTTCAGATAGGGTAATATTTGAACTTCTCCACGATGATGTTCTCGTGGCATATGGTCCTTCTGGTGCCCCAGGAACAAAATTGCGTAGCGTATTCTCGAATTTTCTTAGACCTCTATATTGAAGACAAGAATAAAGTATTGAATCGAATTGTTGCTGGAGATGAAATTCGGGTCCATCATTTTAAGCCTGAGTCCAAACAGGACTCTATGCAGTGACACAAAAAGGAAGCCACTACTGAAGTAGTTTAAGGTGGCAGAGTTGAAGCGAAAATCATGCTGGCAGGACTCAGAGGGGTTTCTAGAGCGTTTTCACATCAAAACATATTATAGTTTAATAATAAAGAGATCGATAAAATGTATTAAATATTGAACTAAAGTTGAAGTTATATAATCTCTTTATTTTTCACGGGGATGCTCCCTCACATTCCTTATTGACTTTGAATGGAACATCTGAAACCTATTTTGAAGAGAAGTTCCGAAAAAAGTTTAGACACCTATCACTACCTCACACCTACGCAATGATGTGTAACACCAGAAAAACTAGTTATCCAAACAATATAATTTTTTGTCGATTTTGTGTTTTTTTATCCTTTTGTTATTTATTATTTTAAATATATTAAATTTTTTTTTTGTTTTTTCATTTTTTTCGTTTCCGTTTTTTTTTAATTTTTTCCAGTTTAATCGTGGTTATTTTCTCATAATAAATAAAAAAGGATGAAGGATATGTAAGCGGATACTCTTCCTGTTTACAACAGAGCATCTGTTACATGTGTCGTGTTGCACTGGCTGTATGAGATTTCTTTATAATATTGTATTTGCCGCCCTGCACTTGTCACCTGGCTCTCAGTCAATTTTATTTGTTCCTACAAAGCACAATGCAGGACTTTTCTCATTAAGAACATTTTAAGGAATAAACCACGTAGTTGGCTACCAAACCGTAATGTGCAAACTTACAGCTTTGATATAAAATTTAATTGCAACACTAACAAAATTAGCGTGAAAACTGCGATCAACGGAAACTTCGCAAAATCTTGCAAAATTATAAAAGTCCTGCATCGCAAAAGAGAGACGATATAAGAAAATACGAAGCAGTGAATACTTTTAGTAGATTTTATGTATATTAAATAAATGTTTGAGACTACGTGGGAGCTTCGGGCCGAGAAGGTTGAAAATGAAGTTTTTAGCAAAAAGGCATCTGCTTCAACTTTTAATCAGTAGCTTATAATGCGTAAGTGACGAATTTTTCGGGGGCAACTAATAGAAACTAATTTCGTTTCCATTTAACCTCAAAAAGTTGCTTAATAAATGCTCCATAGCAGAAGGATATCGAATGCAAATCATCGAAAATTTGGACCTTTGGTCGAGAGCAAGTAGTAAATGGCGTCAAGTAATCTCCTCATGCAAAGTGCAGAAAGACTCTGCAGGACTCTGGTTAAAAATAATCAGTTTTTTAAAGTCATTCAATAATTTTAAAGCAACGTCGTAATTTAAAATTGAAATGAATACGATGCATTTAGGATGAAATAATGCATTCATAGAGAAATAGATTGCACGGGTCCAAACAGGACTGGAGATGAGAAATTCTTTTGAACATTCGGATTGGCATTGAAAAAATCCACTTCGTCTGAGCTGAAACATAAATCAATACTCTTGCGATTAAACGCAATTATCAATTCATTGAAATCAGAGAACAGAATGTTTATAAACGCCGTAGCTTGCTCTTCAGGCAACATTTTCCGTTCTAGGAAAACTTTCAGTCCTCCATTTTTAATTCTTTCAGTTCCTTGCAATGCCTTCCGAGAAATAAGAAACAAAAACAGTAAAGCAAATCAGTAAGATATGCTTAATGATGATGACGCAATTGACGAGAAAATAGCATGGGACACTTTCCGCAGAAAATTAAACTCCGGTCATTACGTTTTCATTAACGGAAATAATGATTCAGTCCTAGGTAAATAGTCGTCCAGACATTTTGGGCAATTTCCTTTTTCTGTAGGCCACTGGGACGAAAGGTTACAGCGCTGGAAACCTCTTTTATCAAGAAACGTACTATACGGCTTGGATTTTTATAGGTATTGCGATGAATGATTCAAGCATATTTACCTAGTTGGTATTCAGTAATGGTTTTGTCGTATCCTTCGGGTTAGGGAACTATTTATAAGTTTCGCAAAGTTTTCGGACTACTTGGTGGCTTCTAGTGGTACTTCATTGTCGGTCGGGGAAGTTTGGGACTTCGTTTTATGTTTACGGCAAAGTTGTAATAAAGTAATGCAATCTACAGTAAAAGGAATTTTTTCGGATTCTACAGACGTGGAATCGTGTGTGGGAATTCCGGGTCGGATTAGTTTCAATGAAATATCAATAATGTTTCATTTATGTTAAGAAATGTTAACGCTTTCACTATTTAAGCAGCTTTCCCATCTCAGAAAGGTTACTTTTGAAGTTTTAAAATTAGGTTTTTATCAGTTGAACGATTTGATACGTTTTTTATCAGATTTAAGAATTTTCTTTTAAAGTTTTAAGGTCAAGGGTCTACAACGACATTATCGCACCAAGTTTTGGAAGAAAACATGGAATATGGAGTATTAGGTGGTACTATTCAAGGCAAAGGATAATAATGATGGCAAATCAATGATGAATTAGGGAATGGTTAATCTCTAAACCTAATTTATACGATTGATTAATTAAGGAACTACTTTATTGGTGAATGAAATGTTTTTAAAAGAATGCAAAGCAATCGTAAGATCAAAAACATGAAAATTTCAAAATAAAATTACTGCCGCAGATGGCACTCTAAATTTAAATCGAATTCTTAAAGAATTATCAATGAAAAAACAATCAATCATACGACAATCAATTTCCTTTTAAATGGATTTAAAAAAAAACAATATCTTGCATTAGTTTGGAAAAACTAGGAAAAATCAACAAACCCCTTTCACAATTTGCTCTAATAAAACAAAGAGAACACAAATGGACCTTTTAAATTATATCTATCTATAATAATCGTAATTCTAATATAAATTGACAACGAAATTCTCTAATCTACATTATACCCAAATAATTTACGTAGTCTAAATTACCACTTTTATTTCAAACATACCACGCAGCAATAATGAACTACCAATTGTCAGAAAAAACCCTTAACGTGGACTACTGCGAAATAAGATATTGCCATTCATCCACCAATACTTAGATCTCCACGTATCGCTTCGATCAATTTCAACGTAAGTTTTAATGGAGTATCTCTTACGAATCTTCAGCCCTCGCTTTAAAGCCCGAAGGATATTCTATCTTCTTAACGGTAGCCCTTCTATGTACATGTCATATCATCGAGATACCGTCAGAATCAAAAACATACTGATTAATGTCCAAATATACTTCGAGGGGATTAAATCCAGGGTACCTGTCTGTTGAGTGGAATGCCTGCGAAATCCAAGGATTTTCGCTCGTAGTTGCAGAGTTGATGACGTGATTTCTCACAATTTCCAAGATGAATGAAATTCTCGTCACTTTAGCAGTTTTATAAAGTTTTCGGTTCGATACGAGGGTGATCTGAAAAGTTTCCGACCAAACAATGATACAAGACACGTTTCCAACTTTTTTTTATTTGTCAACATAGTCTCCTTGTAACTCTACACCCTCTCCCAGCGATGCTTCCATCTCTTTCATCGTCCAAATAGTACTCAGCGTTGTTCTCTGCAAAATAATTGTTCATGAAGGTCCTCTGATAGAACAAAAGATTTGAAAAATTCTTCACCATGGTCCTCTGAAAGAACAAATGATGACTGAACGTCAAATTAGGGAACAAAAATGTGTAGCTTGGGGGAGATCTGGTGAGCATTTCAGGTCAAGCAGTTCAACCCAGAATTCGTGAATTTTTGCCATGACAACCGCTGAGGTGTGAGACGCATTTTCTTGTGAAACATTTTTATTCTGCAAATGTGGTAGGTTGTCCGCAATTTCTGACTTCAGCTTAACAAGTAAAAATACGTCGTATGCTCCTGATATGGTTTTTCCTTTCTTTCGACTAAGATAACTCCATGTCTATCCCAAAAAACAGTCGCCATCACTTTTCGAGCCGTAATAAAGATTCTACTTTTTTTCAGAACCAGTTTATAACGTATAACGCGTATAACGGTGTATACGAGTTTCATTGACAGTAATCGATCTGCGCGAAAATTTCGGTTTATTACGACTAAACATATGAACACGTTTTTGGTGTAACGTTTTTGTATTTTGGAGCATACGCGGCAATCAACGGGCCTACAGATTTCTCATGCCGAAATTTTGATTTAATATGTGAGAAACACGTTCATAATCTCTTCTATCGCTCTCATTTTGATTCGGCGTTCGTCTAATAAACTTTAGCAATGTTATCGTCAGTGGTCGCAGTTTTGAGACGTCCCAAACTTTCATCATCTCCTTAGCTCTTATGGCCACGTTTAAATTCAGCTGCTCAAAATTTCACTGTTGCAAATGATGAGGCAAAATCTCTATAAACAGATCGCAACTCATCTTTGATTCGCTTTGGCGTATTGCCTTTCGAAAGCAAAAATTTAAGAACAGCTCTTTACTCAATTTTTTCTATTTTCACAAATAACTCACATCGACTTATTTAAACGACTATCAGCGAAAAACTGCTTGTCCAAAATGACTGAAACTTTGTCAAAAGAGTCTTTGTCTACATTCACTGGCTTTTATTGACGCGTGCCGCCATCTTTACGTTGTGGTCGGAAGCTTTTCAGCCCACCATGTTTCCTGATCTGACTTTCTATATAAGCATGTGAACGGGCGAAGAAAATACCTTCGTAGCTCTTCCACCTTCTTCCAAAGTCGTAGCTCTTCCACTATACTAGCACTCTGCTTGTGCCAGATCTGAGGCGCATATGCCACAACTGGTCGAACCAAAGCCTTGTAGCAGATTATTGTGACCTATTGGTCAACGTATCTGGAGTGTGATTTAAAATTGTTTTTTAAACTTCCTGTGTCTTACCTACCGTGATTACGATGTGCTAATCACAATACAGAAATTGATCTAGATGAACACCGAGGTATCGTACACAGGTTTAATGCGGAACCTGTTTTGACTGCCGTCGCGAGCAATATTATGGAAATCTTTCCAATTATGTTTAAGAACTTGAGATTGCCTACAGCTAAGATAGTTTGAAGCAAACTCCGTTTCGCTGTTCTGCGCGTTCACTTTTATTCGGCAGTTGTTCGTAGAGAACTGAACATCGTTGAGCATTCCTTTGCCGATCAAGTGACAAGCACTAATGACAATGCAACCAATGGCAGTATAGGTGACACATTGAAATGGATACACTGTATTAATTTGAATATCCGCTTATTTTGAATACTTCAATCATTTTCATTGGACAGCCTTTTCAACGAGTGTATGTTGCTTTTCTTTAGCGTAAACTAAGCGAGCATGCAGTCCCCCATTGAATTTCAAATATGTTGAATTCAAGAAGTTTGATTTCGGTATGAAGGATTTCGTATGAAGATTTCGGTATGAGAATGCGGTACATATCAAATGACAAACGGCGCTTCTGTGCAGAAGTGGTAACGGTTCTTTCAGCTTCCGATGGTAAATCAATCATCGCTTTTGAATCATGTACTTTTTGTTATATAACTTCATTTGAACGTCGGTTCGTATGTTGGTATCGCTTGCAGTGGCTGCAATCCTTTTCCTGTTTCGTAAAGACTTGCAATCCTTTTTGGATGAAGACGATTCTCAGACTCAACAAGAACTCGCAGAAAAATTAAATGTGACGCAGAAACTAGCATCGCTTGACTGAAAACTATCGTAAAGATTCGGAAATTGGGACCCACATGATGAATGAAAGACAGCAAGAACGCTTGTCGATTGCTGCTCGTCAGATATAAAGAAAGTCATTTCTTCACCGAAGAGTGACAGGTGATGAAACGTTGATATATTTTCGGAATCCGAAGTGTCGTAAATGAAAGGCGAATCTAGGCGAACAGTCAACGTCCACTGCAATACCAAATCGTATTGGAAAGAAGATAAGCGTCTGCGTTTGATGGGAGCTAAAGCGTGTAATACATCATGAGCTACTAAAATCTGGTGGAACCGTTAACAATGACCGTTAACAATTGGATCGATTTGAATCGAGGAATGCGTGAGAACAACAAAAGTATGCAAAAAAGCAAAATCAGACATTTCGAATCATCAAAATTCGGTTCACTGAAACGATTATTTCAATTGGGAAATATTGGCGCACGCGGCTTGTCCAGACTTGGGTCGATTACCGTCTGCTCGAATATTGGGCATGCACTCGCCGAAGAACAGTTCAATTCGTATGAAAATGTACGAGAAAGGGTCAAAAACTGGTTTGCTTCAAAGGAAGAATTGTTTTTGGGGGAAAATTGTAAAAATTCCAATGGAGACTACTTTGAATAAAGTACTTTTATAAACGTTAATACAAACGTGTAATTTAAAAAAATGCCGGTTTCATATCCTACACAAGGTTTAATTACTTTCTTATGCTTGAAAAACTATGAAAACAAAATTCTAATAACCGAGCTGAAATTTACTTTGAAATGAGAAAAATACATACAGACGATTAAATGGTAGAAAGGAATCAGAGTTGTCGTGGAAACTCATGTCAGAGTTAACTCACCGAGTGGGAAAGTAAACGATGGTGAATGAATGAAACGTTGGAAAATTTTTAACACAAAAATGAAATAAAGCAACATTTTACTGCGCCAAACTGCAAATCCTTGTTAAAACTGGGACTAAAAACGCGGTGAGAGATCAAAACCAATGCGTTGGTTTGAATGTGAAGTTTACTCTCCGTCGAATTTGAGTTGAATGACATGTAAAAAAAATGAAAGCGAATGAGACAAGACATAAAATATTCCAAGAAAATTTAATTTAAAAGTATTTTCTCTCAGGAAGCATTCACCTCCGTCGCACATGGATGCATCTTCATTAGAATTCAATAGAAAGTTCCCTCATGGCGTTCTCTGAATAAAAAAGTTTTCAGTCTACACCAAACATACGAAAACGATGAACAACATGAAGAAGAATTTTATTATCGACAAAAATTATGATTCGTTTCACATAAATTACCCATAAAATCGGATCAGAGTTCGTTCAACTGAATGATGTCATGTTTACACAGCCTAATACGTAATTGTCATCTCCTGCTCCACGATTGAACTTACTTCTTTCTTGACAGTCCTTTTCGATAGATATACAATAGTATCGTACCAAGCGCTAGCCAAGCAAAGCTTTGGTATAATGTAGACAACGCACTCATAAAAAATCGAAATTTTTACATTAACTAGAGCGACAGATCCTTGAGCTTCTGCGAATTGAATTTTCAGCTAATTTTCTGCCTACCCAACACTTGGAATCGCAAAATATATTAACCAAATAGAGGTCATTGTACCATTTGCCTCGCTTGCTCTCGGGAAACAAATATAAAAAATGTAGACGTTTTCCTTAGACGAAATTATGGGCAAACGTTATCCTGACAACTTTTCATGAGGTCATTCGTTCAAGCGTTCGACAAGCTTTAGATAATCCCATCCAAAACGTAGAAACTTCTCCTTGGAAGAAGTTTTTATGTATCCTAAACAGAATCACGGGCGATAGTTTTTCTCAAGAAAGAGCATCGACTGATGTAAAAAGCCTCTTGATTTCTGAGCCCACACGTGGTCATGTGCAAATGGGCTGAAAAGGATATCTTGACAGTTTGTTGCTTTTATCATTCAATGAGATTTATTGACAAAAAAAAACCCTGCACTGTGTAACATAGGATAATGTAATCAGCAGTCAAGGATCAGCAGAGTTTGAGCTGTATTATAAACATTTCTTCTGATTCTACTTAATTATGTAGGTGAGAAATTCCTCCCTGTCTAGATGTGGTAAGCAAGAAAATTAAATAATAATGTAAAAAAACCTTCAATCAGTGAGTTCAACCCCGAGGCCCGCCTGTTTTCTTCTTTGTATTACATTTTATGACTACACATGCGGAATGAAAGTGAATAAATTTTATATTCACCTCAAGGCCTACCAAAGTTTACGAACGGTAACATAATAGTTAAGCGTTACTTTACGTGTAAATATTTGGTCCTTGTCGTCCTTCTTATGTTCTGAAGTTACAATTCTGCTTTCAAAACTTTTAACTTTATTATGTTTCAGAATGTGCTCTTGCTCTTCTTTTCAGGACCAAAATACAACTAGAAACATTAATATTAATTTTTGAGAAGAAAAACGACATTTTCGGAACGATTCAATCACTGCAAATACCCTTAGCATAAACAAAGCCAATCCAGAATAAATTCCTACCCTTCGTAACTAGAGCAAATATCGAGTCCCATGTGAAGTCTTATTGAGTTTTGAAGAGAGATTACATGAATTGTGAATTCGAGTGTGTGAGTAACCCTTTTCAATTCAACGCCGAACGTAGCGTACAAACTTTCCTGATGACGTCAAACCTAAATAAATTTTACGTTAGAGTTCAACGTTTGAAAGTTCCATAAATTTTCTTTCGCCTTCTTCGTTCCACGTTGCCGGCAAAGGAAAAAATAAATTAATCGATCTAAGAAGTGGTTGTAGCCATGGTTCTCTCGAGATTCATTCACTGATTTCATTTGGCTTGAAGCGTCGTTGGGTTACAGTTGGTATTCACATCAAAGGTAAGTGCAAATAACATATTAGGGGAAACAGGAAATAGAAATGCAAACATAAAAGGAGTCGCAGTCGCATCACATTTGCATTAAACATCGTCTAAAATAATAAGTGCGTGTAAATGTTAAGTCATAAAGACGGTCTAACAGAAATAGCTTTTATTTGGCTTGCACTAGTATCTAGGTTACATCCTACATGCAGCTTCGCGTTCAGAACGTTCATGTTGTCAAAAAATGAAACCTCCTTATGTCCCTTCATTGATGGAATCATTCATTGGTATTTGCTTACCAACAGACTATCTAATCTTTGTCGTGAATATAATCTAGTCCTCAGGTTCATACAACCAAACATCCTGCAAAGAGACATTAAGAAATCAAATCAGAAGATTTATCGCTGGTTTTCGGCATTATTCTGCCCAACACTATGGTTCCTTCGTTTGCACGCGTGTGTTTCCTTTTCGTTTCCACGCGCAGTTGCACAGGACTGCACTGTCTTCATCAGACTCAAACAATTCAAGGAAGAAGCTCCAGCTAAATGCAAGACCTCTGAAGTCCCAAGCCAAATTTTTTCGTGGTCAAAATTTTTTTCGAGGCTTAAAAACCACCAAGATTTACCTAGGATACGTTCCACGCCACATAACAACATAACACGACCCTATCTGGAATGTCCCTCTTAACAGTAACACAGAAAGTTCTCTAGTAAATTTGTATAACCGACTCGGGAAAAACTCAATTTTTGTTTCAAAAATGAAAGATTAATTCTCTCTCCATTGCCTCGGAACCGTACCTCTGGGCACCCCCAAATGTCATCTATCTTTGGTATCTAAATCAATTTCAATTCAACAAAGCGTAGTTTATAAAGACAACTTAACGGTAAATATCAAGAAAAGAATAATATTTCCTTATATTAAGGGGAGTAAAGTATATTTACGCCTAAAGTGTAAGAATGTCTGTAGCCTCCCTTGTTAAGCAGACCATCTTGCATGGGGCTATTTGTTATCAAAGAACCTCCCTTGCTTGTGGAAATTTTTTGGAGATTGTGTCGAGTTATGCCACCGGTCGTTGTTCCCTTGAGGTTAAGAAGATCCATTTCAATACCGCAAATATACAGTTGAGGGGATGGAGGTTGCTCCAAAAGTGACATCCCTTTCACCTGCGTATATAAGCGATGGATCATGCCATTCTTTATAAACGGAGCTCAATCGACATCTGTAACGCAGCTTCCGTTGTTAAAGGACAAATTATTATAGTATTTTGTTTACAAAACTTTTATTTTTGAGCTTGGTGTGAACAGTGCTTCAGGCACCTTTAGCATATGAAAAGGTGAGATACGCATGGTTCGCGATCTCCGAGCAAAAAAACGCAGTCAGGATACCACAACTTTAAACTTACTCATTAATTGATTGCATGAAGTTTGTGCGAAACGCAGCTGATTTCTGCTCACAACTCATTCTGATCCTATCATCCTTGTGTAAAAACAACTTTCTTATCGCAAACCATGTGGTTGCTGTCATTACTAGTGTGACATATTAGTTAGGGCAGCCATTATCCATTCGTTATATTCAGATGGTGCGCAGATGCGTCGAAAGAATTTTTGGAATTTGAATAATTTTGATAGAAAGAATATAATAAAACAACTCGTGCGACTCTTTAAGAAAAACCGACTAAATATTGAAAAGCTTACGTTGTGTTAAGTGTACCTTCTTCTGGAAACTATCTTTCAAGACATGCAAATATTGATGGAAGTGTGTCGTATCAAAAGTGTATATTAATTTGAAGTGTGTCTTTGATGTGTAACGAAAATGAAACTGTTTGGTTGTCATCTGTTGTTTTAGATTCCTCTGGGCATACATAATGTGTCAGGCCATTTAAGATTTGGAGTTTGAATCGGGTATAAAAAAAAAACATTTTTAATAAAGAAATATTTTTTTCAAAATTATGAGTTTCTAAGAAAGTAAACTTCTCATTTGGGAATGGAAGATGACATCATTCAAATGGTTGTCACGGCTAGCGCGACAATATTTCATTCGATCAGTTCAATTTTTCAGTACATTTCAATTGCTTGGGCCTCTTTTTCGTCAATGGCATCTTCGATCTCATAGTTCAAGTTGTCAATCATCTTTGAGTGATAAGCGTAACACTTATCCTTAACTGCTCTCCAAAAACTAAGTCCAACGATGCTGAATCGCAGCTTCGAGGTGGCCCCATAACATCAGCATTTCGGCTGATTATGCGAAGTTAGAAAACACTGTCCAAAAGTTCGATCCTCTTCAACTTTGGGAAACAAGCAACTTATTAATATAGCGTGGTAGCAGTCGCCATTCACTTTAACGGCATTTCCTTGTTTATCTTCGCAGAAAAATTGCCCACTAATACCGCCAGACCAAAAAGCACACCAGATGCAGTCTCTGCACGATGACGTGTGGATTTTCTGAGACCCACATACGACAATTTCGTTTATTGACATATTCTTCGAAGTGGGAATGAACATCACATGAAAAGATTATTTTCCGATAAAAATGCTCATCTTCGATGATGCGTTGATTGGCCCATTGAGCAAACCGAAAACGCATCGGATGGTCATGTGGCTTTGGCTCGTGTACAAATTGAATTTTGTACGCATTATACTGAGATCTTTCTGTAAAATTTTTCGGAAAGAAGTTCGTGAAATATCCAATTCATGAAAACGATGATGAGTTTATTTTGATGGTTGTTCACGCATACTCTGAGCAACACCACTGATGTTTTCGGCTTAGCGCATTGGACAAGTACGCACATAGGTTGTTTTATCCAGCAATGATCCATTTTCACGTAACCGTTTCATAAATAGATCCTCAAACCGCGTTTTTGGCACATTCTTTTTGTCAATTTCTTACAATTTGAGTAGAAGACTCACCGCTTTGGAAATAAGTTTTTTATGTTTCTCAACTTTATTCAAGCAAAAAACGCCCCGTTTCATAAATGTCACAAATCAAACTATATTTTCGTCACAATAGAATTATCATCAAACCATGCAACCACAAAATAACCTACAATACCGGTTCGAAACGTTAGATGGCCCAAACTGTACAACATCATCAGATTCGTTCAACTACAATTATTCTGATGTTTAGCTTAACCTTTAAAGCAATTCCATGTATTCGAATCAATTCTTGATGGAATCTCTCTCTTGAATCTTGCTCGAACTGTCATTGCATTTATTTTTTGTTTGCTTTTTTTTAAAATTTTGAGTAATATCATCCGAAAAACGCTGCTAATTGGCTTTGAACGAATATGAGCCGGAAGAGGAAAAAGAAACGGAAAATAAGCTATTGTTCAACTTTAATCAGGGTGTCAGAGACATTCAGGACGTTGCGAACAACATTCAAGGAAATCCCTAATAAGACAACGACATGGAAAGTGAGAAGACAAAATACGTTTTCTGTCACGCATTTCAGCTTCTTTACATCTCAAGTATTCATCCTTAATTTGCGTCGTACAAGGCGAAAAGAATGAAAAAGAAAACACGACTTCCACTTCATATCGTAAATCTACCCAATATAAAAAGCTCAGTGAGATATATATGCTTGGACGAACAATGAAGCTGCGAGGTGATACCAAAGACTGCTCATTCGACTACTGACCCGCACTTCCGCTTTCTGTGTCACAAGCTTCCTCTTTCCAGCTTATCAGTCATCCAAGCACATTTTCTCTTTACATACTACCGTCATTATATCATATCTTTCCACTACCCATACTAGCACGCAAAATACAACCAAACTCCCAACATTTTGCTCAACAATACAAAAATGTCTAGTCCTATTTTAATCATTCAGCTTGCTGAGCAAGCAGAATAACAGCGGCTACCGAAACGTGTATACTTAAGGGAATCAAAGTAGGAGCAAAGCGAGAAGAAGGATCTCATGATTTCATTATGTTCTTCTCGTCACACTAACGATAAGGAAAAATTCTTTGGAACGGACCCACTTCCGCAATTCTTTTTCTTCGTTATGAATTTTGCGAATATGATATCCAAGCATCAAGATGCTGCTATGTATTTCGTACAATTTCGCCTCAAATTACTCCTGTTTCGTTTTTGTACTGCTTTGCCTTGTAATTAAAGGAGCAATCTTGCCAAGACATCAACGCGCGAAGGTGGAATTTGACACGCTTATGCTCGTATAAGTGCGATTCTGCATTTGCTCATCTAATATGCATTCGCGAATATGACGCAACATTGTAAGGATATTTATCTGAGAAATTTCAAAACATCATAGCAAAGTTCATATGGGCTTGTTCATGGTCACTGTCCTGTTCCTAGTAATCGAGCTACTAGGAACAGTTGAAATCTAAATATATAATGTCACTAAACTTAATTTGAAAAATTGTTTCGGACAACGAAAACAAAATATGAAACTAGGATCAACATTGTTCAAGGATACCTTAATTTGTGTATCAAATTGAAATATTTTCTAATGGGCGCAGTCTGAGCAGTTAACCTAAACATTTCGTCACACATGTTGTCTTTTAAAGTTTATATGGAGAGTGAGTTCAGATACCCAAATCTGCGTGGTAGTAAGGACACTTACCTTCTACCTGGCAGGTATAAAATTCAAGTGACTCTGAAAGCGTTGTTTTTTGATGCAATTCCCTTCAATAGCAAGAGGGGTTCCATTTTTGGACTTCAAGTGCCGTATTTTTAAGCACATTATAAGGTCTAGGTTCCAAGTGGTTCCTTATTAATGCCTTGAACAAGTATTGCAATTTGCATAGAAGTTGCGAAAGTGCAATCTGCATTTGTGTCTAGAAGAAATATTTTCAATGATGCTCATCCCACGATCCAGTTTGTAATGTTAAGTCAAAATCAGCTGTCAGCTTCCTGGAGGTCATTTGTGCAGTTTTCATCGTTGTCTTTTCTTATTAGGAATCAGGTTTCGCTGACATCGGCAATGAATTTGTGAGTGATTTGTGTTTGCGAGGATTCTTTTCCATGTGCACATCTAGGGCCAAATATTTGAAGTGCAGTAAATATAAAGATCTCCGAAAGATCACTTTGTTTGTATTACCTTTATTCAAAAGGTAGACTTCTAAATAAACTTACCCTATGCACCATTTTTAGGTTTAAGTCGCCCAAAGTCATGTTTTGCCGGGGTGGGCGGATCATTCAGGATCCAAACTCCCATTTTGGAGTTTGTCAGATTTTGGAGTTTAAGTCAAACTTTGAAGTTTGATTTGCTTTTTACTGAACCTTAATCCAACGTGGCTGCTATGAGACCGTAAACTCTATTTGAATATATTAAAATGTCAATACTACAGTCAAGTCTGTGAATCTTATGAGGCCATGGCAAAATATTTCGTGAATTTTTTGATTTAGAAAATAAATAAAAATTAAGAACTAGACAACAAGAATATTGCGGAAATTTTCAAAGGACACACTTTCTGTGAAGTTTCAGTTACAATAAAGATGATTCAAGATGTGTGAAAAACTAACGAAATTGCTTATTTTGCGAAGGGCCAGAAAGTAATTTCCTTTCTACGCATGTCGATATTTGATTGTCATTTGTCAATTCAATGTGCTTCGTTCGAAAGCCTGTCAAAGTCGTTTTAAGGTTATTGTGACGTGTTCTTCATAATTCAATATGACACTTTGACGTGTAATGGCCAACCAAATACTAGATAAGCATATCTGGCATTGTAGGATTTTTGATTTCCGCGAGGTAACAAGGAACTAGGTGTAACAGTTGTGGACAGTAAAACAGTAGCGATATTTATCCAATTGCATCGAATATTCGCAAATGCCAAATATGATACCCCGAATTCAGATCCGGTCATTTCGATCTCTCTGATTCAACCGGGAAGATCAACAACATAATTCAACGATATGGTAAGAGCAGAGTTGGAGGCAACTCAATGTCAAACAATCGAGGAACTGTCAAATACTCTTAACTGACCCTGGGCAACAATCAATCCATCAATCCACAGTAGATTGGAAAAATACGCGGAGCAGGTGTTTGGGTACCTTGTATCCTATCCAAATTGAAGAAAACCAACCGATACACCGCATGCAACATATGCTATAAGGGCACCATACGAAACCGGCTTTTGATTCTTTGATTACTCGCGATAAAAAGTGGGTTCCATATTATAATGCGAAACATTCCTCGCTACGAAAAGACTTTGAAATGACAGTTGTTTTCTCTAAATGAATCATCACGAAGTACTGCGAAGCCTGGTGGACACCCCAAACGAGCGCTTTTGTTTTTTTTTGGGGGGGGGGGGTCTTCGCGGTACTGTTTGCTTTGAAGTTGCGAAACCCGGAGAACCTGTCAATGCAGACCTTGATTGTGAAAACTGCTTCCTATCTCCCTTAGGATCTTTTTGAATGTAGTGTCTTAGAGAGGTTTGCTATTTGCGAGCATCTGAAAAAAGAGTAAATTTCGTTTGAAATATATTCATTGATGGCGTAGTGTTTTAGATACTTAGAAGTCATTATCTTTCATCTTTTAAGTAATCTTAAGCCTCCTTAAACCTCCCTGCAGTTGTTCCAATTGTATCTTGTTAGAGTAGAATCAAACTGATGTTGTTGCTGTAACGGAACAGAACTTAGACCGTGGGGCGTGTTAGAGTCAGTATCTCCGTTGACTTTGATTATTTCCTCCACGGTACTTATGCTTTAAGGTTGACATTCTGACATCAAACATTCAAATACCACTGTGTTCAATGTAATTCGAATCCGTGCCCGACATCCAATTTCACCTGGGTTCAAAACCGTGAATTCACTCCTGGTTGCGATTTTGAGTCATTCAGGATTCATACTTTTGTCGTCTATTCTAAAGACGTTGATCTTACTTTACGCTCTGTCATTTTTTTGTCTTGTAAAATCAGCAGATTTTTCTCTCTGAAGTCTTCGTCGATGGGCAGGATCCAATTCTTTGGTGCTATAGTCCTTGGACTTCTCAACCACATTTTCTTTCATAAAATAAAACAAAATCTGCGGACAAACCATCGCTTACCCAAACAAATCGTTACGTCATTGAATTGACATATTATTTAATTTTTGAAGCTCTTAGCAGTAGCAAAATAAAATACACTAAACGAAGAAATACTTGCCCGAGTTGACCTCCATTGAAAGACGTCATTGAAAACATAGACGATTTTTACTGAGAAATTTTCTTTGAATTGTTGCGTAAATTTAAAGGAATGCCAGTGGCTGTTCCGAATCAAATCCCACTTTTAATTGGAGGGAGGCCAAATTGGTTGTGTCAAAATAGTTCGCAAGCATACGAACGGGTGGCCGAAGGGCTCCAGATTTGAGGTCGCACTATTTTGAGGTTGGCACGTAGAGGCAGCTCCCGCTGAAAAAGCGTTTTAACTTCACTGAACGATTTGTTACCAGTGTTACCATTGGGAACGAACGAACAAGTTCCTGGTGGGTAAAAAGTCCTGTAGCGAAATATAGGAACGTATAGACTATTCTATCGGAAAATTTCCCAAGATAATCAAAGGACATCGAACATAGTTGATCTACGTACATGCCAGTTATTTTCTAGCGTTTTTGATTTTATTGTTCAGCCTTATTCGTTTTCATTGTTTCATAGCACAATTAAAATGTTATGATCTTGGCTTCATTAGGAGAGGAAATGATTTCTAAGTCATCTAATTATGCCTCCCCATTATTATTCACACTAATAAGGCGTCGCTAGGAACCTAGAAAATAGCGAACACATCCTTCACTTGCTCATCGAAAAATCCAATAAGGATATCATCATCAACCAATTACCGATAGAATCATTATTAGTCGACAGCGTTCTTAATTTCTTCCTTCGTAAGTTTTGCCCGAAAACCATCGCCAAATTGTAGGAACCATCTCATCTAGAAAACAAACTCCGGCTCCCAATCCGATGCTTCAATCATCCCAATCCTAATGGCAATATCATGCCCCTGGATAGATAGCTTGAGTCAATCACAACTAAATGGAATTGAAGTGTCCATAAATCTTCCATCGACAGCCCGATGGCAAATTCCAATCATGAAATCCATAATTCACTCAACCAACGTGTCCTGTCGACTGAGAGAGACGTTAGTCGAAGATGATGGCAGTAGAACACAAGAATAATAATGATTCCACACCCTTCTCGCATAATGTTAAAAGGATTTCGGAGAAAAGAGGCAATATGCCTTAAACTCCAGATGTGGATGAGTATGCACTCACATTCATATACATTCCCGGAAAAGATAGGAAAAAATGGGGACGATACTCATGCACGAATGATAGTTATTTTCATAGTTATCCTCAGTTATTGGAGGGTGATGTGTGTGGAAGGAACTCATATCCTAAGATCGATGCACGTGCGTGATGCCAAGAAATCCTACTAATATGATGGTTCCAGGCAATGGATACGTGTTCGTATATTTCAATTGTACAAGATGCCTCGTCGATGACCTGGGAATAGAAGTGCCAACGCAAGGACATTAACAACACATGTTTATGTTTTTTGTTCAGTTAATATTTATCGTAAATATTCTTTCTGAGTACTCTTCCAATACAATTATATTAATCTTGTAATATTTAGATCCTTTCCTTGGATGGGAAGACTTACCTGTCCTTTCAGGATGAATATTTTATACTTCCATGTTTATTAATGCGTCAATACTAAACAAACATACAATTCTAAAAGGAAGCGTTCAAAATGAAATATGAATGCGTGAGATGGACTTTC
The DNA here is from genome assembly GCA_954870665.1 of Stratiomys singularior. Taxonomy (NCBI): domain Eukaryota; kingdom Metazoa; phylum Arthropoda; class Insecta; order Diptera; family Stratiomyidae; genus Stratiomys; species Stratiomys singularior. The sequence goes on from OX940877.1 coordinate 125,940,051, forward strand.
GTTCTGTGAGTAATAAGGGAAATATGATAGGGATGACCTTTTATGTATAATTTATTAGTTTACTCAATTGGAAATGGCGTCCCAGTTTTTATACTATTGCTGCCCCGGCGCCTCAGCTGCTTCTTGAAATCTGCAGCTCCACCAAAGGCAGATCCTAAGCAAACTGTGAAAAAATCAATAAATAATAAATTAAAAACTTATTTCGCCGTCATGAGAGTAATTTTGAGATTTCAACGGATCATTAAGCTAAAGACAGTCCAAGGAGCCATTCAAAGTTTTATCGTCACCTCGAAGTTATTGTGCGGATGAAATCTCTACACATACGTTTGGTGCTATCAAATTCGAAATCTTGTCCTTTGGCAGTGTTTCTGGCTTTCGGCATCAAAGAATACAGATCCTATCTTTGTATCAGCTTCTAAATAAGAATCCTTCAGCTTCAACAAAAATCCACGTCTACAAGGCCCCGGGCAGTATTGCTGTGTGAAAATTTTATTGGGTTCATTTAATCTCTTTTCGTTTGAGAAGATGAATGGTTTGGTCCCTAAAAATGCTTTGAGAAAAGTCAAAACACCTTAACGGTATCATTAGATTGTCTAACGTTCGCGCTGCAGAAAAGCCCGCGGAAAAGTTCTCCATTTCACGGTGAACACAAGCAGGGGCAACATTTTTACGAGGAGTTCTTTTGGGAGAGTTTCAATCGCTCCTTCCTGTGTCACAGGCTTTTGTGGTTTAGCGTTGTATGCGACTTTGTTGAGTGGCAGAGATCATCGAGAGAATTTTATGGCAGTCATAAATTAAATTGTTTGCAAACCATAATTACTGTAAATGAACCATTTCGTACAGGATAAATGATTACTTAATTTTCACTTGAGCTTTTATAGGGGATGATAGTTTGATCAGTAAATGATTCGATGATGTAGGCCAATGTAGGCCATGCACAAGTAAAATGTACAACATATGAAAATTATATCAAATCAATACAACAAGGAAAAACCAACGCGATTTAGTGAGTGGAGCGTCCCATTAAAGTACGCACCGTAGTGGAAAAAAGGGAACCCTAATAGAATATAAACTTAAAAAGAATTTTGAGAGACCTTTGATCTCAATGGCTTATGTAGTGGTGGGGTGATATGGCGTTGGAACTCTCATATTTGTGTGATTTTTTCGAACATAGAATAAATGGACTACTGTAGTTAATACTAGGTCAATTGAAAGGTTATAACAGTCGTTTCGATTCAGATGAAAACCAAATCGAAATTCTATACAGTATAGACCATTGTAGACTTTAGTCCTTTATGTGTATGTGCTCGAAATTCTAGGTCGTTGCGTATAATTGTTTTTATTAAAATCACATTAAATTTGGGGAAATTATAAAACTAACCAACCAAGAGCTAGGATTTGCGATTTGCAGGCGTCATTGGTAATTAGCACGGCCTTAAATCGCGAGGTTTTTAATTGCAACCAATTCTCTCGTATCTCTTGTCTCTCATATTGGCGTCACATGATCCATTATGCATCTATCATCTAAAGTTATTCATCTTTCTTTATATCTTTGCTAAGTTTTTTCCGCTTAAAAGTTCCCACAACTTAGTGTTGATTGTTCTTCTTGTTTGTCCAACGTAAACTTCATGACTATGAGGACATTCGATCCGGTTTATATCTGAATTCTCTTTTGGTTGCAGTTTGTCCTTAGTTAGTTCGAAGATGTCTTTCAGCTGCTACTAAACCCAATTATACGTATGAACTTAGAATGTTTCAGCGTCCTGTTTAATTAATCGGTAACACCTTCGTAGTAAGTAACTGCCTTCCTTCAGAATCCAGGTGTTGAGCGTTCTACCTTCGGTCGTGTCTTTTGATAATTGAGCGATTCGGTCCATTCAATTTTCCAGTGTTGAGAATACATAGCAGTTCCTTCTTCCTGGCTGCCGTATTGGGAGGTGAATTGTGCATCCTTTTATTCATGGCTCGCTAATGAGAAACCTTGACGTATTGCGTGTGATTCACTGTGTTCGGAATCGTCATTATATTTAGACGTAAGCGATATTATCATCCACATACCTGACCCAGCATCTTGGTATTTCATCCTTTGCTTTAAATTCATCCTCCAGTCCTGTGATGATCATTTCACAAAGGAATGGTGACAATGTACTTACCATAGCTGATCCTCCTTTAGTTTTATAGAATTTTCCTTCGAAAGTAAAATAGCTCTGCCATACACCGCTAAGGTAACTAAGGTAAGGTAATACCACCTCATTTTCGACTTTCATGCCATAGAATGGTTCTGTTTCCACTACTCGATGCTCCCACGTGTCCCCAGCACGGGTTTGCTGGTTTCACGTCAAACGATGCTATCACTTCATTTTTGCCTGGTGGACCGTATGTCGACAACTTTTTCGTGACTTCTTCGGTGTTTTTGACGGCGTTGCTTTCTACCAGCATTATTCAACTCAACTAGCCATCTAATTTTTTGCCGCATCCTGGGCTTTCACAGCCGATATGGTTTCTCGTTTCTTATTACTCTCCTGATGAATCTTGGGCAACCATTTGATCCTTGGTAGGGTTTGGTTCCGTTACTCTCACCTAAGCCAAGGTTACGCAGCTCGCCGCTTTTGATTGTCCTCTCAAATCATTTGATAGAATGCTCCAAAGTTCCAAAAAGTTTATATTTGGATAAGGTTCTGTTTGACCACAATGACAACTGTATTTCCATTGTCCATTTTGCTAGAAAAGACTTGGATTTTGACTCCCTGATTATGTTTTCTTTCGGGACATTTGCTGGCTCTAGTTGCAAAAGATAGTCGAAACCTATGTTCATCAGCCAAATTTCAACTTCCTTGAATGTCGTCGTTGATTTGTTGACCACTAGCCCAGGAATCTCTTGCACTTCAAATACATTGGAGGACTTCTGATAGCTTCTTCTAGCTTTGTCAGTTTCTGCAAATGTGTTGTTGTTTATTTCTTCTTCTCACATTTGTTTGCTTTATCGGCTTTCTTTAATCAATTTCCTCTGTTAATTTTGCCGGACAACTCTGATTGTCTCATTAAATATGTGCCACTTTCGTAAGGTTTAAATGTTGCTTCATTAAACTTCCTAATGTTTATTTTGATAAGATTCTTTTTCGCAATTTTACAGTGTGACCCTTCGGGGAAACACTTCGCTGAAGATATATTTTTAAGACGTTCATATTCGCTGTAATTGCTTATTATGACTTCTTATATTTAATACAAATTGATGCCTTATCACCAATTCTATGTTCGTAATTGTGAGAAACGTGGTTTATCAACTACTCTCTGATCGTTTTCAACAGAATAAATGCAACTCGATGAAAATAAATGGCTTTTTGATTGTGGTCCTAGATTGTGACTTTTGGGCTACGTAAAATTTCGTTGTGTATTTTTCATATATCTTCTTATGAAATATTCATTTGAATAAACAACCGAAACCAAACCAGCATACATTGGACATTGGTTGATTGCCTTTTGGCATTTATTAATATTTACTATAACTTAGTTCCTTGGGAATAAGCCACAGTAAACTCAACAAGAGGCTACCGCCTTATCTGAATGCAAAGGTATTCCGAAGAAAAAGTTTGAAGGCAGCAAAACAAACGAATGTCAAAGGAGCAGATGTAGGCATATTTCTAAATGAGCAAAGCATTTCATAACAGTTTCATAATTTTTGACAGGCCGTCGAACATTCGATGTGTTAATTGTTGCCAAAATTATGATGCTACTAAAAAAATGATGCTAAAAAAGTTATCAGTTATAATCCTTCCTAGTTGACGCATTCTAACTTTTTTTAAACAAGAAAACACCCCGAAACGTCCTCTTCCTAATTGATTTTTCGATTTGTTGAAGAGAGCTCAAAAAACAGCCTTCCCTCCCAAACGCACCTAACTGAGAGCTATGGCTTCCGATTTCAATGTCTGAAATTGTCTGCACTATGCTTGGATCTACAATGTTTGAACTATGAGGACGTGTCCCAGACTGTTTACATTTTAAATTCTTTTTCACAATCCACTGCTCATCCCTAGTTTTGATTCCCTCAAAAAAATACAAAAAAATTGGGTTTACTGAATGGAGCGTATTATCTTACTTTGCGGACGATCAATTTCGGTGGTCAAATAGTTCTACACGTTTATTGATGGATTATTTTAATGACGTTTTATTGATAAGTAATTTTGCGCTTTTTATCAACTCTTTATGTGGCTTTCCTCTACAATGAGGAACCGCGACTGAATTGAAAAAGCGGCTGACTGACAGCTCATGAAATTTCAGTCATGAAATTTCAGGTGGCTATAATGGCGGAAAGTTATAGAATAAATAAATGGCGGTAGCTTCAGGTTGGTCGCCATATGATCATTTTCTATGTGTTTCATAGACATGTCACGATGACAAACAAATAACCTTTATTTCTATGGTACAAAGTGAACCCTTTATCCACTGATCTTTTTGTCATCCTTCGAATTATGTAACATTAATTGAACGCTGTAAACGCCATTGTTTCACTGTTGTCGAGCCCTATAGCCGGCGCGTAATTTCTTTAGCCTGTTTTCAGCATCGACGTCTTGTAGTGAATACTCATCATATACTACACATAGCCTTTCAGAAAATTGAATCACTCCGTTTCTATTAGAACAAGAAAAGCCTTACAAATCTGGAGGAAATGCATAGTTTAGGCTACTAAATTTTTGACTTCTTGGTCTACCAAATCATTGGATTGTTAGCTAAGAATGAAGCTAAATCGTCACTTCCTCAGCAACATATGACAATCATGTATGTGGATGACACAACAGTATTTACACCATCTGCTGTGGAAATTCGGAACCATTTTTTAACGTAGTGAAGGCTTTGTATATGTCTCAAGGATATTATTGACTACCTGTTTGTAAAGGTGTAAAAAGGTAGCACCAAAACACTATTTAAATCCGCGAATGATTCGAGGATCTAAATCTTATTAAAAGACTGCAGAAATGATCCTTGTGCAGACTCATAAAAATAATTTGGTAATGAGTCAATTACATTTCCATAAACTCTTTTGATAAAGATTGCTTCCCTTGTCTTCCACGTATTATCAAAATAAAAAACTTCTTTCATGAGGACATCTTTTCATAAAATGAAAAAAGGTATCATTTTCGTATGACCAATAATTTTGTTGATACTTTATTCTATTAAGTTGTTCGCGTGGTAACAATAGTCAAAACCACCGGCCAACCAACGAATTGTCAAACTTAAATGACAGTTCTTCTTTGGTTTAAAGGGATGTACGACTATGTGCACAAACCAATAATCTAAATATCATACCTTGTGAATACCTTGGTGTTCTTCAGTTGTCCTTATGGATGATAGGGTTCTCTACTGGTTGCTCTCTACTGGCAGCTCAAAAAAATTTGAAACAGAATTCTTCCCGACAAGTATTAACGTAGTAGAATCATATTCTATAAGCAACATGCTCTATTTTGTCGGAGAAGCAGTTTGGTTGGAAGTTTAACTACACTCTTTTTTAATGAGTCAAAGGCTACTTATGCCCTGATGTTGGACTTTTAGTGACGGAAACAAAATTGATTACTGAGTGATTGAGTCATTTCTTTTATCTCCAGGGTCTGTTTGCTTGTCAAACTCGTGTCTGCTCTCTGTGTTTACCAACGGCAGGCAAATTTTTTTACAAATTTGCTTCTATTGTCAATCAACACTAAGTTGCATCCGCGGGTGTTAATCCTACGCCTTACTAGCATCAGTGTATTAATCCTCGCTGTAGAAATCTTTCAAGACTTTTGCTCCTGTTTCAGCAGCCTTGCGCCAGAGATCTTTCGCCTAATGTGACAAGTATTAACCGTCTACCTTGCTTCGGGTCCTAGTACAGATGTCAGTCAACCCCTTTTATTTTGAGTACATTTTCTTCTGGTAAGCAGGTATCAAAGGCAGTGTCTAGACAAATCCTAGTTTCTTTAGTTATAATGGCCAAACAGTTCAGAGGCATTTCGAATCTGTAGTTATAAATTTGCGGACTAGATTCTCTAAATTTTTCTCGTCAAATCGAACAGCAATTTTTACTCAATTACGCATTACTGTTGAATCTTTGCTATTACAAGCCCGTTGATTCCATTTTCAAGATCATTTTGACCATAGAATAGTAGCTACCCTGAATCTCCATTGATACAAGAGCACTGGAAGCAAACATTTTGAAATGCAAACTATATTAGGGTCATTATGATACCAATGCTATATACTGTTACGTTCAAAATAAAAGGAGCAAAGGAGCATTTTCAAAACAAATACAAAGCATAATGTACAAGTGTTTTAAGCAAATCAACTTAAAAATTAGCATTTTTAAAAATAATTGTTGTACCACATTTCAAATAAAGAAATGACAACACATGCATTATGTATATAGTGATTTACATCAGTTTTAATATTATTTCGAATGGCAAAGGCCTTAGAGGTCGTTCAAGTACTACGTAATGCAATTTTGGGGGAGGGGGGGGGGGTCTTGTTACAGGGGGTATACTTATATTATACTATGGTACAGAAAAACGTTATGGCGCGTTACACACGGGGAGGGGGGGGCCAGAAATCTTCAAAAACAGAACTTGAACTTGAACGGTCCCTTATATAACAGCAGTACATCTATGCGATATGGAATCGACCAGTTCCTAGTATAGTTTCTGTGGTAGTCCCTGCCATGCTTGTTTAACTGTGTTCAATAAATCCTTTTCTGACCTCAACTCTGTTATCGGCGAACTATTTCCTTCCAGACCTATTCGTTGGGTCATTATGTTGGAGGAGACTGTTTGAATGATCTTTTTGAATAGCATATTCCACACGGCATACTTAATTTTACACATTAAGTCTCTTCATACACAGAATACTTAATTTTTCGTTCTTTGTTCTCGATACATGAGGTCTTGTGTTATCATGAAGCAGTATCACTTCATCCCTGTTGACAAGGCTAATTCGTTGGAGTGTCAAGTTCTGATGCATTTCATCCAGTTGAGCACAGTATTTCTCAGCATTGATGGTTTCGCCAGGTTGCACGAATGAATTGTGGATAACTACAGCTACAGACCACCAAACAGTTAGCATTATTTGCTTTGGATAAAGGCTTGGTTTCGACATGTGTCTTGGCACTTCATTCGCATCAAGCCATTGAGCCGATCGGCGACTTTTATCGTATAAGCTCTACTTTTCATCGCAGATCACAATTCGGTGCAAGAACGGTTCCTTTTTGTTGCAGAAGAGAAGAGAACTTGAAATCTCCCTTCGACACGTCATGTTTTGCTCGGTAAGATCATGTGGAACGCATTTGTCAAGCTTTTTCACATTTCCAAGTTGTTGCAATTGGCACCAAACTGTCGAATTGTAAACGCCTAATTTCTCGGCAAGATCGCTTATGGTTTGGCGGGGGTCAGACCTCCACTAATGCACGCAGCTCGTCGTTATCGATCGATTGTCCTGGGTGTCCACGTGGCTCACTTCCAATGTCCATATCTCCGGATTGAAATTTTTCGAACAACCGCCGAGTGGTTCGTTCGCTAACTGTATAAGGCCCCCAATGCGCTCTTGATGTTCCTCTTTGCTTGCGCTGCGTTTTGCTCTTATTTAAATTCGTATAGTTAAAGTGGGCGTTCTTGATTCACTTCCCCTTTTTTTTACAATCACTATGAAGTGCAAGACAGAAATGAGAAATGACCCCATAAACCAAGGTAGCAGTATTCATACTTCAATATTTCATATCATTTGCGCTGGGTTGTACCTACATAATACACTAAAATCGCAGCCATCTTTATGTCATTGCTAAATCGGCCATTTCATCTGCAGCAACCTAATATTAAGTTCTGTGTTAGGCGAGCAACAAATATACTCGTATTGCTTGGACCACAAACCAGTCAACGTGTTCTTTGGTGTCATTGTCATCAGTGGCACTTTGCGTGGCCTTAGCGCAAATTATTCCTTCTGTAAAAGACGTCTGCGTATTTTGACATCACTCAAACCAACGTTGTATCGCTCTTTAATTTTATTTTCTTCTTTATTTCTTTTGTATAAGCTTTCGGGTAAGCTTTGCTCTATAGCTTTTACGACGAACACTTTGCTTATGAGTTTTCCCATATTCTTTTTTTTTGGTAACGTAAAGAATTTACTATAATTTGTTCAGAACAACCAACAACTTTTTTTTTGCGATTTTCTCATACGTTCTACCTTTTCGACGCAGATTGTTAATACATTCAAGACATTCTTCTTCATTGCAAATAAGAATTCCGTCAAATCCTGTAGGAAGGCGTTACTCGTTTTATATACTTAGTTGTTAGCTGAATTTTATTCGCCGTTCGGTCCTGTAATACTCTATTATTTCTCAATTTTTGAGTCCAAGCAATATTCTATTATCCAATTTTTTTTGCACAACGGAAACGCACGTTTCTGGCACTTTTCAGGTTCTGGTAACATATTTATGTTCTAAATGATTTTTATATTGACACTCCCAATCATGTTAGCCTTACCCGTTCTGTTTTTTTCAAACGCTAAGCCCTGCAAGTAATAATGAAATTCCTAGCATGAAATAATCGAGGTCATCCGCGTCAGTAACGTCTAAGAATTTCACTTAAAGGAAATTGTTTTTGCCAAATGTTAAGATTGCTTTTTCATTCAATATCAAGCGATTTGAAGTGAAGTTTTTCAAATGCAACAGCATGAAATCAATTTCCTATTACTAGCAGACACCATTGAAGTCTCACACCTATCACATTGGCAATGCTGTCGAGCGATGCTTAATGAACTTAATGTGTCATAGACAAGACAGCCGGGAGATAACAAAAGTGATCGCATCAAATGTCAACATAACAATTGAGAGACAGAAATAATAGACACAATTTGACAGTGTTTTGCTTAGCGCCGAAGCGAAGCCTAATAACAGAAAAGAAGCATCTGAAAGAAAAAGGTAGAGGAAGATAGAGATTTATTTATGGTAACCGAAATAATGGGAGTCTCACGGGAAGATATTTACTAATACAAATAAAATTCTACTTTTCTCAATTGAATACCGTTAGATCGGGAATTTTTTCAGAGTGTTCTAGCTATTTGATTGCTACGGCGAACGCGACACTGCTGCTTCGAAAACAACACAGTTGGAATACTCATCTTCGTTCTTGTCTGAAAGCAGAAATAATCAGCGAACGGGTGATTGATATTACGTCGCTGTGAGTAATAAAAAGGGAAATTTCCAGACGGAAATTTAATTTACATAAAATGCGATTTTCGTCCTTTGCGTATGAGAGCAAAGAAACGGAAAAGGATGGGCTTTATGGCAAAATGATAAAGAACAAACGGAAAGGACTCGCATATTTTGTGCGAGCAATAAATTCAAAAGGTAGACAAGATACGACGTAACTGCGATGAATGACAGCTAATCTCGTTGAGAAATTACATTGCACTCTTTGTTTAGTCGGGACAAAACAAGGACATTGATCGAACGAGATAATTGAATATTTGCCAATTGCCGGGAGCATGATGATTTATGCAATCAGAAGTTCCCAATCGTATCCAGGATAAAGTATAACGTGATTGGGATGACAACGAATAGATTAACTAGACAAGCAATAACTGAGACTTCCATGCCAAAGATACAGCAAGGACACTGACCACTAAATGCAATTTAGTAAATACCAAATAGAGAGATTAAAGTTGCACAGTCGGAAAGTTTTTTTTTGTTGTTGAATTGTTGCTGCTTGATTTGAATAGTTCTCATTACTGTTTAAGTTTATGTCATTATTATTTGTACCTGTAGATTAAGTTCTATTGTGGGGCGAGTTATCCTTAAATGTTGACTCGTTCCAGAACTGCATTCCTCTTTTTGTTTCATGTTGGAACGTTACCAAAAATAGTTCCGCAAGTAAGAGGTTGTCAATTCAATTATCAGCACACTAAACATATTCTCGTTGCATTTTCTGCCGTCAGTTTTCCTCATCCTGTTGAACTGCTGGCTTGAAAATTACGTGCAGACACCCCCGTACAAGCAAAAGACACACGTTTTTCGCTGAACGCGATAGCAAAGGACGCCGATTGGTCACCATTCAGACCACGATGTAATTTATTATATATGCTACGGGTATGTGAGCCTAGATAAGTGATTTAATTAGCAATACTTCATGTCGTGTATAATGCTGCTATTGCGTGATACTCACCATATTTTATTGAAACGAATGTTCCCCCTACCACCAACCCCCGCTATGGTTTGAATCTTTAATGCATAAATCGTTTGAAAATCTACAGAAACATGTCGCGTCACATTCTAGGACACCCAATAAATTTTTATCGCAAGTAATGTAATAACAAATGCTTGCGAAAAGGAATCAGCAAACTCCTACTTTCATGACAAGTCGAACACGCAATTTAATCATTTTTCACATATGAACGACTACGGTTTGCAGAAAGTAAACGCACGGTTATAAATGTTTTGTGAATTGGTGAAACTCACACTATTGGATAGAAGGATAGAGCCAGCGATTGATCGCAGAAAAGCCTTTCCACCAAATCTGTATTAAATCTTCTTTTTCTCAAAAGCCATCGTTAATGCAAAATAGACAATTTCATATGCAAACAAACACGCCAATGTTTTGAAAAAGAAGAAACATATTGAAAAATCTTAGACTTCCAGCCGTCTCGTGGTCTTTGCTTTCTCAATGTTTCCTTCTGAGTTCAATGCAGAAAAAAGTTCATTGAATGGAAAATGCCATGGAGTGGAAGATTTATATTGAAAACAAAAAATCAATTAAATGATGGATTTTGAATATTTATTTTGTTTATGATTTCGTTTTTCTTTTTTCAACCCAAAATGTTGTTACTTTATTATTTTTACTCCCTCATTATTTCTTTATGTTTGCATTTGTTTCTAGATTGAGATTAATACAAGGCATAGAACGACTGCCAATGTTCATATGTGCATGAGCCGTAAATACCAACCGTTTAATTTTGGAAACATCAGTTGAATTGATTAAGTGGATATGTTACGGAATTTGTTGAATTTCAAATATCCCAGTAGGCACTTGATATGCGCCATGCCAACCATACTGAAATGAGCATATGAATGATATATATAGAGCCGTGGTCATAGAAATTGTACCACTTATGATTGTTCTCTTGTTGGTCCTAAATGTGTAAACAGATAGTGGGATTGCATTTGTTTACTTACTGTCATTAGAGAGAGATGGAATCAGTGAGTCAAAGTTCAGTTCTGCCCAGAGTTTCGAATATTAAACACGTATTCCTTATCATTATGTCCAATAGACTGAGTTTCAAACAAATGTCTAACGCGGAAAAAATGAAAATTGTGATGTTTGCTGAAGCGGGACTTTCTTCGCGCGAGATAGCAAGGAGGATGTGGTGCACCCAATCAACTGTGTCAAGACTAATAAAAAAATCGTTCGCAGGGATCTGCAGAGCGGAAGAAAGGAACGCGAAGAAAATAGAAGAAAGATGAGCGTTTACGTCGCATGATGTTGAGGTTATCCTTGGAAAAACGCTTCAAAATTGCTAAACAAATATCTAAAGATCTAGCAGATAGTTACTTAGCAGAAGTAAGTCGAAAAACAGTTGGCAGGAGGTTGAGAGAAAAAGGTTTATAGACTTTAAAATCAACCAAAAACCCTTTCTCAACAAAACAAAGAAGCAATCGCGCCTGAATTGGCCACCGAATTTTCAAAGTTGGACATCTGATGACTCGAGTAAAATAGTGCTCTCAGATGAAAAAAATTTAACATCTTCAGCTCTGTTGGTGCCCCGTAGGTAAGACGTTGGCCAAATGAAAGATTTGACGAATCCTTTACTATAAAAACAGTGAAATATCAGGCAAGTGTGATATTCTGGAGTCTTTTTCCTGCTTTGAAATTGGCCATACACACTTCATAAATAGAACCGATAATGCAGAAAAATTTTAAAAATTTTTTGAAGAGTGTTTGGTTCCCTCAATGAATTCCTATCTTACACGCTTATTTTTCGTGATGGTTCTGCTCCATGCCATAGACCCTTCTTTAGTACTTTTTTGTCGGTGGAATCCATTTCAATGTAGTTCAGAGCGACACCAAAGCGAAAATTCTTCTGTCCTGCCGTTAGCAGTTTTGGCATGAATTTCGCATACGCGCGAGCCGTTTACAAGTTCTCTGTTAAAATTCTTCGGACAGTAAAGTCTGCTTTTTCTGGATCACAATCCCCTTTAATCGCAAGTTGCAAACCTTCGACTTTTTCTGATGTCATTGAGCACCAAATTCTGCCAGAGCAACAATCAATGCTAACTGACAGTCGGTTATCATTAAACCGGTTTTGAATTTCTTTTGTTCTTTCTTCAGTCTCTTCCGTATTAAATACTCACCGTATCAATTTCTACCGAACTACTCCCTCCAACATCAAAGTAAAGTCCATTTTGGAAAAGTCATTGCCCTACGTTGTCTGTAATTTTTAGCAATAAACAAATTCGATGAACACGAAAACGCATATATAAATAAATACGCACTGTATGTGAACTAGGTGTTTGAAGTTTGCATCGTTGCAATCGTAACGCTGTCAAATTTACTCACTGTTTCTTTTAAATAGATGGTCAAATTGAAATGAAAACCTATACAAACGCAAAATATTCAAATATGGAAATAAAATTGACCAACATTATTCTTCAAATTACCTAAAAAAAAAGTCGAAAAGTGAAAAAAATTGGAGACCGTTGCATTTGCAACGATGCAAACTTCAAACACCTTGTGAACTGAGGTTTCACGACGAAACCGTGGCATCGAGGAAGTTCCAGAAGAGTTTTAGTTTATATTGATACCCAATAGAAAGCGCTTAAATGTTATGTACGGAGATAGAAAGAAAGGCTGAATATTTCTGAGAAATTATTTTTTGTTGAGAATTTTCTTAGTCCCAATGACATAATAGCTTTAAAAAGTAAAAAAAACTAAAATTCCAAGAATCTAGTATGGTCCCCTACCATAGAATTGTACACTGTATTGTTATTGTAGTGCCTATAAAAGAAAGAAAAACATGAAGACTAATCGTTTATGCTTTCGTTATTTATTGTTTCTATAGAAATCCGTAAGACAATTACGAGAGCTTTTTTATAAGATCCACCTATTTTGCGTACTATTCTTTGCTTGTGTCCCTTATAGTATCTTCCTACGCTTTGTCAAATACAGGAAAACTTGCATACTGGTAAAGAAAAAAATGGTAAACTGATTTCTTTTGATTTTTGTAAGTTTGTTGGTTTCCTTGCGGTCGATTAGACTGCAGGAGTGCTGTCGAGAAATTTTAAGGCTTATGAATTTAAACTAGATCTTCTACAGCTTGCATTGTTAACGTTGTTATCCATAGCATGACATAGTATGCTTTGAATCTAACCTAACCCCGCCCTAATTAGTAACCTAATCCCGCCCAAAGTCGAGCTATCAACCAACGCTGCCAGTTTGAATAAGCCCTTAATTGAACAGTATCCTCCCAAAATAACTTGCATTCTTATTGGATAGTGAATTTTCATCCATTGTATCTTAAAACAAGTATGGATAATTGTATGAATTCATAAATTTTTTACCAATTCTCAAATATTTTGTGTAAAAACACAATGTAAATGTGTATCCGAACTATAACATTAGTATTTAAAGATTATCAACGCAAATCTCACCAAAAATTATGGATACTTAACTAGTTTGTTAGGAGCATAGCGTAAACACTCATACGTGCTATGAATATACTCCCAATCTATCTGCATTCGACTTCAATTTTCTCGATGTATTGGTGTTTATAAGCAAAGCCGGTTAAATATAGGACATAAGGAAGCAAGTGCTGTAGGATACTCATAAGCATTTTATTACAATTTGTATTTATACACAATGGCTCACATACTCTATTTCACATGAAAAATTCTTTCTACCCATCCCGATTTATCGACTCACCTAAGTTTGTTAATTTAAAAGCTCTCCATCTGGCCAAGCTCCCATTACTGCATGTGGTAGCTGTTCCTTTGTGATGCCCTAAGAAGTGTTAGCACTTGATAGTTGTGACGCTATGGTCAATTGGATAGGGTATATACTGTGCATTTACTCTTTGGTAACTTCTTTCGGACAGAAAAAGATTAAAGACAAGTAAATGTATACTTGAATTGCGTTTTCATGCAAAAGCTTTGAATGGTCTTTAAAGTTTTAACGCTATGTTTTCTAACGTTATGGCGATACTTCTTTTGCAAAGTATACGCGCTGTTTGGTAGATACGCTGCGATCTTGAATAGGAGATCAGTGCTCGATGATTGTCAACGTAAGGCTCATTCAGAGACACTCGTCTCCTAATTTGGCTATGAAAATGTTTCTTCATTTCAAACACCTGTTTTAAATTCTGTTTAACGTACTGAATCGACAATAAACTAATGAATATTAAAAAAAGTTTCCTGTTGTAGGAAAAATTATAAGATTTTAAACATAACCTTACATCTGAGTCCATAAGGAGGTGTGTTTAATTGGCTACCCTCCGGTGTTTTACTTCTATAATATTGGGATATCTTTCCAGGAATAATCCACAAACATTGAAATGCTCCAAAAGCATTGATATAGTTTCTCCATGCTTGTGATATTCTGATATAAAGCCTCACCATATCGATTGCTTAAAACAATTAATTACCAACACAATAATCCCGAAAGAAGTCCAAATAAGATTTTTAAAGGTGGATTTCTTGCTGATAGACTCTAAGCTTGCTGATAGACTCTAAGCTGGATTTCTCGGGGCAAATCAAGGCAACGACAAACAAGGCCACAGCAGGAGTCTCGGCAATCTGTCGACTTATGGCCAATCATGGGGGATCAAGTCCAACAAAACGGTGACTGCTGATGAGTGTGGTGCAATCTACGCTTCTATATGGAGCAGACATATGGAGTGAAGCTCTCAAGAAGAAACTGCACTGAAAACGGGTGGCACGGGTTCAGAGACGAGATTGCATCAGCATACCGTACAGTCTCTGAGTCAGCGGTGTTGGTAATTTCAGAGGTAATACCCATCGCTCTACTTGCTAAAAAGTAAAAGAATATAATTTCGAAGGCACTATGGTAATAAAGAAAAAGGTGCTCGCGATGATAGACGATGCACTCTTGACGAATGGCAACAATCATGAGAACGTGAGCTAAAAGGAGGATGGACTGCGCGGCTCATCAACGACTTGAGATCGTGACTCAGTCGAACGCACGGTGAGACCGACTTCTACCTGACCCAGCTACTGAGCGGCCACGGTTGTTATCAGTCTTACCTGCACAAGATTGGTAAGTCATGGTCTCCAGATTGCATATTCTGTACTGGTGTGAAGGAAGACGCCTATTATACTTTCTTTTCATGCAGAAGATGTGACAAACAGTGCGGTGATCTTGCCGAAAAAGTGGGAGAGTTCCATCCAGATAGCCTAGTCGAATAGATGCTGAAATCAGTTGACAAATGGAATCAAGAGGCACATTACTTTCGGGCAATTCCAGCCATGAAAAATACTTGATCGGCTGGAGGCGTCGAGCGTGGAGGGTTTCCTTCTCTAGCAATCCTTCTCTTCTTTCCCATCCCACTGGAGAAGGAATCCCTGTAATCGGAAGGCGCCAAAAGACGTAAAATTGGGAGGCATAGTCCGAAGTAATGTGTCAAACGGTTCCAGGCTAGGCGCTCTGGTTGACAGGGGAGTTGTTTAGTCGGTAGTCAAGTAGGTCCGTTGGGCCACTGGGAGTCCGACACTCAGGGCGTAAATAGCCTTCACCTCCCTACCCAACAAAAAGGTGGATTTCAAGGACATATTACAACCCATTTTCTGGAATGACGACACATCTTTTGGATAAGTTCAGCTCAGCTGTCACTCTTCCTATTTTTCAAGAAGGCGCAAATCGTCTCTGCCTTTTTTCTCTAGAGCCTAGTCATAGACAGAGTTTTTGACTAAGCAAATGAGTTTATTCAAAAATTACTCGTTAACCTTGTCTTCGCTTAATTTTGGGAATTTCTGGCCAAAGTAATGAGGGGCATCTCCAGTTGTTTTCATCACTTCAACAACATTTTTGTATGAGTCCTTGTTTATTTATTTAAAAGTGCAAGTAGCATATTCTGTGAGTGAGAATGGAAGTGCTGTTCCGAAATTCCGTGCTGCATCGATCGAAACAAGAAGTAGTCAGAAGGAGCCTAGTCTGGTGAATACGGCGGGTGGGGCAGAACTTCCCAATCAATGTTTCCCAAGTAGTTCTGGACAGGTATTGCAATGTACGGCCGAGCATTGTCATGTTGAAAAATGACTTATGCATGTCTTTGGTGAAATTCTGGTCGTTTTTCCTTAAGTGTGGGGTTCAATTTGATCAGTTGTTGTCGGTGACGTTTGCCAATAATAGTCTCACCAGGTTTCAGCAGTTCGTAATACAAAGGTCCCTTACTATCCCACCAAATACAAAGCAAAGTCTTCTTTTCATGAATATTTCGGACTAGTTGTGATGTTGATGGCTGGCCTGGGTCTACCCATGATTTTTTCCGCTTGGGATTGTCGAAATAAATGGACTTTTCATCGCCAGTAACAATCCGATGTAAAAAACCTTTTCTTTTCAGTCTGGCAAGCAAAATTTCACAAATGGTTGTTCCCCTTTCGCTGTCTCTTTCTTTCAATTGATACGGCACCCATTTTCTAGCTTTTTGCATCTTTTCTATGGTTTTTAAACGTTGTGAAATGACTGCCTGAGTAACTTCCAACGCTTCTGCCAACTGTTTTTCAGTTTGTGTGTTGTCTTCATCCAATAATGCTTGCAAATCTGTATCTTCGAATTTTTTTGGTGGTTTTCCACGGTCTTTGTTGCTGACATCGAAATCGCCACTTTTAAATCTTTTAAACCATCGTTCGCAAGTGTCTTGGCTTGGGGCATGTCCACCATATGCTTTCACTAGCAATCGATTATCTTCTGCTGCCGTTTTCTTCAAATGGAAGAAGGTTATTAGACTTCCCCGCAAAACCTTTTTTTCTGGCACGTAATTCGACATTTTTGAAGCGAAAAGAAACTATGTTGTTTGTACAACCAAAACCTATGATATACTGGAATTTGTTGACAGATGTTTACCCTCCAAAATGCCATATTAGTTATCCCTGACACAAACCATATGTAATGGTTATGCCATTTGTTAGTAAAATCCGCATTTCATATTTATACACCTAATATTTCATATTTTTACCCACATTGAAGCATCTGGCACCGAGGTCACAACTTTTCTTTGTAATGATCTTTTCTTTCACGACTATTCAATTCACCAAAAATTAAAGTCCAAGCACAGAGCTCCGACTTTTGAATCCCAAAACATTTGCGATTGATGTTCATCATACTTGATCAGCAGCAATAGGGTTTTTGTATCTTCATAGGACTCTTTCATAAGAAATATTTTGGTTATGTGAAAAAACGGGCTTTAAGCTTAACCTAATGTCAATGAAAATCTATTTATGAAAAAAATCGATGTATCTAAGTATAAAAAATCTATGTATCTATGAAAAGTCGCAATTTATTCATTTTGTGTGAAAGGCTAAGGATGCTCATCAGGCAGCACATATTCAACTCGTATATCGTACATATAATTTTTCATCTATTTAAAAAAAATGTGTCAACTGTTGGTAAAGTCACACCACTTTCTAAAATGTTTCATTGTTGTCGGCTCAAATCCAGAAGTTCCGCTTTTTTCCTAAGTCCGTTACAAGATCATCCAATGTGGCTGTGATAATGTACAAGGTGCATCCTACTCGGGGTTTGAAGGAATCGATGTTCAATCATGAGTAAGTTCACTTTGGTCACTATCGATGATGGAACCTTTCGGAATCGGGTGAAGTATACTGTATCGCCGAAAAGGAGGAGCTGATAGTAGATAACGATATCTTCTTGTTTTTCATAGCACTGTAGCCTCTCTCGCTCCTTCGCTTCCTGCAACAAGCATATCCAACTGTTTCGGTCCATTCATTGAGCGCGTCCTCCAATTTGAAACCAGAGGAGCGATGAACTGTCCTCATCCACAGAGTCAGACCAACGTTTCCTCGGTTTCTCCACTGGTCTCCGCTCTTCTGTTCAACCACCAAATACCTTTTTGGGTACCCGTTGCTTGTCTATACGATTCATATGACCAGCCCATTGCAGTTTTCACAATCTCACATGCGTTGAGATGTCCGGCTCGTCAAAAATTTCACTCAGCTTATGGTTGTATCGAATTCACTATTGCTCCCCGTCTAGCTTCGCTCTAATGATCCGCCTTTGGATGTCTCGCTCAAAGGCGTTCAATATAATTGCGAAGACTTCGGTTAGGGTCCATTTTTTACACCCGTAGTATAACACAGGACTAATCACAGATTTGTATACTTGGAGCTTTATTTTCCTGTCTATATAGCTAGCCTTCATAATCATCAGAACTGAATAAAAGGTTTTATACTTGAGCTGCACTCTTCGGCGTATCTCTTTCACTCGCCGGTGCAGCTGGCTTTCACTTGCTCACTGTAAAATTTTAGGGATAACGATATACTGTTTTCCATTTCGATCCAATGCAAAGCAGAATAATGTTTTTCTTATCTCTCAGCCATTCTCTCATTAGACACTTGGAACCCAGGCTTTAGAATAAGGAAAATAGGGTTTTTTATTTCAGGCGGAATAGATCAGCTTTGATTACTAAATGTCACTTCATCACAAATGTAACAAATGTTAACATCTTCTTAAGTTTTGCATCCATGCACAATGACTCACATGTACTATAAAACCTGAAAAATTATTCACACATACAAAAACGTAGTCTACGTGATGTCTCTCCTCGTCTATGTCGTTTACTAAAGCTCTCTATCTCGCAAAGCTCGCATTATTTGGCACATTTGTATTTGACATTGTATCTCGCAACTCATTTTGAGTGTTTTCTTAGTTCTTTCAGTGGGTACGCTATGCTAAAACTTTTAGGCTATTCAAAAATGTATAAGAAATGTTTATAAGAAATGTTAAGAGTCCCATTATTGCATGTGTATGTTATTAAAAATATAATAAAGGATAAGGAAAATTTAAGTTATTTACATTTGTCCGCTTAAAATTAGAACAGAAAAACATTGAGAAAATTCTTGAGTTGTGATGAAGTCAAGAAGGCGCCATTGATTCAAATAAACAACGGCTGATTGAAATTATACAATGTTTAACTTCTAATTTTATATTACTAGCTAAAAAGTCGGACAGATAGTAGACAGAATTCATATGTCTTCTAAGAAAGGTACTTCCTTCGACTAGGCGTATGAAATGAAAAACACATTTAAAAAAAAGTAGGGTAGGAAAAAACACCATTTAAGGTACGTTGACGTTTAAAGTGTGGGCAAATCTTTTAATCGAATTCAATGTGCGTCAAGTAAAGCTAAAATATTGGTGACCAAGGCAAAGCCAAGTGTCCTTGTAACGACGAAAGCTGTTGCAAGAAATTTATGTGAAGTGCTAGTAGGATCTGAAATTTAGGAGGCGAAACGTGCATTTCATTTTGAATTATAGTAATCAAAACGTTTTCGTGACTGAACTACCACCTACCGAATCGTATCTTATCGAATGCTACTTTTTCGAGTAGATATGTACGTACTTTGCATCCGCCTGTTTGTTTTTTTCAGTGAAAATAGGACTTGAATGCAGGAAAAGCTTATCCTAATTTAGTCGACGCCGCTGTAGGCGTTATAAACTGAATGAATTTTCGAATGTTGAAGAAATATTGGTTAAGTTCCAGATGTTTTTGGTTACTTACGAATTGGCTGTCTCCAGGAATATCTGAAAAATTTTAAAGTACAATTTAAAACCTAAGTAGAATAAAAATGAGGGTTTGGCTTCCCTTAGTTGAGTATGTTTTCCTTTAGTAGTAGTAGAGCGAAACGGAAACATAATAAGAAAAATCATTACCTAAAGATGAAGGTTGGTAAATGAAATATGTCTACCTAGTAGATTGATTGTGGACTTCCACCCTGGGAAACACAATCATCATCTCAGCAACTAATGTTAAAGCATCTGCAGCATAGTTTTCGCTTATCTAAATGTCTGTGGATTCAATCATTTATTCTGGGGTCTTAAATTCGTTTAGCGGCCCTTAACTCCCTGCGTATGAAACTTTGATTTATTTTGCCTAATTTGCCAAAATTAGATCCAGTACGCGAATTTTGTTTCTGAGTCCCGGGAACTCTTTCAGTAGACCATTACGACCTTTTCGTGGTCTCTACCATTCAATAAAAGAAACTTTCTTGTTAATAATTATATTTATTAATTAGCTTCTTGTTCAAGTTTAAAACGTGAACTAAGTTCCTAATAGTGGAAAACCTTTGATGTCTGCTTTTAGCTTAGCTTTCACAATTCAGATAAATAAGTTCCCAGGCCATTAGATTGTCAAGTTTACAGAAATTTTACTTCAATATATTCAATATAAACATTGATAAGGAAAGTTTGCGAAAAGGATTAAGTTACACTTCTCTGTTTATTAATTATACATTGGATTTGCTGAAGTCAGCATTTACGCAGGTATCCATATACTGTAAGTTTATAACTTGCATCATTTATTATTAAATTATTTTTTTTACGTTTATTACATAAACATTAACTAATATGTTGAATATGTAAAAACATATACATACAGTAAAAACAAACAAATAAAATATGTATAAATAAATGAATAAATAAATAAAATAGAACTAAGAATAAAATTAAAATAAAAAAATGTATAATTCGATATAGGTATTAAGTAATATTTAGTTGAATAATATAAGTAACAAACAAAAAAATAAATAAAAAAAATGCTAGAAAAAAAGTTCTCAGTAAAAACTAAATTCGCAGTAGAAAAAAAATTCTTGGAAGTGTTTTGGGAAGAAATTTTCAATTGATATGATTTACTTGTTTGTTGTGACGATGTCGGTATAAGAAGGATAGAAATTGTGACTTAGGGATGGAAAAATAAAGTATAGAAATCAAGTATCAAGCGATGAAAAATAAAGTATAGAAATCCAGTATCAAGTGATGGATAACAAAATATAGAAATCCCGTATCAAGTGATGGAAAATAAAATATAGAAACCCAGTATCAAGTGATGGATAACAAAATACAGAAATCCAGTATCAAGTTTTGAAAAATAAAAGATAAAAATCCAGTAACAAGTGATGAAAAATAAAGGATATAAATTGTGAATTTAATTATTGAGGAGAATAAAGAGAATCAGTAAGTATTAACAGCTGTTTGAAGTGTTTAGTCCTCGAGTCGCAAAATCTTTGAATCACAAAGCCCAAGAGAACATTTTGATCGAGGCCAAGAAGATAGTAAGCAGGCAGCAGAGATGGTCAGACCGCAGCGCAGCGGGATTGGAGATTCGTGCTGGAGGAAGCAGAGATGGCCAGGATTAGCACAGCAGAAGCAATTAAAGTCCCGACATCAAGCAGAGGTGGTCAGAATCAGCGCAGCACAATTCAATTAAATCAAATATTTTATATTATTTATTTGATCATTTCTATTTATTTTATCTAATATCAAAGAGTAAGCTCTTTCTGTGTGTGTGTGTGTATGTGACATGGAAGGATCAAGGCTGAAATAATGTCCTAAAGACCCCCCGCCCGCGCGGTGAACTAGTCAGTGAAAAGTAACTTCCTTCGGCCGCCAGCATGGTTCATCAAATAACCCTGTCTATTTAACTTTATTCTTATTTTTTCGCTGCGGATGCGACCTATCGGTTGCCCCAATATATCATTATATTATTCTTAATTCTTATATATCTATATATATATTTTTTTTGTTAAATACATCACAACCACCAACTACAACCAAATAAGATCAAAGCATAGTGGACAACCAAAAAAAGCCGTGCGCTAGCGCTTTCACCATTGCTACGAACTTGTGACATGGAGATAGGGTAACAGTTAGCCCCAAATTGTGTACCCCCAAATTACGGAAAAGTGGCTTTCTTGGATCTACTTCCAAGAAATAAACCATATATTAGCGCACTAAAATGAACACGTCATTTGAATTTATATGGAAGTATGCACAAAAGCCTGTATCATTCTAGAAAAATGTTTTTTTTTTGTGATTTCGTATACTTTTGGGTCAGATAGTCGACAACAAATGTGGCACAAAATGAATGAAACAATGTAAATTAACAATTTGAGGTCCACTTTCAAATATGGCGGAGATAGTGTAAGAGTCTTTGGCTTTAGAAGCACAAAAAGAGTGGGTACCTTACATGTTATAAATGACTTTATGGATCAAGATGCCTACATTGATATTCTTACATGTAATTTGCAACAAGGTGCTAATGAAATGGATCTGTTTTGATTCGAATTTTAACAGGATAATTGGTCGAAGCCTAAATTTAGACCTTTAGAATTTAGACCTGGCAGCTGAAGGCTCCATTTCAGTTTCTAGTTTTTATTTCCATCGAGGTCTTATGGAATGAACTAACCCGCCGAGTACCGGCAAGAAAACAGCTTTACTGAAAAAATCGTAGCAAATTCCAGTTAAAGTTAGGCAACATCTGGTAGGGTCAACAACAAAGCAATTATGGAAATTAATAAGGAATAAAGGAAGTTATACAAGCATCTAATATCTATAGAAATGTATTTCTGTACTACTTAATATTTATAAGTTACGAACGTAACGATTTTTGCGTTTGTTATTGACTATGCTACCATCTTTGTGCACTTTGCTGAACAATAGTTTAATTTTTGTTTTCAAAAATGAGACCAGTATTATTATGAAAAATATTGTGGTTAGAGAAGGAGAGTACTAAGCGTAAAAGATAGGAAATGTTCTTAGACCTTTGACAGTTTAGACGTTGCTCAGTGTTTATCAAAGGTATCAACGGATTTGTCTGGGAGTAAGCTTATTGTGGGTGTCTTGGAGAAAAGTCAATAAAACGGCTAATCAAAATCTGACAGGACTCCACAGCAGGTACATATGATATGTACCTGATATGTTCAGACAGAAAAGAGTAGGAACTCGTGATCGCCTCACAAATTGTGGTAGACGATCAAGATTTACAGGCATGATTCCCTAAAAAACCATTTGACTTATTTAGTTACAAAATGGTCATGGTTTGTTCTCATGCCTCGCGTTGCATATCTTTTATGCCTCGCTCTTATATCTACTCCAATTTGTGTTCGTCGCACTATCAATCATCCAAGTAGCAATTTTAACCAATCGAATAATTTATTGAAAGCGGAAATCCAATTCTTTTAAACAACTAATTGAAAATTGCCAAGTTTAAACTCAAATATTTAATCAGGCCAAATTAGGAGGACTTCCAAGTTTCCGAATTATGTGTTTGTTGATTATTAGCTACAGTGGCCTGGCTGATCAATAACCTTTTGTGGATAATGCTTGTTCGAGTATGTTTAACTTTCCACAGCGAACAATCATTATGTAAGTGGCTTAATCCACCATCTACCATCCTGTTCTAGCCGTAAGGATTATGTGCTTATGCATGAAATATCACGTGAATGCACAGGCTTGTGCAGTGCATCTTTGCCAATGCATTTACATGCAGCTGGATTGGAATCCAGGAAAGGGAGAAAGAGAGGGAAAAGATGTATTCCAGTTTGAATAATCATAGTTTCAGGATGTTTCAAACAATTGTTATAACCGTACGAGTTTTTGTGAAACGCAGTATCGCTCCTGCCAGTGGGAAGAATAAAATTAATGCATGAAAAACTGAATACTAAGTGGTTGGTACATGGAAAACAATGCATGGCATGTTAATTGAGAAACATGTTTGTTCATTTTTTGCATGTTCTCAAAGCAAATTTTATCGCGGTTTGGATTTCCTCATCGCATTTGAATATCCTTTAAGCTATTTTGTTCCAGCGAACTATTTCATTCGCTTAGACTAGCGTAGTCAAACCAAAACGAATGAATAAATAATCGTTACAAGCTTAACCGACAACCTTTGACGGACATTTTTCTGCACAAGAGAAAGTGTAGAAAATGCTACAATTTACTAATCCTTCCTAAAAAATTTCATTTTTTGATCCGAATGGTTGCAACCTTCTCAAATATTTAGAGGATTTCTTGTGAATTTCCATTTTCTGTTTGTCATTTATTTTATAAAAGACAACTGTTTATCGATATGGTCCGTCTTCATTGAAAATTCATATGTTTGAAAAACACTGATAAAAGGATCATATCCGCCTCAAAGCTGCTGTCTATCCCAAAATGAAACTCAACTTGAAAATGAATTCACAAGAATTTTCTAGCATGCATAAATGTTCGAATGAATGGCAGGCTTTTTTCAATTAAACATCGAAATTGTTCTCAAATTTTTGATGAAATTCCTTGAATGAAAATTTTTAAAAGCGATTGTGTCGGTTATGGATTTATGGATTTCTTTTGTACATTTACTATTCCACGTCATCTTTGATACATGTATTGTCAGAACCATACCAAAACATAAGTAACCAGCAAACAATATAATCATTATATAAGGCTTAATTCGGTGCAGTTTATTCCTTAGTGCATAAGACCTATCACTTGTAAGGGAAAACAGTTTGCATATACTTGACCTGATTTTATCCCTTAATTTAACATGGGTCATGTAATTGGAAATCAGGTATACTGCTTTTGTTATTATATATACCTTATGATAAGGCATAAATAATGATGTAATAGAAGTGGTGATTGCACTGCGCAAAATGCACTTAGCCAAGAATTATCGCTCAATCGAGATAGTGGTAACTCACTTTTGTTGACAAAAGATAGTTAACACTCACACTCTTTGCATTCACCGTCCCAGTACAATTCGCACATACACTGATAATCCTTGGTCGCGCCTACACTCACATTCCGGTAACCACATTGACAGTGACCTTAAATCTGTTCGGGCACGTTCTATCTGCTCAACTTCATAACTTGAAATTGACTTTTTCATGGAAATGCCAAGAAAGACAGAATATTTTAAAAGAACAGTTCAAAACTAGTATAAGGCTTATACTAATCATTAGTTAAACATTAGCCCGATATGCCTAATCGTTCTTTTTGCTGGGTACATACAGCGCGAAGACTTCCGGATGGCTCTTTTCAGACAGAGATAGAAATACAGCAATTAGATTTATATTTGAATTGCTTTTTATGCAAAAGCTTTCAGAGGAGCTTTCTTGTGCTACGTAAAAATCGAAGAAAATTTACAATTTCAAATAAAGTGTCAATTACGATACGCGCAGGTATCGTTTCAGTATCAGGTATACTGTCAGTTACCGGTGACTGACGCGGCCTGAACGGAAAGGTCGATGTCAGTCAACGGTGACTGACGTGGCACTCAATGTGTTTAATATCGTTAGATTAGGTGTTTTTTCGAAGTGTTATTGCAGGTCGTTTGTGACTATACCAAGGAAAATGAGCACACGCTTCTCGCGCAAATTATTCAAGTGAAATTTTAAACTGGTTGCTGATGAAAGGATTTGTACGCCTTATTAAATTTCGATAAATCGATTTTTTTGATTTGGTTTAATGCGATAGTGAACAATTCCAAGAATATTAGGTTAGAATTTTAGGGAGGTCCAGTCATTATAATTATAGTTATGCTCGTTAGAACGCTCGCGCTTCATGCGTAAAGTCCTAGACACATATTGTTCTCCACTGTGGAAACGTTAGAGTGTGTTTTACATGTAAAAAAAGATTATATAAACGCGCAACGGAAACTCTGACCGAAAAAAAGCTTTCGAAGCGGAAAGTAAGAAACGCGCGTAAAAAAGAGTTTGGGAAAAAAGGACCCAGCTTAAACAAAGTAAGTTTCTGCTCAAAAAATTGCTGCTGTGACAACATATTCGTCAACACTCTTGACAACTATAAGAGTGTCAACTTATCATAATTAACCTATTTCACGTCATGAAAAATCAGTAAAAGATATCCGTCTGAGCAACGTGTTATCATAAAAATTCGAAGGAAGCCAAGGCGCAGCGTACTTACTGCCCTACAAGTGCCAATTCTTGATACGAGTATCGGTGAAGTGAAGTTTCAATTTCTTGGAAACATTAAAGGCATCCCCCTGCCCCTTCTGCAGAAGTCCCAGAAATTTATGAAGATTTGACCCATATATGAAGATTCAACTAAAGACAACTTATTAAAAAAAAAAAAAAAAACGAAAGTTTCAGCAGTTGCGTGTCACAAATTCACACACAAAGTAAACATAAATTCAATGGTGGAAACATCGTTGAAATCACAAAAAAAATATATATTGCAGCTTGCATTTTCAACGAAGGATTTGGAGCAATTTTGAAAATAATAGAGATCATGTGTATCCAGATTGGTACAATAACACTTGAATACGCAGCAATCGCGATAACCTTCGCATATACAAAGTGAACCATAACAGCTTCGAAGCTCGCAAGAACAACAGAGCCATGTAGAGGGATGATATAACGCATGAGAATTAACATTTTGGACAAAATGAAGCCATTTTGAATGTAGCTGGCATACTGCAATACCGCTGCGTTCGTTCAAGGATTCTAAAACCATGAAGAAAATGCAACGTAATTGGGAGAAAGAAGTGTGTGTGTGTCAAAAATCAGTACGACACAAGCTTTTATCACATTTCCTTAAGTAAGTTCTACGGCGTAGACGTAGTCCTTAATGTTTTCAAACCAATTTTTAAAACTTTGCTCTTGAAATTGGAAATATGATAGCCAACCCGTATGCGTTGTTTCAAATACGATTCAATGTCAAACGCCTTGCCTCAGTAAAAGTCCTGTTTGTGAAGAGTCACTGAATATTGCTTTAAAGTTTTATTAAGTTTGACTTGCTTCGAAATATATTGTTTCAATATTATTCAGTATTATTATTATTGAGTATTTCAGTTGTTGAAAATATTGTCAGTGATATAATTGCGGAAGCATAATTTTTTGAAATAATGGCTATTTATTGGGGCTGTGTTAGTGGTTATACTTTTGTTCCTTCTTCCAAATATTATGTCAAATACATAAAAGTTTTGTCCAGCATAATTTTGGGTCTTACTATTCCACCAGCCCGACTTTGCATCGCCTACAAAACCATTTTTATATTTAGAATTTGCCCCAAAATTTATCCATTTGTGTGTCCACTGTTTTTTTTTTTTTTGCGTTACAACGAAATTCTATATTTTATTGTTATTTGGCATCAATGTATGCCGGGAAAGAGTTGCTCTCTACTCTTCATAACTTCTTTTCTCGTCCCGCTTTTATGCTTTTGAATGTCGAATTTACAGATTCGGCTGGTTCTAATCCCTTAGGTATTTAAAATTTGACATCGTTATGCAGAGTTTTTATGGCGATAATTGACATTACTCTGTTTTTGATACCACTTACTGTTGAAGATGCTGAGGGATAAACTTAAACTTTGCCCAAATAGGATCAATTTGATTGAATTAGTTGCCATAGCGTAAGCAAAAGCAGCGAGAACACTACCAGGCGACTTCTCGCGGAAATAAGATTTAAAATTTATGAGTGGAATCATATTTGCAATGCGTGTTACCTCAAATGGTTTCAAGGAGTTATTTTTGATACGAAAAAATGAGAAAGAAATAATATCACTTTATTTGTGTGAATCACGTTAGATCGGGAATAAATTTCAAGCATATTTGCGGTTTTGTGGTTTCACTATGGTGGTTCCTATCAGGTTGTCCTTCTTTTTTTTGTAGATGTCCTTATTTGGCAATCATTTCCCAGATATCAAACAATTTCAGCTACACTGAAACTTATGAGGATCCCCTCACTGCCCTTCGATGTTGTCTGGACCTTATGCCTTTGAATTTAAATCTCTAGACTTCTCGTGCCCAATTTCCGCAATGAAGTAATCAAACATGAATTTGTCGAAATTTAAATGCCATTTATCGAATAATGTCAAAATCGAATAAAA
Organism: Stratiomys singularior; assembly: GCA_954870665.1. NCBI lineage: Eukaryota > Metazoa > Arthropoda > Insecta > Diptera > Stratiomyidae > Stratiomys > Stratiomys singularior. Next base: position 125,967,905 of record OX940877.1, read on the forward strand.
CGCAACTTTTAAAAGTTGTAATTCTGACATACTTGTTTTGTATTCAAATGGCGCGTGCATTTTTATCAGCTAAGTGCTGAACACCTCAGTCGAAAACAGATCTCTCTTAATGGGTTTAAAATCGATGATATTTTGCTTGAACTCCATGTCCGTAATGAACGCGACTCGACGTTCACAATTTTCTGAAGGCTTTCTTCTCTTGCAAGCTGTGAGCAATCTAAATGTCACGGCAATAGACTTTTAACCCGGACTGCTGGTATGTCAATGTAAAACTTTTTCTTTACTTGGAGAAATTTCTAGCCGAACCAGCCCTTTTAAGTCATCGTACACTCGATAATCCAAAAATATGGTCTATTGTTTGTTTGAATGATCAATACTGCTGCATACATTTGAGTCACTTTGTATTGTTGCTATAGATTTTAGATTTTGCAAGGGAAAGGATTTGCAAACACATCGACACGATTCTAAACATGAGGGACCAGTTCGGCAAACGCACCTTTATTCTTCTCCATTAGAATCATCAGACGTACCATTAGGGATCAAAGCTTTAGATTAAAATTGTACCCACAAAAAGTGAAGTTCAGCAAAGCATGCTATCGCGACCTCTTCACCCACCTACGTCGTTCAATATCAAAGCTCTCTATCTTGCAAAGCTTGCTTTTTTTGCTGTATGCAGTTTCATATCAATTCGTTTCCGCTTTCAAAAGTTTTTGTGCATTTGATAGTGGCGGTATGATTAAAATGATGAGGATTAGTAACATACCTTACATCTTAATTTTCATGAAAGCATGTTCGTAAAATAATATCTTAAATACACAGCAACACAAGCACAGTCACACTTTGACTGTTTAGAATTTAACCAATAAGCAAAATAATGTGTTCTTCATGTTCATCACAACCCTCATTTCGGAAGAGTTCCCTGAAAACCTGTGGACCCAATGATTCAGGTAAAGGGTCTATAAGGTAACAAATTTTGAAAAAGTCGAAATTTTTTTAACAGCCTTTGGTTCTAAATGCAATCAGCAATACGATACAAACTGTTTGAGAGGGATATAAAAATTTTCAACTAGTTGTAAAGTACCTAAGGCAAAACGCAGAGAGCACGCATTTTTCAAATGTCCAGCGTATTCCATCGTTCTCCTGCTCTATTTTCGTTTTTAAACGTTTGCTTCAATTTATTCTTACATTATATATTTTATAATTTGCTTATAGATTCTAAAGAAAAAAAGTGTGGGAACTCGTAAAAATGAACTTTGAACATTAATTTATCGAAACCACGGTTTCTGATGGGTGGACACGATTAAGAAAAAAATATTCAGCTAATCGCTCAGAAATTTTAATATGTTGTTGATGGCAGGTCTGGCTATCGCGTGAATCAGGATTATGTTGAATAGAAACTAATTTTCCGATTTTTAACCGATTTTCTATCCTAAAAAACCGAATTTTGTCAAATGTCCGCCATTTTGTCATTTTTCGGCGGAAATAATTATCCTAGTTCACGCGATACCCACTTAAACCAAGATGGATTTTCGATTTTTTCTCCTCAGATGTTCCAAAGTCGGACACTTCGCTAGCCATCAATTTTGGACTTTTTTTTTGAAAAATTCGTAAAATCCAAAAACAGCTTCGAGAAATCCTGAATTTATTTTCGAAAAAAAAATTATTTTTTGGGCTTCCTAAAATTTTAGTAAATATTTATGCCGAATTTCTAAAGGATATATAGGGTATATTTTTTCCTTCTATGAAGAAAAAATCATCGAATAAAAGATCTTTTTGAAAATCCTAACCTAAAAGCCCCCTTAAGGATTTTTAGCCTTTTACTTTAACAAAAAGGGTTTTAGTTGCTCTGACGTGATGAGATTGAAAATTCGAATCGTTATATTTGGTTTCACAGAACGTCGTTCTCAATTTTTCTTCATATCTCAAATCTTTATGTTAGACCAAGGCATTCCTTTCCAATACAGAGTAGAAATACGTTTTATTGACGTTCGGCCCGTGTGTCATTTTGACGTTTGAAATTAGTTACTCATATCTATTAAATCTTATTACTTTTTTTTACTATTATTTTTTTTCTATTTGCTTATGGTCCAGGGAGAATATTCAGCTGTAACTAAAAGTATCAGCTTTAAAGATGAATCAACTCTTTCAAGTCAAAATTTTTGATCTTCAAAATATCACCCTATATCCTTGACAAAATGTCATTGAAGATGAACTGACAATAATATTTGCCCCCTATGCAGAAAATTTTGGGTTGGTTACTCAGTAACTTCCGAATTTTTCAACGAAATAAAAGATATTTTTTTCAATTTGAAATGAAGTCTAATCTTTAATGTATTTTCCATTTTGTTTGATGACCTTTTGCCATATCCCTGACAACTTGAAAATTCCACGCGCATAAAAATGTCTGATCCTTTTCAGTCAGAAACTGAGTTGAGCGTCATCATCATTGAAAGTTTTACCACGAAGTGAGTTGTCGTGGGATTGAAATGAGTGGTAATCCGATGGCGCGGGATGAGGGCTATATGGTGGGTCTAACATGACTAACTAATATCCATCAATTTTTGCCGAGTGGCCAAAGACTTGTGCGGCCTAGCATTGTCCTGGTGGAAAATGACACCTGTACGATTAACCAATTCTTTTGGTTAATCTTACAGGTGTCATTACTGTTCCTTGACCGATGCATTCAATTTGTCCAGTTGCCCGCAGACCACCTCCGATTTAATAGTTTGGTTCTTTAGAAGCAGCTCAATAGACACACTGGACCTTCCCAATCTCACTAAATTAACAGCAAAATCCAATTTTATTGATTATGCGCCTTTGAAGTTGTTGGCGATAACTCATTAGGCGTGCACCAACCCCATTTTTGGGTGACATTGTTGTATACAATCCACTTTCCGGGTGCAGATATGCAGTGACTGAGGCCGACACATTTAAATACTTCTCAGTAGCTGTATGCAAACATTTAACTTTCTTGCAATGTCCTGTGTAGTTACGTGACGATTCGCTTCGATGATGATTTTTATTTCATCCTCATCAAGATCAAATGGTCGATCTGAACCTGTCCTTGCCCGCGTTGAGTGAAATCTCCAGAACGGGTTTCACTTTCTTTAAGGGCTTCATCGCCATATGCATCACGGAAATTTTGGCGGCTTTCACTCCGTTCTTTCTCTTAAGGAAATAATAAAGCAAAAAAAGGCGGAAATGTTCGATTTTGCACTCCATATCAATATTGAGGTAAAAAAACTATAAGTAAATATTTACGCAATGAACTTGTAGAGCTAGGTAAAGATTACAGAAGAGCAACGTCATAACATTCACGGATGTCATAAAAATGTGAGTGAGAGACATCTACAACTGAAATCGGCAATTACTTATTTGTCAATATGTGAAGCAGCGAATTTCAGTCATTGCTTGATACTATGATAAAAGCTTATGGAGCGCATGCCATGGTTTGAGTCTCAGATTTAATCGATTTCAAGATTAATTTTTTATATTTTTCATATTATTATCTTGAAATTCGGGGTCCGTTTTGCGATTTATAAAAGTAATTCTATACTGTTTGTTTTTTTTTCCTGGATTTTGTTATCTTATAGTAACGAGAGTGTTCATTCTCTGTGCAAACCAGATTTGAGTTGGATGAAACATGTGCCTGATTTTGGTGTAGGAGTATTAGCCTACTGACAAGTGAAAGTCATCTTCCGGAAAAATTTTTGAAGTTACGCGTTATTGTGACCAGATCACATTTCTACTGCCTATGTTCTGAAATGAAGGGGCTCCAATACACCTAACGCCCAAAAGGACTTTCACGGGACATAAGTATTTTAAGGTGAAAAGCATTTGATTCAAACTTATTCTTCACTCGTAAGATGATATTTTTCTCAAAATTTTTGCCAAAATAAAATTCTATAATTAAAGAATTGACAACGGAGGCGGTAGCATTGAGGAAGTAAAAATATTGATTTTATCAAATTGACCAGTACATCTTATATCAATCAGAAGAAATCATAAATCAAACATTGATTTGCAATTCAAAACAGCTTACTGTCATTATTACTAAAAGATTGAACAATTTCAAAAGGAATTAGATGGACTCTAAAATATATCAAACTTTTGTGCAATATTGTCAAAATTCCATCTCCTGACCAAACAAACGTAGTCCTTTTGACTACCGCAAAACTAGATTCGAAATGATACTATTGAAACTCTTTCTGCAGGAGCAATTATAAGTCAATATCGTATGACTGTACCTTTAATGGTGATGGCGACAATTACGATAACCAAGATGGGATTATAGGCTGGAAACCGAGTGCGAACACTAGAAAGATGACGGTCAATATAATTGCTCCCAATTGTCAACCGTCAACGACACGCATATTGTGAACTTTCTCCTTGCTGTTTGGTCGTTTTAGATTTCCTTTCACCGATGCATAATAATATCTTAAAGCGGAACTACGTTCTAGGGTATGGACAAATATTAACAATAGAACGTAATCGACACAAATCCATTGTTAACGTTGAATCACAGAACGTTTGGTAAATACCTACTATAAATAGAAATCTAAGTATGGCAATAATAATAACAGATATACTGAAAGGACACAAAATTTTATGAGCTATTAATAGATTTGCACTGTAGTGTTTTATTTATGGAAGCATGAAAATACTTCCGCAACAATGAAACAACATTGTTCATAAATCTAATTACATATTACAATCGGTTATTGATCGGTTAACGTTTGAATATATTTGAATATTCATTTAAATCTAGGTATTCCAGGAATTGATGATATAGGGGAGTAATTGGTGTTGCAAGTTTTTTGCTTTCATAATTTGGATTTTGGGTCATCTTTCCTTCCTTACGAATATTTATGGTTGGTTTACAGGCTTTGGTTTGATTTTTCGATATCCTTCGCTTTTCTTATCCTGTACGTCCAGAATTTCATCAGCTCAGATCTTTGCTTCATACAGTAGTTTAAGTTCCTATCGTTCCCATGAACAATCATAGCCTCATTCTGCAAGAGTACCTTTTTTTCGTTGCTAGTTTGCCGAGTGATTCGACTAGGCCAAGTGTGTGTATCTCGGGAATGTTTTCCCCGAGAATTAACTTGGAAACACCATTAGGTTTTTACCATTTTGACTTCAGGTTGGAACTGTCACAAACCTTCCTTGCTTTCTGACTCAGATACATCAGTGACCCAGAAGCATTTCTTGAAAATCTGGATAAAAAACTTTCATAATTCGTTTCTGATTTCAGGGACTGATCCCCTCCTTATTGACATATGAAAGCTACGCTTCATCTAGGTATGTGTTGATTCCTTGATTTGTATCGACGCAGGACTAAGTGTCGATGTTATATTGGACGGTATTTTACAACCCTTCAGCTTAACATTTTGACTATTTGACGGCATATTAACATCTAGGTCTTCTAGAGCATTAATTTACTACAGCAGTTGAGCTAGCTCTGGAGCATCTCGAGACATTGCCATCATTTTAATGTATTACCATAACGATTGCCAGGTTAACTTGTTGACTTGATAACTTGTTGGATTTATTGGTTATGTCGGTTAACCAAAAGAAATTAAAATATTTTCCATAGTAGGGTTGATTTCTAGATTAGATACAAGTTATCATGGTATATACTACCAACTCAGTGGAAAAAAAACAAGCGGCCATTAAAGGCAGAACCCCCATCTTTGAAGCGTCTAACATATGTATTAGCGAATAGTAAATCTGATCAAATACACATTATCCATGTGTTGAAGTAGTAGTATTTTATTATTGCTAAGTACTATGTCTGCGCGTCAATCCGGGACCTGTACTCCCCACGCTGTTCACATTGTATGTGAGATCTTTAAGAGAAATAAAACGTACAACCGTTTTCATATGACTTCGTCCTTACCTAACCGTGGTCGGGGAACAGCATATGGACGACATTTTCCATTACCAGCGTTTTCATCTTATCTTTCATACCTAATATAATTGGGTAGCGGAAACTCTTTGTTTTATCGGAGGGAGTTTTTCATGTTGAGGGTCTTAGCTTACTTTAATACAGAGGACTTACCAATTGTGTGGCTTGATCTTGAAACCGACAGTTTATTAGTTTGGGAGCTTGATCTATTCCAAGGCGCATATTTCTTCTTTGTCGGATCGATATATTATGGGCAGTCTGTTGAAATCTACCCAACATTTTGTGTAATAAACCTAATGCGTGCAAGCCGAAAGATCTGTATCAAAGTTATATAAAGTTCTTATCACACCAACATACAAATCTCCAATGAAAAAAGTGGTCCATACGTCCCAGGCTTAGTGAATTCACTAATCTTCCCCATGACCATTCATTTATCAGTTTCGTCTGGCGTGTTTTAACATTTTGAAAAAAATTTCACAAATATCGTTCCAAAGAAATTTCTTAACTTCGGTATTTACTTTTATAACTTGTATAAGTCTCGAGTAATTGCAGTGTTCAGAAATCGTGAATTAAATAATTCTAATCACTACTCTTAGCATCCCCAATCCTCTTTCGATTGGCACTCAGTTTATTTGTCTGTCTACCATCAAAAAGTGATAAAATCCTACGACAAGAACCTACTGCGATCAAGTATCATCTCAAGGATCCTTTGAATAGAGATGATTACTTTGATCCAAAAAGAATTCCTCTAGCTTGTCATACCAAAATATTTCAAGACAGGGATTCTAGACTATTGCAATATTCCTGCATAAATACATGGTTGGTTAATCAACAACACTACTTTTCTGCCGTGTAACCCACAAACGCTACTTTTCAGCATATTAAGCCTTCTCACCTACTCACCATCGCTTCACGTCAGAGCCGTTATGGATCTATCTAAACCTTAACCTTAGCTCATTTAGAATCACTAATGATCCAGAAGCGTTTCTTGAAAATCTGAAATAATCCTTCAGTGTTCGTTTCAGAAACTAAGAATTGACGCACTTCTCGGTATGAGACCACGCGATATCCTGAAAATACTAATCAGTCTACGTTTTCGCTGCAGTCATATAAGCAGGGCAACGTTTAATCCTGTTGGTGATAACGCCTAACTCTACATTTTCTTCGTGTAAGGCAGATTGAAAATTTCTTCTAACTTGTCGGATTTTGAACCCACAATCAACTCTTCTCAGCCATGGAATCCTTATCAGCCATCATACGGACTCCACAATGCAAGATATGATAACAACTTGCATTGGGTATCTCCACTATTGTTTAGCATTTGAGGTTTTATTTGAGATGATTTTAACACATAATTTTTTGTGTTTGGAAGGTAAGAGCTATGTACGTGGATATTGTAGCTCACTAACGCGCCTTTGCAATATATCATAACAACAATAATAATTAAATTTATTGATTAAAAAATCTTTTTTTGACGTTCAACTACATAAAATCCATCCTCCCTGTCAGATGGATGGAAGGGAGAGAAGTCGTTGAGATCCCGATTCCGTCTGCGCCGACAAGCGATTGATGATGGCTTTATGAGAACTGTCCAAAGGTAATGGGGCACGCAGTTTCAATTTTCTTCAGATGTCAATATTCCCGTTATAATCTCTGGAAAGAGCTCAGTTTTTTTCTCGTGTAGGTGGAAATGTAGTCTGGATCATCTTCCGCCTATAAAAAAGTAAAATGAAACACTTTTTTGGATTGGGAGGTGAAAGCTTTTCACGGCCTGAGTGGCAAACTGCACGTAGCAACCAAACTACCAACTAAACACCTCCCCTGATGCACCTAGAACCTAGCCCAGAACTGTTTGCCATCTTACTTCGGGCTAAACCTCTTTCAGCTCATCTAGCAGCACCTTCAGATTAGAGAAATCCTTCTTTCAGCTGGGACAGATGGAAAGGAGGGGGTCTTACTGTTATAGAGATCGCCCTTCCCTTCGCGCCGACACGGAATGCATGATGCCCTTCTTTGCAAAAACAACTGTTCTCACGTTGTGTGACACGCACTTCCAGTTGTCTTTAGATTTCATCATCTTTTGCTTTACATTTTCTGCACAGAGCCCGACTTTTCTCTCCCACAGCTCGGATGCAACCGAAGCCTGGATCATCTTTAGCATGAAAGAAGATGTGACAGGCGTTATCTGTAGGCCCAATGCTGAACAAGCACACAGGAGACGGTGATTTGCATATCTTATCCAGACAATAAGGAAAAAACCTGTAGCCGCTGAATAGTTGCGTTAGCTAATACTCAGCCTCTCTTCATGCTTTCTACAGAACCACAGCCCCAAGGCACTGATGAGTCATGCGATCCACCTGCCTCACTCCAGCCTGTACTTGCATTTCCTTTCACAAAACTAGGTCTTTCCTTTTGACTCTTCGCTTACAATTCCCCCCGTCACAAGTAGACTCACTCATTGCTCTTCAGCGAGCAGCATTATGGGGACCACCCTCGCGAAAACTAACATTACCGACAAAGAGGCTGTGCGGTATGCAGCTACTATCCGTAATGCTCCTTTTCTTTGAAATTATGAATACACCTTCGGTAGAACTCCTTACTAAGAGCATCATCCGATATCTCGGAGCCGTACAAGAATACTGCCTCGATTGCACTCATGAGTAGACGTCTTTTGCTCCAGATTGGTCTCCCAGTATTGGAGCAGACCCTCTCGCAGCAGCCTTATCCGATGACGGTCGATCCTGATCATCAACCCCAAGGTGTATTAATCTCTTGGACTCGATGAACGTTTCTCCAACCCGGACGCGGGTAATAAACGCTGAACTCTAAGTGGCACAAAATAGCTGGACCTCATTGAGAATTTAGCGTGGAACTGCTTGTTGCATTTCCTCGAGCTAAGTCATTTTAGTAAATGTCAAGTAAAGGAGATTACTCTTAAACTAGAGAATAATGGAATGGGGAGAAATTACTAAGGGAAGACCCCACAATCTCTCTACGCCAATGTGACACATAGATCCAGTTGGATTATTTACATTCTCGGATCTTTCTCACTAAAATATCTGTCCTATCGTCAGAAGCAGGAATAGCAGGCCTTTTTAGGTGATGCTTCCAGGATTATGCAAGGAATAAACATAGTTTTCCTCCATATTGCAAAAAGAAAGAAATAACATTATTTTAATGTTGACTGGCAGTCCTGATAGAGATTCCTAAGAAAAGTTGTCGTAATAATAATTATCGCAGATACAGTTAAAATTAGGTTTTGATAAGTGAAATGCATTTTGAGTAGGATAAAGTTGAATTTCAGTAAATTCTATTCAAATCTCTCTTGTGACTCTCGAAATGCTATTCTGTTCCATTACAGATAATACCAATATAAAATTCTCAAACACGAACAAACATTAAACTGGAATAAAGCTAATGTAGCTTTAAATTCACTGTACCGGTACATTTGCTAAGGACCTTGGACGATAATGGTGAAAAGAAGAGAAACGTTTACGACATTATCCTTGCTATAGTTTGTTCTATTATCCCAGCACTAACTTGAATCCATTTCCACGGATGCATGGTTAGTCGAACGTGGTGCATTCAGTTATCATAGAAAGCACGAATGCTCGTCCTTATGCTATTTCATAACATCACGAATTAGCTACATTTCCCTGACAGCGTGACGTATTTTCCCAAACGAAATTTTCTTGAAAATGAAGTTGCACGTGAATGCATTTAATAGCTGCCCACCTGAGAATAAATCGTAACAGATATTTGGTGTAGTTGGTAAAGCTTGTTAAAGTTTTTCGTTTTGATAAAAAAAGGAATATTAAGCTATTAAATTTTTTATAGCATTTTCAAACAGCAGGACTTTTGTTCAAATCGGTGTTCCTAGTTGAGTTTGAGTACGTGTGTGGCAATCAAGAGATACGTAGTATTCTATTTGTGTTTCTGTCCTAAAAACTGAGTAGAAAATACTCCATCAATGAAAATCGCTTTACTGTTTTTCAAAGTATTCTCCATGAAGATTGATGCACTTTTGCATACATTTAAACCAACTGTCAAAACATTTTTTCCACGCCGTTTGAGAAACCACCACAAAATATTTTTTAAACGCTTGAACCACGTCTTCGGGCGTCTAAAATTATTTTTGATACAAGAGAATGTGAAGTCCTTGGGGGACAAATCAGGACTGTACGGCATATGACCTAATAATTCTATATTTGACCGATCAAAAAATTCGTTGTTTGACGTGATGTGTGAGAGTTCGAATCATCATGGTAAACTTCGGGCAAACAAACGGTTGTGTTTCATTCAGAATTGACTGGTGAGTAATGACCAATTAGTCCGAAAAATTAGACGACTATTTGCTTCGCAGAATAACTCTTGTCGGGTTTGGCTCGTATTGAAAGACGCACACAGTCGACTGCTACTTTGTTTCGGGTTTATATGTACACATAAATCCGTCATTCGCCACTTGTCACGTTTATTTAAATGTCTTTCGGAAATCCGCGATTGATTTGTGATTTTTATACCAATCGACACGATTTTTTTTGAGCGATTGTCAAATTATGTAGAAATCAACGTGAACAAACTTTATGGACGGCTAAACCTTGATATAACGATGCTTCAATCTCACAGGAAGTCATATAACGATCTTTCATCATGAAATTTCCGACTGCATCGACGTTTTCTAGCTAAATCACTGATTTTTCGCGACCTCCATTTTTTGACAGTGCTTAAAAATGGAGTCCTCGCAAAAATTCGATTTAAATTGATTGATGCACTCATATCTGGATAATCCACGTCGTTATAATTCCATTTTTTGCCAATATATATTTTTCATGTTACTTTAAGCAAAAAGGCTTCGTACGTCAAAACGTTCGTTGTAAAAATGTCAGACTTTACGAACATGACAACAATTTGCTTTAGTTGACGATGGTATTGCCATAGGGCGGAAATAAAAATTGCAAACCTTGCATGAACTACTCAAAGATGTATGATAGTGTCCATTATAAATTTCGAAGCATTGGTGCTGAGTCCTTGAGTCATAATAAACTAAGTACAGTGTTGACGTGTTGTCATTTTAAATATTTGTCAAACTAATCTCTTATTGCAACTAGTCTAAAGTCGAAATTTAAAGCCGATTTCGCGGAAAAAGGAGTTAAAAAAATAATGTATCCTTCTTGAACCCCGAACGATGCACTATCAGCCCTTGATAATATCATTGCTGGTTTATAATAATATTCGTGTTCATATTAAAGTTAATATCAATCAAATCTTTTTACAGTGGCAAGGCGACGATATCGAAAGGCTGAAATGGATTGGAAAACGCGTTGGAGAGAGTTGGGTGTGTAGCCTCCATTGGCGGAGGCGAAAAAGACCCCTCGTAGTCTCTCAGCATAATGCACCGTTTGCGTACAACATTTACTAGGTCACGAACTCCAACTGGGGCTGAAATGAAAACCCAAAGCAGTCTCGAAGTACCCAAACAGGTCTGAATCGGAATGATTGTTGTAATACAAATGGTTTGAGTTATATACACCGGCGATAAGCATAACAACGGGGTTGAAAATTTTAAAAATGATTTTATTTTCTTTTATTTTATACTCCTTAAAAATTCTTAAAATTACCTTCAACAGACAAAAGGTTGTGTGCCAGAAGTAGGACCAAGATATTCATTTCGGGCGAATTGAGCTCTAGCCAATTTATTATTTAATATCTGGATACATATAAAAAATAGAAAGTAAATACTCACCAATATTACACAATATTGTAAACGGGTATACTTCAACACATACATAGCAAATCCTTACTATTCGTACGAGATTCGTTGTTGGATCTACCATACATACATAGCCCTTGCATTCTAGTTGTTCATGCTTTCTATCATTTTTTACATATGCCCCAACCGATCGACTTACAGAAACCAATGAATGCCTCTAGTTCCTTGCTCAACAGATGCCTCCACTATAACATGACTCCATCAAAGGCCATTCAAGAAGTTTATCTGTCTGGGTTCAATAATCTGAATGACAATCAAACCTAACCTTTTCAAACCCCAATGCTTATGTGATCAGCTTGCTGACACATGATTCTGTGACATGTGAATAATGCTGCTTGGATCTCTACAAAGTCCCTTTCTGTCCAAATGAGTTTCAAGTTTTGATGTTATCAGGAAAACGCAAAGCGCTGGACTTCCTTCGAAGTTATAACTTTCATTCAACCATTCATTTTGACCATTTGCTGGCAGTTCTATAGCTTTGAAATACCTTTTAAACCTTTTGAAACTATTTGTATGGTCAAGTTGCTCAACTGGACATCATTTCACATCAATTATGTCCTGGGCATGATTTGGTTTTATTAGTGTCTTCTAAAAAAATTCCCTTCTACTTATGAACTAAAGATCTGGACAAAGGTGACTAAAGAAAGATTTTCCAGCGTTATTTCTCCAAACACCTTTGTAGCTGTCTCTGACATATAAACCAGCCCAAAGAACAAGTACCTTCTGAAATGCCGAATGGCCTTAAAGTCGAAGTTTTTAACATGAGTACCTGCCAGGATTGATCAATAGAAACGATAAAACCACAAGAACGGTGATTCTGGTGATATTACTTTTTCACTTTTCACATGTTAAAACAATCATAAACATTCTTCGGCCTTTGCTTTAGAAATAAAATCGTGCAACATTAGTGATCACAAAAGGTGAACTAGATTGATGATAGGCAAAGAGCTACAGTGCTACACTTACCGCTTACTTGAGGAATAAAAGTCCTCCCAATGGACAACTTTTATGACAAATATTCTAATCGTTATAGAATTTGAAGGGAACATAAAAAAGACTCTTGACCGGATCGCCATTACATTTAACATTTAATTACACAACAATTATTTAAGACCTTTGCTGTCATGTTCATATAACCAATAGTTAACATACCTACCAACACCTTGAAGACGACCAACGTTGTAGAAGCTCCTTTCATCACTTCAGAAAACAGCATGAACTGTAGCCACAACATTAAAAACGGCTTGAAATCAGCAACCCGAAACAATAACAATCTTAGAAGAGAAGTTCAGCATTAAAATAAAATAATCGCGCAGAAATCAATTGCTTTTGTATGGTCCAAGTTGTCAAAACGTTTTCAGGTGCATAAAATCAACTTGCTTAATTATGTTCCACATAGTCTTCGACTACTCAAACCTACCACAATTGTATTATGAAACCTATCGAAACCAGACTACTCAAACTTATTCATAAAATTCCTAAATTCTACTTAGTGTAAGTTCACTTCAAATGCCTCAAATTATCCTTTTATCAGACGTAAAACTTCTATGTCAAATTTGACATTCACGTCTAAAGCCTCCACTCAATTCAAGCTTTAATTCAACCCGAATTATATATCTCACAGGTCTTATACATTTTTTTACTGTGGATTCACCTGCCTTGCTTCTCGTTACAAAGTTTTGTCACCCTTAGATGGTAAGAGTAAGGTTCAACCCATCTCAAAAAGTATGGCTTTAAATTTGACTTACCAGGGAGGGGTGAAAAGTTTCTGGCCTGACCAAGAAAAACGATGTTTTCAAATTTTTGTTGCTTTATTTTTCAACATAATCTCCATCAACACTGATACATTTCTCATAACGTTGTGCTTATTTAGTTATACCAGTTCTAAACGTAGATTCATCAAGCTCCTCAAAATACTGATTTACAGCTTCGACAACTTCTTCGCTGTTCTTAAATATTTTACCGCCAAGCAATTTTTTGAGGTTAGGAAACAGGTAATAGTCGCTGGAGGCTAATTCTGGAGAGTAGGGAGGATGCGGCATCAATTCAAACTTCAATTCGTGGATTTTGGACATGGCAACAATGGTCAGGCCGCGAACTTTTTACCTCATCCTCGTATAACATACATAAAAAACATTAACGTCAAGTGGACGTCGGTGAACAAGTACAGTAAAATATATCGAACTTATTTTTGACAGCAAAATCTCATGGGCGAAACATATTAGAAGTAACGTAGATAGTTTTGTGGCATCTCTTAAGCCTGCATTCTGTCCATTAATCAAGGAGACAGCCTGGAGATTTACAAGCTTGTACCCTACACACAAATTAGACAACCAATACTTCTCTTCAGCTCTGCTTTCTACTAGATAACAAAATCTAACGTAACAGCCCTCAAGCCTGCCAAAAAACTGGAGTTTTTTTGGAATTCCTATGTACATTAAGAAAAGTAGGGAATGTTCAAGGACTTTTTAAAACGAAGCGCAATGAACAAACACGCCAAAAACACCTTGTTCCTCATTAGAATTTCAATTCCCATGTAAATATGATAAGAGGTGATACCCGCTGAACTGGTACTTACACAAAACTCTTGGAGTTCATGCCATTTGGGCTTCACTGTTTATCATTGGTTTTCTGGTTAAGGCTTGACTGTCTCAATAGCAAAGCTGAGGATGTCTTTATTCAAGTTTTGTTGTTGTTTTGAATAAAGCAAGGATACTTAGAAAGGCGCCAAAGATCAAGTGCTATGGAGGTCTGACCGCATGACTGAAGGGATGGAAAAAAGCGTATCCAACTCTCTCTCTTCTACGATTGTTATCGTGACATCTATGCATCTGTGCTACATATGATGCACTCCTTAGTTTTAGTTTGTATCGAGTCATTTGAAGGAAAATCACTTATATTGTCGTCTTAATCTCCGCCATACGTTTTCAACTGATGCTGTGTAGATCCTCATCAGAGCATCTCCGCTTGATTTGGAGTTTTAATGTTGATAGACATGACCCTCTAATTGCCGAAGTGTCTTTCATTGATAGCTCATAACTTTCTTCAGGACTCTGAACGCTGTGAACTGAATCCTCCTTGACTGACGAAGCCTGGAAGTGAGTATACCTTTCATCTGGCATTCTTGGTAGTGTCTAATGTTGTAAAGTGCCTGTGAAACATCCATCTATTCAGCGTGTTTGAGGTCCTGTATTTTCGTCTATGTCTGTGTTTTTTGCTGACTGGTTGTCGTAGTACATGTGACAGCTCGGTACGCAGAAGAACACTAACCAAATGTATTCTTTAGGTACGGTATACACCTAGATTGAATTTATGTATGTGGCATTGCGCTGCTCAAAACCCCAGCAGATGTTTCAAATGATTTAGACATTTGTGGCTTCGTGTCTCTCAAAATGAATACTTATACTTGTCAAGAGTTTGACAGAGATCGTCGAATGCTTTAGATGCGATGAATGCTTTTTCCGTGCTGGGTAGGAGGCAGGAATGTTAAGATTCTTCAGAATCGTATTTCACTACTCCGTAGGACGCTCATAGAGTCACAGGCATGTTTGGCAGTGACTTCGTACCTCAATTCTTGAGGTTTGATCAATCCACATAACGAAGGAATTCATGACAGGTTACTAATATTTCTTACAAGATAAGGGACCTCATTGACTTAAACGTGACGCCAGCGCCAGATTAGTAGTGATGAGGGAGTGCCGGCATTGTTAAAGTACGTTCAGACTCAAAATTTGACCCATTCACGTAAGGAAGGAATCCATGACGGGGTTCCGCTTTCCTACAAATTAAGGAGGTTCATTGACTCAATT
The DNA here is from genome assembly GCA_954870665.1 of Stratiomys singularior. Classification (NCBI taxonomy): domain Eukaryota; kingdom Metazoa; phylum Arthropoda; class Insecta; order Diptera; family Stratiomyidae; genus Stratiomys; species Stratiomys singularior. The sequence continues at coordinate 125,983,392 of OX940877.1, forward strand.
GTAATGCCAGCGTTAAAATAATTTTCTAAGATTCTCCGTCAGTCTGGTTCGTTTATATTTATGAGATTATCTCTAACTAGTACCGCCATCAATTGAGGTAGTATATCAACTTCATCAGTGGATAGCGCGAAATAAAAAGAAAAAGAAGAGTTAAAGAAAAATAATGCCGGTACACAATTTTTCAATCTTTAAGTGGTTACAATTTAGGTCCGTAAGGTGCATTAACTTCCAAATAACATGAACTATGTTCCATTTGTAAACGATTCTGTAGAATAACTTGATAACGTCAATCAATTCATTCGATCCGTTCGAATTAAAATACTTCAGGATTTGCAGGATTCTAACTTACAGAATCTATAGTGTAGCACTGTAAACGTTTTTTTAAGAGCAATTCTGATGTTTCACGATAATCAGGATGTTGTTTGTTACTGAGTGATTTATTTCTGTGAAATATGACACTTTCCATCAGGAGGATCCTACTTGTCTTCGGAAATAGAAAAAAAATGTAATCCGGCAACTTCGTTTCATTGCAATTGGACGTAACTAGAAACCATGGATCGGATTAGGTGCTTAGATTTTTTATGTATCGCCGAACTTGATAGAAAATTTGTCCTCAGATCCTCTTACAACATTCTTAAGCGAACAGTGGGTCAAATACTCAAATGTTAAACAGGCAGGGTGAACAATAAATAACAACAAAGATTGTTGAATAAATTGAGGATATATTTAAACACGTCTGAACAGTACGAAAGCTGAATGCTAAGTGAGTGTGGTGAAAGTTTTATGGTGTGAGTTTTGTGTTAAAGGTTGGCATGACTGTTGTGGGCCCTAAGGGCCTGAATACATGAAAAGAGTGAGTGTTTGCATGAGAATGAAAGTTAGGTTAGAGCGCGTACAATTTGAATTTAATTTATTTTTTTTTTACTTTGTTTAACACTACCATTAAATATTAACTTCAAATTGATTTTACAGTTACAATGTTTTCTGACTGTGTTGTGAATTCTGTGATAAAGTATTGTTTGAGTTGTTGTGTGTGGTGGTGTTTTAGTTCCTCTAGTGGAGTTTTGGTAGACCCTTGGTATCTCGTACGTTGAGCATCCTTCTCTGTTCCTCGAAAAGGACTCTCGTCTTTTGCAGCAATTAATCCGTCGTCAATGTGGATGGCCAGCATCAACGTGTTCTCAGGATCTCCGTTGGTGAAGACACAGTTATCAGCGCTGGTTGGACGTAGTCCAGCTTTGGCCAGAAACTTCGTGAGGTGTTTGTACCAGCATCTCGACGCCTGCTTGAGTCCATACAAACTTCGGATGAGTTTGCACACTCGGCTGGTACCATCTTCATAACCTTTTGGCTGCTTCATGAAGATGACTTCTTCCAGCTTCCCATAAAGAAAAGCTGTTTTGACGTCGAATTGTTTGAGGGAAAGATGGGAGGCTGCAAAGGATAGAATGAGGCGAATGGAATCGAAACGGGATACGGGACTAAAAGTCTCATTATAATCGACACCAGGAGTTTGACTGAAACCTCTGGCAACAAGCCTGGCCTTGTATCTCTGGATGCTGCCATCAGGGAATTGTTTTACCTTGTAACACCATCGGTTGTCGATTACCTTCTGATCTGGTGGTGGTTCCACCAGAATCCAAGTTTGATTCTTCTGCAGCGAATTTATCTCCTCATCCATGGCTGCTTTCCACTTTTCAGAGTCCGCAGAGTTGATGGCGTCATCGTAGCTCTCTGGATCAAGTTGGCCTGTCACTGAAATCAAAGCAGAAGGATACCGAACCGGTTGGCGAATTTGATCCCTGTTTCTCAGGTTGTAGTTTTGCGGTGGCACGGGTTCTTCGAGTGGCTCTTCATCATCTGTCAGCTCATAGAAAGGTTTTTCAGCTTCGCTTCCAGAATGTTCACCATCGTCCACGATCTTTGGCTCCTTGTCAACTTCAGCAACTTGAGGGACACTCAAGGTCACTGTTGCTGGCTCATTTCTTGTCTTGTCTGCTGAAAATCTTTGTCCAGTAAATTTCACATCTCGATAGGTGTTTACCTTGTTTTCAGTAGGAAACCAGACTCGATACCTTTTTGTCGTTTCGTCGTAACCCACAAAGATGCCCTTTTTGGCTTTAACATCCCATTTCTTTCTCTTTTCCTTCGGGATGTGAACGAAAACTTCCTCACGAAAAGACCTGAGTGAGGTAAGGTCTGGTTTCTTTCCTAGCCAAAGGTCGCAAGGTGTTACTCCTTTCTTGCTGCTGGTTCCAGTTCTGTTCAAAGTGTAGGCTGCGTAGAGAGTTGCCTCGGCCCACAGCTTCTTTGGGAATTCTCCTGTATGAAGAATAGTCCTGGCCAACTCAACAATTGTCCTGTTTTCGCGTTCTGCTGACCCGTTTTGCTCCGGTGTGTAGGGAACCGTTGTTTGGTGTATCACACCGAGATCACTGGTGATTTTCTCCACATCCCTGTTGGCAAATTCCAAGCCGTTGGCAGTTCTGATGACCTTGATGCGTTTGTCCAGGTGTTTTTCAGCTTGGAGAAGGAAATTCTTCAGGCACTGTGCTGTTTCCGACTTCCTCTGGATGAAAAACAAAGTTCTCCAGTGGCTGAAATCGTCTTTGATCAGCAAGTAATAACGAGCGCCTCCTATTGATGCCTCAGGCATTTGGCCGCAAAGATCAGCATGGACAAGCTCACCAACTCGTTCGGTTTTTGAGGTACTCTTTGAAAAAGGGAGCCGGTGCATCTTGCCGAGGGTACAGTCATCACATTTGACTTTGTCTTCCGTAAAAGGTATATTCATCCTTATCAAAATTTTTCTAACCTGCTCGAAATTCCGATGAGCTAACCTTTTATGCCAGGTGAGGAGTGTATCCTGTTTGACGACGACGTTTGCCTGGTGCTCATTTGCCACGATTCGAAATTTCATCTCGAAGAGTTGATCAGATCTTTCTCCCACTGCAACGACATTTACATCTTTCAGTAGATAGCATGTCTTGCTGTCTGATTTCTGAGACATGCCTTTGTCAAATGCTGCCCCTAGGGAGAAAAGATTGAAGCTTATATCTGGAACATAGAGGACGTTACTCAGGTATCTCAGCTTCCAGATTTCTCCGTCGAAAACTTCAACCTCGATGTCTCCAGATCCCACAGTTGCAGTCGCCTTGCCATCAGCAACTCGGACAGACTTTGGCCGTTGAAACTGGACGAAATTCGAAAACCATTCGCGCCGATGAGACATGTGGTCCGTAGCACAAGAGTCGAGGTACCAGATGCTGGAACAATCCAGGTTGTCCGAACCGAGAGTCAAAGCACTAATCAGCGCGTCGTTTTTCCTGTTTGAGTGGCCCTCCTTTTCTGCTTTTCTCTCATTGGCTGCTTTTCTCTTCAAACAGTCCTGCATCCAGTGGCCCGGCTTCTTGCAATAATGACAGGATTTTGAAGATTTCTTATCGAAATTCTTTGGTCGTGACTTCCCAGCTATAAAGGCCACATTCTCACTTGCATTTGCAGGCTCTAGCCTTGATTCTTCGACTGAGATTCTGGAAATAAGGTTGGTAAGATTTCTCTCATCGGGCTGTGTTGATTCCCATGCACTGATAAAATGTTTGAAGGTGGAGGGAAGGGTCATCAAAATTTTTGTGATTATCTGCTGATCGGAAATTTTCTCACCCATAACTTTCAAACGATGTGCAAGGTTTTCCAACTTGGCCATGTGTGTAGCGATGTTGTGAGCTGGATCTTTCTGAACACTGTACCATTGTTGAAGCAGCATGTGAATGCTGGTCTCCGATTTTTGTTCATAAACAGATGAAAGTTTGTCCCACATTTCCTTCGAAGTCGTGCAGTTGATGATGTGAAGAAGCGGTTCCTCATCGACTGATGTGGTGATAGTATGTTGTCCAAGAGTTTCCAGTTTGGTCCATGAGGCACGTGCCAGTCGATGAGCGTCGGTTGTGGTTTCCTCTGGAAATTCTTTTTCTACGCTGACGATGTGCCATGCTCCACTAGAGAGTAGAACGATGCGTACCTGGAACTTCCATGTGCTCCAGTTTTCAATGCCTTTTAGTTTTGATATCCTAATTGACTCGTTCTCCATCGTGGTGTTGTAAAATTTCACTAATGTACGAGGGCGGACTTACAACACGAGATTTTGAACGAAAATTTAATAGATTTAAACACGTCTGAACAGTACGAAAGCTGAATGCTAAGTGAATGTGGTGAAAGTTTTATGGTTTGAGTGTTGTGTTAAAGGTTGGCATGACTGTGGTGGGCCTTAAGGGCCTGAATACATGAAAAAAGTGAGTGTTTGCATGAAAATGAAAGTTAGGTTAGAGCGCGTACAATTTGCATTTTTTTTTTTTACTTTGTTTAACATCAAACGAATAGTGGGATTAAATTGGATGGTTCTCGATTACTGAAACGGAGTTCCACGTGCGTCTTGAGTTGCCTAAGAGGTAATAAAAGCCAATGTCCGAGAGGCGAGGGATGTCAATTGATATGTTATTGCCAATCGATATAGGATGCATCATATTTATCGTACAAACATAAAAGTTAAATAAATATGGTTAAAAAATTGAACCCTGTGGAACAATTTGGTCTCAATATTCCTTCCTAGTATTACTTCATAGTAACATTTCTGGTTTAGTTTGCATCTGGTTGCATATGGGCATGATCAGCCCTGATTGAAACCGGAATAATTGAGCTACTTTTGGGAAAAATATAATTAGCAACAGAGATAGTTTAGCAATGGTGGTTGGTGGTCGTTTAAACAAATCCTGTTGCTATAGTTTGAGCAAATACGTGATAATAGCATCGCCAAACTGTTAGAAAAAGAACTTCCCTCAGGAACGCCTGGAACAATTAGGAACGAACCAGTGCTGGAAGCTAGACGTATCTGTAAGAACAACAAACTGGTTCTATTGGCATAAGGTGATGCAGATCCCAAGTTAAATTGGGTTAATTTTTCGATGTGTTTATATAAAGATAGACCCGAATTCAAGAGTTTGTTTTCAAAAGAGCCAATGAAATATATGTTGTCGAAAATGCATGTCACTGGTATACATTAACTGGCAAGGAGCAAACCCTTCCAAAATTTAAGGAATTGGGTCCCTCCGATGAAGAACAAAAATAAAAACATGTCTTTGAACGTAATCGAGTTTTGTAACAAACTGTTTGACTGATAGTCCAGATCATAAAAAGCATAAGAATTTCGCTAATAGGATATATGAGGAGGTAGACTAATTGGTAAAAAACCTGGTAGGAATAACTTTCTGTGGTTGTCAATGAAATTTATACAAAATGGTTCTTGCATTTGTGAAAAATAAGGTCTCATAGTCTCTCAATTAGCCTAGAATGTTTATTCGCCGTCGATAGTGATATTTTGTTAGGTAATTGAATCTCGCGAAGACTATGAGTGTGCAGGAAACATGGTGGAACTGACAAATGGAAACTGCGCTTTCTGTGACACACTTTGCCTCATATTCTTTTCATTTCATGTCCCAAAATTGAAAGTAAATAAAAAATTGATGTTGTCTCCGCAGTAGGTGGTGCAAACAAGCTTATTTAATACTCTCAACTGTATTATTCAGATCAGGTGGCTAAAATTCTATCTATCCAGGATACTTTTAATTGTTAAGTTCAATTCCTTTGAGCTCTTGAATTTTAAATCAATCAAATCTGTGATTCAATTCTTGGAAATCTGAAAAGAATCGTATTTTCCTTACGAGAAACCAACAGCTGTCGTAAAGTCGATTGCCTCCTGACTACACACTCGAAGGAACAATAGAATAGCTCAATCCATTGCATTAAAGTCGTGGAAAAGGACATGAATGTCACACTTCCATAGGATGATTTATCATATTTTGTTCAAGATGATTGAACATTCATGGCTGTGGCGATACAAGTACGAAATGTTTTGTTCAAGGACAGCTGCGATTAATAAAACCGAAAAAAGTACCTCCGTATTTTTACGTTTCAAATACCCTTTTTCATATTAATGTATGCAGAATGCGTAAGCTGTTTTCAACAATAAGCAACCAAGGACTTGCCATTTTATTTATGGGGTCACATCCATTGACGACTAAGCATTTTTCACTGTGAAAAGTTGCTTTCACATAAATCAGCGTATCAAAGCATAATTCAATATGATCTATTTCCCGTCCGCAATAATGGCAGCGCATTGCAGAATAAATTTTTATTGTAGTGCGAATGGCACGGCGATAATCGTTCCCAATCAGGATACTACCGTCAGGTGATTGCTGGTACCAATCGGAAGGGTATGCCGCTTGATTGAGGAGGCATATATCCGGCATTTAGTAGCAAGACATGACATCAATGGTAGTCAAGAGTTTATGGTACACAACCTCCCCAGTAATGACTTGTTTGCATGTTGATACTTCCTTTGTTTAGTTGTTGTCTATTCGGCCACCCTAAGCCTATCCTTAAACTTATGCTGGGGTGACTAGTTTTTGGTTGTCTCTTTGTGTTGGAGCTTATCGCAGAAATGTGTGATGCGTAGTTTACTTGAACCTTTTCGTATTTTTGCTCTTTTTCAAAGGTCCGTTCAGCCTCTTTTGATGAGATGAAACTGGAGACGCAGCGAACGGCGCAACTGCTGAAACATCAAGCGTCCGCTGACGAGCAATCGACGACGGGTTTTCTTCAAGTGCCTCAAACTCATTCGCAACGATCACGAAGCTTCGATTCGGCGGGAAGTGATGATTCCGGCACCTTCCTGGAAGTGCCACGTCGCTTCCAAGCGAAACGACGCTCGTCGAATACCAAAACGCCACCCCCATGTATTCATTGTCAATATTTGGAGGAGTATGAGCGACAAGTAACAGCAGATCAACGATACTTCATCGACCAAAATGAATTGAAGTCCTTAAGTTACAGCGATCCGTCTACGAGCGAAGATGAAGGAGTAGATAATGAAAGCCCCAAATTTGGAAACACCCTCGAACCACCCCCTTTGTCATCGCCTTGCAACATCACGTTCACTCTTTCACCCACGAGCAGTACCTGTCCGCCCTTTCCTTCCGATATTGAAGTATTTGGATCGCCTCCTGTTTCGCCAGTGTTTCCACTTTCGCCGACAATCGAACTGCCTCCGATTACCTTTGAAGAAACTCCAACGCCTCGCGCACGACGACGATCGATATCCAGGCAGGAAGCAATATTTGTCGAACCGACGGGGAATTCCTTGGAAAATGTTAGTGCAGAGGAGAAAGATCCCGAAGACGATGATAACGGTGGTGACACGAAGCGACCGGAAGATCAGGAAAAGACGGATACCGAGAGGAAAAAGGCTGTGATCGAAGCTCCAACTCTGGATCATGTCCAGGATATTTATTTGGCTGTGCCTGATCTGAAGCGCGATCGTGCCGCTTCAGTCGATTCATGTTTTTCTAAAGTTTCATCGGCCGGGAAAACGGAGGAACTCCGACCTCCCGACGACGGAACATTCCTGAGCGTGCCGAGTATCAATGCGACACGATCGCGATCTGTGGATATCGTCCTGCCTACTACTGAACAGGCGCGGTATAAAGCACTAGCATTGACTGGAGCTACTGCTTATGGTGATGGGTATGTTTTAATCGTATAATAATTGTTTTTGCTCTGCCTACAATATCAAGTTTTTATATATATTTTTGTAATTGCAATTTTTCAATTTAATTATGTATTTAGATTTACAGGATCTGTTTCAATTTCGACCTAATACGAACGAAAGAATTTACATTCTTTGCTTTTTGCGTACTTTAATTTTCTGTTGATTTTGAAAATTAATTTCAACGCTTAACTATATTCCAAAGCATGCGGAATCATTAAAACAAATATAATGAAAAATAAGTGTTCAATCTGAGGACAAAAAAGTTGAACTTTCTTTTTTTAAAGCTTATCCTATGTAGCAATATAAAAAGCAGCATTTAATTCTGCATGCTAACTTTATGAATAATAAATCTTCCACTAAATGAGTTTTTCTTATCTTTTCAGGTAAGTCATGACAAGTTTGTTATCTTTTCAAGCTCAAAGTAAGTTTTATCCATATATTACATTTACAAGGCAGTAACTTTTCATTATAACAAATTCTCACCACCGTTACAAAAGACTTCCTGACAACGTTGGAATTTCGTAAATTCAGTAATAACTCATACTTGGGATTCATTAACTTCCCTATGGGGTGATATGTGAAAAAGTCAGACTACATACAAGCAAGTCAAAAAAAATCTTAAAAATACACGTTCATTTTACGTAATATTTTTTAATTTTATAAGCATACTTAAGAATCGATGACAATCGATCATCACTTAAAAGTGATGAAAACATTAGAAAAATTTTTCTTGTAACAATATTTTGAAACAGATAGTTGTTTCGAGGCCGATATGATCCCTTCTTAAGTGTTATGGCTATTCATCTCACTTTGGACCTTATTAAAAAGTCCTTATATTTCAATTGGGGATCGCAGTGGGTAAACCTGCCTCACAGTTTAACATTTTCCGTTGCGAAGTTGACGTTTCTGCTCTGGCATAACTTCTACCGGTGACATAACTTCTGTTTTTTGTTCAAACGCTGAGACTTTCTTAAATTTCGAGATCGATTGTGGTTTGTTGAACCTTCCATATCTTGTTCTGATTTAATCTGCTATTTTTGATACTCTTACTCTTAAATCGTCTTCCAGCAAAAACTCGCACCTTACGAATGTTGTTGTTTATTAGGCATATCCGGCGACAACGTTCGCATTGTTGATTGACCATGCGTTCTCGTCCTTCTTTGAACTGTGCCTGGCCATCTTCTAGATATGTCAAAAAGTCTTTGTTTTGGTTTATCTTGGCAAAGAAAACAAAACGATTTTATTCTACTACGGTGGGTGTTCATTTACTTAGTAACGTATTCTCTCAAATTATCAGTCGCATTGCGAGCAAAATAATCTAGAGCGTTTTCTTGATCCAATCATGCATAGTATTGTTGTTTGTTAATTATTTTTCGGTACTGAAAATCGTCCATTAGATTAAACCATGTGCATACCAAACAATACAAAGGAGAATTCAGTAAGTTGACTGTTAAACCCTCTAGTGCTGATAACGGCTTTCATCAAGAGGTAACCATTGCGCCGACTGCCGATGGACTCAGGCGTATAGTGATGAATCCATGTTTGATCCATAGTAAAAAATGCTTTCGAAAATTCTTTTATTTGGGGCAAAATAACTCCAAATTTTGCTTTGAAAAATGCACAAGCTTTGCTTTCTGTTAATTTCTAGGAAACGGGGAATCCATCCGCACAACTTCCGCGTGTGGTCATGTTCATGACTGATGTGTCCTATTTGTTCTTTTGTGACACCTATGATTGAACTTATCCCATTCGTCTTAATTTTATGCGTGTTCAACACAAAATCTGTGACGTTTTAGACGCTTTTCGAAGTTACTGCCTCCTTTGCGTTTGGGGGCATCGATGGTGCTCGGCTCATGACGGCGGAATTTATCAAACCAATGTTTAATGGCTGAATGTGGTGGAGCAGATATATTATAACATTTATCAACCGCAATTTTTCTCTGTGTTTTAATTTAATTTTTATTTAACTGTCTTAATTTAACACAAGCTTCATTTTTCAATTGTTTAAATTCAGAGATAGCTATAAATTGAGAATGGGTAACCAAATGTCATGAGATTTTGACAGGATCCGACAACAATATAAAACTCTACATACTCTTTTTTCCGCCATCTGTATGTCAGGCCAAGTACCTTTCAGCCCATATATAATACAATTTTTATTCAGCAAGAGCATTGTGTATCTGGAATTTTTCTGTCACTTGATCTCTTCCACGAGACGGGTTTTTCTTCAACATACGTTGAAGGACTGGCATGTGCCTATGTTACTACAACATTTAAGGCCGAAATACTATACTTCGTGACGGCGATACGTGAGTGCGATGCGATTCTCCCTCGTCGTCACGCAACGCATTCAATTTACAATGCACGCTATGCAGGGAACATTAATGTTCATATGACAAATTGGTGATATTTTAAATGAAATTTGCTAGAAAGTGTTTTTGATTGTTTAAAAGTTTTGAACTTGGAATGTTCCTTCATTTAGCAAATAAAAGCCATAACTATGATGTACGAAATTTTCATTCAAAATTCATTCATAGGTGTAGTAACCAATGTACTTAAAAAGTAATTAAGGCGTTTGAATTTCAAATTTCATTTAGGCGCCATATTGCATTTGCCAAACGTCACGCACATCGTTGCGAGAAATTTTCATTTATCGGAATATTTCCCGCCTCGGAATCATTGTACGATGTCGCATACAAATGCATGTTACGAAAACTGCTTGACATTTGCTGCGAGACTTTCGTCGCGCTCTCGGTTCGCAGTCTCGCACTATTGTATTTCGGCCTTTAGCGCATTACTGGCCTTATAGTTCCTAGTGTAGTGATGATCTGGTTTCACTGCTCATACTCAGGAACAACAATCTTGTTTATCGCAGAACAATGCTCGAAAAAAGTTTGTTGCTAAGAACCTCTGTTGAAACAGAAAAATTAAAAAAATCAAATTATAAAATTTTTAAAGAAATTTGTTTGATTTCCAGTTTGGTTGCTAATTATTTTGATTTACTTAAGGCCTTACATACGTCCAGCGGTACCGAAAACGTACCAAAAGAAAAATTGTTTTTAGGAGAGATAAAAATAGAAATTGATAAAAAAAATGCTTACACATTACTTATTACTGTGTTAAGTTTGTAAAAAATTTCATTTCATTTTTTTTTTTTACAAAAATTACAACATGAAAAATCTCCTTTTTTAAAGCACTGTAAAAAAAAGTTGCTCCACGGTCGGCAGTTTTTCTTCTTCAAATATTGACGGATCCGCAATATGTAAAGAAATTCTCGTAAAATAAGGTAGTAGTTATACTGTCGAGCCGGATTTTTGAAATTCGAAAAGTTAAACAATTTACGGTAATTAAAAAAAAAATGTTAATTTTGTGTCAAAAAAGTCACACTTTAATTGTTTTTATAAAATTTTCTAATTATAATTTTAAAAATCCGGCTCGACAACAATCATTGTTCACAAAACAATTCCGAATATTTAAAAAAAATCATCAAAAAATATTAAAAACCGTACGAGTTATCATGCCGACCGTGTCAGAAAAAGTAGTTTTGAGAAAAACGCGTTTAAAGTTTCAAGCGCGTTAGCGCGGCTGGAGCAAGAACTTTATGAACTTTTTTAATTTATTTAGTTAACTTACGTCTAATCTCCCATTCCAGCTTCATATTGTACGCCTTCCTTGTCAGTAAAAAATCGTTGTTGTTTATTTTTTTCTAATCGACGAATTGTTCTGGCCTCTTTTGTTGCTTTGGTAGCGTTGATTCGAGCGTGTTTCAGCCGGTTCGCATTTTCTCCAAGACAATAGTGGTATCCCTCGTATCTAGTTGTTATTCCAAGCAATCTTCCAATTCTTAATAAAGCCTCTGCCCCGTCATTAAAAGTACATACAGCAATATTAGAAGCTATATCGACTGTTCTTTTACTATCTGGACAACATTTGGGTGCAATCTTCCAAATTTTTGAGTTGAGGCTCTCATTGACATTTTGTGTAAATCCACCCAAGCATTTTTCCAGTAACTGATCGTCACTTAATGACTCATAGATGGGTTTTATTGCCTGCAGTACAACTTCAGGTAAAGCGGCTTTGTGGTTGTATGTGTCTAATGTACCTCTGGCTTTTGCTCTCTGCCAATCACACCAACTTTCTTCTCCAGGCGGACAATAAGTATGTTGAGGTTTTTCGTCCGTTGATGATTTATGGTAAAATGTCGCCCATATGGCATTTTTCATGTTTTCCAGAGAATCAATATTATTTCTTATTGCTAAACCGTAATAAATAGCTAACTCGTCTATTAGTTTAGCAGTAAGTTTTCCACGTCCTCCCAAACTAACTCGTTTACATTCATTCGATGTAATTTCTTTATTATTCTTTTCCGTTGTTGATTCCGTTTCTTTGATACTTGACGTAGATTTTTCGCTATCGCTGATGACTTGGCGAAGACGCTTACCTATACGTTTTTGAACGTGACCCACACATTTTTTTTATTTACCTCGAGGTCTTCATACGGTTGAGCTTTCTTGATGCTTTAAAATGTTTTTGTATCACCGTCTCCTATGTAATACTCATATATTATCCCATAGTTTTCTAAAGATCGTTGAAACATTCCCACAACACTATTTGGCTCCATTATTCCAGAGCTTCCCGTGTGATTCGCTGCACATTCTTCTTGATGGTTTTCTAACCACGATTCGTACTCAGTCGTACCTTTTTGCTTTAGGTGAATTTCGCACTCTTTACAATATTTACTTTTTATCACAAAGTCGATAATTTTTCCCGTAAAAAAACCAATCAATGTTGTGACTCCATAAAACGAAGAAAAGCCTCTTTTCATCCAAGTATCATCGCCGGATACAATGATTCCATTCAGAGATAATTGTAGTTTATCTTGACTAGCGCATTCTTGAACTTCTTCTTCAGCAGCGGCTTTCGTAGACGCTTTAGCGACGACTGTTGATGCTTCTTCAATATTTTTCATAATTGAAACAAAGCTTATTTGTGCGATGCATGATGCTAAATCCATGACCCCACAAAAAAGCTGCATTGCCTTCAATCCTTTTCCTAACAGTCGGAAAGCGAATGTGGAGCGTCGATTTATCTCGTATGCAGTGTTTATCAAATGCGATGAAAAAACACTCTGGATATTCTGAACAAACATTTAACTTAAAACCAAGTCCACGGGCACTAGCTTTTAAAAATTTGATATCGCTTGCACATGTACGACAAACCGCACACTCCGAAATAGCTGCAAAAACCGCAGTAAACTGTAAAATACAGTATGAGAAGTTTGGGTCCCATGAAACGTCATGCAATCGTCCCGATAATTTTTTTGCCGCTGAACTAGTGTATGTTGTTTCTCACTCCATTTTATCTGGCCTCTGAGGAGGCTTCTTGCTTCTAGGACGTGAACATCGTTCACTTTTACTGCCTTTACGATCTACACTGCGTCGCTTCAACATTTTCGAAAATCACGAATACGATACACAACTGTTCACTTGTAACGTTCAAAGAGAACTAACCTTAAATTTCAAAAATATGAATATGTTCTTTAGAAACATTATAAACTCTCTTCCACGTATTGAAAGATAACAAAAGACCAAGTAGACTAAAAGGGTCTGAGGGTAAAAGCCAGCTGCCTCAAACAACTCAACTCAGGTAGGCGCGCGTCAGACCTTTGTCCTTTCGTCGGGCAGTCACATTATCTACAATAACTTTTGAACTATGGGGAATTTTTACAATCAGCTTACACAGAAATACGCCGAAGACTATAATGCATAATAATATGTAAACATAAATAAATCGATTTTTTTTAAATTCTCGACGTATGTAAGAGAATTAAAAATTATTTTATGAGAATTAACATCGATGACATCAAGGACATGAGCAAAAGTGCATTCATGCGTCCAGATAGAATTATTCTAAGCTGCTCGTCTAGAGAGTGGTGATAACAGGACTGAATCTCACACAGGGTCTCTACCAATAATAGTTGGACTGATTTTCTGAAGTTTGAGTCGAACTATGGAAGGGGTTTGGCTGGCTGGCACTTCGCGAAAGAAATGAACCAGCAGCAGTTGCCTACGGACTTAGAATGAGTATAGACATCGGATATTGTTAAGATTTTTTAGACATTGTCGATAACATTGTCACAAAATGAGTAAGAATCTCCAGTAGAGATAAACGCTCAATAGTTGTGCTAAGCTCGAGAAACCGTCAGGCAAGACCATACAAATGGTTAAGCAGGCTTACTGCAATGAGCCACTCCAGTGTTTCTGAATGGTAAAACTGTTTATAAGGGATCGAGAGCTCGTTAAGACGATGTTTGCACTGGACGTCCATTAATCCGATTACAATGGTGCCGATCTGGAACTTCATATTCCCACCGCTGAAGAGACATCGTTTTGAGTCAATTGAGAACTTCCCAGCAACATCGACGAAGGCTTTAAACAGCACCCTCGAATTTTACTTCCAAAACGCGTATGGCAAATGGAAGCATCGGTTCTCTAGATGAGTATCCGTTCAAGAGTGCTATATTGAAGAATATTAAGGAGTCGTAAACATATCTTCAATAAAAGTTTGAAAATAGAAACTTCTTGCTTATTTTGGTATTGGCTCTGTATTCAAGTGCACAATTTCGGGACGCACACATTCAAATGACTAATAACTGAAGAATTTCACAGAAAAACAAATTGAGTACTCTATTTGAACTACTGCGCTTTCAAGGATCCTTCAAACACTTGAAAAAGTTCTTCTCATCTGACATGATAATATAATGAGCATGAAACTAATTTAATTATTAATTAATTAATTTAATTTTTGTAATTATACTAATTAATTTCAACCCAAAAAGATGCGGACTATATCAACTTTATTCAGCTCATAAAATAACATTTTTCTTGTCGATATTAAATTTGAATGGTGCAATTCTGGGAATTATGGATTATCTTCTTTCATCTCAAAATTCAATGAGCTTGTACAACTGCAATTTCCGTGAAATGCGGAAACTAAATATGCGGAAATTGGGAAAAAATGTGTGCAACTTCTATATACTGCATATATGATTAAATGGTAAAATGAAGTAAAATGAGCACTAATTAAACGTCGATGCAATTATCCTTGGATATAATGTTAGCGGACTAAGCGATCCAAATGAAGATACAAGAAAGCAAAAAGTTCTGCTGGTTCATGTGCGTTCCCCAGTTTTTGGCTAAGATTTAGTTAATAAAGAATTCGAAAATATAAAAAACATTTTCACGTCAGTAAATTAAAGTCGTATTCACCAAACCAAATTGAATTTTTAGTCAGTTAAAATTGCTAAAAATATACAATATATAAAAATAATCCAATTCTTAGTATTATTACCGCTTTTTTTGTTATCATTCGTTTCTCTGAAAGTGTTTTGAGTACTCATTAGAGAGAGCCTCAGCGAGTCGCCTCCAGTTACAGCAGAATTCGGTCCTCAGCAGTGCAACTTCAGGCTCAGACTATTCAACATCGTAAAAATTGTTAAGCTATTCAGCGCTGTCAAAAGAACAGAAGGACACAATCGTTGCTCTGGGTGCATTGTATTGCTTGTGACACTAGAGATAATGACTGGCTTCGAATCCGCAAGGTGAATAGATACTCTCAGCTCTCTTGAATCTTTGAGGCTGCGGGGGCACCTAAAATAATTAAAGAAGTGTCTCAGAGACCGGATGCTGCTCTATAACAAATTAAGTGACATCAGGGTTAGATTTATGATGTGGTATCGGCTACGCTTATCAAAACGGCTAATGCGGAGCTCTAGGCTATTTTAACTTCAAGTAGCTCCTTATCATGAGTACAATCCAATCAGTGCTCATGTACAGCTCCGAAGTGTGGGCCGGCACTCGTAGCAGAAAATCGCATAAAAAACGTTTTCAACACGCTATACCGCACATCTTATCAATGATTCGAGACGGTGCCATTGTCTTTTAATCTTAGTGAGACCGATTATTATTTGATAAAAGTTTAACTTATGCGGCTTTTTTCAGTCTTACCTATATAATACGAGAACATCATTGTCCCCTGATTGCTTGTTTTACTGCGGGACCACTAATGGCGCCTGTCATACTTGATACTGGTGCCGAATATTGTCCAGGTGTCGAATGAATAATACACAGACATCAAGGTTAAAGGTGGTTTCTCATCGGAAAGGTTAACAGGAAAGACAGACATATGGAATAACTGGCAGATTTAGTGGTGACACTTCTTCTAACACGAAAGGGCATTTTTGACAGCTTATGTTCGAATAGGTAAAAGGGGCCACTTTTTCAATCATCAAGAACATACTTCTGCAACTTCAATCAATCCTAAAATTCCACGAAAGATGTCGTCATGGTCGCTTTCCTTAATTTGGCGTTGATGCTCCTCTCTAGTCTTAGTACCCTTTATGTGTTGTCTCTACTCCAAATATTTTGATCCATTTAACGTGTCCTGTAAATTGTAAATCTAACCAGCAATTTGCTATCCACACAAACCGAGTTCGGCCGGTGGTTCTACGGTGTTCCAATCTTCCACGTCATATGTAAATCTTCCTACTTTTCCAGTCCTCATTCATCCAGTATAAGGAGCAAGCTCATTTGACCTTCCGCAATTTGAATATCTCAAAGACATCTGGGTTTTCAAAAATTATAGACTGCTGTTCGCTATCGACCCTGTCGCGTTTCTGGTATGCATCTTGGGACCATCGTTTGATTTTTTATTTTTAAATTTGTTCAATTTTTTGTGCAGTTTTTTTTTGTATCAGAACCCAAGTAGCGTAACGCAGGTCTTATGACTGCGTTGTATATTTAAAGCATCGTTATTCGTTATGAATGTCTTAAGGGTGTAGATGACTGAGAAATTAAAGAAGAACGTCTTATATGCGTACAATAATGTTTTATTTAATTAAGCTGATCCATTGCAATCTCTCACACATGTCCATAAAAGATAGTTCTTAGAAGATCTAATAATTTCTGTTTTGGCAGTTTATTATTTTATGCCAGAACTTTTCTTGGCTCTCCTCTCCGAATAGGTCAAGACCAAGAAATTTTTGCCAGTGATTGTATAAACTTGAGTTGGAAGAGCTCTTTTCTTTTGTGAATGCAACACTTAACACGGCATACGTCTAGTTCACCCCGAACACATCCCTTAGAATTAGCTTGCAATGATCTTTTAAGTGGATCAAGATTCGTCCGTTGCGTGTGGGGTCTCATAAGGTGGTGATTTTTCACCTTATCCATGACTGATAGGTAGTTAAAGATTTATCGCAATGTGCATTCACCCCTACCAATCTCAGTTGAAGGCGATTCATCTTTTGGTAGAGAATGAGCAAATAGAATAGACGCTCAAATAATTCATCCATGTTTAATTAAAGTTCAAAGCAAGTTATTTTTATAGCTTGACCGGCTATATGGACAGACACTTGCTGCTAAACACATACTATTTACGTATAGTAGCAGTAAAGTTTAGTATTTCGCTGTCAGGTAGATCTTCTATAATATCCAAACCTATCACTCTCTAGCACATTGTTCTTTTGTCAGGTGATAGCGTCCATCCTTCTTGCTGAAAAGAACGAGAGTGACTCGTCAATCAAGGTTCTCACTAACCCCTAAATTTTTCGCAGCGAGCCAGGACTTATGGGCACAAGCCAGCACTACTGGACACGAAGGATCTGGGCTCGTCTCATCCTCAAGTATCACTTTTATTGTATGCTCTGTTTACTGAGGTTATAAGATATTTCTTTGTCAGTTTTGTAAAGTTAACCAAGTTCTTGGGCTGCTTATCAGTTAACTGCAGCCAACGAACTATTGCTGAAAAGATGCTCTCTTCATTCCACAAGAACGAAGGGAAGTGGGGTCTCCGCATGGGCAATGGTTCAGCACATTAGTTCGGAAAAATCTAAACCATAATTTTCTTGACCACGGCTGCCACGTCAGGTTCGTCAACAGTTCATTTTTTCTTTGGAAGTGAAACTTTTGAACTTTGAACTTTTGAACTTTCAATGAGGAAGTTCCCATATGTAGTGGGAAGTTTTTGGTCTTTGCCAGATTTGTTTTTGAAGTGCTCTAGAAAATAATGCCGTGCCTGAAAAGTAACACGTTTTTTGAAAATGTTATTGCCATTGGAGTCTCTTATCATCTTACTGACTTACTTTACTTGCCTGTCTATTTGAATTTATACTCTGGACTAGATATCGGCACCAGTGCTAAGCATCGGTTGCCTAAATTTCAGTGTCATTTGGATCAAGACGATCCTTTGAGTTTTGTCATCGCGTTTCTCCCCATGCATTTTGTCCAGTAAAATTTCCGTTGACGAGAAGATGCCTGCAGACTTTTTAAAACATATCCTTATTGAAATTTAACCACCACTGCTGATAATTCTGTCTTTTAAGATGTAGCAGCTCATTCTCATACAGTTTTACTCTACAAAAATCATATTTTGTGAATAAGTGACCCAAACACCTATTTGCCCATGTTGAGAGCTCAAAGAAAGCTGATCCTTGCTGTTGTATGGCTTATTGACAAGCGACATTTTCGAAACATTTTCGGTAGCTGGTTGTGTGAAGGGGTCGCGGTAACGAATATCCTTAACCGACCATGTAGAATGATCATCTTCGCCCGTGCCCTGTACAGGTCCATAAACGCTTCCGAAAAAATGTTCCTGGCTTGGGTCCTTACTTGTATATAGTTAGGAAACAGCTAGCGGAAGTACATTTTAGCCCATCGGAAATCCCTCGTCAGAAGAAGGTGGTACTGAGATCTGCTCCTATGCAATTTCGCATCACATGATCAAATCCAAAGTAGGTATAGTAATTTCGGATCACGGTCAAGTTCCTTATTCACGCAATGGCTTAGTCGACTTTGATCACAAATACAAAAAAAAATTCTCTTATACAGTTTTAATTGGTTTTAAGCTCAGGTTTGCTATGCTCTCTGGGATTTGAGCTCTTGATTTGAGGGATTTGCTCTCTGACGTTGAGCCTGGTAACTGGGTATCTTCATTAAATTTCCCAAATTAATACTTCATTAAATTGTCGCCTTCTAGGATTTCTGCTTTGGTTTACGTATTATTATCATATATTTTTGTAATAGTCTCCCTGTTTTTCGCAATCGTAACCTTCATAACGCAATCGTAACTTTCATATATCATTCTAACCTCATTTTAGTTCTAATTCATCGTTTTTTATGGGTCTAAAATGGGGTTGACTATCTTCACACATATCATTTATTCCATGTCAAAATATTTTAAAGATTAAGGAAGAATTCACTTCTCAATATCTATGCAACAAATCTTTGGCATGAAGAAAAATGAGATTAGTATGCTAATCATGAATCATTTAAGAAAGCATAAACCGTTTGAAATTGAGAAAGTTTTGTTTTATACAAACGTGTAAAACATTCTTGATACAATTGTTGCGTAGCAAACCCTTCCGTGAAAATCTGTCTGCCTTCTCCTTCGCCACAATCCACATCATCACATTGACATATTACTTTGCAGCAATATAGCGAACATGAAGTTTTTGGCTTTATTTTTTTTTTTTTGGGTAGAGCGTGCAGGGAATTTACGCCCGGAGTGAGGGACTCCTAGCAGCGCATGCTACCAGACTACACACTAAACACCCCCCTCCCCCTGTCAAGAGACTCTAGAGCCCGGAACCGTTTGGCGCATTACTTCGGGCTAGGCCTCTTTTTACTTCGGCCTAGGGCGCCGTCAGCCTAGAGAAATCTCCCCCCAGCGCGAGGGGGCAGAATGGAGGAGGACTGCTGGAAAGGAGACCCGCCTAGACCCCGCACCGAAGGTTATCCATTGTACTTTTTTTGGCAGTAAGTATTGCCCGAGAGTAATGTGCCACACAGGTCCAATTGTCGAAACTTTTCAGCATTTCTCCGACCAGATTGTCTAGAGAAAGCTCTCCCATCACCTCCCCCAAGTTCTGACGCATCCTGTTCCACCTTCTACAATTGAGGAAGGTGTGACATGCGTCGTCCCGTTCCCCGGGGCCGAAAATGCAGTCTGGGGACCGTGATTTACCAATCTTGTGCGAGTAAGACTGAAAATACCCATGCCCGCTAAGAAGCTGGTTAAGGTAATAATCAGTCCCAGCGTGCCTTCGATTTAGCCACGATCCCACGTCCCCTATAAGGCGGGCAGTCCAGCGGCCATTAGAGTCGCCTTCCCAGAACTGCTGCCAATCGAGTATTGTGCGCTGCCTCTCCTCTCGGTTGACAGCATATCTTGAGTCCTCCACTTTTCGGTCATAAATTCTCCGTCGTTCTCTAGCAAGGAGGGCGATGGATATCACTCCTGCGATCGCCAACACTGCCGAATCAGACACAGTGCGGTATGCAGACGCAACCCGCAAACTCTTCGTCTCTGTACCTGGGCCAAGCGCTTTCGATACAGCTCCTTACTGAGAGCTCCGGCCCATACCTCAGAGCCGTACAGTAGCACTGACTGTACAGCACTCATGAGAAGTCGGCGTTTGCTCGGTGTGGGCCCACCGATGTTGCACATTAGTCGACTTAAAGCTGAGACGCCCATCGCGGCATTTTTCGCCGTTGCCCTGATCTGTTCAAAATAACTCATTTTGGAATCGATCAATAGTCCCAAATATTTTATTGCAAGTTTAGACTCAACAGTCGCATCTCCGATCTGCAAAGGAATTACCGTGGGAATTCTTTTCTTCGTGAGAATGACCACCACGGTTTTCTCTAGTGCCAAACTGAACCCGCGGGTGGTGATCCATTCCCTCACTTGACGCATCAGCATTCCCAGTCTGCGCTGCGCATGTTCGACTGTGCGTCCGGCGACCAGTGCTGCTATATCATCTGCATAGCCGACTAAGCGCGACTCATCTGGCAGCTCAAGCCTCAATAGTCCGTCGTATGAGGCGTTCAACAAGTCTGGTCCTAGTATGGAGCCTTGCGCTACACCAGACATTATCTCCATATTGCGCCGCCCATCTTGTGTGTCATAGAGCCTTTAAGTAATCCCTCAAAATCCGCATCAGATACTCTGGCAATCGGAAATAATTTTCCAATGTGCCAAGAATATCCGACCATCTGGCGGAGTTGAAGGCATTTCTGACGTCAAGCGTCACTAGCAAGACAACTCGTTTTTCACTTTTGTGCGCTTCGGCTCGACGGACTGCACTCACCACTTCCATTATGGCATCGGAAGTGGATCGCCCTGGTCTAAAGCCATACTGCCGACGAGATAGGTCCCCTGCAGCACGAATTGCGTCAGTGAGTCTTCTCTTGATGAGCTTTTCGAACACTTTGCCGCCTGTGTCCAGCATACAAAGCGGGCGGTATGTAGATGGCAGCCCGGGGTCCCCGTTTCCCTTGCTGATCAATGTGAGCCTCGCCACCTTGCAGCGAGATGGGAATACACCATCTCTAAGGCAAGCGTTAAACACATTGAGTAGCAAATCAGGGCAAATGTGGAAAACCATTTGTAGCTCCTCGGTTGGAATGCCGTCTGGTCCTGGTGCCTTTCGAGGTTTCATAGAAAGCACCGCATCCCCCAGCTCAATTTAAGTGAACGATGGATATTTGCCTGAGTCGACCTCGTGGGCAGCATCAACACGGACAGGATGAGTTGGAAAAAGCGCCTGCAATATGCCGTCCATCTTGTCTGCCTGAAGTAAACACGGCTTCCGTGAGGAGCCGATCTTGCGCCACTCTACCTTGTAGCCGAGCCCCCATGGATTAGATAAAGTTGATTTTGAAAAAATTCTTCCTTCGAAGTTCCTTTTCAAGCTTTCGGGACCAAACTACCTTGTGCAGGGCAGTCATCACAACGCGAAACGTGTGCCTATTCACATCTTGTCAATTACACCTTTGGTCAATTTTGCCTTCATTTTTCTTTGATGTATTCTTTTGACCGGTCTTAATTAGGGCGAAGTATTTTCCGATCATATGGATGCCCTTATCTTGACAATCTTTCAATATCACTTCTGAGTACCATAAGAATGTTCTCATATGAGCTGCAGAGCCACCTATTTGGACTCAGGTTCCATTCAAGAGTTCATCTTTAACGTCATTCTAGAGGTCCAAAAACACGCTGAAACACTCTATATGATGTTGTTTCTGAAGCGCCGCGAATGTTGCCAAAAGTGTCGTGAAAAAATTTGAAAATTGTCGTATTCAATACTCCAACCACTTTTGGAAGCTGTTTTTTCTTTAGTCCAGCATCTTTCAATGTAAATATTCGGATTTTTTGAATCATTTCCGGAGCAGTCATTTCCATCGCATGTCCCTGCCTGATTTAAAAAGAGTGTGCCAGCTATAAACCATGGTTTCAGTTGTATAGTTTTCCCGTATGTTTGAATCTAACTTTTCATGCTTAGTCAGCAACTTATTAACCGTGCAGTTTTCGGATTTTATCCATGATTCGCTCTCACTGACTTGAATGAAAATATTAGATCGACGATAGATCAACGATTGTTCACCCGATTGACATGAAGCTTGCTTCTTATATTATAGATTAAATAAAGACTAATGGCCGACCGCTTCATTCGGAGAACTTATAAAGGGACCCTTGTTTTCAATTATGTGTTGAACAATCCTATTGTCTTTACTATTTCCATCCTCTTACTATTCCTCTTCGTTGCCAATTTAATCCATGTCTATTAAATATCATAGGAAATACTCATATTTCTTAGAACGGAGTATGCAGACCCAAACATTTCATACTAACCGCAGGCCGGCACCTCCTCAGCATTCAGGAACCAGATTTTGTTCCGACTTTGGTTGTAATTAGACGCTTAAACTGCCGTCCAGTTCAATTGTAACATTCCCGGGAAGTTAGTACTTTTTTGTTGTAGTCAACTGAGTATCAGCTGCAGTTTCAGTTCGCCTTCAGTATGGAACTCCTAGCAACTCAACACTTCTGGCCTACTCACTAAAACTGCTTCAGTCGTGCAGTGATATTAACCTAAAAATACGGCAGATTACTTCAGCGAAGCTTTTGTTTCAAAGGATTCTATCAAACTTCAAGATTCTTGCTTCCATCAGACACGGTGGCAGGAAAGGGAATTGTACAAGAAAATCTTTTCGTTCCCGCAGAAATCAGTTCTATTCCCTTATCCATTAAACCATAGTCTCCTGGACAGCGTCTTGGCTTTAAATAATTTGACAAAAGTTTAAGCGGAAATATACACCTAGGAGCCGTAAAAAAGGTCATATTTCTAAATTTTTTCAAAGGAAAATGCTTAGAATTTTGGATCAAAGGTTTTATTATCTAATAGTACTCACATTCCAAAATATGTAAAATTTTTTTTATGTAAAAATATCAAACGTATACAAGGATATCGTATGATCCTTCGAGGTCCTTGAAAAAATCGGCGTTCACGGTACCCACTGGCGTATCTTCAAAAGTCATCTGAATCAAAAATCTAAAAAGTACTTGTCGTAGCCGATTTTGAAAATTTTGATTTATAACAAAATAGCGGACACTTGAATATAGACAATGATTTTTGGGCCTCAAATTTGTAATAAATTTAGCTATAAAACAAAAAGTAAGTAACGGGGAAAAAAAATCCTATGACAAGTACCAGATAATGGTGTACAATATAACCACAAACAATTTCAAGGCAATCGGTTTATTGGTTTTCGAGAAATTTTATGTACCGATTTGAAAAACGTGTTTTTGAGGAAAACGCGTTTGAAGTTTTGGGAATGAATAAATCATAAAATTTCTCAACTCACATGGAATCATTGATCCCAGGCCTATAGTGTAGGTCTTTTAGGGTCGACTAAATTCCCATGTCATCTAAATTTTCTTGTCGACGCCGTATTCGACCTTCTTTTGTCTGAGTGTGTGCTTGGAAATCGGCTTTTGCTATGCGATTTTCGTCTTCTTGCGCAGCGTACAAGTGCGCTCCTGATCCAACTGGAATTCCCAGTGCACTCATAATTTCCAATACTGTCGTGACACCATTGTCAAACGTACATGCAGCAATATTAACAATTTTGGCCCCACCGTTCATCGTTTTTGGAGCTATGAAGGGGCTCTATTCTCCATGCAACTGATGACGTGTCTATTTCTAACAATGAATTATATTTTCATTCAATTTGGAGCCAAACATGCCTAAAAACACTGTACAATTTAATCACAGAGGAAGTCTAAGCCTTTTGTTCGGAGGGTCATTTGCCGCTACCTGCTTACCGGCTCGGCGCTGCAAAATACGTATGCAGTTTTCGGTTGTAACTCTTTTATTTATCGAAATACTACCTTCCCGTTTTCACTAGATATTCTAAGGACATTAAACTTTAAGAAAAAAAAACTTTTTTCGACTTTCTAGGTGTATATCTCCCCTTAAGAGAAAGGAAACACATTGACCATAAGTCGACCGAACGCCGATATCCTTGTTGCAGCCGTGGTCAGAGAAACTCATCTTCCGCTCTATCAGCAATTACTAGCATAGTGGTAATGTCTATCTCTATGTTCACATTCCGCCCAGTCTCTGAAGGTACTAGACCGCATCAAGGATCCTTAGATAAGAAATTTGTTGATAGATATATTGATGGTTATATAATATTGATGGTTATATTTTTGGAAGATGACGGTGGCTGAACTTGCTGCCGTCACAATAACATCGAGATACCAAAACATGAGTAGAACTAATTAATGCATTGATCAAATGAATCCTGTAACTGAACTAGTTCAAATTGTCTTCAGTGCGTTCCAGCCGCATCCGTGATTGAAACGAAACGAAAAAAACTTTGTTGGTGTATGATGGGACATGTATCGTGGTTTTGTGTAGATTGTGCATTGCAAACATTTTTAAAAGGGCGATGAGAATTCAATAATAAGAATTATCCGGCAAAGTTATTAGAAGGAATATTAGAATCTAGAATGAGTTAGAGTCTTGCTTGGGTAATCGATTAAATCTTTGCCAATAAAAGTAAAAGGATTCAATTTTTTTGATTACTTTGATGTATCTTGCATGTCATTATAGTTGAACTAGTTCACATACTTAAAAAGTGACATGAACCAATTAAAAGCCCGTCTTCTGTCCCAAGCATACCTTCTTTATTGAAATTTACGGTCTCGTTCAGGTTAAGACCGCCTCTGTAGAGTGATATGGAAATGGCTATAAAAGCATTGGTGGACGATACATAAAATCATACGATTACATTGTAAAAAAAACTACAAGTCAAAAATAAAAAAGATTATCAAAATGAGTAGTTCAAACTAGCTCGACAAATTGAATAAAAGCAATTTTGCCTTTAATAAAAAACGAGGATACGATCACCAATGCAACAATTCAATTAATCCCTTAGGTAAAAAGACGTTAAAGCATTGAAGTGCGTCATAAAAATTTAAGATCAACCTCCAACAGCTCGGAAGTATCAAAGTCTTTACAAGCATGAAGAAATTTTGAAAATTTCGTTCAAAAATATCAGAATAAGTGAAAATTTCAGAAAGTTTCGCGCACTTCACGTTCTCAAATAACTCGCATCCTCTTCAATCCTTTTTACAATTGAGTTGGCAATTGACGCTTGATGACTACGTGAACGAAACACAAAGGGACGATCGGGTAATAAATGAGGAGACTGATACCGATGGTAACTACATTTTTCATAAAGGTTTTGGAAGGCTGGGCATAAGATAACAATTGTAGATCTTCTTGAAACAGTTTTTATATTTTGCATTTCCATTCCTTTTAACTTCACAGAATATGCCGATCATACGATTTCATACAATTGTCCTTAAAGGCATCTGAGTATATTCGAAACAGTCTTTTCTAGATTTTACTTTTGTTGCTACGACAAGAAGCATCTACTAAAAAGCTGAGTCCTTTCTCGATGAATCTGTATCATTACTGTTATAAGGTCTACGAGATTATGAAAATAATATGGAAATAACTGCAGAGTTACTCAACAAACACAATAATATGTGGCTCAAAGGCTTCAACGAACTTTAAAAATTCTTAAAGAAGAAATAATAATTAACATTTTTATAAAATTTGTCTAAAAACTTAAGAAAGACTTTTCCTTATATTTCGTTTTTTTTATTTTCTATTTTGGAGTGCCCAATCTATCCTTCTTCAGGGTCCTATCAACTATGAGGCAGGATCAAACACTGAGGAAGTATTGATTGTGCAGCTGGAAATGATTCGGTGTCTTGAAATAAAAATAAAATTACAAAATGAAAATTATAAAAATGCCAAAATTTCAATTTAAAATTAAAACTAAATATAAAATATGATTGAAATTGAAAATAAACAACGAACAATAAGGAAAGAATTTTCAATGTTTGAAAATGGTTAAATTTTACCAAATTAAAACGTTTTCATTCTAGAGAATTTATCGATCTAATGAGATGTAATAAGTTTTTGTGGAATTCCTCTTACACTTATACGTTTGTCCTTGCTATCGCAAACAGTTTCGTAGATAAAACCTACGCGTGGTTAACTAGTTCACACAATTAAATCAGAAATTGGAGATAATGTCATGGTCAATCAAATCCAAGTTTTTAATCGATTCGAAAAAAAATTGCTCCACATTGCAATTACCAGTTTTAACTACTTTGCGTCCCTGAACTGCACCAACAAATTTTTATCGCATGTGCAACACATGCTTGAAAGTATATTTCAGGTGAACAGATTTTGATAAGTTGTAGAAATTTTGGAAATTTCGACCTAAAATTTGAAAAAAAAATTTAAAATTTGAACAGCACTGATAGCGACTTGCTCGGTGATTGCAACAAATGAAGAATAGGTATATAAGCCCAACAATTGCAACCGAAATTCAGTTGCATTTTCACTTTTGTTATTACCTTTTGCTTACTTTTACACAAGATGAATTTTCTTGTCGTTGTCGCTCTTTTGTTCTGCGGCGCCTTTGCCAAAGAAGTACCACAGTGCCAGGCTCCCAGTCTAGGTGGTCTTGCTCCAACTATCAAGGAGCTCTATCACATGCTTCCATCCGCACAAATTTTCCAACTTTTCTATACCGCCATGAGCTCCGATCCCGAGACTCAAGCTGTTGTCAAATACTTGTGGTCAACTGAATTCAAGGAACTCAACGAAGCCGCTCTCAACGATCCTGCTTTCATCCAATTGGTTGACTACGCTTGCAGTGAACTGTATTTGGACGTTAAGTACTATTTGAACATTTTGTATGATTTCCTTGGAATAACCAAACCCAGATCTGTTGGTTCTGCGCGAGCTGGAGTCCAGAACCTCTTGTCGGAAATTTTTGCTCTCTTCCCAGTTGAACAAATGCAAGCTTATATCAGGGAAAAGCTGGCAACCGACTACTACGTCCGATTGGCTTTTGAAAAAATGAACTCTGACGAGTTCGGAAGTATTTTTGAAGTTTTTCATTCCAGCATTACCTACAAACAACTCACGAACCGTCTTGGTAGATTAGGAGTCGATATGGACTTTGTGCTGAGAACCTTCGAAAAGGTGTTCATGCCATAAGTTGGATGTACTTTAAGCATTTTTATACCATTTTCTATGTTAGTAAAATAAATATTTTAGTTGTTTTATATTTGGGGCTTTTTGTTAAGATGTATATTATTTTAGTTTCTTAGGTGAAGTTGACTTTGAAAAAATTCTGCCTTCGAATTTCTTTTTTAAGCTTTTTTAAGGCACAGATCGCGACAATCATCACTGGCAGTTAGGTCAGGACTGAAATAACTTGTGCAGGGCAGTCATCACAACGTGCTCATTCAAACGTTGAAAATGACACCTTTGGTCAATTTTGCCCTTCCGTTTTCTTTGATGTATTTTTTTGACCGGTCTTTGATTAGAGCGTAATATTTTCCGATCATAGGGATGCCCTTATCTCCCGTATCTTTCAATATCACTTCTGAGTACCATAAGAATGTTCTCATATGAGCCGCAGAGTCCTATTTGGAGGTTCCATTCAAGAGCTCATCTTTTACTTCATTCTAGAAGTCCAGAAACACGCTGAAACACTCTATATGATGTTGTTTCTGGAGCGCCGCGAGTGTTCTTGACACGCATTTTATAGTGGTCATTGTCATGCCAAGACGATTGTGAAGAACTTTGTAAATTGTCGTATTCGATACGCCAACCGTTTCTGGAAGCTGTTTTTTCTTTACTCCAGCATCTTCCAATGTAAATATTCAAACTCTTTGAATCATTTCCGGGGCAGTCATTTCCATCGCATGTCCCTGCCTGATTTAAAAAGAGTGTGCCAGCTATAAACCATGGTTTCAGTAGTATAGTTTTCCCGTATGTTTGAATCTACCTTTTCATGCTTAGTCAGCAACTTATTGACCGTGCAGTATTCGATATTTATCATAATTCGCTCTCACTGACTTGGATGAAAATATCGACGATAGATCAACGATTGTTCACCCGATGGAGATGAAACTTGCTTCACATATTAAAGATTAAATAAAGACAAATGGTCTACCTCTTTATTCGGAGAACTTAGAAAGCAAACCTCGTCTTCAAATACCTGCTGAACAATTCCTATTGTCTTCACTATTTCCATCCTCTTACTATACCTCATCGTTGCCAATTTATTCCATGTCAATTTAATTCATGCAGCATGCAGACCCTATTATTATTTGTACTTGTGTCCTCTTGCTGGAAAATAGCATAGGCCAGAATTGGGCCTTAGCTTCCCATGTGTAGAACTATTGTTTTCAGGTGATCCATCCTGTCCTGTAGACCCTAAATTTTTATGCTTGATGCAGCCCGGCACCTTCTCAGCATTCAGGAACCCGATTTTGTTCGGACTTTGGTTGTAATTAGACGCTTAAACTGCCGTCCAGTTCAATTGTAACATTCTCGGGAAGATACTAGTTTTTTGTTGCAGGCAACTGAGTATCAGTTGCAGTTTCAGTTCGCCTTAAGTATAGAACTGCTAGCAACTCAAGACTGCTGACCTACTCACTAAAAACAGCTTGCATCAACCTGAGATATTTGAATGAAGTACGGTAAATTACTTAAGACAACCTTTTGTTTTAAAGGACGCCATCAAACTAGAAAATTCTTGCTTCCATCAGAAACGGTGGAAGGAAAAGGAATTGTTACAAAAAAATCGTTTCATTCCCGCAGAGATCAGTTCTATTCCCTTTACCATTAAACCGTAGTCTCCAGGACAGCGCCTTGGCTTTAAATAATTGGACAAAAGTTTAAGCGGAAATATACACCAAGGAGCCGTAAAAAAGGTCATTTTGCTAAATTTTTTCAAAGGAAAATACTTAGAATTTGGGATCAGAGGTTTTATTATCTAAAAGTACACACATTCAAAAATATGTAAAAAAGTTTTTATGTAAAAATATCAAACGTATACAAGGATATCGTATGATCCTTGGAGGTCCTTGAAAAAATCGGCGTTCACGGTACCCACTGGCGTATCTTCAAAAATCATCTGAATCAAAAAATCTAAAAAGATTTTTCAATTAGATACTATAATCTAGTACTTGTCGTAGCCGATTGTAATTATTTATAACAAAATAGTGGTCATTTGAATATTGACAATGATTTTTGGGCCTCGAATTTTTAATAACTTTAGCTATAAAACAAAAAGTAAGTAACGGAAAAAATAATCCTATGACAAGTACCAGATAATGGTGTATAAAATAACCCCAAAAAATTTCAAGGCAATCGGTTTATTGGTTCTTGAGAAATTCCGGGTACCGATTTGAAAAACGTGTTTTTGAGAAAAACGCGTTTGAAGTTTTGGGAGTGAATAAATCATAAAATTTGTCAACTTACATGGAATCATTGATCCCAGGCCTATAGTGTAGGTCTTTTATGGTCGACTAAATTCCCATGTCATCTAAATTTTCTTGTCGACGCCGTATTCGACCTTCTTTTGTCTGAGTGTGTGCTTGGAAATCGGCTTTTGCTATGCGATTTTCGTCTTCTTGCGCAGCGTACAAGTGCGCTTCTGATCCAACTGGAATTCCTAGTACACTCATAATTTCCAATACTGTCGTGACACCATTGTCAAACGTACATGAAGCAATATTAACAATTTTGGCCCCACTGTTCATCGTTTTTGGAGCTATGAAGGGGCTCTATTCTCCATGCAACTGATGACGTGTCTATTTCTAACAATGAATTATATTTTCATTCAATTTGGAGCCAAACATGCCTAAAAACACTGTACAATTTAATCACAGAGGAAGTCTAAGCCTTTTGTTCGGAGGGTCATTTGCCGCTACCTGCCTACCGGCTCGGCGCTGCAAAATACGTATGCAGTTTTCGGTTGTAACTCTTTTATTTATCGAAATACTACTGTATCGTCTAGAATATTCGATACGTGACTGCTGGATATCAATGTATGATAATTGGGCGGGAAGGTCTTGAAATGAATGTTTTACACAGGATTTTACTTAACAACGTATATTGAACAACACTTATGATCTAGTATACTAAGTTTGTGGGTGATTATGATCATACACACGAGAGTTTGTCTCACAAAGGAGTCTTAGAGTTGTCACTTGTATGTTTCCCGCGCGTTGTATCACTTATGGTATCGAGACACACTGCAGCCACAGAGATATGCACAGATAAAGTTGCAGCTGATCCAAAAATGAGCTCGTCAATGTGTAATGATAACTTTTGAATCAACTGAACTCGAGTCGTCGCTCAGCGGGAGCTCGTCAAGCACAGTTAAATCTCGAGATACCACAAACACAAAAACTGGCGGGCTGAGTTGACTGTAAAGTTGGCGGTTGAGTTGATTCTTCACTTTTTCCCAGGTTTCCAGGAGGAAAAACTAATGTTGAATTGCTCAGATGAGTTCACAGAGTTTAGTTGAGTTGAATTGCACTTTAATTTTGAGCTGAACTACGTTGATTACACAATAAATTGAGTACTGAGATGGCTTGAGTCGACTTGTAGCACGTTCGCTTTGAGTTGGCTCGAGTATACTAACTCCACGCTGCTCGCGTTGCACGCTTGCCGGTAATTCAGGGCCGTGAGACGCGCAGTGTGGGCCTGAGAAGTGCTGAGTGGCGTCAGATTGGCCCACACGAATTGGCAGGCTCATCTCACGCATATTGAGTTGCCCTTTTACTTAGAAAACTCGAATATTGTCTTCTAAGTCGCAACAACTACCTTCCCGTTTTCACTAGATATTCTAAGGACATTAAACTTTAAGAAAAAAAAAACTTTTTTCGACTTTCTAGGTGTATATCTCCCCTTAAGAGAAAGGAAACACATTGACCATAAGTCGACCGACCGCCGATATGCTTGTTGCAGCCGTGGTCAGAGAAACTCATCTTCCGTTCTATCAGCAATTACCAGCATAGTGGTAATGTCTATCTCTATGTTCACATTCCGACCAGTTTTCCCTGAAGATACTAGGATGCATTAAGGATCCTTAGATAAGAAATTTGTTGATAGATAGATTGATGGTTAGATAAGATTGATGGTAATATTTTTGAAAGACGACGGTGGCTGAACTTGCTGCCGTCACAATAACGTCGAGATACCAAAACATGTGTAGAACTAATTAATGTATTGATCAAGTGAATCCTGTAACTGAACTAGTTCAAATTGTCTTAAGTGCGTTCCAGCCGCATCCGTGATTGAAACGAAAAGAATTTTTGATGTTTGATGGGACATATTTCGTGTTTGTGTGTATATCGTGTCACTTGCGTATAATTTATATGATTTTGACTATGTGATTGCAAACATTTTCAAAAAGGCGATGAGAGTTCAATAATAATAACTATCCGGCAAAGTTATTAGAATGAATATTAGAATTTAGGATGAGTTAGAGTTTTGCTTGGATAACCGATTGAATCTTTGGAAATAAAACTAAAAGGATTCAAAATTTTTTATCACTTTGATGCATCTTGCCTGTCATTATAGTTGAACTGGTTCACATATTTAAAAAGTGACGCCATGAACCAGTTTAACGCCCGTCTTCTGTCCCAAGGATAGCTTCCTTATTGAAATTTGTATGGTCTCGTTCAGTTTAAGACCGTCTCTGCAGAGTGATATGGAAACGGCTATAAAAGCATTGGTGGACAATACATAAAAGCATAATATTAAAGTGTAAAAAAATATAGAAGCCAAAAATAAAAAACAATATCAAAACGAGTAGTTAAAGATAGCCTAGAAAACAGAATAAAGGCTATTTTTCCTTTGCTGAGAAAGAATATAGGATCACCAATGCAAGAATTCAAGTAATCCTTAAAATAATTGCTTTAAAGCAATATCAAAGTTTAACCAAGTATAAAGAAATTTTCAAAATTTCATTGAAAATTATTGAAATTTTCAGGAAGCTTCGCTCACTTCACGTTCACAAATAGCTCGCATCCTCTTCAATCCTATTCACAATTGAGTTGACAATTAACGCCTATTGACCACGTGAAATAAACACGATGGTCGGGCAATGAATGAGGAGACTGATACGGACTGACTGAGACTGATTACTATATATTTCATAATGGTGTTCGAAACCATTTTTAGCGGCTGGGCATGAGATAAAAATTTTAGATCCTTATCCTTGCTTCAAACCGTTTTTTTAAATTTTGCATTTCCATTTCTTTATAACTTTACAGAATGCTCAGATCTTACAATATCATACAGTTATCCTTAAAGGCATCTGAGTATATTTGAAACAGTCTTTTTCAATAGACTTTAAAAATCTGTCTAGATTTTAGTATTGTTCTTAAGACAAAAAGCACCTACCAAAAAGCCGAGTCCTTTCTCGAAGAATTTCTATCATTATTCTATCATTATTATCATGTTATTAGGTCTACGAAATTATCAAAATTATATGGAAATAACTGCAGAGTTACTCAACAAACACAATAATGGCTCATTAGTGGCTCAAAGGCTTCAACGAGCTTTAAAAATACTAAAAAAGAAATAATAAACAACATTTTTATAAAATTTGCCTAAAAACTTAAAAAGCACCTTTTCTTTTATTTCGTTTTTTTTTGTTTTCTATTTTGAATTGCCCAATCTATCCTTCTTCAGTGTCCAATTAACTCTGAGGCAGGACTAAATACTGAGAAAGTATTGAGTGTGCAGCTCGAAATGATTCGGTGTCAATTTAAATTTAAATATAATTAAATATAAAATATCATATTAAAAACAAATTGAAAATAAACAACGAACAATAAGGAAAAAATTGTCTCTGTTTAAAAATGGTTAAATTTTACAAAATTTAAAAAAATTTATATTGTCAAGTAAAATATGATAACACAGTTTCAAGCTTCACCGTTTTTATTCTAGAGAAATTATCGATATAAGGAGATATGATAAGTTTTTTGTGGAATTCCTCTTACACTTATACGTTTGTCCTTGCTATCGCGAACAGTTTCGTAGATAA
Organism: Stratiomys singularior; assembly: GCA_954870665.1. Classification (NCBI taxonomy): domain Eukaryota; kingdom Metazoa; phylum Arthropoda; class Insecta; order Diptera; family Stratiomyidae; genus Stratiomys; species Stratiomys singularior. The sequence goes on from OX940877.1 coordinate 126,016,278, forward strand.
AACCTACGCGTGGTTAACTAGTTCACACAATTAAATCAGAAATTGGAGATAATGCCATGGTCAATCGAATCCAAGTTTCTAATCGATTCAAAAAAAAATTGCTCCACATTGCAATTACCAGTTTTAACTACTTTGCGTCCCTGAACTGCACCAATAAATTTTTATCGCATGTGCAACACATGCTTGAAAATATATTTCAGGTGAACAGATTTTAATTAGTTGCAGATTTATGAAATTTTGACCTAAAATTTAGAACAGCACTGATAGCGACTTCCTCGGTGATTGCAACAAATGAAGAATAGGTATATAAGCCCAACAATTACAACCGAAATTCAGTTGCATTTTCACTTTTGTTATTACCTTTACCTTACTTTTACACAAGATGAATTTTCTTGTCGTTGTCGCTCTTTTGTTCTGCGGCGCCTTTGCCAAAGAAGTACCACAGTGCCAGGCTCCCAGTCTAGGTGGTCTTGCTAAAACTATCAAGGAGCTCTATCACATGCTTCCATCCGCACAAATTTTCCAACTTTTCTATACCGCCATGAGCTCCGATCCCGAGACTCAAGCTGTTGTCAAATACTTGTGGTCAACTGAATTCAAGGAACTCAACGAAGCCGCTCTCAACGATCCTGCTTTCATCCAATTGGTTGACTACGCTTGCAGTGAACTTTATTTGGACGTTAAGTACTATTTGAACACTTTGTATGATTTCCTTGGAATAACCAAACCCAGATCTGTTGGTGCTGCGCGAGCTGGAGTCCAGAACCTCTTGTCGGAAATTTTTGCTCTCTTCCCAGTTGAGCAAATGAAAACGTATATCAGGGAAAAGCTGGCAACCGACTACTACGTCCGAATGGCTTTTGAAAAAATGAACTCTGACGAGTTCGGAAGTATTTTTGAAGTTTTTCATTCCAGCATTACCTACAAACAACTCACGAACCGTCTTGGTAGATTAGGTGTCGATATGGACTTTGTGCTGAGAACCTTCGAAAAAGTGTTCATGCCATAAGTTGGATGTACTTTAAGCATTTTTATACAATTTCCTATGTTAGTAAAATAAATACTTAAGTTGTTTTATGTTTGGGGCTTTTCGTTAAGATGGATATTGCTTTAGTTTCTTAGATAAAGTTTTTACGCCCGGTGTGTGGGACTCCTAGCAGCGCATACTACCAGACTACCCACTAAACACCCCCCCTATCAAGAGACCCTAGCCTGGAACCGTTTGGCGCATTACTTCGGGCTAGGCCTCTTTTTACTTCGGTTTATGGCGCCGTCAGCCTAGAGAAATCTCCCCCAGCGCGAGGGGGCAGGATTGAGGAGGACTGCTGGAAAAGAGACCCGCCTAGACCCCGCACCGAAGGTTATCCATGGTACATTTTTTGGCAGTAAGTATTGCACGAGAGTAATGTGCCACACAGGTCCAATTGTCGAAACTTTTCAGCATTTCTCCGACCAGATTGTCTAGAGAAAGCGCTCCCATCACCTCCCACAAGTTCTGCCGCATCCCGTTCCACCTTCTACAATTGAGGAAGGTGTGACATGCGTCGTCCCGTTCCCCGGGGCAGAAAATGTAGTCTGGGGACTGTGATTTACAAATCTTGTGCGAGTAAGACTGAAAATACCCATGCCCGCTAAGAAGCTGGGTAAGGTAATAATCAGTCCCAGCGTGCCTTCGATTTAGCCACGATCCCACGTCCCCTATAAGGCGGGCAGTCCAGCGGCCATTAGAGTCGCCTTCCCAGGACTGTTGCCACTCAAATATTGTGCGCTGCCTCTCCTCTCGGTTGACAGCATATCTTGAGCCCTCCACTTTTCGGTCATAAATTCTCCGTCGTTCTCTAGCAAGGAGGGCGATGGGTATCACTCCTGCGATCACCAACACCGCCGAATCAGACACAGTGTGGTATGCAGACGCTACCCGCTAAGCTCTTCGTCTCTGTACCTGGGCCAAGCGCTTTCGATACAGTTCCTTACTGAGAGCTCCGGCCCAAACCTCAGAGCCGTACAGTAGCACTGACTGTACAGCAGTCATGAGAAGTCGGCGTTTGCTCGGTGTGGGCCCACCGGTGTTGCAAATTAGTCGACTTAAAGCTGAGACGCCTATCGCGGCCTTTTTCGCCGTTGCCCTGATCTATTCCGAAGAGCTCATTTTGGAATCGATCAATAGTCCCAAATATTTTATTGCAAGTTTAGACTCAACAGTCGCATCTCCGATCTGCAAAGTAATTACCGTGGGAATTGTTTTCTTCGTGAGAATGACCACCTCGGTTTTCTCTAGTGCCAAACTGAACCCGCGGGTGGTGATCCATTCCCTCACCTGACGCATTAGCATTCCCAGTCTGCGCTGCGCATGTTCGACTGTGCGTCCGGCGACCAGTACTGCTATATCATCTGCATAGCCGACTAAGCGCGACTCATCTGGCAGCTCAAGCCTCAATAGTCCGTCGTATGGGGCGTTCAACAAGTCTGGTCCGAGTATGGAGCCTTGCGCTACACCAGGCATTATCTCCATACTGCGCCGCCCATCTTGCGTGTAATCTTGCGTTAAGTAATCCCTCAAAATCCGCATCAGATACCCTGGCAATCGGAAAAAATTGTCCAATGTGCCAAGAATATCCGACCATCTGGCGGAGTTGAAGGCATTTCTGACGTCAAGCGTCACTAGCAAGAGAACTCGTTTTCCAGTCCTTGCAGCGAGATGGGAATACACCATCTCTAAGGCAAGCGTTAAACACATTGAGTAGCAAATCAGGGCAAATGTGGAAAACCATTTGTAGCTCCTCGGTTGGAATGCCGTCTGGTCCTGGTGCCTTTCGAGGTTTCATAGAAAGCACCGCATGCCCCAGCTCATTTTAAGTGAACGATGGACATTTGCCTGAGTCGACCTCGTAGGCAGCATCAACACGGAAAGGATGAGTTAGAAAAAGCACCTGCACTATGTAGTCCATCTTGTCTGTTTGAAGTAAAGACGGCTTCCGTGAGGAGCCAAGCTTGCGCCACACTACCTTGTAGCCGAGCCCCCATGGATCCCTGCTCACAACCTCCACAAGTTCTCGCCAGCAGCGTGCCTTGCTCTCGTTGATGAGTCGTCGGAGTTCTTTCCTTGCTGATCTGTATGCTGCTGTCCTATCGGATGCTTCCTCTACGTTTCTCGAGCGCTGAGCTGTACGTCGAAGTCTGTGACACTTGCCTCTTTTGTCTGCGATATCTTTTGACCACTAATGTACAGCAGGCCTGTCGTGTCGAGGCCTCCGTCGAGGCATAGATGAGCTACAGGCAGAAGTGATGACGTTCATCGTTGACTCCACCATTCCCTCGACTCCAGCCTTCCGCTCCCTGAAGGGCACCCCGAGGTCGTTCCGCCTTCCGAAATCACATTGGTGAAAGTCTCCACATCCATTTTCCAATATTCCACCCGGGAGTGAAAGATCGTTGAGACGAGCGAGGAGTGGCATCGCTGATCTCAAACGCGATGTATTTGTGATCGCTCGCTGAATAATCCTCGAGTACTCTCCAGTTGAGCGTCGTCGGAGCGAGGGACTCCAAGGCGAATGTCACATCTGGGATTGTTCCTTCGCAGCCCCAGCGCCGGAAAGTAGGTACATTGCTGGTATTTAAAACCACCAACCCGGTCCTCGCCGACATGTCCAGTATGCGTTGCCCTCTGGAATCGGTTTGAGGCATGCCCCACTCAACGGCTCTGGCGTTGAAGTCTCCTGCTACGAGTACTTTGCCATCTGTGTTCAGAACAGCATCTTCTAGCGCGTCAAGCCTATTGTGAAAAGATGGCATGGACTCATTCGGCGTCAGGTATACGCTGAAAAACGTTATACCCGGGCACCGAATCCACACGAAACCGTCTCCTCGGCCATGACCTTAAATCTAGAGTCGCATGCTGCCACGAACCCAAACGGCAGCAGTATGGGAGTCATCGGAGAACCAGGCTGGTGAAGTCTTATTTCGATATTGTTCACTCAGCAGCAGCAGATCAGCTCTCTTTCCTCTGGCGAACTGCTCTAACAAATCTTGTGCATTGATGCTACGATGCAAGTTAATTTGAAGGGCCCTGATCATCACCTCAGAGGTGCTTTTGCTTTTGCTAGTGCCCCTCTCTATAGATTGGGCAAGATGAGTCCGCTCCAAACTCGACGAGTAGCCCTCCGGATATCGTCGATCGTAGAGTTTTAATAATCGTCCCTGTTTCCTCCGGCTTGACATTTTTGCGTGAATAGAATAGCTCCGTCCGTCAGTGGGCTTCACAAGAATGGCGTCTCTAAGGACTCTTCGCTTTTTTCTTGCTGGTTTGTCCAAGGTATTTGTCGTTGTTTGAACAGGCACTGTTTTTTGGCTAAGCCTATGTTCGCGTTTTGCGGATTTTTTTGCCGCCTTAGATATCATGAGTTGGAAGGCTTCTTTTCTTTTTGGCGTTTTTTTTTTCTTACTCAACGTTCTCTTTACGCCTTTTCTCCTGTTCGCTCTCAAGAGGGCTAGCAGCAGTCCTCTTGATACTGGGAAGGAAAGGTTGGGTGACTTTAACGTGCACCGTTTGATCTGGATGTTGTTCTTCCAGCTTTTTCCAGAGTCTCCTGTAGTGGCAAACTCGATCCAAGAGGTCTTCGAGCTCAAACACTCCATTTTTTACATCTTTACTGATTGTTTTTTGGTTTATGCACGCTCCTTGCATACGTTTGAGGATCGTATAACATTTTTTAGTCAACCGTTCTTCCTCGGAACGGTTCTCCACGATACCCTCCTTAACAATCAGGTCTTTTTCGCCGACTTTCTCTCCGGGAGCTTACGTTCTATGTTGTTCGTTCCTCCTACTGAGGTCGATTCAGCAGTAGAAACCTTAGGAGCGAGGTGGTCGTAAACCTCCAAAGCTGCATTTACTACCGGCCCATCACTGCTCTTTCCGCTTGGGGCTGAATGAGACCGTGGTGGTGAACGTAAGGTTTTTCCGCTACGGGAAAACACGCCAAGATAATCGTTATGGTTGTCAGAATTATGTTCGTCGGCTCGTTTGTTCGTCTCCTCCGCATTATTTTGTTTTTTGTTATTGTTGTTGTTTTTCTTCATTTTGTTCTTAAGGGTCCCCCCCTCAGAGCCGCTATCTCCGCTCGAATGTGCAGTCGCCTTAATGATCCCATGGTTATCTATGCAAGCAGGAAGACCATGCGAGGGTAGGCACCAGCTCTTATGGAGTCAGGTGCTCAGAGCCAGATCAGCACTAATCGGGAGTACGACTCAACCGAACCTACACCACCAACTCAATGATGCGAGCTTTGAACGTACTCTGAGGCCTGCCAAGGTTTTATCGGGACGGAGACGGCGTGATATTAGCCTGGAGCCGTTCGCGCACGGGTTTCACCCCGGCGGTACCGCGCAGAAAGTGACTAGGTCCAGAATATCATGGACGCCAGCCCACATGCGTCAAATAAAGTCGAGAGTCAAATCATAGTCCGGGTTCGGTGCTGTGTTCCCATTAGTCGCCTCTTACGACAAGTTGGGTTACTGTGGATGTATTCTAGCCTCCCCCATCCACAGGGGCAAAATGAACGTGTTTTATATGAACGTGTTTGCATTCTTGATACAATTGTTGCGTAGCAAACCCTTCTGTGAAAATATGTCTGCCTTCTCCTTCTCCACAATCCACATCATCACATTGACATATTACTTTGCAGCAATATAGCGAACATAAAGTTTTTTGCTTTACTTCCCCACTTAAACGTCATGTTGTCATCATCGTCAAATCACAAAATCAATTCTTTTTCTTTCATCAATGCCAGACACCAGCAATATCGCAACGAACCAATCTTGATGATAAATATTAAAGCTTGTTTTTATCAGTCCCCTCCGATTTGATTCGAATCACTCACAAATCAAGGCATAAAAGAATCACACGTAGGCAAACTTGAATTGCTATAGCAAACTTGCATTGGTTCGAGTTCATAGGCAATGCGAATCAATAAGGCAAAACGGTTGTGAGAATTGTCAACGTGGAATCACTTTCGTTTTCGTATCGTACGGGCAGCGATAGTTGTAACGAAGGAAACGGGTTACGATCGAAAGCAAGGACCAGAAAATATTTTTATGCAGGAAAAAATGCATAGGGAGAATTGCCTCCAAGTACTGTAAAATATTCGTACACTCCACTGTACCGAATATTTAGTCGCTAGTGCAACGGTTTCCAATTTTCCTTTCTTTAGAAACAAGAAATTTTCTATGATAAGCGACCAGAGAAAAAAAGTCTTAAACTAATTATCCACGATTTAACACTTTGTTAACTTCCTTTAACGCGGGCACAAACAAATCCAAAAAATTTCCCAGCAGATTGACTAACCCGTCGCACGTTCTAGATTCTACTTTTAATTTTTCTTAATTTTTTCTCTGTGTGCAATCCTGTTGGGGTTGCCACACCTGGGAGGTGAATTTGCAATGCACTTCATCTCTCACCAATGCAATCTTGCTGGGATTGTCACATTTGAGTGTTGCGGAAATACTCTCGGAAGGCTAAGAAACCCGGAATCCGATAGTTTACTTCAGACTTGTCCCTCGGTCAATCTTTTGCAACTGATTTGATGTAACAAGCTTCTCTGGCGGATTCTTCAATGACTTTATTCTCTGAGCGAAGATTTTATCCACTACAAAACCTTCACTTTCTACTTGATTCCGCCACTACAAACACCACAAAATATTTCCCGTACTGACACTTTTTATGAACCTTTTCGACACATATCCGAATACATCAAATGACGGGCAGTGGATGAAGAATTCCTGGCTCCATGGAAATAGTATCCGCGATATGGATTGTTATTGCTTTCATTCTCTTATTTGAACATATTTAACGTTAAAAATTATCTAATCTCATATTGTTTGTTTAGCTCGCGAATAAATAATAACCTACCCCTGCAAAATGCATATTAAGTTAGCCAATAATCTTGTGTCAACTACCCTTTCCCGAAAGTACTTTGTGACCGATTTTCAGTTGAACAAAGATTCCAATTTCCTTACTCCAGGAATTCCATTGAAGCCTACTAAAATGGCATCCTTGTAACGAGAAAAGCTGAAAACTAATCGAGTTGATTAAGTCAGATTACAGATATTAATGTCAGGCTTTAATAACGAAGATTGGTAATTCCTAGGACTGATGAAAATATCGAGCGATACGTTCGTCTGCAAGGAAGACACAGCCAAAGACAACAAGCGACAAACTCGGGAGAAAGTATCCAGCTATGTGGAAATTGTCTCGAAATCAAACACTACGCCACAAGTGTTCATAAACTGATAATGAATTGTGGCAGAAATAAGGACTGGGAATAGCGATGGCAATCCTTTGTAACATTGAATCATGTCTGATTGCATGATAAAACAATTTGTTGATGTTTCATTGGAGTCTGCTGGTAAATAATATTGCAATTACTTTTATGATAATAGGGAGCAGAAATATTTGAGATTAGTCAATTTATTCGTAGATGAATTCCATTTTTTATTCAGTACAGTTCCAAACTGACCACCTCAAATTGCCGATTTGAACATATTCGGGAATATTTGGTCCTACTTGAAGCATTCTCATAAAATCAACATGAAAAGACCACGATAAGAGACAATTAAAGAGATTCAGTCATTCCCATACTATCAATCAATGCGGACGTACAAGCAAATTTTCCGAGTTTCAGAAGCATTAAATTCCATTGTTTTATCCATCTTTCGAATTTGATAAATTAATTGTTTAAAATCCGAAGTGAGTGTTGATTGTTGTGAAACCTCCAACCCTGCCAAGCGCAGGAAAAGAAGCCGGGAATCATCCCCGATTGGAACGCTTTTCAGGGACCAATTCAAGATGGCGCGAAGCACATCTAAGTCATCCGTTTCCAACAGATTCCTGCCATTAGCTGACCTTGAGGATAGCAGCGACATCGATCAACAACCTAGTCTTGAGTAGCAAGCTAAGGTGAGAGTCCTCCCATAATCTTTACGAATCTTCCCTGCGATACAATTGATGCCATCCTCAAAGAGCTTAAAATTGAAAATTTTTCAATTAAATTAATGTCTTTTGGAAAACGGCTTTTTGTATATACGTATGAAAATAATAATATTGTAAAAACATCTAAAGGCCAAAAAAGTGAACTTTTTCACTTTCCAACGGCAAGAATTACGTCCATTGAAAGAAGTCCTAACATGCCTCCATGACATTCCTAAAAATTTTAAGAAAATTTAATTAAAAAAAATCCTGAAAAGTGATAATCACCTTAACTCATTCGCATAAAGAAGTTCACTTCCAAGATAGGAGGCAGTGATCAGATATATTACTTGCTCTATCTACAAAGAGGGACAAAAATGGCAGATCTGAGGAAAATTAAAACAATTCTTCACACAATTGTACGTTTGAACTACTACTCTAACAATCATCAAGGCACGACGCAATGTTGAAATTGAATGGCTCCTCACATTGTCATTTACCCACTAAATTTGCCATATGTAGCGGCCCTCATGAACACATTAAATGTACACTACGAAAAGAGCAGAGTAATAAAATAGTATGCTGCAATTGCAATGGTCCACACTTCTCAAATGCTCCCGAATGCATGAGCAGAAAAGAATATATCGCGCTTAAAGGAAAGCTACAAAAAGGGAGAAAAACCCAAAACCTCAGAAGAGCTCCAATACGTTTACACTTTCGGAGAAAAATTTCCCAATTCTTCCCATACTTCAATCTAAGACACACACCTGTACACAAAATATTCCAAACTTGCCGACAAACTTAGTTAGCAACGAACGCAATTGGAATTAAACGTCAACTATCCTACAGTGCGGCTACCAAAAACATTCCAACACTCTCTGGTAAAACTCGTAACGGGGAACTTTTTTCAAGAGAGGATTTATCAAAGCTCTCCCATGAACTCATTATGAACTTATTTAAGTGTAAAAATAAACAAAAACAATTCAATGTAATAGTTCGCATTTCAGTTAAGTTTCTATATGGCTAAAGTAATGAAAATTCTAATCTGGAATACGCACAGCATTTAAAATAAGAAAATTGAATTCTTTGACTTTGTTACTGAAATTAAGGTTGATATTCTTATTTGCATTTTAACTGAAACTTGGTTGAGGCCGCATGATAATATAAGTCATGCTAACTTTCACATTTACCGAAGTGATCGCGGAAACAAAATAAGTGGCGGAGTTGCAATTGCAATTCAAAAATCAATTAGGCATACACCAATGCCCTCTTTTGAATCGTCTGCCATTGAAAAAATAGGGCTAATGTTAGAGGAATCTCAAATCAAAATATACGGAGTTTACTTTCCTGGGACAAAATTTACGAAGAAAAAATTCACTAATTTTAAAAAAGATTTAAAAAGTTTTACGCGTCTAAACCAAAAGTACTTGCTCTGTGGTAATCATAACGCGCGTCATAGGCTTTGGAACTGTGTTCGAGCTAATAAAATAGGTCAAATGTTGTGTGAAATGTACGAAATGTTGTGTGAAAGGAATATATTTATTCACTCCCCGACTGAACCCACATTCTATTCGCCTCGAGGTACCGGCTCTACCCTTGATATTATATTATGCGATGATAATATTGGCCCTTCAGATATGAATGTATTACAAGCGCTATCATCTGCTCATTTACCATTGCTTTTCACACTAGACTCAAAGGGAGTTTATCGTTATAACCCCAAGTTATAACGTCTTCGTTAAGTCTTCCTCTTCAAGGAAGCTGACTGGAGGAAATTTCGAGTACATATTAACGACAATATATGGATCTCGAAAAATACGTCGAATTCTTTGAACACAGCGCATGCGGTCGATGAAAAAATCAACAAATTTAAGACTACTATTTGGAGGGATATAGAACACAGTGTGCCAAAATCTAGTGCCAAATACACAAGCTTCGAATCAGATCAGGAAGCTCTGAAGCTTATTTGCACCCGAAATATCCTAAGAAGACAGTGGCAAAGATCTAAGGATCCGTCCTTGAAGTTAGGTGTGAACACACTCACTACAGCAATCCGGGACAAAATCACAAACCTACGGAATCAGTACTGGAATCAAATGCTCCAAAGATTAGATTATAACTCAAGGGACTTTGGCACTTAAATAAAATATTCAAAAGAAAATCTCACAACCTCCCCTACTCACTTAAAAATGCAAGTGGCCAGACTTACTCATTTGAAGAAAAAGCAGAAATTTTTGCTGATAATTTCATAATAACCACAACATCTCAAAGAAAATGCGCAATGATATCACAGAAACGATGATAGATAACTCTCTGCAAAGCATATCTCATACATCTGGCAAGTCATATGTATGAGATGTAGAGACTGGCGCCTACATCAAGAGTAGAGAAATAGTTAGGCAACTAAAAAACTTTAGAAATGGACAACACCCGGGACCGATGGAATTCCTAATTCTGTGATGAAAAATCTGCCAAAGAAAAGGATTGTCTTCACTTGCCTCTTATTTAATGCATGCCTCAAACTTTCTTATTTTCCACTGGCCTGGAAACCAGTAGTTGTAGTACCCATTCTTAAGCCTGGGAAGGATCCACATGAGCCAAATAGCTACAGGCCAATAAGCCTTTTGCCAGTCTTTGGTAAACTCTTCGAAAAAGTAATCCTCAATAGACTAACAGACTTTGTGGAAAATGCCAACATACTTCCTAACTTTAAGTTTGGTTTTAGACACGGTTATTCAACGGAGCACCAGCTGTATCGCGTCTCAAAGGACATTAAGACTGCTCTAATAAGAAAACAATCAGTTGGAATGGTCACCATTGAGAAAGCATTCGATAAAGTCTGGCTCAAAGGTTTACTTTATATGCTCCAAGAGTGCAAAACTCCAACATATTTACGTAATTTGATCGCTCCCTTCCTCAAAGATAGATAATTCAAGGTAAAGGTTAGAGATAGCGCCTCTATTGTGAGAAGCATCCCTGCTGGTGTTCCCCAAGGCTCCTGTCTGAGCTCTAACCTTTTCAAAATTTATACCTACGATCTCGCTACAAGCGAGCACTGTCAAATAGCTGCCTTTACGGACGATACCTGCTTTTATACCTCAGGAACTCACTTCACTCACTTCAGGAAAACATATATCAATTCTTCTACAGGTGAAAACTAAGCACCAATATTGACAAAACTAAGGCAATATTTTTCACTAAAAAACGTAAACGTCCTTGCTGCCTAATCGACCGATTAACTTTTTAGGACAAACCATAACATGGTCCGAAATTTGCAGTATCTTGGGCTAATGTTGGACAAAAAACTCCACCATCACCACTCCAAAACAGACCACATTGAACGAATAAGCATCAAAGCCTTTAATAATGTACTACAATTGTATCCACTACTCAACAGAAGGTCCCAATTGAATATAAAGAATAAGATAATAATTTTAAAGATGATCATTCAGCCTATAATTATACGGAGCACCTACTTGGAGCCAATGCGCAAAATATTTAAAATCAAAGCTTCATGACTCTCAAAACAGGTACTTAAAAATGGCTCTGAATAAGCCTTTTTATTACTCATGACGCAAATTACATGGGCTTGCTAATATTAGCCCTATCAATAAACTCGTGCTCTCACGCAGGGATAATCTACTAGCTAAGGCAGAACACACGTCGAATCTGTACATTCAAGCACTCAGGATTTAGATTAATACACAGTATGTCGGAAAAGTTCCCGAACTTTTGAAATAAAAAATCGAAAATTACATCTAAAGAAATTTATTTCAGTTAACTTTCAACATAATTCCCTTCCCTAGATATATACTCATTTGAGCGCTCCATGAGTGATTCGAAGGCTCTCTGGTACTCCTCTGAAGTTAACGCTGTGAGACGCTCGGTGCAAGCCGCTTGTATGCTCGGTACATCTTCAAAAAATCGTCCTTTCAAGGCCATTTTTAGCTTGAGAAATAGGATAAAGTCGGCTGGAGCCAGATCTGGCGAGTATGGGGTGTGATTGATACGTGGTATCTGATTTTTGGCGAGATAACGCTTCACAACGTTCGAAGAACGAGCAGGCGAATTGTCATCCAGCAAACTCCACGATCCCGGTTCCTTGTACTCGAGCCTGATGCGATTAATCCGGCGCTTCAGACGTTTTAACACCTCCACGTAATACGCAGTATGCACGTTGGTGTTTGGAAGCACAAACTCTTTGTGTACCATGCCTTTGGAGTCGAAGTAAGCGATGAGCATCGTCTTTACCCGTGATTTTTGTTGGCGCACTTTTTGAGGCCTCGTACGGCCCGAACTGAGCCAAGCGGATGACTGGCGCTTCGTGGAAAGGTCGTATTGAAAGTACCAAGTCTCGTCTCCAATCACAATTGACGTTAGAAAGCCTGGAGTGGTGTCGCAAGTCTCGATAAAATCTTGACAACATTGGATGCGAGTTTGTTTCTGCTCTGGTGTGGGAAAGTGCGAAACAAATCGAGAGCAGACTTTCCTGCGGTTCATTTTTCCTTTAAAAAACAATGCGAAAAAGCAATCCTTGCTCATGTTTAATTCGTCTGCCAACATTCTGAGAGACATGTGGCAATCCAGCTTCAGTAGCGCGCGCACGCGAGCCTCGTTTTCGTCGGTAACAGCTGTTGAAAGTCGGCCGCTTCTCTCGTCATCTTCTAACGACTCTCTACCCGTCTTGAACAGACTGGATCACGTGTAAACAGTTGTACGTGACACTACACCTACACCGTAAGCCAAATCGATCTTTTTTTTCGTTTCCGCGAAAAATTTTTTTAAGTTTATAGCAGAATTTAATTGCGGCACGATGTTCAAATTTCTCATCCATCGTAGAGCTTGCACCGGGGTACTAAACACAGGTTCACTCAAGCACGACTATCTCCGCAACTAGTGAACGGATACTGGTGAAATTTTCAGACACTCCAGAGGGATGTAGCAACATAGTACCGGTGTCGTCCGGTCAACCTGAGAGATCATACGTCCTCAACCGAGTATTGATAGTTATTACTCAGATTCAAAATAGTATGTAAATATGTTTTAACTTAGGTAGTAGTAGTTTAAGTTTAAGTTTGAGTTAAGTTTAAGAGGCTTTCGTTGAATTTTCCTCTACTATTATAAATATACCGTATGAACAAGAAACATTTTTGGTACAAACAAACAAAAAAATTACTGTAGATGCAATGAATACCAAATTCAGATTTAATTCGTTTGTTGCAATACTTTTGTTAGATTGCAAATTTCTAAAGCAATTACTGGTTTTGGGTTTTTCAACAGTCATATACTATTATCCATTTTATAATAATGTAAGGGTAACAAGACTTATAGTCAACGCAAAGTAAAAGGGAAAGGATATACTTTGATCTTTAAAATAATTCTTGTTTACATTTTAAAATTAATTTACGTTCCATAAATGAGTGCAGGTTTGAAAGGATTTCACCAATTATCACTCCTAAAAAGTAAAGATAGAACCAAACATGTGTCCTGATATGTATCAAAAGCATTTAACCAGCAATCTTAAAGTTAATAAGCAAATTGAATTTCCATTTTCCGTTTTCCTACATTACTTCCAGCCGTAGAATATCTTAAAGTTCTATTACCGTCCTTCCTTCAAACTGTCACCGAATATCCTTGACTAACGAAATCCAAACATATACAGGAAATTCGTGCGTGGTACGTGCAATGCATGGGTGAAAAATATTTGTCGAATGCTTTAATGTGTGAAGATTTAAGAACGGCTGAATATGAAAGACTTTATCGATGAACGGCCGCCACCAACACCATTGTCGCTACCACACACTAATATTCACCCATCTTATGGAATCCGTTTTTGTGAAGTAATGCATTGTAATGAGCCGTTGAGCAAATTCGATTGTGCCATTAGCAAGGCTTTCAGAAATTCAAGATGGTTCCTTTAACGCTATCAATTCACCCATCCATCTTGTAGATGGTTTACATCATGCGGAACTGTTGTCACGTCGATGAATAGTTGAAAGGCATATGTTTGTATCCTGACACGTATAAAATAACAGACCTTATATCCATATGCTTGAAAATTTTGACTTATGATTGATACTTTCAAAAGGGAACCCCAATCAAGTCAACTCCTTTCAGGTTGGTTGGTTTTCGAAAGTATAAGTCGAAGGTTCGGTTTGATGGGCATGCAGGTTGTCCTAAAATAAACGTTTGCATAAAATGTGTCAATGTTTCTTGCTTATACAATGATTCACCCAAAAATTTTAAAACAAAAAGTTGAATGATTTTATTTTAATAGCAGCAGTCATTTAAACTGAAATTGTAAGATAGTCATTAGTATATAAAGAATGGACTACGGGAATATCCTTTTTAGGCCACACATCCCCTTCGGGCCTGAGTTAATTGGAAACCTTTGCAACCAACGAAACCATAACTGCAGACATATTGTATTTCATCGCCGACCTATTTACCTTCAAGGCTGCAAATCTCTTCGCCTTTTGTATCGTTTTATTAACTACTTTGTCACTAGATCATCGCGGAATAAATATCCTAGGGATGACAAAATATCATTTGCACCAACTGTGCCACCATGCGAAATATTGGCCATCAAAAACCCACACGTAGGCTATTGGGTATTCTGTTTTGTTCAAGAAATAATGGGTCCTATAACAATAGATTTTCGATAGCTGGCAAAAGAAAAGGACCTAATCACCTGCTTTTCATCGTATCCTTGAATTTCATGCAGAAATCACTACATAGTTATCTTGCATGAATTGTTGCTATTATATTTTGTCTGTTAACATAAATATAGCCGTATAAGTACACTTTGGTCGACTGGAATCCTTGAGTTGCTTACCTTCATGCTGAGTGCACATATCCTGGTACATTATGATATGTGAACTGTCTCATATTTATATTTGTCCAACCTTATATGGCTTAATATGGGAACGTGGCAATATTATGATTTCGATTCACACTTTGGGATTTGAATTCTGGGAAATTTTTTAAACCATGAAATGATTTGACAACTTGTGTCTTGTTTTTAATATCTTCTATGTCGCAGCGAGAGGTTAATCCTTATTGCGATAATGTTGAGTAGCATTGAGTTTCCGCTGGAAATAATCGTTTCCACCAATGAAAATAAGAAGAGCATTTGTTGGAAATTGTAGTTCCTCTGTAAATATATGAAAATTACGTTTTCATGGAAAATTTTCGAAATTACCTTAAAAAATTTCGGTTACATTTGATTTTCTGAAGGCCTTGGTAGCGTTGCCTTAATTTGAATTCAAATGTAAAAGTAAATATTTTCAAGGCATTAATTTTTAAGAAACAAGAAATGAACAACTGAACATGGATATTAGTTGAATGAACAAGGCTTATTCTTCTATAAGTCTTGTTAAATATTGTAACATAGAAGTTAACAGGGAGCCTATGCTAATGACAAAGGGAAAACAATGAATACAATTAGGGGTGGTCTTTCCTGGTAACTTGAAGGTAGGAAGAATCAATATTTCACTCCTAAATATCCGTCAGCTTAACAGAAAATGTGAAACACGCAAAATATAGAGGAGATCTCATACAGACGTTAAATACTTCCCAAAATGTTGTCTAAAATCCTTTAAATGTGCGAATTTAACCAGAATACTAAATCATCTATAACATTACTTAGAGAAAGTAGTTTGTTGCATTGAATTTTTCATTAAATGGAACATCAAGACCATCAAAAACGTTAGTCAAGTATCGTTAGAGATAATTTTCCCGATGATTTTCATGCTCCTTGGCTCCAACTGTAACAACGTTTTAAATTATATTTGCCGGTGAAAGGTGGATTCTTGCTGAGGTTTCTTAGACAAATGCAAATACTATTCACATAGATATTAGCGAAAATTCTCTGCTTCTTACTGACATTCCCTGAAACCTCAATTAATTATTTCCTATGTACATTTGAGCATTACATCTCGAACGAGCTTCAGGATTAAATGGCAAGCAATTGAATGGTTCCAACTTAAAAGCAGTGCTGAAAGCATCCTTTGAAAATATTTATTTTGATTCATTTTGCTTTAGTGAAACAGTTTGGGAAAGTTCAGATTTGCTTCTAGAAATGGCAGCAAAGGAAATTTTCAGCTTGCATCGCTAGGAAATGTGTAAAGATGAATATTCAAAGAGGTTCCATCTTATTTATTTCCTTGCTGTAGTAAAAGAAACTTTGTAAATAGCACTGATCATGTTTACAAACTTCGGTGAAAACATTCTTTCGACCTAATTTTTGGAAACTGAATCTATGAAAAAAGGAATTAACAAATGCATGCTATCAAATGCAACGGCAGTACCTTTAATATTTGAATGTTAGCTGTACCTGATTTCTGATCTTTTGTCTAATCCTTTCTCATTAAACCTAGTCCTCTTAGCTCTCAACTAGCCGAGTAGCTCCCCGTTTCCTCTATTTAACTTATTTTCAACGAAATCTTAAATTTCTGCCTATTTGATCGTCATTTGAGAATTTAAAAAATCCTTTTTGCTTTGTCTGTGCTTGGGTTGAAATTTCAATAATTTTGCAAGAAACTTATCCTTCTTGCAGCTACTCATGTGAAAAATGTATTTTTGGTACTGACAGGCTGTTGATAGATGTACTTCAACGAAAAGGATATACCAAGTAATCAAACATCGGCTTTGTGCATTATGGATGATACTATTAAGTGATAAGATTTAAATTGGGTTAAATTGTCTAGGTCCTGACAGAACCTTACGATGAGAACAGGATGATTGCAAAAAAAGTCTTACATCAATTGAAATAATCAAATCATTTTATATTAATTAAAAAACGGATGCAAGGATTGAATGGGAATTAAATAATTGCGTTCACCAGTAGACAATTGATGAAATTTGTAAGGCAACTTTAATAGATGAGTGGGATTTGATTTCTTTTGTTTTATCTATATCTTTAGTTGTTAAGGTATTTAATTGTTCTAATTTTACGTAAATTATCGTTCAATAATTTATCAATCATTGAAAGTAGTGCCCACAACGATAACAACACTGGACTGCAGAGTCTGCAGGTAAATATCCTGTAGTGACTCTCAGATGCTACACAACAAATTTGCTATCCAAAACATTTTTAAAAGTCTTTCATTAGATGTTTAAATATTAAATAGGGTAACAAATGACCAGAGATATACATATACAATATAATAGGTTATCAGAGTGTTACAAATAAACTCTATGAGGATATGTTGCTTCTGTCGCAATGTTCATGTAAGGTAGGAAACAACGAAATTCGAAACTCAAGATTTATAAAAAATACTTAAAAGGCATTTAAAAGAAAGAAAATTCGATTTCTGTTTAGGCTAAAGCGTTACTTATAACAAGCGTTAATACTTTGACCCAATCCCACTCTAATAGTATTCGACGGAAATTTTCCGGAGGCATTAATACTTGTAAGCGAACTTGTTTTCCATAGAAAATAAGGCAAAAAGTACGATAATTTCTTATTTTTCCCCTTAAATCCCCTTTTATTTTTGAAATGTTCCTACACAATGTCTCATAAATACTATAACACCAAAAAAAGTATTCTCACGTACATTTAAACTCGAAAAACTATCCATTACAATATCTCGGTTGTTTAGTTTCTAAGCTCTCTATTCTGCAAAGCTCACTTTACTTGCTATAAAAGAGCCTTCGTATTCCTCTGTATCGCTGGGATGCCTCTACGCGGGGAAGCGTTTTTTAGTGGTTACACTATGCTCAGAACGCCTTTCTGAAGTCAAACCGTAGCACAACATAGGTCCACTTCTTTACCATGGAATTAGATAAAGTAATTTATATTGCTTTATGCGATAATTTGTGAGAAGTTCTTTTGTTTTAACTGAAAAAGAGAGAAAACTTACCAATCCAAATCAAGTTCTACTTATTTTGGTCGAACATTGTTAGGTTGAGTGCGTGTTCGAAGTGTTAGCGCTTATTTTGGCTAAGCCCTGGTTTTACTATGATCTAACCCCAAATAAAAGTGAAGGACAAGTGCTGCACTATGAAATAAAAGTTGAATATGGCTGAAAATCAGCCAGTTTTATACTAGCAAGATAAAAGAGGAATGAGAAAAAAACAAACTGCTTAAAAAACATGCATTTGGGTTAAAGATTTTGAATCGCTGAATCTATGCGTGCTTTAAAGATGAACTTATATAAGAGTTGTAAAAATACTAGTAGTTTCCAAGAGACCGAGGCTCCAAATGATGTTTTCGGACATAGACAGAACTTCCAAGCACAGACACGAGCACCTCTCACTTTCTCCAGTTGGATCCTTGAAATGTTCTGTGCGAAAATTTCGATCGAAGAACGTGCGTATATTTTTCTTTTAAGAATCTTGTAAGAAACTTTCTGGCAAAGAACAGGACTTGAGCAATAATACTTCTTCGATTTAAAATGTAAAACTGTCTCTCCAAAAACTTTCAACGTACACAACAAATATTCTTGCAAAAATTCGAGCCTCGCTTAACTTTTCGGGTGAGTAAAGATTGGCTAGAAAGAAACACTTTATATGTTTCCTTCGACAGGATTAGAAATTTTGTTTGTTTATTTTGCAAACGAAATTCCGCCGTTTCACTTCAATGTTTTGTGAAGCTTACACTTCTAGAGTTTTTCTGTAAAGTTTTCATTTGTTAGGTTCACATTTTCCAAAGGTAATTTATAAAATATTTTGTAAGGTCCAAATTTTGCGCATTTTGTTTTTTGAACGCAATTCTCGAGAAAAACAGACAGGTAACGATCAAATTCCGCTTAGAACACAAACAAAGAAAAGCTTTGTAGTTATTATAAAGAAAAAAAGCCTTTATAATAACACATTAGTACGATTTTTAGTAACGTATTTAGTAGACGTTGAGAGTCCTGTAGGTGAGAGTCCCAAGTCTGGCGGAATTCCAGCTGCTTTCACATTGTGACAAAATCGTACTTTGGTGAGAATTTTAGTGTCCATGTAATTCAGGCTGCTGTCAAAAAATATCAATAATATGTCATACAATCGTTATAAAACACCGTTCAGTGCAGAAAAGGGTAGCAGTTTCTGTAGTTTTAGTAAATGTTGCAGATGTTTTAGGGCAAGCCAAGGTGAATCACCCATATGGATGATGCTGATGATCTTCTTGAAACCAATTTTGACTAGTAGTCTGACTAGTCTGTACCACTTGGTGTGCACAACACCAAGAAGTAAAGTTTAAGATCTATCTGGAACTAAATGCACATAGCTTCACAGAGTATTTGGCAGTTTTTGTATTTAAATTTGATATTACTGGGGAAGGTGTCAAATCTAGCCTACTTGTACTCGTCTTTAGTTACGCCTTTGCACTAAACTTCAACAAAGTCTCATCCCACATTCGAAAATTTCCAGTCTGAACTAATTATCCTTATAATTTTTCTTTTAGTAATTTTGAAATAATTTACTTCTGTTGCGTTGCTTATAGCTTAAGATACAACACTGCAAGGCTGCAATGCAAGTCTGCTACTAAAGGCCAAGATACAAGACTTTGAGGCTGCAACGCGAGAGCGCGATGGGAATCTCGCAATAATGTCAACCGGCTTTCGTTTCATATTTTCGTGTACGCGTTCGTACAGTGATTTCGATTCGTCAATGTGAGGCGAAAAATATTCTGAAAATAGAAAACTACTCCCAATGCGATGCTGCGACATTTTCATTTATTGTTTTTTTTTTTAATTTTAAAATATAGAAGCTGACATCGCACGAGTTGTGAATTGGATGCAATGGCGTGTGACATTCACATCCTTCTCTTTTATCACCGTCGCGCAGTATTGTTTCTTGCCCTTAAATGTCAAACGAGTTTCCTTACAAGCGTTTATTTTTTTACGAAAATCAGTAATTGCTTTAGGCGAGTCGTCTTAACGTATGTCATCTGTTCATTTGTTGCGAATCCGAAATTAAATAAGAAAACAAACTGAGTTGAGTAATTTGGTACTAATATAACCGTATAATATAACCGTTATAAGACTTTACTTGAGTAAAATTACACTTTTTATGAATTTTTTTATACATATAGGTCAAGGAACCTGACAAAAGTCACAATGATAGCAAATATAATTATTTGGACAGTAAATTACCAGACAAGCTACCTCCAATCGAATCCAGTGTAAATTGATGAGTGAATCAAACTGACGTGCGTGGTTCGCATCGCAGTCTGTGATGGCCTTGGGCACAGCATAGCTATCAATACCAATAAAACTTCGAACAAACTGCCGACATAACGGTATACGACCAAAATACGTGCAATTTTATTTCGATTGGTATACTTTCTCTCATATTTGCGTAACACAAGAATGTCCCTCATAAGGCTTTTGTGTGAAAACTCAATGCAAACATCAATCTTCTTGTGCTCTTTCTATCTCTGTCCGAGATAAGGGGCCCGAGAGTGCTAGCGCTGTATGTACTTACGCTATGTCTTGATCTGAAAGTTTTGCGTGCACAGTCGTAAGGTTTTGGTTGGTTCCATATTAGTTAGTTTTGGTGCCACTCACCTCTTACACTTGAGGGGATGAGCGCAAATCAACCCTCGACCTAATCCTAATGTGCGTTGATCAGTACCGTAGAAAATTGTGTGGTAGTTTTATTTTGAATTATCATTCTAGAACTTTTGGATATTACTCTTATATTTATAGTATTTATGACTACTATCAAATTAAGCGGTGACCAAAGCGATAAAGAGAAAGCAATGAAGCAATAACCAAACTTTGAATGGTATCACAAAGTGGAGAATGTTTCAAAATATTTCATCTTTGACGCAGTACAGATTGTTCGATTCCGATCAAGCACTATCACATAAAATAAACATAATACACGTATCAACAGCGGTTCGGTGAGAATTGATCTCAAGACTGACTGATTTGCTTTTGCAGGATCATTGGTCTCTCAAAGATCTGTCGACATTTTAATAATGGAGAACTCGTCCGCGTCCCATTTTTGAGTTCATTTGCTTGCAATCTTTCTTGAAACTTTCACTGAATGGTTGAATATTTTGTGCAAGTTTCTTCAATATACATGAGATTGATTTAATTTTCCTCTTCCATTGTATGACACTCGGAGTTTTATACTGTTCCTATTTAGGGTTTCTATTTTGTTTCTTAAACAAAAAATTGAAAACCATGATCCCGTAAAAATGACTTGATAACAAAAGCTTAAAATTCATCTGCTCGTGAAGGTTACTTTAGTAAATTTAACGAAATCGTTACCATGTCCTTCCGTACGTTCATCTGCCTGGTTAAAATTTGAGTCTTGAAGTATTAACGTCTATTTCGACGCCTATAAGCGAATGATTCACTTTGATGCTTAGTTTATGCCTGCATTCAATAATCGATGTTCATGCAGAAAACAATGGTCCAACAATCTATAAAAACAAATTTGTAAGACAACCCATTGGACAAGAATTCAGGAGTTCCAAAATTTATCCTTTAAATAAAAAATTTGAAGAAGAACATACAGAAATTTACTAACCAGATATGACATGAGGCGGTAATCTTTAGCTGGCAAACTTGTTAAGGTGTCTACCAAATGTCGGTTGAATATAAAAATAATTAAGGAGAAAAGGCGAGAAACTGTTTTGATTCTGTATCTATGGGACCTATGTGTTGGCTCTATTTCCCCAGTGGAGAGCTGATGCAAACTCTTGCGTATAAGAACATGAATTTTCATACGTAGTAGACTCTTATCCTTGGGATGATAGGATTACCCAAAGAAGTGTCAGATCTTATATACCCTAAGAATCTTATGTATCTATGGTATTACCTTAACCTGTATGAGTTACACAC
Source organism: Stratiomys singularior (assembly GCA_954870665.1). Lineage (NCBI taxonomy): Eukaryota > Metazoa > Arthropoda > Insecta > Diptera > Stratiomyidae > Stratiomys > Stratiomys singularior. The sequence continues at coordinate 126,038,022 of OX940877.1, forward strand.
AGTTGTGTTATGATCGCAAATCAAAGAAATAGTCGGTTCACCAAAAATAAAATGGATGACGAAAGATCGCTGCTTTTTGTATTTAGAGCAGGTTCCCTTAGATCCCACTATTTTTTATTATACTAGCCGGCAAGTAACTGGCGAAATTTGTGAAAATATCTGTCGATATTATGGATTTGTGAAAATCGACAAAAAAAGAAAAAAACCATGGTAGAACCTATAGGAAGCTCTTCGGATTCAGTCCTTTTAAAAACAGGTCTTTTATTTTTAAAATGATTCCTGTATTGTTTTTGGTGTGCTTGTACTTGGCTTGATCGATACGAAGAAAGATAGGCTTGAAACATTCCAGATTGTTTTATCTTGTAAATCATTTTTTTTATTTGATTTTTGAATACTCGGCACCGAAAATGGAACTTTACTCGCTCTAATCATACAGAACGCGCACTCTCTAAGCTTCTAGAGTACAACCACATTTTCATACACGCGCCAGATGAACTCACATACTACTCGGCAAAAGGAACCGGTTCAACCCTCAATATATAGTTCTGAGCGACGAGAGTGTTATTTTGTCTGAGCTTAGTGTAATGCAAGCCCTTTCCTTCTTACATTTGCCTACATATTTTACAATTGGTACTTAAGAATGCTCCATTGAGCAGCCAACTCAGCCCTTTCTTTTTAAAAAGTTGAGTGGCCCAAGTTTCGTAGTTACATCAACCAAAAATTGACCATAAATTGGTTTACGATGGAAAAGCTCCACTCAGCCTCAGATAACGAGGAAACCAGTGATTCTCTTAAAAATACAATCTGGGAAGCTTTTAAATGCAGCATCTCAAAATTCAAGAATAAACTCCCAGAATAATGGCAAAGAACAAGGCTTACTTCTATGAAAAATTGTATTAGCAGCCTTTTGCAATGGCTGCAATTCTAAAGAAAGTTTCTTCGTTACGTAATCGCTAATGGAACAATATACTAGAACATTTAGACTTAAACTTGTGGAAAGTATGGAAACTAAATAAAACATTCAAACGAAAACAAAACAGTTTGCCCTATTCTCTAATAGATGATAAAGGAAAAGTTTCTCACCTTTCATTCCTAAGCACAATCCAGTTACAATTCCATTACTGAAATGATTCTGAAATGGTTCAAAAAATTATATTAAAAAGAGATGAGCTCTTCAATAGAATACATAAAGATTTTATTCGCTCTGAAGAAATAACTAATAATATAACTAATATCGAATTAAAAAATCTACCAACGAAAGCAATAGTTCTCACTTGCCATGTATTTAACGCATGTCTTAGACCAAACTATTTCCCCTTATCTTGGAAATATGCTACTCTGATCCCAATATCGATACCAAGTAAAGACCCACATATACCTACGAACTACAGGCCAATAAGCTTATTGCCAGATTTGGGAAGATTATCCCGAAAATTGATCCTCAAAATAATCGCGAAAAACTTCGAGGTTAAATAATCCTTCCAAACTTTCGAATTGCCTTCAGGCGAGGATATTTCACAGAGCATCATTTATTTCCGGTAACCAAAGAAATTAAGACAGCCTTAACGGAAAAGAAATCAAAGGGCATGATGGTGTAAGACATAGAGGAAGCCTTTGACACTGTTTGGCATGAGGGGGTTCTCTATAAACTCAAACAATTGGATTTGCCGCAATACTTGATAAGCCTCATAGTTTCCTTCTTACACGAAAGGAAATACCAAGTTAAAATACGAGGCAGGCTCTCGTCAATAAAGAACATTCCAGCAGGTATCCCACAAGGCTCTTGCTTAAGATCTCTTGCGTGCCAACAATCATTAATTGCCATATAGCAACCTTTGCTGATGATACTTGCCTTTATGCAATAGGAACAGAACCGAAGACTACAATAAATAGCTTAGAACAAGGACTAGACAGCTCATTTAAATATTTTCACAAGTGGAAAGTTAAAATCAATGTGGGCAAAACAAGAGCAATTTATTTCACTAAGAAGCGAAAACCCACTATGCTTCCTGGCAGATTTCTAAATTTTTTTTGGGCCAATGCATACCTTGAGACAACGAATTATGCTATCTCGGGTTGGTGCTAGATACAAAATAAACGTTTCGAAACCACATCGAATATATACGCATTAGACAGCATTATATCCACTTCTAAACCCGAAGTCCAGCCTCGACTTAAAAAACAAAACAACGTCAAAATCAGTTCATTCATTACTTATGGAGCTCCAACTTGAAATCACTGGTCCGAATATCTTAAAATCAGGCTTCAAGCAACCCAAAACAGATCCCTGTAAATGGCGTTTGACAAACCTTTATATCTATCTACTCTGAAAAAAACATGAACTTACTGAAATTGACCCCGTGAAACAGCTCGCGGACTCGCGGCAACTTAAATTAATGGCTTCAGCCAGTTACTCATCAAACCTTCTTGTAGCTTTTCAAAGTAATTGAAGGCGCTTTCCTATAGTGTCTGTATTGCCTTCCACAAATCTTCTGTTATTGATAAATTCTTGATCCTCAGAAAATTGTATGAGTAGATGAACTATAAAGTAGGATATAAATAGTACGTAAGTATAGGATATATGTTGGATTTTGTCATCGGTATTATGAGCCCCAGCTAAGGTTTTTTGTTCACTTTTTCCTACAAATCCTTCCTACTACCTGCACAGCTAAAATAATTGTCGTATAAGAAATAAATGAATGAATTAAGTGACATCTATGTTGTAGTATAAATGTATTAGTATCAATAAACCTTTGTTCAGTTTAGCTTTTCAGATTTTTCATTGTTTTTATCTAAGTCCAATAACTTAAACCCTATCTAAGGGTTTAAATTGACAAATTCAATCACCAGAGTTATTAGTGCCAGAGCCCGACAACACGTGAGGTATCCGAGCCTGGCATGATACTAACCAAATCACCTTCTCCCTGTAAAATGTGTCTATAAAAGTTATGTTGACACCCATCGTTCAAGTAAATGATTGCTACGTTGATTTTTTTTTGTAGGAACCTTCAGATACTTTTTCAAGTACTTATTGGACTCATAACTTCCTAATTAGCAAAAAAAGTCTTCAAACTTTGCAAACTAAGATGAGCGAACAAAATTTTCGCTAAAAAGTAAACAGCCTTGAATTATGAAAGAACTGGGGAGCATTCCAATGCTGTTCCATATGCTTATAAAGCAACTTTGAACGTTTAATGCCTGAAATCCTGATAAGCTGCCAGTACAGAGAATCGTTTCAAGACAGATATGGCCACCGGAAAGAGAAGAAATCTTATGAAATGTTCAAGCAAACACATCATTGTATGACTTTGCCTTCCACTACATAAACTTTAGTGACCTGTTCACAAGATTTCAATCTTATATCTTTGCACCATAGTTTCGTTATCTTCGAGTAAATTGTACGTTGGAAGGTGTTGAAGTTGTTCAGTGCACCGAAAGAGCAAACTTATAATTAGGCGATTTCGTTATGAAAATGCTTTTGTCAGAAAGACAGCATATGCTCTAGTATTTGGCAAATCCTATAGTAAAGTGGAATTTTGAGATTAAATTTATCAAAGAATGTTAGTGGTAATTTAGTAATTTCCTCTTATCAGAAATTTTACTACATTAGATAACGCTTTGATTATATTTTGAAAGCGCTTCACTGCTCTTCAACATACGTTGGTTGCTAGTGGCATTGTGGCTTGCATACCATTTTTGAAGCAAGCGCAAATTACAGGTTAGTGCGAATACATCCTTAAACAGAATCCACAAGCACAGGAGTAAGGATTCTGTACACCAACCAATGAAAAACGAAAAATAAGGATATAAAGGAATGAATGAATCTCCTGCACTACAAGCAAACCATGCCTTGTCCAGGGTACAGCCACCAAACAACACATATGAAGTCTAGGTATTGTATTCTAAAGCAAAATGATAGCAGTATGAAAGTGCAACATAAATGTGAAGAAGCGAAAGTAGTTATAATCTACAATGAATAGTGTGAACTCAGACGTTCCCTTGACAGAACAAAGCGTGCTTAAGAATTCCTACATGACATGACAGCACAAATAAAGAGCACATTTGCAGAGCTCAGCCAGTTTACTTTTGATGAAAATCGAGTTTGCACAGGATCTAGATTCTTTCATTCCAAAGAAGTTCAAAAAACAAAAATCGCTTTATCTAACACTTCATCAGCTGCAGCGAAATGTTCTTTATGAAACTCACGAACTATCTTCTCTAGATATTCTGTACTTTATTCCTTCATACATTTAAAAAGAAGCGTTCATGAAGCGCAAAATATTTAATTTTATCCCTTTCTCAATCATGGAATTCCAAATGTATATTAAGCTTTCAAGGATTATTTCGAGAAACATTTTTTTCAGTTGGCCACCATTAAAAAAATAAAAATATTTTATATTTTTCATTGAATGAAATTTTTTTTTTTTCTAGAACGTCGGGCCATTTTCACGGTATCCATATACCTACCTGAAAAGGGATGTCGACAAATGTATTAAGTCTTTCGGAAAATATGGAAGTGTAAAGATGGTCGGTGAAACTGTAATAGTAAGGTGTGCTCTCTACTACGGGTTCCAATTACGGACAAATGCAGCAACGGCTGTGCCCAGCATATGTGAAGCATTTGCAGACCATATTGTGGCAGAGCGTACAGCGCAAAGATGGTTTGCCCGATTCCGCACCGGGGATGACAGCCTTCAAGACGACGATCATCCTGGAGCGATGTTTCGGATTAATGACACGGAGCTTCTTGCCGACATAGAGACTAGAGGCTTTGACTACATTTACCTGCAAATGTAGTCAAAGCTTTGGAGTCGATTAATCCCTGGAAATTCTCCGCCAATATTTTGATAAATATGTTCGGTATTTGGGTTCGGTATTCAACAATCTCGACCGCGGTATTTTGTGGGCACAGAAATGGTGCCCAGTTTGCCACCCACAGGGCACCTGGAGTATTTCTCTGTGATTTAGGAGGTGGAAATGTTGGTCTGGGCGTTTGTCTAGGCCTTGATGACGAGTGAGGTGAGCAGACCGACAATTTAGCGTGAATCATCCCCTATCGCACACAACTGAAACAACAACTGGGACGAGATAGTTTCGGACCATGTGCACTGTACTCTAATAAGTCTAGGATATACTCTTCTTTTTCACAGTTCCAGCAGTCGTGGTGTGCACCTGAACACTCTTCTCGTAAGCTAGAGGCGGTTCTAGGAGTTCCGCGAAAGCATCCATCCAGACGGGAATAGTCTCAAGTTGACGTCCCAAGGCCGACTTGTTCTTCGATCGACCAGCCCGTTCGCAATTTTTCAAGCAGTTCCAACTATCAATTGATGTCCTGATCCTCATCACACCAAAGTTCATATATGGTATCGCCTTTTCAAACAAAGAAAGAGCTTAATTGAATAAGATACTCGATCTTGACAGTCATTAGACACAAAGCCGCCAGAGGTCAGAAAAAAAGGAGAAACGCTCGTGTCGACAAAATGAGCGGTTTACAAAGTAAGAAAATTGCCGCATTGATTGTAGCATCTCAATGAACGATTGTACGCATCCTGGCTCGGGATGTTACTGGTGGTAAGACTTGAATTTACTTCTATCACCCGGAGTCAAAGCAAGATTCGTTGTTGTGGCATACGAAAAGCACATCCTCCTAAAATTCAACGATTTTTTGAGAAACTCATAGATTGTATTGCAAAGACTGATTTGAGGAAACAAAAGGTATCTTCTATGCTGAATCCATTTAGAAACGAGTCGAGATGAAAAAGGAGCAGAACCATGGCAAAAATGCGCTCCTTTTGCTCGGCAACGCCAAGAATTTACGCTGAGGCAGCTTTGAACAAGTTCGTCACCCAGTCCACTGTCTAGGTACATCTCCAGGAAACTATGATTAATTTCCAAAGATAAAAAGAAACGGTAGTGAAACGTTAGGAACTATAATGATATGAGCAAAGCATCTTTTGGTCTTCTATGATAACCAAGCCGAGTCATTTTTTTTTATTTGATGGTGCGAGCAAATTTTTTGATGGATATAATAAGAATGTTATATTCATAAGGAAGAATATTCTGATGACTCATTTCATTGACTTTCCCCTGAAGTTTTTGACCTGGCCTCGGAAATCGACTCCACGGGAAACTTTCCCTAATAGCTTGATTTTCATTACAACCGTCGCCTACCTAATGGAACTATGTAAGGTATGGACGCAGAAACTGGTCACGATTCCAAGAGATTCCAGAATATAAGTTACTAATTAATTGTTATGGCAAAAGTCTGAGACAAGTTAATTTTTCACCCAATAGTATTCCAAATGTCCTCTCCCATCCACCTTTAAGCTATGTAACACTCACCTAGTATTCTGAATGACTTAATATTCTGAATAATCGCGAATTAATAAATTTATCTGGCGTGTAACTAAATAGATGATGCATGTGTTGTCTGAATGTTGCGGCCACGTCATCATTCCCAAAGAAAACTCTCATTCATATGTTATACACATATTCGTTTGGAAAAAAAAAGATACATGATACCACCTCCGAGACATATGCATGAACCTAAGTGTCTCTATGAATTTTTCAAAATAAAGATCTTTCGGCATGAACATTGTAAGATATCCAAGATATCGCGCCGCACTAATTTAATCAGTGCGCGTTGTATCTTCAATGAAGAATAATCTCGTGGAATATCGCGGGTTCGAAAGAGAGGAAAACCTACAACTCGGGAATGTTAGTATATGAAAAGTGTTTTAAGCAATATTTTTTTGCGAATTAGTGATAATTCTGTGATGTTTAAATTATTTATTAACAGTGCGAATTGTGTTGCAGTATGTACTCCCTTTGTGGTAAAAAAAATCCTCGGCGTCATTTTCTTGGAACACATTCAGCGCATAAAGTTTTCCAAGCGGATCTGCCGCTGCTGATTTGAATTATTGGTACCATAAATTAACCCCTATTAGAGGGTTTACAACATTTATTTATGAATTCCTCACAATGGTTGTGTTCCGTCCCCCAGACGGATCTCTTTTAAGTCTTATCAAAAAATATGGTTGAGAAAATATTTCCACAACAGCACATCTATTTATTTTCCTAATGAACATTACGAGTTGTAGGAGATAATGAAAGTGTGTAAATAATTTGCAAAGCAATTTGCGTTCAAACAAATACTTCTCGGATAAGATACATTAGTTCCATAGCCAAAGTTTTGGTGCAAGGTTGCACAAGAAAATTTACTAATGGGAATTTGCATCATGCACACTCACTTTTTGCATCCATTGTGTGAGTATCTTGAATATAGATACTTCGTAGGTGAAAAGATGTTTGCATGCAATAAACTGATGTTGCACCCGTCACTTGGAACGGTTGACGGTTGTTGGGACATCGTGATTAATTATTTCACTAAATCCTTTTTCAAATGATAAACTGCATGCACAATTTATTTAGTTTATTCTTTGATGTTTTATGGGACAGATCTCTAGATAATCACTGAAATTTGGGTTTTGTTGCAATTTTACGGCCTTAGAATATCCCAGGTTGCGTATTCTTAGGCTACTTTTACTGTTCTGTCACTTCAAGAGATTCATAGCATTCTCCAAACCATTCCCAAATAAAATTGAAGAAACTAAATAGACTGGTGGACCATTGAGAGAGTCTACACAAACCATGCGTACGCTCAAACCATTTGGCAACTCTACAAGCTCTTTGGCTATAACAAGTAAAATATGGTTCCCAGCGACGGATTCCTCTCCTTTACCATCGCCTGATGGTCTGAATCAGGAAGAATTTCTTTGCATCGTGGTGATGTAGAGAAATTCATAGAAAAGAAAGCCCTTCTTTTCTGGGAAAAGTATTATATGTTTTTAGGACATAGATTGGGAAATTCACGTTGGAGTTGATTGATCTGATTTGATTGGTTTACTAAGAAAAAAGTCATGTCAATACTAAATTAATATAAAAAATAACTTTATACAGAAAGTAATTGTTAGAAAATTGTACTTTAAACTTGCATGAAATTTAAAAAGTTTTAAAGATGGCCTCAAAGTTTCCAAAATGGTTTTGATGTTTATAAGCACTTTTATTCACTAGATCGCGACTCATATCATAGTCTGAATCAAATTTATCACATGATTTCATTTCGATTGTCGGTTGACAGATTTGGAAACATAGTAAAATGCAAAATAATTAGTTTTTATCGCTAGTTTGCTTTTAAAAAAATCAACTTCAAAGTAGATCCTATTTGAATTTGATGATCTTTCTCAAACAAATGAGCAAATATTCTTTTTTGTTTGAGCCAATTGTTTACTTAAGGATAAGGAGCCAAAGCTATACAAAGATATACAAATAGGGTGAACTTCGTTACGGTTATTTTGTGGAAAAGACTTATCTCGAAAAAATTGACAAAATACATGCCAAAGCTTTATGATCTAAATTTTATGTAAAAATTGGCTGTGGAAGGTCTTTACATAATTTAGATCACGGATAGATACAATGCCCACAGTTTTCAATGTTGCTGGAAAGCTTCAGTGCTAAAATTGATTTCGACTAGGTGATGATATTGCTATAAGTTTAGATATCATTTTCTATTGTTTCCATAAAACTTTCCTTGTTTCCTGTTGACTAGTGCCGTAATGAAAGGATTCCTAACTTTGAATATAGTATTAGGCTGCTTAGGGTATCCAGTTGCCCATTGCGCAAATGACATTGCGATTTTTTCATGAAGGATATGCACTCCTGAACTTATACAGTGTATGATTTCGTACCCGACCTTCAAATTGAAAATCTTTCAGAACTATTCTACATCGTTTGGTGGTAGAAATTCAAACAAATCTTCTAGAACGTCTTTTGGAAAGAGTCTTGAACTCGGGGTCCATTCAGCAAATTTTCAATATCTGATAAAAGGGGCGCCAAATTCACTGCAACACGGAATCCAGGCAGTTTGTCACTTTTTTATTTTTACTAATACCATGGTTCAAAAATTCGATTGCCTGGTAGATTCGTTTACTGGATCGCCAAAATATCAATCTTGTGTTTTCCAAATAGTTAGAGAAGGGCTTCGATGTCACTTCGTTGTAGTAATGATCTTGGGTTTTAGGTTCTAATGTCCATTCAGTATCGATATTCATATCTTCAAAGTCTATTTTTTGGTGCCAAAGTCGATTTCCTTGTTTTCAGTCCTATCCGAGGTCCATCTTTTGGCCTCGGTACTTTTGATGTTTTTACGAATAGAGGCTGTTATGTATAGCTCAACTCCAAACCAGGAGGATGCTACAATTTTTGAGTTTTGAGGCGTGGTCTTCTATTGTCATCTGGCGCAATATTTTTCTCGTCTTTTTGGAGGTGGAAAAAGGATCTGAAGGCTTTACTATCGATGTTCTCTTCGGGGGCTTTAAAACCATTTATGCTCCAACCGTTATTAACGCTTGCAACCCCATGAGATTCGTCATATTACTCATACTATAATAAAGATAGTAAGTCATATCGAAAACCTAAATTATAATCATTAAAACTGAGAACCCGATAGCTCTGTGTCAGCGGTTAGCCCGAGCATAAGTTGTTAATCCCGGCTTTTTTTACGAGTTTTTGACAGTTACCGCATATCTACCTTTTTCCACACTGCAGAGGCCGCTCTAGTAGCCGGTTCTGAAATTTCTACGTTGTCAGCCCGTTGCAATTTCATGCGTTATTATCGCCATTTTCAAAAGTCCATCATTATTCAGAAAAAACTTTGCATTCTGTCTGTGTTCATCGAAGTCTCTGCTCTGGTTCACGCTTCGTATTGCGATCGAACGAGCCCTAGGTTTTCTTCCTCATTTGAAAACGCAATAGTTACCCCTCTCCAGGAGCTGACACTGACAGCTTCACAGAGGGCAACACTTCCGACAATTTTTAACTATATTAGGTAATCTATATAGCTAATTTATAGTTTAGGCCTCATTAGAGTGTTTTATAGTTTCGATTTTTCGGCTTTTTATAGTTTCGGGATCGCGATCAGTGGTTCAGGGATCAGTGATCATTTTCATTCCCTTCTTGTTTCTTTGATCTTAGATTTATAATTTTTGTGTTTCCCTAGCTGCTTTTTTAGCTATAATGTTTATTGTTTTTAATTTCACCTTACGATTTTTTAATAACTACTTCCAGCAGGGGATTGCTGGTCGACATGAGCATTCCTGAACGGTGGTATTCTTTGGGAAGTGCTGCCTCTTTGTACCGGAGTAAACGCAACCGAAATTGTTGTTTTGGGCTGGCGGATATGATGTTTTGGACCAAGTAGCTTCGCTTGGTAGTACCGAGGTAACATTCGGACACTCGAGTATGAATACCATTTCTGTCCTGGTAAAACTTTGGTTTAAAGGGGAGGTAGGTAGGTCGGTAGGAGGTTGAAACTGGAGCCGTGGAGTTGGAAGCCCTCTTAACCCGAATAGGTCACGATAGACTCAGGTGTCTCAGGGCAGAGGAGGAGCAAACGGCTTATCCCTTTGACAACGCAGTAGTTGGTGCGATTTATACTGCCAGCAAGAAATTGGCCTGCAGCCCAATAAAAGGTGATCGGGATAAACAGAAGCAATCAAAGCTGTACGGCGAACTCGGTCAAGTGATCTGCTGGTTGAGTTCGGGCGAGATTCAAACATTAAAGACGCGATTTGTGACACAGTCAAAAAAGCCCTCGGAGAAAAAGTAACTGTACCCACACTTGAGCCTATAGGCACACTCAAATTAGAGACGCTGACTGCGTTACGGATCTCATCGAAACGGAAGATGCCTTGAAACGCGATTTCCCAATACTAAGCGAGGCGAAAGTCAAATTGACCAAACCAAACAATAGGAGTTAATGCATGCCCATAGTTGACTTCACTGAGAGGAAAGCAGCACAGCTATTAAAAGAAGGTGAAAATTAGATTGGGAAGGTTTTTCCAGATTCGGCGTAGAGCGATTCCTACCAGTGTTTCAAGTGCCTTGAATACGGACATACCGCACAGGCATGTAATGAAACTGATAGAAACTCCTTGTGCTACAATTGCAGCAAGGCAGGGCATGAAAATGAAGAGTGCACAGAAGAGACACACTGTGTTTTTGCCAGGAGTATTACCCGAGTTGCGATGATTTGAGATACATCCCAGGTACAGGGAAGTGTGGCATCTTCCAAGAAGCCTTAACCCAGGGTAAAGTTCTTCTGCAATGCTCCGCATCCTTCAAATCAATCTGCATCGGAGCGATATTGCCCAAGATTTGCTCGAACAGTTTGCGAGAGACAAGCAAGCTGACTTGCTGCTGCACAGCGAGCAACATCACACCTTACGTTCAACAACATAGTATCCTGACGAACCTGGTACTGCCGTCTTCTGGGTTCGGAACAATGCTCTCCACCAAGTGCAGTGCTGAGATGTGGAGAAGGTTTCGTTTAGGTTTGATGTTGAGGAACTACACTCTTTAGTGTATACCTAACGCCAAAAAAATCGTTTTCATCCTTTCAACTTAGGTTCAATTCTTTGGAGGACGCTGTTTCGAGTATTGAGGGCCATGTGCTCGACGGAGGTGATTTCAATGCTAGAGGAACCGTATGGGGTATGTCTCAACCATATGCTTGGGGAAAACAGATCCTGGAAATGTCAGCCAGAACTATGCTTGTCGTATTGAACACAGGCCACATCCACACTTTCAGTCGATGGGATTGCATTAGCACCATGCCTGATATGAGAGAAGAAATGACCAGGGAAGAGAAACGACGCTCTCGCAGAGATTTGAAACAGTCCTGGGAGCAAGACGGAAAGGGAAGGCAGGCTGCTCGTCTGATCGTTGTCCTGAAGCCGTGACTCAATTGAGAGCTGGATGAGACCGATTCTATTTGACACAGCTCTTAAGCGGGCATGGATGTTCTCGGTCTCACCTCCACAAGCTTGATACGTCACGGTCTCCTAACTGCATGTTATTTACAGGAGAGATGCATGACGCTTGTCACACATTCTTCTCATGCGAAAGTTGAAGTAAATAGCGCGGTGACCGTCGGGGATGGAGGGATCTCTGCTCCAGCACTTCGTTCCACCCCCTTCCTTCGCGTTGGAGAAGAGAAACCGGCGAATAGAAAATAAAGACTTTTTAAGCTTTTGCTTCCTTGTTTTGTACTTTCTTGGAATTGATTTCCTTTTCAAAAATTTTGCGCAAATGCACCTGGCCTGGTTGTGTTCCTCGTATAGAAGCGCTGATAAAGCCACTTCTGCGGCCACAAAAGTCTTTTTGATTTCTATGTTTTTTTTTGTTGTATTTGTGGAATTTGTGTTGGAGACTGTTTTCTAGTATTTCCGTTTTCTGTTTTTTGATAACGATTTCTGTAAAGCTGACAAATCGATAGGATTTTGTCAGAAACGGTTCTTCAGAAGGAGTTCTTCTCTTTACTTCTTATTCGGTAGATTTTTCTTTTCTCTCGGTGAGTTTGTTTAGCTTTTTTTGAAGGTTTTATAGCTCTGTTCTGTGGTTATTGTAATATCTAGATTGATTCGGTCATAAATTGCCATTAGAATTTTGATTGGCATACGTTCTGCAAAGTGTAATTGGTTGGCCATAAATTCTGAATTCGTTTTTCTTGGCGGGCAAACTTCTGATATTGTTTTTGAATACTCATTTAATGTCCTATTTTCTGTTATTGTGCTTTGGTGTTTGTCGTTTATTTAATTTGCGTATAGTTTGGCTGCATATGCAATGTTAGGCTTTCTTAAACAATACACAATTTTTGTTTTTGTTTTATGTACCCTATTTTGTCCAATAGGGACAGAACAGCGGTATACATCGTAGTAACATTCCCCATATGTTTTTTATATCGCTCATACACACGTTTTGGCAGAGGGAAGTCTTCGGTGTGGGATTTCATGAGTTAGTTGGTGTTAAGTGTCCTTGTTTATAAGTACGTTGTTTTCACTAGCAGATTGGGTTGCTTTTATTCCGAAAAAGTTCGTAATTTTTCTATATTATTTTTATTTCATAGGAAATATTTGTAAATTTTACAGTGATGAGTTCAAATTCCAGCTTCGAACGTTATGTGAGTTCATTTCTCGTTCAATAATTCTGATATCTGCTTTATAGGGTACGCATAGTAGGATGATGCTTCAACGGTTGATTTCCGCAATCTGGATTCCTACTTTGTAAGTTCAGTACGAAATGTCTTCATTAACATTTTGAAACGTATCCCAATCTACTCTTGTGTATATCAACTGATTAAAGAGTTTATGTTGTTTAAACTAGCGTTTATGAAATATTTTTCCTTGAGAGCTTTCCTTTGGTTTCCAAACAAAAATCTACTTGAGTGTTTTCTGTCTCTTTCTGCGAGAAACGAGCCGGTAGTGTTCTTGCTGTTTCTGCTTAAGCTATGGTAATGGTGCGGCTTCGTCATGTTGTTCAGTTTCTGAAATGCTCACAATTTAAGAAGTTTGTATAGTTTTGTTTGTTTGCCACAATTTTTTGGCTGTTTTTATTTTTTCCTTTACATCTAGTAATGGTTAATTTATCATCAGTTGCATTCTCGTCTTTTCCAATAATGTTTGCTAGGTTTTTGACTGGCTGGAGGCTAATGTACTGCCTCATATTCAATCTAGTTCCTGATACTTGTTCTGGGAACTTTTCAGCACTATCCGTGAACACAACTCTTGTTCTATTCTTAGCTAGGTGATGACCCGAACAAAAGTTTGTGTCATATGATATGTGGCTAGCTGGATTCCTTTTAGAAAAACTTTAAGAACTTTTTCATGAAATGTGCACCGTCCGAGGTTACTCACGCCTGATTTTGAATATCTCAGTGCAGATAATTGCTGAAAATAGATTTTCAATGGTCATTCCAAGAAGTCTTCCGGTTGCTTTTCTGCGGAAGTCTTCGGTTTTAGAAAAACCGAAATATTTAGGTGTTATTTTTTTAATTTTAAAATTTGTAAAATTTCGTTTTTTATTTTCAAAATTTTCTAATTTTAATAAACAATCTTTCTCCTAGATTCACGATAAATAAGAAGGTGCTTCAAACTTTTCCCTGATTTCGTTCTTTGTCTTTCGTAAGAGCACTGTATTCGATCCACTAGATATGAAAATTAATTATGATGTTACGCGAATCGCGCAGGTTTTTCCTGCATTTCTTTAAAGTGAAAAGTAAAAAACTTAAATTCGTTGTCCTTACGAACTCGAAAAGGCCTTTTATCTCTAAGGCCACTTTGAGTAAGTGCATTTCCGTTGATGTTCGATTTGTCGGTCTAGCACCTAATCAAATGTTGTTGATTTCGGTACTAAGCTGTCTCGTTTCTTATATATAAGGATATATTGCATAGTCTAAAAAGAATTGAGTCTTTTTTGTCACTAGATGGTGCTCGTTGTCATATATCGGGCAATACTTATCAGATTGAGTCAAACTGACATACGTTTGAAAGCTGACATACCAGTCTACAATTTTCATCTGGTCAGTTTTGTATTCCGTCATTCATGTCAAAAGTTGTATTTATTGAAAAATAAGTATAATTTCTGGAAAAATTCGAAATAGTTAACAATATCTCTACGATCAAGGTGAGAATGCATCGCAGGCTCGTGAGAAAAATTGTGGTGTCTACGGTCAAGATACTGTATCAAAAGCCACAGCCAAGAGATGATTGGCTCGCTTTTGTTCGGGAAATTTTGATGTCAAAGATGCACTTCGCTCCGGTCGACCAATCACTGAAAAAGTCGAGCAGCCAAGACATTGCTAAGGAACGTAACATGCATCACCAAACATTTTTGAAACATTTGCGTTAGCCTGGATACACAAAGATGCTCGACGTTTGGGTGCCGCATGAATTAACCCAAAAAAATTTGAAAGACCGGATCTCCATTCGCGAAATGTTAATAAAACGCATCGATATCGAGCCATATTTGAAGCAAATCATTACGGGCGATGAAAAGTGGGTAAGATACGAGAATGTCGTTCGAAAAAAAAGATCATGGTCAAAAAAAGGTGAATCATTACAAGCGACTTCAAAGCCAGGATTGACACCAAATTAGGTTATGGTGTGTGTATGGTGGGGTTGGAAGGGAATTGTTTATTATGAGGTGCTAGAACCTAGCCAAACAATCAATTCGGCTCTGTACTGTAAGCACTTAACCAGATTGCTAGAATTGATCAATAGAAAGAGCATTGACTTCCATCATGACAATGCCCGACCAAACAGATTTTTGATGACCCGGTAAAAATTGACAGAGCTTGGCTGCGAAGTTTTGATGCATCCACCGTATATTCCAAATCTTGCACCATCGGACTACCATTTGTTTCGGTCTCTACAGAACTTCCTTAATTAAAAGAAATTCACTTCAAAAATGGACTATCACTTGGTCGATAAACCGAGTTTTTCGCCGATAAACCACAGAAGTTCTACACAAAAGGAATAATGGCTCTACCGAGAAAATGGCAAAAGGTCATAGGTAACAATGTACAATATGTACTTTAATAAAATCCATTTTAAATAAAAGAAATATTCAATCGAAAAATGACAAAAAAAGGGCTCAATCTTTTTAAACTTACGTATATTTATTTTTTGGTCCAGTAATTGTCGAAATGAAAACACGCAGCATATATAATGAGTCAATTGTTTTGGGAGGATTGTCACAGTTTACTCAACCCAAAGTTCCATTGTTGCTCCCGGTACAGTGTTTGTTTTACGATTTATGTTATTAGTATCATGCTAAACAATATTGTGTTTACATCGCTCGTGTACTTTTTCCTTACTCCGATAAATTCTTTATTCTATCTCCCGGATGTGGTCTTATTATTCCACCGCGAGAGCATACGACAGCGATTAAAAGCAAGCGTGGAAAGCACTCATTTTTTGAAAGACATTCCATTGTTTGGTGCCTAATTTTCTTGGGGCTACCAGTTACAAATGTATATAATGTTGACGGTAGGGAATCAGAGATAAGATAAGACATCACATTTGACGAATGTTTAGTATGGTAGTAACACATGTTAAGGAAAATGAGGTGATTAATCAAATTTTCAATCAAATCAAGTTCTCCACAGGGAAGCTAAGATTGACTTTTAAACTACTATTCCAACGTTCAGCCTGTAATGAAGCTCCTGGAGAAGTGGGGAAAATAGTTGAATGGGTTTCAAAACCCAGGAAAATCTAAATACAAACCATTTTAAAGGATTAAATCCTCCATTTGTGACTTTCATTTAGTTTACTATTTGCCAGAAATGAAAGAACTGGTGTTAAAGCGTTCAACCATTGAGAGGAACGAAGATGTATATAAAATAACACACGGATTTATTTATAAATCTTACACTAAATTATAAATGCTATGCAAACATGCTTTATCCTTTACTATATTTAAGCATTTTGACGACGTCCAAACATTAATACTCGTAATCCTCAGTATTTATAAGACCTGCAGCGACTAATAGTGGGCATAAATCACAACCATGCTCTAATTAATCCATTTATCTAATGTTGAGGCTTGCGCAGGAATTTGTTTTGCGAGATGAATGTAAATTTAAAAATCCACGCACTAACCGCATCGTGCATACATTCTTTTCCCATTTTTCTTATCAATTTTATCAGTATCTGCATGAATCTACCAAAACACTTTCTTGTACGCAATTCATTGAGGCGCAATTAAAGTGAGTTGCAGATTCGGTCAAGGACTTGAATTTCTCTTTCGGAACGTAAGCTGAAGATGTGTGAGTTTTATTGATAAACTTCAAAGTTGTAATCAATTTCCTTCGAAACCGCGTTTCACTCAACCCCGACCTGAATATTTTCAGCAAACACGCAATGAAAAATTAAGTGACGATCAAAAGGCACGAGTCCGATGAAAAACGACCCCAAATATTGAATAAATGCTCCGAATATTTGGGGCTTTGGAATCGCAAGTATTGATTTCGAGCCCAATCGGAATATATTTCGGTTCTGATAAATTACGGATAATGTAATAAACCATTGAATACCTCGGATGTAATCGCTGGCGAATGTAATGGAAATTGATTGTGTACGAGCGAAAGAGTTGGACAATATTATACTGAAAGGATCCTCTTTGGATTCTTTTCGCCAACAGAGCCCAATTGAATAAGCCTTTTGTTATCATTCGTAAATACCTTTTCGGAATGCTCTGAATTAAACGAAAGCTTCTACGGGGTTTGTTGGTAATTTCAATTGGTAAATTTTCTCAGTAAATTTTCCATTCGAAGAGTTCATTGTGCCAAGTAGTGTTGGTTGCAAGCGTATGCCACGTAATATTTGGAATAATTCCTTTTGAAATTTATTATGTTCACATATAGTTTCGTGGCCATGTAGTGCCCTCATGCTCGCAGCGTGAGTACGAAACTTCCAATTCAAGTTATGATTGTTCGGCATGCAATATTTGATGAAGTTGATCTAGGTTGAAATTCGCACTTATTAAATGCGCCTTGAGTGATTAAGATAATGTGATTAAGAATTCTTCCTTTGATTGTGCTATTATTGTCCTCCCTCAGTTCGCATCAAGATCACTTTCATCTGTGCAGTTGCCTGTTGCTTCGTTCTTCCATCTATTTGTTCTTCAACAGTTTTTTCGATAAAAGCTGCAAGTTCATTTTAGATCTTTTCTGTCCTGCAAACATCATGCAGGTTTCAATAAGGCCACATCACTGTCGGTTTCTACATAGGCAGTCTTCGCTTTTTGTAAGGCCCATTTTCCATACGTTGTCATTGAAATTCCCGTATCTAGTAAGTAGTTGTGTCCGGTCATATTTTGTTGATCCTCTATATTTGGGAAACCCTCATGAGTAGTTTTGCGTTTAGTACTGTTTTCCTTTATGGTTTATGGTTATTTCCTGAAGTCTTATTGCGGCTTTGTATTTTTGAAGACGCTCAGGTGTGTTTAATTCTGTGTCAAGAAGGCGAAAAAGAGGCCTTTCTCTCAGTTTATACTGGTCGAGACGTTCTGTGGTGGTTGCCAGTTCGATAGGAAGTTGCGCTACAACAACGCAAGGAGCTAATGTAGATATGGTCCAGTATGCATCTGTGAATGAAAGTAATGCAAGCCTCTGTGTTGCTACCATTGGCCTAATTTTCTCTGTATTGGCGTTTTAGCGCCATCTGATTCCGCCATTTGTGATGATTGACTTAAGTAACCCATATAAATTAAGGTTTTGCTTTTGAAGTTTAGTTCCATTTTTGCTTTGCAGATCCTGCTAAGTTTTCCAAAAATCTGCCGAGCCTTTGGGACAGGTATTTCCGATGTGTTTTTGGGTCCAGATTTGAACTCAGCCATACTCCAAGGTGCTTGACTACTGTGACTTTTTGGCAGTGTTCCCCTTAATTTAGACAGATGGGTGTCTACTAAGTTTCCCCTTTTAAAAGCACCGCTTCTTTTTTTCCGGGCAAACGTGCTAACTTGTTGCTTCTGCTCCATGCAATAATTTTTTCAATACATGCGTTAGATCTAAACTTAATTTGGGTCCGGCTGTTGTCTGCGATTAGGACAAGTATGCCATTTGTATAGGCAATAGAAATTATACCATAATGTCAGCTTGTGAGTCCCTTGAGAAGTCCGTCGAGAACCAGTTTCCAAAAACATGGTGCTAATATTGAGCCCTGTGGGCAGCCTTTTGCGACTTCTTTTCTATTTCCAGATATTTTTAGTTTATGATAACGTGATGGTTAAGAAGGTAGCTCTCTAATCGTCTCTTGAATGAAGTTTCGGCAATTTCGTGCTTTCAGTTTAAGAAGAATGGCTGACCTCCACAGGTTTTCAAAGGCTTCTGCAATGTTGAATGCGATTGCTTAAACAGACATGTAAAGAAAATTCGAACTGTTTTCTATTACATGACGCCAGACATCATGATTCGCCTGGCGGAGCGAAAGGAAGGGGTATCTCTGACAGCAATCTCTCTCCCTTCTATCCATGGCTGCTGAAAGAAGTGAAACTTGAAGTGGCAAAGTGTTCCACACTAGTGGAGGGTTTAGTCGGAATTAAATAGCCCCAATCACATAAAAAAACTTAAAATTAAGTAGTAATTTGTTATTTGAAAAATGAGTCTTCATTAAGTAAATTAAGCAAAAGACATAATTCACTCATAAATGTTAAGAGCGAAAGGCAACGATTAATTAAATCTTTCTAGGATCAATACATTCACCAAGAGAAAATTGGAAAACAAGTCCGGTTGAAGGTGAGATCCACGAGATCCAACTATTTCAATCTATCTTTCTTATATATTTTCCCTTTCGAGATAATTCGATTAAATTAGATCAGAAATTCTGTATCTATGGATCTTCACTAAATTAACTTAGCTAGTAGTATAATCGACTTATGCACGGTGAATTTGAAAAGAAGCAATCAATTGAAAACCTCTAGAAACCATATTTAATATATGGTGTCCGATATGATATGTGATTTGATATATGATGGTATTGCCAAGAGAACATTCTACTTGTCTTTTTATAAAATCGCTGGACATTTCTACTAAAGTTTCTCTGGAAACACTGGCACTGGCCGCAGCGAAGCAATTTCAGAACTAGTTTAAGGTTCTTTCTTTGTGGGTGTAAACTTTTGTTTTTAAGTAGCCCAAATGGTATAATTCGCAAGAATGGTTTTCGCTATCAAAGACCGCTTAAAAACTGCGTTCTGGGAAGATCATGTAGGTACAAATGTCTTGCGTTAACGCTCAGCTTTCTGTAGACGTTTGACATTTGGCGCCAGCTTCAATTCTTATACAAAAACACCTAGCCAGGATATCATTTCAGCGCAATGTGTTCATCGATAATCCCTCTCACCAATTGCACACAAAACTGCTACATGCGACAAATGGTGGGTATTCTACACAATCTTAAAGGAATTCGTCCCGGCACACCAACACCAGTTATCCTTGCTTACAGTATCATTAATGTGGGAAGTCTTCATCAGCAAGCAATCGAGATGAAAAAATTGTCTGATGGTCTATTTTCCCCCCGATGTAATCATCTTTGGCCAATTTTATTGCTGCAAACAGACCGAATGAATTACAGCACTGAGTTCCACCTTTCTTCGTATTCATATCAAGAGAATCATTCAAAATTGAACGTCAACTGCGAACGTAAATTTAATCTCAAATTTTTAAGGCTTAGTCGGTATTTAATGGCCAATCCTTCAACGAGCTTTCATTGGGAATAATTATTCATCCACGGTGATATTTTGATGCTGGTTATAATAATCCTTGCTGTTACCTATAAATCTGTTCAACGTTTCAAATTTATTACCAGAAATTTATGTCCCTTTTTTTCAAGGCGTGTAAATCTTGAAAGACTATAAATCTGTCTCTGCGCAATGTGTCAAAAATGATTGGAGATCTTCATTTTTCGATTAAAGTTTATTGTTTTTAATGCTCTTGCTTCATATGATGGGCGAACTACGTAATACAGCAGTTATGATTCCCGAGTTTTTTTTTAAAGCTCAATGTGTCTAGGTTACGGTTTAGGCTTTTATGTGTTGCATTCATGAGTGTCAATTATCAATCTGAAATCATCATATAAACAACAAGTCATATAATATCTTTTAGTGTAACCAGTTGGTCCTATGACGTATTAGAACGGGCATTCTACGCCTAGATTTTTCTGCTTTCTGTGTTATAGAAAATGTCCCGTCTGCTAGAATTTCAATTTCTTCGATTAAATTTCGCAATGTGCTCTAAGTATTCGTCCTCCCTTATTCGGTGTTAGAACTACAAACGATTTGCCATCCCCTTTAGTTACGACGCGCTTCCAAGAAGTTTTCATCTTTACTATCCGAAGATAGTTTTGCTTCTCCATAGTATTCAGAGTACTCACTTTAATCTTCTTTGAAATTGTTAATTTTGGTTGATTACTTATCATTTCTCCTGTTTTTAAGCAAGATCGCTAGAAAAGAGGGATCGGTGATAAAAAACTGTGCCTAATTTCGATGACCCTTATGCTTACATAAGGATCAGGATCAGAGAAGATGGTCTACAACTGAAACATTTGTACACTGTCTGCGAAACATGTTCTTACCACTGGCAATGCAGCAAATACACTGAAGATCATCTTGTGTCTTTAGAGGATTTTTCAGAGATCGGTACATACCGATTCTCTGCCGGTTCATGCCGAAAACTCAAGCCTGCCGCCGGCTAACATCGGCCAGCGCCAGCTGTGTTTCGCATGGTGCGGGGGTCTCATAACCGCAGTGTTAACCTGTGACAAGGTTGCAAAAAATTGGATCAAATTTTGAGAGATTAAAGAGCTTCCGTTGAATTTGAACATATTTAAGAAATTTAATTTGAATTAAAACGCACAAGCACCAAAACACAAGCCTATGCAGCCATAAAAACTTATGGAGGAAATATATTATCTTGCTAAGAAATACTACAAGTTCTTCCACACCGACGACTCTGAGGTAGAAACTGAAATTTGACTCTTCCTTTCATAATATTCCACTAGAAACTTAAAGTCTGATAAAAATCACAATATTGCGACAGAGAAAAAAAACTTTTGCAGAACTACAGTCTTTGCCTCGTTTTGTTACCAATATTTCCGTGAGAAGCCTTGCCGTCCTTCAATTTCACTTCTTAATTTCGTAGACCGACGAGGCGAATTCAGGAGAATCCGTCGTACATTAGAAGAATTCGTCATCACTTGGGACATTTAGTTGGTGAGACATCTGCAAATGCCCATTAAGGACAACCGATTCGAAAATTATCGAACCAGCGTGTAGTGCCATTAGTCGAACATGATGTTGAAAGCAGAAATTAATTTTTCATGTCCTTTTTGCCTTATGTTCTCATTCCAAATGTAGGCGTTTCGACTAGATTCGAATAATTCGCACCACTACTTCTCCTCACGGTTGGACTATTATCCTGAATTCAAATGACCGTCATATATACCCCACTGATATTTCCAAACATTCCGATAAACTATGCGAAAAACAAGAACCTATTTTGGGTGCAGCGAGTGTTGAAAATGTTGTGGACTCCTAGTGATGCAATGCCACATTCGTACGTGTCGTTAAAAAACTATTTCAGTAGTGAAACAAACCTTGCCGCCATAAATTATGACAAAGTTTGCAAGTGTGAAAGTAAAATTAAGTGCATTTCTATCGGTTGCCAAACGCAAATGTCCGTTCTGGAAGAAGTGAAAATTGCTAGTGCCATAAGCGCTCAGCGGCGCAGCTCTTTTTCGCACCGTCGTCGTGCTGGTTTTCGACGTAAGGACAATCGATTGACACATCCCGCTGTTTATACAGCAAGGAGACGAAGGTAAGCTGACATTTGGTTTTGTGAGAGTTTTATTTATTATTCTACCATTTAATCCAAACTAATGATGACACTGTGAAATTATGCAAACGGACCCGGTGTGAAACCCATGTCTTGGGAACATTAAGTGAATTATTGTTAAGCCAAAAATTATGTGAGGTATTTGCGCAGAAAGGACCACGCAGAAAGAAATTTCTATTCGATTCCACAATGTATCGATTTGTAATATATGTCCAACCATTTTAGTGCTTGAAAAGAGTCTCGAAAGTGCACTCTAGCGAAGACACTTACCGAGTTTAGAACGTCGAAACGTAAATTAGCATTGCCCTATTCTACACTGTTAAGGATTATACGAGGATAACCCTTCGTTGATGACTGGGTTGTGATACGCCAGATTATTTCACAGCTCTATCCGGAGTAGCGAAATACTAGCAAAGCTCCAATGTCGAAGTAATCCCCTGTCAAGCAATAGATTTTCTGCTCAACACCTTTCACGGCTGCGACCCGTACATGCTACCCTCTTTGATACGAAATTTTTCGAACATTATGAGAGTTTCTACTTTTAACATGAATAACTCTTGAATAAACTCCTATAGAGCCTTGACAACATCCTGTAATCAATTTTTACAAAGCTGAATATCACGTTGCAGCTTTCCACGTATGAGAAAAAACAGATACTAGCTTTGATAGGGGATGTATGTTTAAGTACGTGTGGGTTGAGATTTTCAATTAAAGCACTTAATGCGGATTTGAGAGAAAAGCCAAATTCGTTGCTATTGGCGCACATAAGAAGATTAGAAGGAACTGTCTAATAGTGTTTATTTACCAACTATTAATAATTGAATTCAAAGACGCCAAGGAGATCAGATATGTTTGCACAAATACGCTTAAGCTGAGTAGAGAAGAATTATATATTTCTGAATACAAAGAGTTTATTCAATTTATAAAGGAGCGTAAAATCAGAATAACAAGTTGTCAAAAAAAAATGTAAATTATCCTATCGACGATCTATTATTCTGGGTACCACTAACTTATATATCAATAAACATACGGAGAAGGACTTTTTGGGCGCAGTGCAACACACAGTTCCATTTGTCCTCTGTTCCCAGTTTGTTATCCAACATCCTATCTGGAGAGTGCCGATCTATTCTCTAGTCAAGACGTAAACGATTTCTCAGCCATGCTTTGCATGTTAAGATGGTTCGATAAGCATCTTCTGCAATTCCCGAAGAAAATCAGACGACACCACGAGACTTTCCCCATCTTGTACAAGTAAGGCTTAAAATACCCACAAAGCAGGTGCGTCAGGTTGTTATCAGGCTCGTCTCGGGTTTGGGCTGAACCAACGGACTATCTGCCACGTGACCGTGAGAGTTCTTCTGCTCTATTATTTTAAAAAAGCCTCCCTGTAAGCTGTCCTTCTATACAAGTATATCCTTCTTTGTTCTTCAGCAAGGAGTATAATACGTAGCGAACCTGCGTTCATCAACAGAGTCAGCTCGATGACAGTGCGGTATGAGACGAGATCCACTGAGTACCTCAGAGGTGCAGAACAGTACAGAGAGCATTACGCTAATCAATGGGCGTATCCTGATGGCGAGGGATCCTCCGATGTTGGGCATTGAACGACTGTGTGCCGATACTCCACTTTATGCGACGACGCACGGTTTTGAATGAAAAAACTCATCCTTGAGTCCATCATCAAGGTACTTCCTTCGGCTCAGTGATCACTTCTACTACTTGCATGGGTATAACTTTGACGATCCGTTCATTGGTCAGTATGACTACCTGAGTATTTTCAAAACTGCTGAACGCACCGTCTGTCATCCACTCGCTTGCTTGACTCATTTATCCTAACTATTTGTGCCTCAACATCATCAGCATAGTTGATCAAACGCAACCCTTCCGATGGCTGAAGCCTTAAACATTCGCCGTATGATACATTCCATAGGTTTCAGCTTAGAATGGAACCTTGGCCCACTGATCCTGTCAGGGCATTTTTCATCGACCGCCCCAATTTTTCGGAGATGAGCTTCTGGTCGTTGAGGCATTCAGTCAACATCTTCATTACAGGGTGTCCCAAAACAAACTTCACTTTTGTTTAGCTGACTGTGTGAACGCTGCATTCGGTTGGGTTGGAATTGTAAGCAGCCTGGCTCTAGGGAACAATTTAACTATAGAGCATTTCTAGGGATTGGAACGTGCGTTGTGCGTGCGAGAGTTTTACAAAAATTGTGATTCACGGATTGTAGCGCGTAGAAGATTCTGCATTGATTTTGTGTGCCAAGAATTTCTCTAATACGAAAATGGTTCAGAATATTTGACGAGACCGGTTCAACACCAAAAAAATTCAACTTGGGCGACCAAAGCCATGAAGAACAGTTGAAAACGTAAAAAATGCAAACCAGTCTGTTCGTCAGGATCCAAATCCATCAATTGGGAAGCGCCCAAGTGGGCGTGCAAGTTTGAATGTGCATAGAGGGTAAGAGGGTTTGGCATACACAACTTATATGCAAAAAAGAGCTATAAAGTCCCCTATGGTTTGCTGGTTATCACAAGTCTTACCTTCTTGCTATATCTTAAAATAACATCTTCTTGCAAGGATGTTTTGAAGATGCACCATGCCAGGTCTTTGGTCTTTCGCGGTTCTAGTCCAGTAGATCATATGAAACATGAAAACTAAAGAAATAGAGAAAAGAGCGCAAACGAGCGTGTGGGTTTTTGCCACTTTAAGCATACAAGGATTAGCTCGTATGCTTGGTCCCAAGCTTCCGAGTAACTAGTTTTGACCCAGGCGCCACCGATGCATTTTATTCTTTTGTTTCTTTTTTTTATCGGGCCAATATCTGGCGACTGTTGAGGCGCTTTTAAAACCTTAAGACAATCAGAAACTGTCTGTCTGTCTGTTTAGGATCGTTAATCCGGGATAAAATCATGCCTGATTTTAAGATGCTCAGCGCTAGCATGCAGATTTGATTTTAAAATGTTAAAGTTTTTCGTTGCATCCATTATAACATCAATATATTGCTGTCTCTTCGTCCAGCTTACAAAAACTTTCTTTTTGCAATGATTATTGATTCTTATGATTCCAGTGTACACTGCGCTTTAGCATTGTCAACAAAAACAACATAGTTAGTAAGTTAACAGTATTATTCCTCTGATGAAATTCCGAGATAACGGTATTATTCCTCTGATTTTGTTTATTTTTCATTCGTGACTCCGACTGTTTGGTTTGTGTTTCTAATAGATTGCATTGTGGGCATTATTAAAATATAATTGTTAACAAAGCAGACAATCGAATTTTTACACAAAGAACATTAAATACATTTCTTACAATGAGTTCACATGCCATGTCAATTTCACATCACTGGTAGTGATGATGGTAAGTAAGAGGAACAAATTTTTCGCAAGTACATTGGAAGTTTTTTTTTACTACGGAAGTAAGATCCACGAATATTAGAAAAATAAGAAGAATTCATCAATCGCATCAGGAAAGTAGTTTACGCAATATTGTTTCAAGGCTGCTACAAACTAAGAAAAGGATCAAAATGTTAAAGTAAAATCATTCAAGGACTGACAAAGGTGTCGTTGCGAATTTTCGATAAAAAAATTATGAAAATCATTATCAGAAGACTAGAAAAAGTAAACAAAATAAATGCGAAATAATAATAATAATAAATATACGAAACTGAAAAAATTCCTGCCAAGAGACTCGAATATAAGGATGGTAAATGCAAGAAAGTGTGCAAAAAACGTTTTACAGATCGAATATCCCTTTTAAATTTATTTTAGAGAATGGGGTTTTTATCAGATAAAAGACATTGTGGTGTTTATATACCCAGCGTACCTCAGTAAAAAGAAGACGAGCTCGAAATTTAAAGCAATCAGCAAGAGAGTGTAATTATAAACATATTTCATGGAAACAAATAAAATAGAAATAGAAATAGAAAAGTTCTTTATAGAAATATTTAAAATGTTCATCGGCAGACGAGGCAAAGCGATGTTAATAGGAAAAGATTTACGTGAAGAATGAAAGGATTTTGCAGAATGAGTGATGAGAAACTAGTGGATGCCGTTAAAGATTATATAAAAAGTTTCCCACTCTATGAAAGCCATTATCCAGAATTATACAAACGAAAAAGCCCTGAATTCTGATTTGTACTCAAGAAAAATGTACAATTTGTATGTCTTAAGCTGCGAAGAGAAGAGCTCAGCTCTCGGCTGGCAAATATATAAGGACATTTTTAATAATATTTTTAATATAAGTTTTCATCATCCACATAAAGATACATGCCGAAAATGCGACTTCCTAAATATGAAAATCATCGTTACCTTTGACCTTAATGAAAAACGAATCCTTTTAGAAAAAAAAATTAAAAGAAGATCAAAACTTAGCATCAACTTACCCTGATTCGGAACTGGACATTTTGCATTGTCCTTTTATCTTCGAAAGACCCTTCCATATCCCAAACTATCAGTTTCTGTTGCATACCACAGGCAAAATCTGCATGCACTTATTGATCTTGAAAATCTTTGAAAATTTCTATCTTGAAAATTTTTATTGTCCGGCTATTAATTTTTCCTAACCGATAGAAGTTTTTCAGTTTTGGAAAAAACCGTAAAGAAAAAGGATTAGTTATATACTGCTGAAGACTACTTAATGAAAACTTACCGAAAACATAGCTGAGTTTTGTATGAAATGAAAAACGAAGATTTCTTTCCGACCAAATCCTTGCAGGACTCAATATTAAACAGGAAAAAAATAGGGACAGAGAAATTGTGCAGGGGCTGAAAATATGCTGGACAATTTTTTTACATGGAAAACAAGGAAGACCTAACACCCTCAGCAAACTTACTATGTTACCACTGTTTAAAACTTCTAGAACCATAACAAGAGGGAAATACAACGATATGGTGGGTTTGCTGCCTTACATATTACCTATTTACTAATTACTAACAAATACTTAACTACGCTAACTGTGAAGGAGAAATAAAATGAATATATTTATATTTTTAATTTGCCCTCGCTAAATGAAAAAACGGAATTCTACCACTTTCAAAAATAAGAGCTCTAATACTACCCCAATACAGAATGTATAGTCTTCATTGGTATATTCTTTTGTGTGGTTAAGTCGCTTAATTCAGTTCATCTTACTTATGTTACTTTTGTTTGTTTTGTTTTGTAATGTTTGCAGACACGCCGAATAGTTCTTATACAAATTAATTTTCAAAAATATTATAGGTCTGCTGGCAAATTTTTGAGATGCTTACTTAGGGGTTACCTCTAACCAATTCACTCATATATCGCTTATCTCTTTCCGGTAGCTTGTCACGGTTACGATTCTTTGGCAAATCCTGAAAACTACCGTTGCTTTGGTACCTTTTGACATTATATTATACTGTGAGTCGTCCTCGGCAAACTATTTTGGAAATTTCTCCTAATGACTTTCCTTGACTATGCAAAGTTACAATTAGTTTTCTAGCTTCAAGAGCTGTTACATGCTCCTTTCCCCACATAATATCTTTAAATACGACAAGGACGAAAAATCACCTGTCACTATGCCAAATCTGACAATTAATCATATACAATGGCAATTAATTTTCATAATAGCTAGCCGCCGGCTTTCAAAGACCACTTTTGCAATTTAATAAGCAATAGGAGTTAATTTTATCCTCTCTAACAAAGCATAAAATTGAGGTTTTTTTAAATTTACAACCAACTTCAGTAGAACAGTTATACTACATAAACTGACAAGTCCTTCGACTGGGAATCAAAAACCGTTATAATAAGTGCGAAGACGATTTTATTCATCGACATAATCTCCGTCTAGAGTAAAGCACTAAGTGGAACGATCTTCCATCATTTCGAGCATTTTTTGTTTAGTTTGCGTCAAGTTCCTTTAAAAAGGCAATTGTTTCATACGTGAGCACCCGATATTAATAAAATCTTTTCGCGGTGGGCAATTTTTAAACCGGGGAAACAAGAAATAGTCGCCAGTAATGAGCGTGTATGACAGAAACGCTAGAGAGCTATAGCTTTGCTTTAGTGACGCAAAAAAAGGACTGTATGAGGACGCTTAGACTAGATTCCATTGTCCAATCAATCCAATAATGCACAGTTATATTGTTTGCTGACTGTTTTTCCATGTTGGAAATAGTCTATGCAAATTATACCATGTGTATCCCAAAAATTTTTTGGCTAAAATCCTGCGACATAACAAGCTTATTGTTACGTCTCCTTCCTACTTTTTACACCAGTCAAAAACATTCCGTCCATTGCGGATTGAACTCAGGCATACAGTGTCGAATGAGCAGTCCTTTTTTTTGCGTCGAAATAGCTTCAAGTTTTGTTTTGAAAGATAAACACGTTTTCCTATTTGGTAAATTATTAGGTAACTGGGCACCCATCACGCGCACGCAATTTTCCGATGTCTTCTGAAGTAAATGCAATATTTCGCTTTCCCGATTGCGGGGCATCACTCGGGTTCACGGTTACGACGTGATTCGGCGAACAAATTTTTAATGGCAGTATATGGTGGGGCAGATGTATTATAATATTTATCAAGCCATGTTAATGTTTGCTCCGTATTTTTTTCTCGCCAATAAGCAATGTTTTATCGAAGCTCAAACTTAACATATTTCCATTGTTTACAAAAATTTAGAGGAAGCGTTACTTCGAATGCCTTAAAGGCCGAAAAACAATACTGCGAGACGACGATGCGAGAGCGCGACGAGAGTCTCGCAGCAAATGTCAACCCGTTTTCGTAACATGTGTTTGTATACGACATCGTACAATGATTGCGATGCATTGATGCGAGACGAAAAATATTCGGAAAAACGAAATTTCCTCGCAACGAGGTGCGTGACGTTTGTCAGATGCAACATGGCGCGTAAATGAAATTTGAAATTCAAACGCCTTAATTACTTTTTAAGTAGAATGGTTATTCGGAATGAATTTTAAATGAAAATTTCATGCATCCGTGTTGATGGTATTATTTGCCAAACAAAGGAAAATTCCAAATTCAAAAATTTTGAAAAATCAAAAAAATCACCAATTTAACATTTGTCATATGAAAATTAATGTTCCGCGCGTCGCGTGCATTGTAAATTGAATGCATTGCGCGACGACGAGCGAGAATCGCATCGCGCTCTCGCATCGCCGTCATTCAGTATTGTATCTGGGCCTGAATTTAGACATGAGTAAGCCAAATGTCATGATATTTTGACAGGATATAAACGAGAGTTGATATTCTGCAAAGAACATTTTGAAATTGTTGCGTCATCTCTATATCCAGCAAAATACTTACCAGCCCATGTAGTACGATTGGAGCATTCTGTATTTTTTTCAGGAGTAAACTGCTCGGTTCCTCAGTGTAATTTTTTCTTTACTGCGGAAGGGGCCCGCTTTTATTTGAAATTAATAAATTTAAAAAAAAACCGATCTAAAAATAGCGTTCTCTGTGAAAAAAAAGATAAAATATGGTTATACTGAGAACGCTTAGCCTAGAAGATCATTCAGAATCGAATATATACTAGAATTTCTTTTGTGGAGTACAAAAGTACTCATTTTTTGTTTTTAACAAATATATATAGTGGGAGTAATTGTGCTCCCTTCTTCAGTCTTTTTGCCTATGGCTTACCTTCAGATCTGTTATTCTATTTTTACTATTCATGGTTCTCCTTTTTTTCACCCAAATCGTTTTTTTTCCATTAATTGCCCGATATTCTGAAATTTAATAAAAAAAATTGAAGTTAAATTTATTGATAATTCATAAAATTTGAGTTTGAGAAAAGACAGAGTTTGGTGTTTTATTCCAGAAATCATCAGTGAAAGGTTTTCAATTTCAGAAGTCGAAGCCTTAATTAGCAAACTGGTGGTTCGATCCATTATAACTTATTTTTAAATTTTGGTTAATTTTTCCTGAGACATCTCGTGCATGCATGTGTAGTAAATATATGAAAGAAATTTGACAGTTCCCTTAAGTTGAAATGGATTGCATGTCAGAACTTAACACTAAGATATGTTTGGTTTATGCAAAATTGAAATGCTAATAAGGTTACTCTTAGATTACTTCTTGTCAGGACATGAATATCTCTTGTAGTTATATTCGTTGAAGCGTTAATAGCCCATCGTGATGTTTTATTAAATAATAAAAATTTGATTTCATGGTTTACAAGTAGTAAAAAAAACACTCCCAAGCTTCGCATGCACTTAATCCTCACCATTCACGTTAAAACAAAGCATGAAATTATTACATCAAATTAGTCGAGTAATTACTTGTTCATATGTGTGCTTGCAAGGGTTCCCGCAATAAACTTAATACTAAGGAGGAAGGCACCAACACGAACTTTTCCCATTTGACTGAGAATCCTTGTCGAGTATTTGTATGTAAAATGTTTTTATGGAACAACTAGAACATTTGAGTTAGACAAAGCAAATCATAATTTCTTTCACGTGCGTTGGGAATACTAATGAGGCATACACCACGGAATTGATTAGTTTTTATGGCTTTTAACGCTATCCAAGGAGCGCAAGCTACATATTTCCCACTTCGACAGACAACTTTATTGCTGGGGTATTTTCCGATCCATACTACGCCACGTTGGTCGCATTGTATTCTGAACTTTGCGACTTTGTGGCAACCCGGTAACATGAATCGAATTGGTCTCGAACACTGAACTCCTTTCGCTAAATCACAGTTTAATTACAATAACTCAGAAAATTCCCATTAGCTGAAAGCTCTTTGTTTGATTGGATTTATTGCCACTTGAGATTTGAAACAACACAAAGGATTTCAGCTCGTAGAGGGGTGGCAAGAAAAATATTTCTCTCCTGTGTAGGTCTCACACAGAAAACGAACCCCTATTCATGATTTACCAACAAATAATAGCAATACGTTATGAGGAAATTTGAATTTCTCCATTGCAATTTATCTCTCAGTAAACATTTACATATTTAATGAAATCCTTCCAATGTTCTCTTTAAATTGAAATCTTCCCTTATGAACGTCTTTAAATAATTAAAAAGTCAAAAATCTTGAAATTAAGAACGGTAACAAAATACGGTTTATTGCTTAAAGCTTAATTTCTTAGCTTATCCCATCTGTCATCCGGAATGATGTTCCCTTATCCTTCGTAACGTAGCAACATTAAATCCATTGGTTTCAAATTATACTGTCAGTCAAGGTTGTTGCAGGGCAATTTTAATCAATTTTTCCTTGGTATTCTCCCCGATAACTTTCTATCGCATCTCACCCATAGCGTTCCAGGCAAGAAACTCTTTATTCTTCAACCCTCGGATAACCAATCCTTTTGCCAAGCGCTAGAAATTATTTTCTACATTTCCTTTTTAAATCGGTGAACGGCTACTTCAAAGTGCTTGTTCAGCGAGCACAACGCCATTGAATCGATTTTCCGTTCGTGAAGTCAAAGCAGTCCTAGCACAGAATCATCAATTTTCTTTACCTTTATAGCTGAAAAATCCTTTGATTGGTGGGATCGATTTCACGACATTTTCTCCTAGGCATATCCATGTTAGAAATTGGTTTGATTTTACTTTGATTTTTGCCTTTGGCTACAAGGCTTGAAAATGAAATTGGACTTCGTAGAATGAAGAATGTTTAAGATTCACCTGGCCAGGATTGGCGAATGACTCCAATTATCTGCGTAAGAAATACATTTGAAATAACAAATAAAGGTTTTTGAGTTACTATATCGACCTCATTAATTATTATTTTTAAAAAGAACTTCCCCGGGTTTCCCTACACTAATACAGCCACAGTTAATTTGATTAAAGTATTAATTGAGCTCAAAAGCCAGCTTAGTTTTTTACTTTTCGTTTAATCTTTATTTAGCTCTAGGGAATCAAGGAGGTTATATATTTAAGTTGTTTGTTAGACAGGATACCTCATTTTATTCAATTTGCAGTTCATTTATAGCATTGATTTTGGACTCCATTAGTGAGTCAATGCACAGTTCTTTACGCAAAATGACAAAATCTTGAAAAAAAGAAAAATGTTCAAACACTGGTAACTGAATTTCGCGAATTTTCTCAAATGATTCTTATGACGGCATTGGTTCACGACTCTCAGGGAAACTGCACCACTCAACACTTTGCTTCTTTTCTTTTCAGTAAGAGGGAAAAAAACAGCAAATAAAGGTAGAAATGAATTTAGTGTCTTAACAATTTAGTGTTTTTTAGTGTTTAGTGTTTAACAAGGACACCTGCAGTTAAAACATGATTCTACAGCCCCCACAGACGAGGTTGAATCAATGTGTCAAATACCACCCCCATGATCTCAAACAAGTAACAGTCTTAGGTCCGAGCTTTGTTTAAGGCGTTAGGCCACTCTAGAATTTTCTAAAATCGTTTTTTTTTTTGTTTTAAATAGTCCCTTAAGCCGCGAAAATTGGGGCTCCTATTGTTGGGAAAAATTTCTAAGTTTTTGGATTTTCGTCCAAGGCCCCCCAGTGTGCTTTTCTGTCCGATCGAGGAAAGGGACGTCAGGGGATCTGAGCAGGTATTCGGCTGATGTTATTGAAACCATTTGTGTAGAGAATATTCTATACAAGTTTAAACTTGTCTAACACCTTTTTCAGTCAGTCAGGCTCAGCTAAGCATTTCAGAAGGACGCCACGCACGCTTTTAGTTATACATGCTTATTTTGATCGATACTTCTGTGAGATGCATTTTCACCTGTATAATCATTAATTTATTTTTAACCTTTAGCTACCGACGTGGTTTTTTTGTCACACTAGTACCGACGTGGGGCTTGAGAGGCCGCATATACAACATTGAGTTTTATAGAAAATACGTATAAAATACATCGAACTATAGGTTATATTGTTAATTTTGGATCTATAAATGAAAGAAAAAATAATTATAATAATCAACTTTATTAAATTTTGAAATTATGTGACTTTTAATCTTTGGCTCCGTTATTTAACTAAAAAATCGCACTTGACGAAATAAAAACCATTGAAAACAAATATAACTTCTTAGGAATCATGAAATATATTCTTTCTTAAACTTAAGGGTTATATCTATGAGAAAAATAAAAAAACATATTTGGTATTCTTAAAATAAAAAAAATGTCCAAGAACAAAATTACTCACAATCAGGGCACATTTGTTTAGCGCACTGTAAACAAACATGTTTCTCACAAGAGTAACATTGATATGTGGATTTTCTATTTAGTTTAGGAGGACAAGATGCACATATTTTTCTTATTTTTTGTTCGTTGGCTTCACCTTTAACTGAATCTGGCATATCAGAACCGAGTATTCTGGCTAAACTCACGAGGCAAGCGTAAGTTGAACACCCTTCTCTTCATGTGCTCTAAAACTAGTTGTCGAGCTAATTGTTTTATAAACACACCACGATTTGTTTTTTATTTTAGATGCACATCTTGTAAAATATGCGCATTGACTGAACTTATGTCTAAAATTCTATAAAAAAGTGTCATAGGCCAACGTCTTGAGCGACGGCTGCTAGTGTATATCGAACACTTCTTGTCTATTTCGTCTACTCCGCCTTTGGTGGAATTATAGAATTTTATTATTCCGGGCTTTCCTGACTCGATATCAATACCTTCACTATGATGCATCGAGGAAGCTAATATGACAGCTTTGCCTTTCCTAGGTACATGGGAAATAAAGGTTATGTCTTTTGCAAAGCCGTAAAATGTTGAACCTTCTAGACGAGTCTTAGCCGGTTAAAATTCAGGGGGAATTTCCCTTTTGTTTTTTTACAGTGCCGACACATGCCAGTCCTCTCTGCTTCAAAGCATCAATTAATTGGATTGAGGTAAGCCAACTGTCGCAGGTGATATTTTTGTTGCTGCCATGTAAAGGTTGCATCAAACGTAGCAGGGCTTGAGTGGGCAACAAAAGCTTCTTTTCTTCATCTGTTAGGCTTTCTCCGTCTGAACTTTTGCCACAATATAAGTAACAATTATAAAAATATCCATTTTCAGCATCACACAAACACATGATTTTTAGTCCATATTTCGCCGGTTTACTGGGCATGTAAATCATCAAAAATGAACCATCTCGAAATGGTACCAGCATCTCATCCACAGTGGCATATTGACTTATGTTATAGACTCTTTGGCAGTTTGATACAAATCGATCTAAAATGTAAGATATCGCAGCTAATTTGTCCGTTTCCTTTCTTTGTGCCCTGTCAGCCGCATTATCGAAACGTAGACAATGTAACAAAGATAAAAACATATTTTTGGACATAACGCACCGAAAAACTTCCCTTCCAGTGCCATCTGAAGCAAAAATAAAATCTGCGTCTTCATGATTGGATTTGAAGACAGCTGTATACATGAAAAGTCAAATGAACGCTTGCAGTTCAATTCTATCAATACTTTGTAATTCTGGCCGATCTTGGTTTGAATATTTTGATCTATATTCTGATAATTTAGGGTTAGTTCTAGTCATAATCTCTAACAATATGTCATCATATATATATTGTTTCCATATATTGTACGGATCCTTTCCATACTACGGATACTTTCTGTCAAATTGGAAGTGGGTACTCGTAAAATAATATTTTGCTGTGGTTTTCTGACTGAAGATCGTTTAGGAGGAGTTTTTGACCACTTATATTTATTTTTGCCTCTAAAATAACTGCGCTTAGATAGCGGTGCGTCTTCGTGTTCTGACAAGGATTCGGAAATATTTTCCATCCGAGGTAAGGGCTGGGTTGTAGCCTCAGCATCAGATATATCAGTGTCAGTACATGTATCATGATCGCTGATTTCCGGTATAAAATCATCTCCGACGTCATCTACTTCTGATCCGCTTTAGTCTTCTGCAATCAAGTTTTCAATCAAAGCCACGTTATTTTGATCCAGAAAATTTATATAACGACGTTGTCTTTTGGAATAGCGTAGCTCATCTGTAGGTTAATCACGTTTACCCCTCGACGTCCCAGGTACATCCATTCTTCAAAGTAGCAGTTGGATTTCTGAAATGAACCACTTTATTTTGATCGTAGCTCAAACAAAAAACTAACGTTAGTACCTAACTAGTACATAGCTTACCGAAATTGTATTTGCTGGCACTACTACCACGCTCAACGGCGTTAGCACAACTAAACTCGCAGCTACTGACGAGCACCGGTCTCTCCTGCGCGGGGAAGGGGTAAATCTTACAACTTGTCAACCCGCCACGGCCTCACAGGCCCCACGTCGGTACTTAAAGGTTAACAATGAGTAATAAACTTGTGTGCAGTGGAAAGAAAGGAGGTAAAATGGTATGTGGCAAGAGCAAGAGACATAAAGCGTCTCAAAAAAGACCATTGTTTCCCCATGAGTAAGTAGCACCAGATGACTTGAATAACGATACATCAGAAAAGAAATTGAAATAATCGGAAGATATGTATGATAAAACTATAAAATCATTGAACTAAAACTATGAAGAACTGATCAGTGAAAATCGGTTCCACACGAAATAGTAACGAAAGCTTCAACTCAACTTGGATGTCGAAAACAATCTTGGATGTGGGTACGGATATTGCAGTTTGTGCGTACAATGACGGATTTTCTTCAATTTTGCACATAATGCAGGCAACTTGAAAATCGAACCGGAAAGCTACGAAATGTGCCTGGAAATCGACAAAGAGCGTATAAAGCATGCAGAGCGATCGCTGTCTGAACGAGTATAGGAGTATAGGATTACTTTAAGATACAGCAGAAAAGAAAAAGAAGAGCAGGACGATAGCCTCGGAGACCAATTGTATGGTGCAGGCATCGCTGATTAAAACAAAACATCAAACGCATTTATATCAAAACCGTATTTTCTGAATTGGCCGGAAACAAACTCAGACAATTTTGAACCGGTTTCCTTGAAATTTTGAAATTATCTTGAAAAATATATTGTTTATAGCTGTATGTAGGATTTGTTTTTGTTAATAACAAGTATCTAACAAGTATCTATGAATTATCAAGCAAATTTCCCACTTTTCACTTTAGAAGTGCACCATTTGGCCAAAAATCAAAATATCGAAAAAACCTGCGTACTTCTCTAGTATCTACTGTATAAAATAAAATAAAATGGCCGATTGAAATTAAAAAATTACGGGAGCTATTGATCCGGCCGTGAGCCTTGAAAAAAACGAAGACGTCATGGTAAAAATGCTGCACAGCCGCCATTTTGAAGTGAATCAATTCAAAAACAATTGTTGCATAAAGTTATTTATATATACAACGAATATCCTTAATTGGGATTTCGATTAATTTTGTAGTGTTTCTAGAAAAAAAAAACAATATAAAATGCTTTTATTTTCGGCCTCTAGAGTGGCCTAACCCCTTCAGCTATCTGGACTCTCTCACATCACTTGCTCCTGCTCTAAATTCGTTCAAGCCTTTGAAACCGGAGATTTCACGTATCAGCCACGACAGCCTCCTCACCGTGTGGGAACAGTCAGTCAGTAACAGTCTTGGGCGTCTCCTAACCCGTAGTTCAGATAAACCTCTCATTGGGTTGCATTTCTCTACGGTCCGGGAAAAATTCAGCTTTTGCTCAAGACATACAGGACTGATTTTCCATTCTCAAACCTCGAGTACGTAGGGATGGTAAACCTCAAAGACTGAAGAGATTAAGTTGTAGCTCAGACTCACAGCTCCACCCCCCCCCTGCGTCACCTGCAGTCCTTTAGCTTCGGAACTTGCTAACTACATTTCATATCGCATAGTTGTCATGAAACATAAGACTCAGTTAAAAATAAAAAAATTTAAAAGTTAAAATTTAAAAAATTAAGTCAGGTGTTTGTCTAGCAACAGTCCACAACAAAACAAAGTTTCTTAAGCATATTTTCCTTCATTACTTCTTATTTCTTCATTCATTTGCACATCACTTTACATCCGGTTCGTCTTTTATTTAGTCCTGTCCTTACTTCTTGCCATGTTCAGTCCTCTGACAGCATCAAATGTTCTTAGCATCGAATTATCACACATCGGTTTGGCTTTATTCTATTTTCCCTCAGTTCGCCACTGGTTCTAAGCCTTTTAGAACCCTCATAGACGTATTCGACGGTATTCATTTCAATCTCTCCTTCCCTACTGTAATCTTCGCTCCTTCAGTTCTGCATGCCTTTATAAGTCATTTTTCTTAATGTCTCCAGTCCTCACTACAGCAGTTCTTCAGTCCTCGATAATTCGTCAGATTGCACATCGGTCCGGCTTCCTTCTACTTTCTCTAGAGACGCCCTGGGTTCTCCGTGTTTGAAAAAAATCCTCATCAGTGACTTCATCTGTACTCATTTCAGTCCGTCCTTCCCAACTCCAGTCTGCTTAACTTCGTTCTTCAACTTTTTGTTTATCCAATCTACATTTCTTCAGTTCATCAATACTTCGAGACATTGTACAACATAAATCAGTCCTTCAGATCGTCTGTCATCGGTTCAAAGCGCTCACATGTCAAAGAAGACCAAAAGACCACAAGAAACAACTAGACGACTAGAAGCAACTCGGTTTCTAATCTACCTTTCGGTTACCCTTCTTAGCTTCACTTCGACCCCAATAGCAACAACACTCCCACCCTACCATGCACTATATAGGATTGGTACTGTCATGATAATGCAAAGTGAACTCACACCAAGACGTAGTTACCGGTAAGAATGTAAGGAGTTTGAATTGTGGTTCAGTCACAGTTAGACTAAGTCTAGTGCTACTTAAGAAGAATAGAACAAGCTCGGGGTAGGAGCCCGACGGACAAATCAAGAGTCTACTGAAATTCCTTAAGAGGGAGCCAATAAACCCTCATTATCGAAGAAATGTACTATCATAATTCGCACGAGCGGCTTTCCTCTCGCAAATCAATCTGGGTACAATCATTAGTTATTAAGTCGGATTACATCCGCGATCAAGACTAATCCTTTTGCATAGCGCCACTGTTTGTAATGATTCGTTGGGGCTATTAAATATCACATTTCTCCACTCCAATGAACAAAATAAACATACAAGCAATAATTGTCAGCTGTCATTCTGACAGACGGACATAATGTATGGAAGTAAAATGTGGTGAAATCCAATGTAGGTCCTCGCACGATAAACGAACGACCACAGTGGATGGACCGGTGAACCGTTTGGCACGTCGAGATAAATTTAAGGCCGAAATACAATACTGCGAGACTGCGATACGAGAGCGCGAGAGTCTCGCAGCAAATGTCAAGCAGTTTTCGTAACATGCATTTGTATGCGACATCGTACAATGATTGCGATGCGTCGATGCGAGGCGGGAAATATTTGGAAAAACGAAAATTCCTTGCAACGATGTGATGATAATCTTAAATGTATTTTTTCAAATGTTAATTCATACTAAAAATTTAGCGAAGTTTGCAATCGGTATGCACACAAATGAAAGAGTGTTTACTGAATGCGGGACAGTATCTCAAATTCTGATGCTTTGAAGCTTTTCATGACCGTTTTTAGTAACGAAGCCATCAAAATCGAAGTAGCGCTGCATGGGTAACAAAAGCACAATAGGAAAAAATAAAAAAAAACGTATTTCGTTCACAGCTATTAACTAGCGCTAACACTTCGACCCAATACTGAG
Source organism: Stratiomys singularior (assembly GCA_954870665.1). NCBI lineage: Eukaryota > Metazoa > Arthropoda > Insecta > Diptera > Stratiomyidae > Stratiomys > Stratiomys singularior. The sequence continues at coordinate 126,076,792 of OX940877.1, forward strand.
TCGGCATTCTAACAAAATAAGTGGCATTATATTTGCATCATTCATTTTCTCTCATTTTCTTCTTCTCTCTTGAAGCTTTCGCGTGAAAACGTGATGAAAATATAAAACTACTTGGGCTTTTCCATGACTGTTTGAGAGAAACCGCCCGGGAGTGGTATTGCTATTCAAATCCAGGCTATGATTTCAAGAGGAAATGCTCTCGCCTGTTGTCTTATTTGTGGTCCAGTGGCGCAAGGAGTGACCTATGATCGATTGAATGCGGTTTCTTTTCGACTAGAGAATTGACATCAAAGTATATCGTATACCCAATTTACTTGGGAAATAAACGAATGCAATGCAGAATGAGAAACATGAGGAAATCACACTTATATATAAATAATTTTATTACACTTTTTGGCCGCATTATTAATCCGATGTACAGCGTTTGTCCTGAAAGTAAAGTAATAGGACTGAGCTGATTCAACAAAAATGATTGAGCCAATCGTTACAATTCTTTAAAAACTTTCAAAGTAGGCTCCTTTTGCTTCGATGCAGCGCTGCCAGTGCGATTTCCACGCATTGAAGGTGTCAGGGAAGGCATTCTTCGGAAAAGCCGTGGTGCAACCTGCTTGGATCCCCTCTGTCGTCTCAAAATGCGTTCATTTCATCAGCTTTTTCAGGCGAGGAAACAAAAAGAAGTCAGGGGGCGAAATTTGGGCTGTAGGCCGGCTGCGGAAGTATTGGGATGCCGGCCTTGGTCAGGTAGCTGTTCACAAGAAAGGCGGTGTGAACCGGGGCGTTGTCGTGGTGCAACTTCCAGACGGCTGCGATGTCTTGTCGGACCCGATTAGCCCTTCGTTTGAGTCTCTTGAGCACTTCCACGTAAAGTTTGGCGTTGACGGTTTGTCCAGGAGGAACAAATTCATGGTGGACGATGCCTTTGATCTCAAAAAAGACAATGAGCATCGTTTTAACTTTGGATTTGCTCTTTCTTCCCATTTTCGGGCGTGAAGACGCCGTCGTGTGCCACTCGGAAGACTGCCTCTTTGTCTCGGAATCATACTCAAAGATCCATGACTCGTCACCTGTGATTACGTTTTTAAAAAATTGGGGGTCACTTTCACACATGTTCAAATTTTCTTGGCACACTTCCACTCGCCGCAATTTCTGGTCGTCAGTGAGCACTTTTGGGACCATCTTCGCGCACAATTTGCGCATGTTCAAATGCCCCGTCATAATGTCATGAACCACAGATTAATACTTAATCGACAGTCTGAGTTCAAAACTTCGCGTACACGAGTCACATTGTCGGTGTTCGTCGAAGTCGAAGGTCTTCCAGCACGGTCTTCATCGGCGACCTGTTCCGGCCCACCGAAAAGGTCTTGTGCCACAGAAACACACCACTTCTTGCTGATGCATCATCTGGGTAGGCCTGCTTCATCATATCAAACGTCTCTGTCGCAGATTTACCGAGTTTCACACAGAGTTTGATTGCGACTCTAACGAATGCTGCATTTTCGGCTTGCACCACTCACGGAAACACGTCACGCGAAAAATCCTGTTCTGACTCTCCAAGTGCTCGGAGATAACTGATCAGCCGCTCGTTCGTTAGCTAGCAACCCCCTCTACCGAATCCAGTCGGTGCGCGCGCGTTCCGAAGTACAGTCACGGTGGAAAAAAATCAGTCCTATTACTTTCCGGACAAACCCTGTACATGAAATGAATGTAAGCCTGTCATTACTGAAGCTACAGATGGCAAAGTGTCATGCGGTTCCATGTTGAATGCAAATACGCAAATCAAAGGCACCAAACAGGAGACAAAAAGGAAAATAGGTCAAGCTAGGTAAATAAATTGACAAAAATATTATGAAAATTATGGACGGATGTCTCCTTTCTGTATAACCTAAAAAAATGTTGGCACTTTTGTTTAAGTTTTAATGTAACGCCGCGTTTCGGCTATTTGGAGCCATTATTAGCTCGGTCACACTTGTCATTATTTGAACACAAATAGATATGAAAGCATCAATATCTGAACGAATTCATTGATTCTAGAAGCTTATTTGGTAGATCAACTTATCCATTCTCACTTACACGTTGTAAGTGACTTATACCATTGCTATGCTGATTTTAGCGTGTTGAAAATCAGCTTGAGCTTTTCCCACCTTCTTTTATAATAAAAATCCGCTGCTTGTACTTTAGCTCGTAATGAAAAAATTCACGTCTCGCTAACCTCATAACATTGTGTCAAAAATTAGGATCACTTTGACATTGTCATATCGTTGGACAAGAAGCTTGTGGCCAAGGGGGGGGGGATTATGTTGTGGGTGACCTGGGATGCTATCTTAAGGCAGATATTGCGAATTTTCATTGATTTTCATTTTCATCTTTTTCGAAGCATCGCCCTCATTTGCCGATAATCTAGCAATTATGCAACGATCGTAGTTGAAAATATCCCTCACTTTCATTACTTTCTCGCGGTGTTCGGCATATGTCGGGCATCTTAGTCGTTTTCTCTCCTCTCCCTGAACATTTTGTGCCAAAAAATCATAATTTGGAACATGCTATCATTGCCAAAAATTTCACCCATCGTAATTAGAACGTAAATTGGTATAAGTACACATGCCCAAAAATAGAACAGGACCTTTGCTCCAAAAATCTGAGCAAAGGTTCGGTCCGTACCATATGCTAGGGAGACACTATGGCAGATTGCTTTCATCCCTTACACGGTGAGGAACCTATCTTGGCTTAACGTGGTGGTTTGTGGTTTTATATGGCTAAGAAGTAGTAGTTGAGTATTAACTAGTTGTCAGTAGGATTTCTTACACTAGTTTGAAGTGTGACTTCATTTATGTTGAGAAGTGTTGGTTGACAGACCACATTAACTTAGTCTATTGAGTTCTTGAGATAAGATCTAACAGTAGTAGATGTTCACGTTACAGAATTTGACTTCATTGTCAAAAAGCCTTATATAATTTCATAGTGGCAATCTCTGTGCCTGTTTTGTGAAAGACAAAAGGTATCCTCAAAGCCCGACACGTCACTTCAACAGAAGTCAAATAAACGTCACGTGCATTGTATAACTGCTCGCTGGCGAATGGTGCGATTATCGTTCATTTCATGAGGTGTATGAAATTTTTGGTGAGCCGGTGGTCTCAACAATTGTTGGACCGTGAAAGTGTCAATGCGCTTGCAATGTGAATTGTAAGGACGAACAACTGATACCCAAAAAGCTATTCTTTTGTAGAACTCGGTCGATTGACCGAGACAGTTGGAGGCGCTTGTTTCAGGAAGCAGAGGCCCAAAATGGTCTCCAGTGCATATCCAGTATAATCTCCAATTATAAAGATTTCGAAGGAATTATAACGTTCATATCCTTGCGCAAGTCGTCCATTTGCTCGACATTGCACCTGATATGCCTTATCCATCAGGTACTTTGTGCTTTGATATGCAGCAACTTGTAATAATTTTTTAGATTTCAAAGTTTTCGAGCGTTTTTTCTTTATATTTCGGAATTTTATTTGTTTGTCACTTTTAAGGAATCGTATTTATCGCATTCTGCAATTCCCCTACTATTGCCAACATTGCTTTTATTATTATCGCAACTTGTGGATAAAATTATCGTTTATAGTTTTTATACTGTGCCAATTGAATTCATTTTATTTGTAGCCTTATAAGACGTCCGTACCGGATATATTCTATGAAATTCGTTCATATATAATTAAAGATTATTTAATTACGTTCCAACCAACACTGAAAAAAAACCTCAAAAATTGTGATTTCATGTCCTTTCGCCCTGAATCAACTCGATTCGATCAATTATTCATGCTAAGCCGGGTTCAGACATAATTTACAATAAGGAACAGCTTGCATTGGATCCCATTTAAATTTCTCAACCAACATAAAGCTTTCGCCGCAATTTAACATCATCATCCTTTTTGTATCGAACTCGCAACAGCAACGATCAATGGCTGGAAAAACGACAAAACTTTTCACATTAAAATTGAATTATCCAGAAATTTAATAAGGGTACTCCGTGAGGCTCAAAAATCGCATAAAAGAACGTACCATGGAACGTGGATGCTCCATTGATTTCGTCGTCAAAACTCGGCGAGTAATTGTTTAATTCAACCGCATAATTTGCTTTGTAATTTTAGGGTCATTTAACTCAGCCCGCCATCACTACCGCGTTCATGATCTTTGTTTCGAATTTATCCTTCAACCCCTTTTACATGGATTGCATATTTAAATTCATTCACGAACTCTTTAGAAAGTATGCAAATCCTTATGCTTAGTATATAGAATGGTTGGTTTAAAGCTTAATCCTGGATAATATTCTGCCATTAATGTGCCGCTCTGGAAATATAATGGTTTTTTTTTCAGCATAAAAAGAGTTTTGAAGGAGTGTTGAAATTGGGGTATAAACTTAAGTTAATTAATAACTGTGAAAATTTTAATTACTTTGCATACCGCTGAATGATTTTCTAGCTTAATATCTACAGGCGTCGAAATGAAATGCATCCTGGGAAATATTTCAAATGGGTTTGTACGTGCAGTTCCGCGCATTGGATAACTTCGTTTCACCCCTGGAGCTGTTCGAGCTAATTAAGTACAAACAGAACATATTCACAATTTCCCTGGAACACGAAAACCATCGTCCAATCAAAACATGAACTTTGAAAATTTGCCATTCCCAAAAATTTTGATTTACCCAGGCCAACTTCCAATATTTAACTTGTGAACATACACGAGCCCGGGAAATTCGGTTTCGTTCTGCAAACGTTCAAGTTGAGTTGATGAAATCGATATGGTAAAAGTTTTTAGACGAAAATGACTGTTTGAGAGTTGCAAAAGATTTCAGCTTATATCTGAACTTTTCACCCGCAGAAATTAATAGAAACGCAATACATTAATGGTGGTACATATATAACTCTGGAATAAACTTTTCCAGGAGATAGACAAAGGCGGCAGCGTTGTGTTTCGCTTTCATTATCAATATTAAACGTTGTATATTTTGACCAGTTCGTTCCATCTGATTAGATCCAACTTTTGCAGCAGGACAAACTTTCCGCGTTTGTGGCAGAATTTGGCAAGGATAATCATTCAAAACGATATGGCTGTGAATCGGGTGAACTAAGTGAATATGTAAGATCAATGTCTGCGTTGATTAATCCAATTAAGAGCCTAGAGTATCTGTAGTGTTCTCACGCATTATTTTTCAAAAAATATTCTGCAAAATATTAAAGCGCGCACCAAACTCGCTGAGTGGAACCTGATGAGTTGCCTTTACATGCGGCTACTAATTGACCACTACAGGTTTTGGTTTTATTTGAAGCGAATTTTTGTGCTTATTTTATTTAACTATGATTTCGAGGGAGAGGCAAACGAGAGGCCCAATTTCCGGCTTCTCTTTCAAATAATTATGGGGCTTGATCTTAACAAATAACGCGGCCAATGTTATCTTCCAAATGGTCAACCGCCTTCGGGTTATCAGCGTAGACGAAAAATTTGAGACTGACTGACAGATGAATGATTTACAGACCAGTTCCGGGTCCAAAACGAGATATTATGCGCTCATCAAATGTTTCTTTCAATAAGTTGATGATTGCACGAGCTTTATGGCATGTCGCGCCACCCTGTTAGAATCAGAGGTTACCTGCATTATGGCGTGTCGATACCAGAACGAGACAGCCATTGATCAAAGCTCTGTAGTGCTCACCATTGACTGTCATATTATTGTCAGCAGCATTTTTAAGGACATATGGCACATTGGTTCACCCGGCCCTGGAAGCACATCAACCATTAACTTTCTCCAGATATAGTAGTGTTTGGACAACCACCTGTTGTCGTTCATCTCTCCAAATGCTTCCAAACACGGTAGTTTTGTTTATCGACCATTAAACCAGGTAACCATTCAACCAGAATTAAGTGGTTTTGTTTATCATACAGATGTATGAAAAATCAATTTGTTTATCATACAGATGCAGATCAAAGGATGCTTGGTTAATAGAATTTATTGTTCTGATGGACAATTTTGTCCGCGACCAAATTGCCGGAACGCGCGATGAGTTTCCCGAACAGAACTGTTTTTTTTTCAAAATGAATTTGCAAAATTAGCAGACGTTGCTCACGCGTCAACCTATTCTTGATTAAATGGCAAGCCAAACTAACCAACAAACTGGCATATGACAGCTGTTACATCATACGTACCAATAAAAAGTGTTGCCAACTTTAATTTCTTTACCTCTAAAACGCACCCCTTATATAAGCTTTCCAGCTTCATTATGGCTGCTACGACTACTTTTTTACTACTTTCACTACTTTTACTTTTTACTATTGGGTCTATAACTTAATTCGTGCGGTTTGCTAAGAGATGGCGTAACTTGTATAATATTACATCGTTCCAATATTCCGAACCTGCGTTGGAAAGCTACTGTCATTGTACGTCTTTGCAGTGTATGTCATTCATTTGAAGCGTTAACAACAATAATTTTTTTTCACTCAAATATGCCGAACTTTGTTCCTGAAAAAGTGTTTTTGCGGGGAGTTCTTCTTCATTACTTTAATATGAAGAAAACTGCTGCCGAAAGTCATCGTATTTTGATGGAAGTTTATGGTGAACATGCTCTAGCTGAGCGAACTTGCCAAAAGAGGTTTGCACGGTTTAAAAGTGGTGATTTTAGCTTGGAAGACGATGAAAGTCCTGGGCCGCCAAAAAAGTTTGAAGATGAAGAACTGGAAGCATTACTCGATGAAGATTGTTGCCAAACACAAAAAGAGATGAAGAATCTTTGGGTGCCACTCAAGCAGCCATTTCAAAACGTTTGAAAGCAGCTGAATAAATTCAAAAGCAAGGAAATTGGGTTCCACATGAACTCAAGCCGAGAGCCGTCGAAAGGCGATTTTGTATGTCCGAAATGCTGCTGGAACGCCACAAATGGAAGTCATTTTTGCATCGGATAGTTACTGGTGATGAAAAGTGGATCCATTACGACAACCCCAAGCGCAAAAAATCATATGTGAAACCCAGCCAACCAGCCAAATCAACGGCAAAGCCGAATATCCATGGCGCGAAGGTAATGCTCTGTATTTGGTGGGATCAGAAGGGTGTGCTGTAACATGAGCTGCTAAAACCGGATAAAACCATCAATGGAGTACGCTACGGAACACAATTAATCCATTTGAAGAGAGCAGTAGCCGAAAAACGCCCGGAATATGCGACCAGACACGAGGCAATAATTTTCCATCATGGCAACGCTCGGCCTCACGTTGCTTTTCCGGGTAAGAACTATTTGGAAAACAGTGGATGGGAAGTTTCACCCCACCAGCCTTATAGCCCAGACCTTGCCCCTTCTGACTACCATTTGTTCCGATCGATGCAGAACGCCCTCACTGGAATACGGTTCACATCAGAGCAGGATATCAAAAATTGGCTTGATTCATTCTGGGCTGCCAAGCCGGCGCAGTTCTTTAGGGATGAGATCCACAAATTGTCAGAAAGATGGGAAAAAGTCATAGCTTCAGATGGGCAATACTTTGTATAATACTATTGTACATGTTTTTCTAAAATAAACGTTCAAATTTTGAAAAAAAAACCGCACGAATTAAGTTATAGACCCAATACTTTTAGCTGCGCTTTTACCTCAATAGTTTTCGCTTAAAAAGGTCGTTTGTTACTCATCTTTTATCGTAGCCACCATTCGATTAAAAAATAAGTTGATTTCATTCCGTTGTCGAAGGATTTCGTGATGGAAATTCGATCCATCATGTTTTTTTAGTGTTAATTGTTTTTTGCACCATAACGTCAAGCTTCCTTTCGAGTTCAGCTTTGTGCAAATGATTTGAACTATTTTGACCGATCTTTAGCTGCTGACGTTGCTACAAAATTAACATGCCGGTCAACTTCGTTTCTTGCTGTGATTTTATCGACATTTCGGACGGCGGTGCAATTTCAAAATCAAAAACACTAGAACGGAATCCATGAAATCAAAATTTCACGTAATTAACTATCATAGTATCGGGATGACAGACGCCATTCACAATTTCAGTAGTCTGGCTTGCATCTCGCCCACCGTGGGGAGTTACTTCGTTTCGACTTCCACCGTGTCCAAAAATCTGTTACAAACTAGTTTAAAAGTTGAAAGCAAATTTTCGAATGCGATGATGGATGGCATAAATTGAGTTCAATTTTAAATGCTAAAGTAAAATTTTGAAAATTTATTTCCTTTGCTTGCTTGCGTAAAGAAAAGAATTTCCGTCTGGAGGTAAGTTTTAGAGATGAAATCGAAAAAAAAAGTAATTGCAAAAAGCAACATTAAAGTAGTCTTGGATTTTCAACGGTAATTTGAAGATTTCATTGTTATATTCTTAACCATTACCCGCACATTGCAACTCTTAACTTGTCTGATTAAAATGGCATAGAACAATCCCATTCCAATGCACAGTGAACTGGAGCAAAAGTGCTTGGTCAAACAGAGCCGACAACAGAGTCCTAAAAAAAGAGTTGAAATTCAGTAAACTACCTTTCAAATGAAATTCTGTTTTCAGTTTCCCTTTTTTCGTCGGAAATGAAATCACCTTTGTTACGATGAACGAAAATCCTAACGAATTGTAAAAAAGGAAGAACATGTCCTCAGGGGCATCAAATTTCTTGAATGCCGCATTACATTTTTTTCCAGTTCAGATGGCACCAAGGATATAATGGAATGTTGTGTTTGTAAGGGAAAAATGTTCGGAAATTGTGGGAAAATTGTTCCCGAGTATTTGCTCAAGGGCTTAAGAAAGTAAGAGCTAAGTCATTTTAATTTTAAAATAGATGTACTCGTGATCCCAACCAACTAAGGAAATTCGAGGGGTTGAAATATGATTAACGTCAAACTGTAAACACACACACTTACAAAAAACAACAACATTGCATCTAAATTTAATGAGCAAATAAAGTAATTTTTCATGCAATTCAAAAAGCATGAATTGTTATTTCTGGTTCTGTGGGAGGTAATGGGAGAGCTTTCTCCAGACAATCAAGTCATTACTCTCGTGCAATACTTACAGCGAAAAAAGGTACCAAGGATAACCTTGGGCGCGGGGTCTAGGGGAGTGTCCTTTCCTGCAGTCCTCCTCCATCCTGCCCGCTCCCGCTGGGGAGAGATTTTCTCTAAGCTGGCGGCGCCCTAGGGCGAAGAAAACAGACGCCTAGCCCGAAGTATTATGTCAAACAGTTCCAGGTTAGGGTCTCTTGACAGGGGGGGGGGGGGTTTAGTGGGTAGTCTGGTAGCATGCCCTACTAGGAGTCACACGCTCCGGGCGTAAAATGCCTCCATCTCCCAACCCAAAAAAAGTGCCCTCTATTGCTCTGCAATATGAAGGTTAAAATTCATAATGTTTTGCTTTCTGCCATGGATTTTGGAACGCAAAACAAGAGCAGCGTAAAGCGTGACATCCATCATGTGAAGAAATGTTTTTTTTTAATCCATTTATAAACTTTCGCATGATGGGAAAACATTTTATCACTCGGTCAGACTTTATTACATTTTCCACACCACAATCTTTCTTATATATTTTTCACCGTGTTCATCATATTGCCAATAGAATAATAGAATGCATCGTACTTAGGATATACACATTTTTTATCGCGCCATCTCAAACACAGTGAACCACGAAATGAGCGGCATTGGGATACTTCTTTTGTAAGCCTTAGAGTAGTCAGTCCCTTTGGCAGGTTTTGTGTAAAGTTCCCAGTAGTCCTCACCACTTATGTCTGTTTTTACTTGAATTTAAGTATAAGCTTGGAGATGAATAACAGTTGTCGATAAATAAAGTGTATGGTTCCATCAAAAATGGTTCCATCAAGTTTTTAACTATACTTTCGGAAGCAGATTTTTCCCTTTTGCTACATTTGTCCTTGCCAACATAAATTTTAAAATCTAAACAGTCCAACTCTGCGTCCCGATTTTGAGCCCTTTTAGATGGATTGGACTCAAACGTGCTTTATATTTCATGAGGAATCTATTATTGAAATAAGGGGTAGTATTGTTTGTACTTCCTTAATCCGTGATCACTCTCAGTTTCTCTAGTATTGCTCAAATGCAAAAATGGAACAAGCCTAAAAATCTTCTGGAGGTATAGGTTTAGGAAATATTGGAGTAGGTATGATTTCTGTTTTTGGCTTGTTCCATTGTACCTTGGGCTTGGGAAATAATGACACAAAGAGCAAAATCCCTCTATTTTCATCAGGAGTTGCAGGAAACCGCTTCTTGAGTTTCTTTTATCATGCTGCTGATTTTTCTGAACTTTTTCTGCACACAGAATCGTTTCTTTTGGCCACATGTCGCAAAAATCATCTTACAATCTTACGTCTTGCAGGACAGATAGGGCATCCGGGTTATTTCTTAATTTTCGTAAGGTACAAGGACTCATACCTGGAACTCAACTGAACTGTGATATTTCAGGAATATTGTCCTGATCGAAAGCAACGTACTCTTTTGCATGTCAGGAAACCCGTAGCCTGAGCAAACATCTAAAATTTCATTGCTTGGGTCATCGAATCCTCTGCATGCAGAGATATCACGGCACACTGATAAACGTTGGAAATCCTTTGAACATGAGGTGCGCACATGACGTACACTCTTGGTTTTCTCCGAACCCTTTTTTATTACTCTTCCTTTTTCTACATCGTTCCCTCCCACAATTCTATCAACAAATCAAAATTGTTGGTAAAAACAAAAGTAAACTTTTCGACCATTGTCCTAGCACTTGTCTGTCTACCTTCAGACTTTTTTGGCACTTCATAGAGTGCAAATCCAATGACAGTGAGTGAGAGAGTTCCTTAGAATGTTTTTCATCCACTTGAATCATTGATTCGAGAATCAATCAATGACTTAACTCAAGGCTATATCTGAATGACAGTCTGAATTGTTCGGCTTGCTTTGACCAAATGTATGGCGATGCTGATCGACCTACACCAGCAAGTAATCACCTTTAATTGAGTATTTTTTATCACTCATTCATTTATTATTTACCCTTTAAATTCTTCGTCATTAAAGGATCTTCATATTTTTTCTCTCTTCTGATCTGATCTACAAATTAATCATGAACTCTCTTCGAATCTGAACCTTTATAATTGTCACGACAACCAACGGAATCAATTGATCGCTATAATCACGAAACATTGTAATAATCCTTAACTTATGTACTTTTAATAAATAAAAGGGAAGGAGTTCAACGTCAACTAATCCGTTTAAAGGGTTGCCTATCTATCCATTTCCTAATATCTTTCAATGTCTCTATCTTCCCAATTCCATTCTTCGGAAAGATTCTTCTTTCCAAAGCTTCCAATGCTTTCTTTTTCTAGAAACTATAATATTATCTTCGCTATCTTCAGTTTTCCATGAGCCGTTAGTCGATTATCCAGACAATGAATTTCTCTCAATACACAAAACGTCCACTGAACTGAACTCGCATTCCGAAAATCTGCATCCAATTTCATCTAATTTCTCACGTAATCGGTCAATTTGTCTGTGATCGCTTGTCAAACAGTCAAAGGTTGGCTTTTAGATCAAAGTTACCAATGTGACAGGTGGAAAATCGTACATCCCTAGTAGGGTAAAACTTATAGTAAATTCGACATTTTGTTGAACAAAGCGTCAGTTTACTACAAAACTTGGATTGGTTGTTCAGTGCCAGCACGTTATAACTTGCATCCTAGGCTCCGGAAAATGCCAAGCGTACGTAATCGCATTCGTAATCGAGATTGCGCTCCCTGGCATGCTATTGAAGTTTTTCCGCCGAGTTGACACTTGTAATAGCGTTCTAACGTTACGAACGCAGAGTGAGTGTGACATTTGAGATATTGAGGATTAGTTAGAAATATTGAGGATTTTAACTAGATACGATAGTGATGGAGCGCACGTCTATAATCCATATTATTAACCCTTTGCGCTCGAGGCCGTTTCTGTGCAGACCAACCAGCAATTCCACACGTTTCGAAGCGCTTTTGGTGACCTTATTACCTCTAACATAAAATGATTACACACGCAAAGTAGCATACAAAACTTTTATATTTTAATATTTAATGTATTTTGACATCTTTACGAGGATACTTTGTTTAACATTAGTCTTTGTAATTGTGTTTTGTATGATATTTCATGAAACAATATCTGAGATGTATGCCCGGCATTTCGGGACAAGTATCACAATAGTTTGTCGATTGCCATAGCTAGTTCTTTGAGTGCAGACTTTGCAATCCTTCCTAACTACTGTTAGAATGTTGCATATCTTTCCATTTAGGCGGTCGTTTTCAGAGCTGGAGGTTGAGGTTGAGGATCGAGCACGTGTCTGATGAAAATCTCCAGTCAATTGTTGAACTAAGGTTTTGACATACCTCAAGTGACTACGTCAAACTAAGTCTAAGTCATTTTATAAAGTAAATATGAATTTATTGAGCTTATTTCAAGCCTCCGAAAAACAGTTTACGCCACCATTTCAATGATTTTCGCAAAAAAACAGTACGTTGCGGCTAATTGATCTGCACGATCGACACCACCCACATGTTGTATAAAATTTATTACAACATTAGTCTTCTTGACGGTAATTTCAACACCACCTCCTAACATTTTTCTCACACAAGTCATTCCTGCATTGCTTCAGTTCGTCAAGCACGTGACAACCCTCTTGTCTTTCCATGATAAAACTAATGTATTTCCCTTGCGGAATGCTACTGTCGATTTCCTGCCGAATTTTGGTTTTTTGACTTGGTTAGGCAAATGCTTCCTATTTGTTAGTATTGTTCCGGACAAGTGGCATTTCAGTTTCAATATCTCTTCAGCCAAGATAAAGCTGGTGTTGTACCGATCGGTGATTATGTGGTGTCCTTGACTACCAGGCACTTTTTCCAGGAGTATTGCATAAAGGTGCAGCGGTCTTGCAGATATCGGAAGGTCAAGCCTTATCAATTTCTCCGTGGTAAGACTTCCATAATAAGTCAGAGTACCATAGATATAACCAGTATTTGAGTCTGACGTTGTGTAGAAGGAAACCTGACCTTTGAATTTGATAGTGGACTCATCCACACAAATTTCTTCTCCCGGTGTAAAATAATTCAAAAGCTTGGAATTTATATTTTCAAGAAAGCAGCTTACAAGCTGTAAACTCGTTCTTCGACCTGCATCTGTTGTTGGGATTGTTTAAAGATGGAGCATCCAAAAATCTGGCTGAATCTATCTCTGGTAAATTTGCATGAATAAAAAGGCATGTAACTCACATCATTCCGTGACCAGTACTCTTGCAAATTCGCGAGCGGCATTGTCCCCATATTTATTATAACACCAATAAATACCCACATTTCTTCGGTAGTCAAGTTGTTCCAAGTTCGCCATATTGAGTACAGTGAAAGTGTTGTATTTTCTAACTTTCTTCTTGCATAATTATTTGCTTCTGGAACTACTACATTAACGGGTTCATCAGTTAAAAAATAATTTTAAAAAATCTAACGGTACTTTTGTGTCTGCGAATATGTGTGGTCCTGCAGGGTTGTTCCCAGCTATAAACGGTATTCTCTGGGGTATTTCTTCGGTTTCTGTCCAGTTAATCCATTCCGAACTGTTGGACTGTGGGTCTTCTCCAGCATCACTGTCACCTTCACTGTCTATTATTCTAATGTTTCGCCTTCCTACACCCCTTACTTCGTCATTATCATCACTGCTCAAGTTTTCTCTACCACCAAGCTTAGCAACTCTAAATCAAACTCATATTCACTAGAGCTTATTTCATTATTGCGTTTCATGGTAATGGGGATCAAAAACTTCAAATTTTCTAGTTCTTTTGCCACGGCTGTCAAGTTCGAACTGAGACCGAAGGTAGAGTTCGATTCGTGGTTGCGTACTCATTTCAGATGAGAGAGAGTCTTATCTCCATTTTAAAGGATATAATTTCACACTTCACAAGATGATTCAAGAAGAGCGTAGGGACCCGTGTCGAAAAGGCAAAACGTAAACAGCTACCGCCGCGCATCGAGTTAGCTCAGCGAATCATGTGATGAACGACAGTCAGCTCTCGAGTTGCGACATGAAATCGCGTGGTGAGTGAGACTCACCTCTCGGTGCAAAGAGTTAGTGGTGTGAAGCATTATTTTAGCCCAGTTTTGAAGTTTGCAAACAAAACGAAATTGACTTGGCAGCTAGCGTGGAAAATCCATTATTATTGATTAATTGAATCCCTTGATTCCATCGAAAAAAGAACCTGTTGATGGCCGAAGATCAAAACTCCATGTATAGTTGAACCCTGGGATAGTTGCATGCAGAAGTTGGAAGAGAGCCAGTTCAATATTACTTACACTTACAGCTTACAGTTTCCTAGTATCGTTACATATATTTGCTTAAAGGTTCCAACCCCCAATCTTATGTTTTTTGCTAAGCACTTCCATCCTTGTCCATTCACGCGATTCCTGTAAATTGCAGAAAAATTTTAAAAGCCATTGTCTTAACATGCAATTTCCAGTCTCCTCGAATAACCTCGATTACTAGTAGCGTAAACTTTTAGAGACACTTAAAAATCCATGCATTATTAAACAACCCCCCACTGGCGAACCATTCCAAATTTTCCAGCAGGTCGTGAAAGTCAAAACAGAAAATGCAGAAACTTATTTATCACGCTGCTGCACAGTCCATTAAAGCAAAACGAAAAACAATTTTCATTTTCCAACGGAATAGCTGACGTGAAATTGTTTTGTTTCGATCCCGAAAAACTCTAATTAAAATCGAAATGGAAGGGATAAGCTCAAACAGTATGTGGAGAATGGCTATTGAATATTTTACGGGCAAACATTTTGCTCCGCTCTGAATCCATTGAACTGTAGTCCTTTTTGCGGGGCCAGCAGATTCGGAAAAAAGTTTTAATGAAATGGAAGTTTCAAATTGGAATTATTCAACAAACATGGTTTTTTATAATGTTGTTTTCGCAATGTGTCCTTAAATTCATTGTCACATTCTCATGTGTGTTTTCGTTGTTTATTGCAGAAAGTCAAGCGGAGGATCAACAGGGTCGCCGCAAATACGAATTGTTCCCGATTGGAGTGAAAATGCCATCAATGGTGATCATTTGTGGTCTCCTACGTCGGCATCGGGGGAATTATGTGCTGTTCCGGATGAATGTCGGGTGAGTTCTTGGAAAAGTCTAAGTTAAAAACTTTTGGTGTTTTTCATTTTCAACGCAGACGTCGCTTATCCTTTTTTATTTGAACTTTTCGTTGGCGGGAAGGGCTTACTTTCACTTCTCGTTGCTGTACGTTGGTAAACTTTCTCCGAAAATGAAATCGAAACATAAACGATGCTCAGTAATTCTTTTGATTGTTGTGGGAGAGCAAAAAAGGAGTTCTTATTTGTTGTGAAAATTATTTTCGACAGTGCGAGCGATTACAGAACTGAAATTTAAGAAATGGGAAAAATTTAAATTTGGGAAGCTAAAAAAATAAAACTTCAATCAAAAATTTTTGTGGCATCAGTTTTAAATTTAAATCTGCGGCAAAGCAAAGCTTCTGCAGAGGAATAAGCATTTCGAGCAACATTACGTTAACCAAGAACATTTTAACGAAAGAACTGGCTTACATATCCTCTGAAAAGGAAATAGAGTTCAAACTAACGATAATAAAAAATGTTTCTCTGGTTATCGCGCTGAGAACGTTTCGTATGTTCTTTCCAGATATTTCATCCCGCAACGATATTTTTTTCTAGTTCTTCTTCTAATCAGGCCGATTATGTTATTTTATGGACCCAGCAGAACAGGTTAGGTTGATGCAAGCTATGAGTAAAGTGTTTCGTAATAGGAAGTTCAATGTTAAAAGTTAAACGATACAAAAAAGACTTAATACTTTTGAAAATGTATATTCTTGTTTGAAAGTATAATCCTTCTGGTTATTCATGGAAAATAATTTCATTCAAATAGGAGACGAAGTTGGCCTTCCATATTTTGAATTATGTGCGGCTCTATTTCCTATTTCCTTCCTGTATAATAATGGCTTTGATGTAGTCATTTGTTAGGGAATCGACCGCAAAACTCTTGTCCTTTAAGACCACCTACAATTCAAAATCCAAAGGCGTCAAATCACAGCTGCTTGGCTGTTTACATCACATTTACATGCAGTTTACATCACTATTTCGACTGATAATGCGTTAATCGAATTTTACATACCACAATATAAGGAATGATGCACGCTCTCGCTGGAATAAAAGTTTAACCAAATCAATATCATCAAGATATAGCCGTTAAATAGATGTTAACATGGAGCGGTAGTTAATTCCTTTGATCGTAAGGGTTCCGCATAAAGGGATTTTAGAACAAAGCCACCCTTTTATAATTCGTCTAACTAAACTAATACAAGACTTTTCATGTTTGCAATCAGCAACAGTCTGACCAAAATCTAACAGCTTATAAACAAACACAAACATATGTACATCATATGTAGGAAATATGGTAAGTTCTTTTAACCCATCTTATTTTTTCGTTTTAAAATTTCTAATTCTACACATATTTGAACATTCTCATTTTGAGTCTCACACCCCTTAGGAAAGCACCATAGAGTCTATCACGAGAAAGATTAAAAAATATTATATTATGGTTTAATTTAAGTTGTCCTTTTCAAAATCTTACGTCATGGATGCCATATGTATTGATTTCCGTAACTCGCGCTGGCTTTCTTATATTCAAAGAAATATAGCCCAATAACTCCAGTAAGACACACACTCCAGTAAGGCACCAAGATGGAAATACGCGTTGTCCGAAAATATGACTTTCAAAATCTTCATAAATTGCAAGATGGTCGCAGGCCCATACAGTGAATTGACACCGAAGTGGATAGTTACTAGACTATGATTGCTGGACATATTGATGTTCATACCACAAACCAAGATCTTCACGCAGATTCCGTGGCATGAAAGGCCGTCTACTGTTAATCGATATTCTCATTTACGGCTGAATGAAGACAAATAAAGGACCAGATACAATACTGCGAGATGCGAGAGCGCGATGCGATTCTCGCTCGTCGTCGCGCAACACAAGAATAATGTTTATATGACAAATGTCAAATTGGTGACGTTTTGAGTGAACTTTGATTAAAATCATTTTTGATTTTTCAAAGTTTTTGAATTCGGAATTTTCCATCGTTTGGCAAATAATAGCCTCAACAAGGATGCACGAAATTTTCATTTCAAATTCATTCCGAATAACACTTGTACTTAAAAAGTAATTAAGGCTTTTGAATTTCAAATTTAATTTACGTGCCATGTTGCATCTGACAAACGTCACGCAGCTCGTCGCGAGGAATTTTCGTTTTTCCGAATATTTTTCGTCTCGCAACAACGTATCGCAATCATTGTACGATGTCGTATGCAAAGGCATGTTACGAGAACGGGTTGACATTTGCTGCCAGACTCTCTTCGCGCTCTAGTATCGCAGTCTCGGAGCATTGTGTTTCGGCCTTAATGCGAGTACACGTTGGGTTGTCAACAAAGTAGTCTATATCGCGCAATTTTAGCACAAAATTTTTCATACCGTAGGATGTGAACGCCATTTGTCCAACAAATTTTGCGTGATATTTTCTTCTGATTTTGGACCAATTATCTTTGGCGTTGAAGTGAATTTTCGACGTTTCCAAATTTTGCTGAAGCATTATTTTATTTTGTCAATGACTAATGATATTAGTGTTTCCAGAGACATACAAACTGGAATGTCAAATCTGAACGCACTGTACACAGGAGTACGTTTGCGATTCTCGATTTCATATTGATTTCTAAATTAAAATTCTTTTATATTATCGAAAAATTGAGAGGAAATCTCCGGGGATGATTCAAATATCCGTCTGAAGCAACTTTAGAAAATGCATTATTAACTTAGTACCTAAAACATTACATTAAGCAACGACGGTCTAGCATTTTCAAATAATTGACATTCTATTTTTGAAAATTCCGAAAATGTGGAGTTTGGGGAATATGGTGTCAAATTTTAACATTAGTATTGTTGATATCTCATGGTTTGTAGCCTTTTGACCAGATAATCTCGAACGATGCTCTGTCTCACGTATGAATCCATTCTTTGCAGCAATGCAGCTGCTCAGATCTTTCAATAAACTTATTTTTCGTTAAATTTATCTATTTATGCAGTCAATCCGAAATGGCCGCATAGTGAATAACAAAAAACATAAAAAATGAGTCTTAATAAATAAATATATAAATACAAATACTATAAATATCGCAGAAAAGAAAAAGAAATGAATAAAGTAGAAGGACCAAATAAGTTGAAGACTTGTCAGTTTCTGGTAATGAATTTAAGGCAAAACGTGGCCTTTCATCTCTTTTCGGTGCTATCTCGATAATCACTTTCATTATCGCACAAAAACAGAACACATTATATGCAGAGCTGACCGTCATTGCTCATGTGATTCAAGAGACGTCAAAATTGCTCGAAAAAGGCGTTAAAAATAAATGTGAGAAACATGGAATAATAGAAAGGAGCCTTTAAAGTGGGAACAGTACAAATAAATTTTCAGATATTTTGGAAAATTTCCATTGCTAAAACTTCAAACTCTTTTATCTCAAAACTCCTTTTTTCGGGACGACGTAGAACAAACAGGAAATTTATGGTTGACCTAAACCTTGGATGTGTTATTCAGTACATCAGTAACTATTGCCGAAACTTAAAAATTTCATGCATCAAAAATAACTTTTTTATAACTTCTTGTTGAAAAGTTAATGAGAAAAAGGTCGAATCCTTGTAACTCAAATTTTGAAAATGCTCGAATGTGTCGAAAAAAATTATTTTGTATTTATAATGCTTCCAAGGATAACGATGCCCATGCAAACCAATAATAGTACTTCTGAATTCGTATCTTAAGCTGAATTTTACGTTTTTGACAGTGTCATTTTTAAATCATTATTTGTATAATGAAATTTTCTTTTTATAACTGTATAACCCTTTTTGTATTTGCGTTGAGAGGATCTTTGACCAGATTAAAAATGCTTTTTTTTTATAATTTCACCGTCGAATATAATTTTGAAGGAAGCTTAAGGGACTATTACTGGTTATAAAGGGAAAAATTTCCCATAATTAATTTTTTTTCTCGTTTCCTTTATTATTGAACCTTGTATAACTTTGTTTATTTAACTAGTACAATATTCAAAATATCAAAAAAATATTTTGTTCAATTTTAATCTGTACATAATTATATAGAAGGCGCCAAAGTCGAGTGTGAAAAATCATAATGCTCCATGGCCCGGGGTTAATCTCGAAACTTACAAATCTGAAAAAAAAATTCAAAAAGATGTTTAAAGATAAAGGTGTCTTATATCGTATTGTACCAACTTTTATAAAAAGTTTGTTTTCAAAAAGAAAAAAAATGGCAGATATGTGAAAAAATTGTCAATTCCCTCGTCATTTTTTTTCTTCAAATTTTTCAGCAATTTTCTAGTAAGCTACGATAGAAGACATCAAAACAATAAATCTCACTAAAAATTAAAAAGATCCGTCTAGTGGTTGTGGAGAATTAGTCTGGGCCGATTGAAAAAACACCATTTCGAGAAAATCGCCTCTAAGGTTTTTTTTACTGTTTATATTGTAATGTTTTTACAAAAATCAAGTTTAATCCCTGGTCTATATAAAAAGAGTCCTGAATCAATAAATTCTTGCTGTTCCTCTTGCTGACCTGTTTGCTTTGCCAAGCGAGCTTCCTTCGACGCCGCTGTACTCGTTTTGTTAGTCATCTTAATTCGCTCTTCGTCTTTTTTTTACATAATCGTAGGCAGAATGTCCAATTATGCACCCCATATATCTAATATCTTCAAGAGCGTCTCTCTTCTTCCTTCATTGAATATGGCTAATGAAATATTAACAGTTAATTCAGTAATTTTTGTTTTGGGAATTCTTTCCGAAACATCGTTTCAGTAATTCTTCATCGGTTAGTTTTCCAAAAACTGGTTTAACAGATTCTTGGACCTCCGCATTTAAGACTAGTTTATGTGTGTATAGGATGCCTTCTTTTTGCGTCTTGAAAAACTTGCACAATCCGGATTGCGATAATCGTGTTGCGGATTTTGATCGATGGAGATTATATGGTAATATGCATCCCATATTTCCTTCTTACTATCAGCTGCAGAATCTGGATATCTTTGGATAGCTAATCCATAATATGTTGACAAAATCTTTATAGTTTTGCCAGTCAAGTCTTAGGTTTTTACAGGTGAAAATGATGATGGATCCCATCTAGTTTTTCTTCTCTTGTGTGTTGTTTCTTCCTTTTGCTGCTTTTTATCCTTTTTCGACGGCTCTTTTAATTTTGTTTCCTCATGTTTTTTTATTTTTCGTACTTGGGTTATTGTTTTTTTAACTTCCTTAAGATGACGAAACATACGTTCGCCGACATGTAAAACACACTCAAGCTTTTTAACTATAAAATCGTCTTAGGACTTGGCCTCAGATAGGTTTATAGACGTTTTTGAATCTCCGTCACCACTGAAATACGCATTTTTAGCATTATGCAAATTAATGGAACCTTTAAAAATTTCTATAATGTCTAGAGCCTCCATACTACCGGAGCTTCCTTCGTAATTATCACCGAATTCTTCTTTATGCTCACTCTCGTTCCATATGTCAAAATCGACACGCTTCAATTTTTTAATCTCGCAAGTTTTACATGCTTTTGATGATACGAATAAATCTAAAACTTTGAATGTTTACCAATCACAGTTGAAATGCCGAATAATGAACTGAAACCACGCTTTGACGAGGTTCCGTCACAAGAAACCACCAATTCGTCTTCGGCCATTCCATTTTCTTTATTTTTTTTGCTTTTCTCCCTCGCCAGCTTTTTTTAAGCAAATTTTACCGACAGAATTTGCGGCTATCTTAACATTTCCTAATATTCTGCAATAGGTTACATTCATATCCATGAGAGGATGTCATATCTATGAGTGAGCCAAAAAGATTCAAACCATTGATACCGACGCCAATCAATCGCATAATAAATATAATGCGCTGGTTAACGTCAAATGATGTATTTATCACAGGAACAAAATTTTTCTGTCGATTCCCACACTCACATTCAATATTTATTTTGAATCCTAGTCCACGAATTGCAGATTTGGTAGATTTACTATTTCTACCGCACGTTTTACACTGTTATATACTGGCCAACGCCGAGTAAACGAGGGAAAACAACCCAACACAATAAGAATGGCTATCGTCGAATTTAACGTCAAAATTGCTTGTTGATAATTTACGTGCCGAAGTACTCGTGAACACTGTACTGCCTTCAGCACTATGCTCATTTCCTTGAAATTCACGAGATTTTCTCACATTCCTTGCTTTTTTTTGCATACGTTCCTTTATTCCTTTTCCATACGGATTTTTCCTCAATTTGAACATGTCGTACGTTTAATTACACTTCCAAATATAAACTAAATACGGTTGAGAAAGCCGACATTGGGGTAATTTGTATATAAATAGAATAACGTTGTTTTGGAGAGAGGGGAAGCACATCCGCCGAAACTCAACAAACGACAACTGGTTTGATGAATTTTTGGCTGGTGCCGAAATCGTGCATTGCACTGAAAACGCGCATGCACTAAGACTGCTATCAATTTCTTTTTTTTTTTCGAATTTTTATATATAAAATTTAGGAGGTGATTTCACCAACCAACCACTCCCTTACCATAAAACATGTATAGCAGTCTGCACTCGGGATATGTAAGGAACTGCTTCAGGATTTATTTATTTTAGTTCATAAAATAAATTGATCAGTTTACTTCGAGACGTGTGTGTTAGAAATGGAAAACACAATTGCCCAGGCTCAGTCTCTTAAAGCCAAAAATCCAAAAGAGCCCAAAATCTTCATAATGAAATCGTGCCTCGACCTGTTGTTGTCATGTAGATTTCTCGTGATAATTTGTCCAATTTGGGGATTGGTCACGTCTACTTGCTCTCCCTTCGAGGAACGCCCATATGAGTAGGGTACCTGTTTTTTCAGAACTGGTAACAATGTCTGAACAGTAAGAGGATAACATTTTGTATGGCGTACCTAATAGAATAATCACCTGTCTCCTTTACATGGATGGCTCAACATTGGCAGTCAATTCTTGTTGCTCGTCCATGTTTCGACTGGTATGGCATGTGGCCATACTATTGAACAGAATTTCCTCCTCCCATGATTGTTCTGCTTATGACGAAATTTGGCGCTTGGTGACAATGTATACTAAACCTTTACCGCTTTGTGCTTTGGGTTAAGGATTTGAATGATATCAGCCATCTGGAAACCTCAATTTACATGATCTTTTAGCGTTCTCTTCGACATCTACTCGGATTATTCACATACCCATACACACGTTTTTAAAGAACAAATACAGTTTAAAAAACTTTGCCGTATAGTTTCGGCACTTTCAGGGAACTTTCTGTACACTACAACCAAGGCTTATGTACCTACGTATGGTGACTCTGGAGAGAAGTGAGGTGAATGAGGCTGAAAATAATGATATATTGTGAAATAAGAAAACAATAGAACCATCAAATCAGTACCATTACATAGTGGAAGCATCTTACATGATATGATTAGTTTATAGTGTAGCCTTTCAGCTGAAAAGATTTCAGTAAATTCTAATTGAAGTTCATAGCTTAAGGTTAATTCCCAGTAGAATTCCTCTTGCTTTTATTTTATTTAAGGAAAAAAAAAACAAATTAAGTAGCTGCAGTGAAGAAATCAAACCCGAAAATTTTTCACTATCTCCGTAAAGCATTGAAATTATGCGAAGTGACATCTGTCAATTCAGAAATTGAGCTTGGGTGGCAGACGGGGAAGGCTTAAGAGAGGTAGATTTTGGCTGGTTGAAGTGGGTTGAATATGATATGTTGTTGTTCGTTCCTTTGTTTTTCACACAGCTTGCCTTTTTCTTTCAATTCTATATCCAAGAACAAAGGTTAAACCGATATTTAATGTTTATTAGCCGGACCCTAGAGTTTTCGTTTCTTCTTTCGGGATAAAGGGGTGATGATTCGTTTTAACAGAAGCTTCTTTTTCCCTTAAAAGTAAGATGAGTTCATCTTACATCATCATCAAGATTGACCTCTTGAAATGAAGAGCGCTTGTCTCAAGTGTAAAGGACACCGTGTTCTAAAGTTTTTTTAAGAGTTCCAATTTTTTCCAAGTTTTTTCAAAGAGTTCCAATATGTTTGAATGCATAAACTGAACATCAAACTATGGGACAGTAGAGGATTACCCTTTATCAACGTCTTTCTAAATACTACGAGCACATTTGTGGATAGGGTGATAGTAGATTATTGGGGGAAATTTGTCCGGCGTCTATGGATAGTTAATCTTATGATAATTGTTTATTGTAGCTCGTAGTGGAAAGTAGAGCCTCTTGGTTTTGGGGCTAAATTTTCGGTAAATTATAATAAATAAAGCTACGTGAATTTTGATGATTCAAATCAAGCTTCCCTTTCAAAAATCTTACAAAGAGCCTTGTCCACTTGTCAAACATTGTTTACTTCAACTTTCGCAAAGAATAGTGCGTTCACTGGCAGCATTTAGGCGCCTACCAGCCCAGCTATAAAATATTCCCGTACATTGCGTACGCTCACAGTAAACCCCCGGAAAAGTCGAAAGAGAAAGAACTCACAAAGAAAAGCATCTGCTTCATGAGTCCAATCGAAAACTCCGATGCTTGCTCTGACTCACTCCTCACTTCTCACTACAGGTGTGGACTCCTCATCGACTTACACTGCACAGGTTCTATTGCTGCTTAAATATTTCTACATATTTAAACTAACTTAACTACCATGAAATGCAACTACATTTATATATGGCGCGTTTTATTTCTGAATCTATAAAAAATAAATGAAGATCTTTTAACACATTGTTTGCGGGAAACAAGTAAACTCGTCATATACCTTTTTATAGTAAAACGCGGGAGACGAGCTTACATGTTTTGTTGCGCTTAGCGGTAAGGCGCGGAAAACTTGTAAAAACGGAGGTGTAAACGGGTGGCGGGTTGTGCGTTATCTATTGCCAGTGGTACCCGTTCTAACTACCTGTCGATAAAATGAGTTCGATCCGGAACAAATAATAATAATAATAATAATAATAAAAATATACATTTCGTTCGTCTCTCCAGTAACTGCTTTATACTGCTTTCGTTCGGACGTCGGACGAGTTTTTTTTTTGAGTTTTTTTGGTTTTTGATAGTTTGTGCGTTTGTTGTTTTTATCGACTTTCCCCAAAAATGGATCGAAACGAAAGTGACGATGAATTTTTTGCTGACAATTTCTCCAATTGCTCTTGGCAAAGTGAGGTAGAAAATTTATCCGACTACGATTCTAGTGAAGATGAAACTTTTCCTATACCTTCAACGTTTACTCGAAGAAGAATTTCAAGTTCATCATCTAGTTCTGATAGTTCTGATAGCGAAGAATGGTCATCGAGAGATAATCCACCAGTTTTGGATCAGTTTCTTGGGCAGCCAGGAATAAATACCCAAAACATTCCTGACAATGTCGTAGATGCCGTAAATTTATTTACTGATATTAATTTAAATGCATTCTTTGTGGAGGAGTCGAATAGATATTATCACCAAAAAAAGAAATCCCTCAAGTGGAAAGACATCACCATTAAAGAAATGAAGAAGTTTTTGGGACTTATAATTTTTATGGGACAGGTACGCAAGGATCGACGAGATGAGTATTGGAGTACTGAACCGTATACAGAAACACCATTTTTTGCGAAAACGTTGAGCAGAGCTAGATGCCGTCAAATCTGGAGGGCCTGGCATTTCAATAATAATGAGAATGTGCAAGATAATTCTGATAGACTGTGCAAAGTCAGACCGCTATTGGATAACTTTCTTGCAAAATTCAAAGAAACTTACTTGTTGATAATTGTTCAACAATTATCTCTTGATGAAGGCATAGTACCATGGAATGGAAGACAATTTTACAGAGTTTACAATTCCGGAAAAATTATAAAATATGGGATTCTAGTGCGAATGGTCTGCAAAAGTACCACTGGCTACATATGCAATTTTGAAGCTTATTGCGGTCAAGGAAACCGATTGATAGAAACCATTGCTATCTCCGTATGCAAATTTGTGGCATCGTGTGTATATGGATAATTATTACAATAGTGTTGAAAACAGAGAGATACTGTTAAAGAAAAAAATAAGAATTTGCGGCACCATACGAAAAAATACAGGACTTCCGGACTGTCTGAAAACGGTTGTTACTCTGCAGAGATGAAGGAGAGTCAAAACACGGACAGAAAGACGAGACAAAAAATTATAAAGCCGAATGCTCTGATCGATTACAATCAATTCCTGAAAGGCGTAGACCGGGCATATCAGTACTTAGCATATTATTCAATCTTACGAAAAACTGTAAAATGGACTAAAAGAATGGCAATGTATCTGATCAATTGTGCCTTATTCAATTCGTTTGTAGTGTATAATTCAGTTCATTCGACAAACAAAAAAAAAACGATTTCTATGATTTGCAACAAAGTAGAATGTTTTTGTACATTAAAAATTATAATAAACATACTTGGCTAAGTAAATAAATGGAGAAGTCTTTTTAAAGTAAAACACTGAAAGTTTCATTGAAAAATGTCAAATCGATCGTAAGATATGAATATTTTACGGAATGTCTAATTTGAGCGCAAAAATATAAAAAAAAACACCCACTCTGGGCCGCGAATTGGGGAGAAAATGACCCGACTACATAATGTTAATTTTTTAAAAAATTTGTATCCAAATCTATAGTTGCGACATTGCCACAAAATTATACACAACCCAGAAACCAATCTTGTGGCATTCGATAATACTATGAAATTATCAACAAAACGATACATATAAACGCATTACTCCACGCCTAATAACTCACCAACGATATGTATGCACCAAAACCATTCTGGTTTTCATATTTTTTGAATTTCTTTATTAAAATTTAGGATACGATTTCTTGAGGCATAAAAAATCAAAAATAATAAAAACCGTAAATTTGACATTTCAAAAAAAGTTCATGCTACTTTTTTCTTAGAAGCTACAGTGAAACTGTTGATAACTGAAATATTGTGATTATATCGTTTATTTTTTAATTTTCTTTTTCGAGTTTGCTCTGAGTAATCGAAGACGGGAAAACTCGAATTAGCAAGGATACGTCAAATCGCCATCAGCATACCATCCATTATGCATGCCAAATACAGCTGGAAAATGCTCGAGGAAGTCATAAATGAAAGACTATCTGACGCCATCCAAGTCACTGGACCAGTTTTCGAGAAAACGTTCAACGCCACTCAATGGACAGTGAATCTGGATGCTCTGGAAAATTCCAAGTACCAGAATATTACTCGAAAATTATTAGAAATACCAGAAGGATCACTGTTTGATATACAAAACGAGGTGCAAAGTCAACGGAAGATCTAATCTAATCTATCTAATCTAATTTACCCCAAGGGTCCATCCTTGGTCCAGACTTCTCAGACGTAAACCACCAGGGGGGTCACCAATAATCGGCAATAGAGATGACGTTGGGATGACATGGACCTCTCGGGGTACAGTCGATCATACGAAGAAGATCACTCATTTATTTAACCTAGTACTAGAGAAAATGGTAGTGGTCATACGAGCAAAGAAGAGGATCCCTATTGTAAGAACGATCACTGTCGGGAAACATTAGTACACTTAAAACAGATAGATTCTGAAATGAGTTTCTCGGAGCGAATCGGGCAACGGCAAAGAAGGCTGCATTAGAGGTCTTGGTAATTAGTCGACTGATGACCGATGTTTGGGACCAAGCCCATCAAAATGGCGAGTCTTGATGAGTGTCCTTCAATCTGCGTTTCTTTATGGTGTGAAAATATTGAGAAAAACTGTCGATAAGGTGTCGCACCAAAACTGGCAGGCGAAGATGCAGAGACGAGAAGCACTGTGGGTTGCATTTGTATACCGAAGAATCTCCGAGTCAACGGAGTTTGTAATCTCAGGGGTAATACCCATTGCCCTCCTTGTCCGTAAAAGAATTTACCTTCCAAAATACGAAGAAAATAAAGAGTTAGTCGTTAGCGATAAAAGACGAGATACTCTTGAAAAGTGAAAATAATCTGGCAATCAATGAGCGTAAGCCAAAAGGAAGATAGTCCGTGCAGCTCATCAACAATTTGAGATCGTGGCTCAGTGGAAAGCATGGTAAGACTCTTATCCAGCTAGACTCAGTTATTGAGCGAACACGGTTGTTTTCAGTCTTACTCGCAAAGGATTGATACGTCACTGTCTCCAGGTTGCATATTCTGCATTGTAGGAAAATATGACTCCTTTCATACTTTTTTCAAGCAAAAAAGACAGATTAATGATCTTGCCGAAAATGTGGAAGAGCTCTGATCGTATAGCCCTGATTGAAGGGAGCTTCAAATTGGCTGAAATATGGATCCAGCTGTTACATTACCCTCGGGCAATCCTGATAACTAAAAAAAGGCATACTTGATAGGGTGGAGAAACTCTTTTCTCTAGCAATCCTCCTCCTTCTTCCTCGATCCCCTATCCGATTTGATCCCTCCCTATCAAACTTAGAAACAAGAAGCAGACGCGAAGCAATGTGTCGCCCGGTTTCAGACCAGGTAGTCCGATTGTCGTTTGGTCGGTTGTCCAATAGGGTTTGTGCCAGAGGGCACCTGAGACTCAGGTTGGAAAGAACCTTTAGCTCACTCACCAAAAAAAAAGCTGGTTTTGACCGTCTCGTTTTCCCAGTACATGCCTTTTCATATGTGTATAACGATGCATGTATAACGAATTAACAAATACAAAGTAAATAACAAAGACTAGAGCTTAATTTACACCGTTAATCACTGAAAATGTCCTCCGAGAGAGGAAAATTTTCGCGAGAGCCTATAAATTAAAACTTCCTACAGAATTTATTTGCATAATGGGCCAAGATGTTATCTAAGTCAATCTTGAAATGAACCCAAACATCAATATTGGGTCCGGAGGTCATTGTCATAAATAATAAGGAGATCATGTCATAAATGAAGGAAAACTCAAATTAAACAAATTTTTATACTTATTTAAATGTGAAATTTGTAAATATGAAAAGTAAGAATTGTTTTAAAAATCATAGGAATATATTTAAGGACTTTTTTTCAACTTAAAAACATTTTTCCGTCAACTTATTCTTATAATCGATTTTTTGGACTATTTGCAGAAAAGTGGACAACGAATGAAGTGTGCCGCGTGTCAAATTATAGCCCATTTAAATTGCATTCCATTAGTTAGTTCCAAAACACAATTGGCCTGCAGACCGACATTCCGCGACGTTGGTGTTCGACAATATCGCGAGCAAACAACAACACACCATCATTGGTTGCATCGACGTACTGAGAAATCCAAGTGCAAAGCTTGCAGCAAGGTAAGTTTCATTGGAATTTTGCAAATATTTTGATTTCCTAAGTCATTTTATTCGGCGCAATAAGCTCAAAGTGGTGCGAAGAATTGAAAATATTCCAAATAACCGAAAGCATTTTAAGTCAGTTTCCACGGATTTTAAATCCACTGCAACCGGCGCCACATCTCATTCCTTAATTGAAAATAATTTTGATTAAGTGAAAGCAATCCTGGAAAAAATAAATATTATTATGCTTTTCGTCCTGTATTACATAAAAAATCACTGGCACTCATGCCAACATCATGATTCGAATTAATCTCTTGCTTAGCATCCTTACGCCCAGATAGCGACGGAGGAGATGAAAAGATTCCATTGAAAAATTTATGTGCTCAAAAAAAAAATGGAGTCTAGGTCATGCCAAGGAGCCGAGCACAGCAAATCTCTACGAACATTTTAAGGAACCACAACAAAGGCAGTCAGTCAGGGGATGCATATTATTCACTCGTGCTATCTGCTGGGTCATGCCAAATCTTCGGTATCTTGCTCGTCAGTATTTTTCACTCAAAGTCCTTCCTTAGCACTTTACTTGCCTAGAACCAGACTAGCATGAAGAGGTTGGTCTTATTGTGTGTGTAACTCATGGAATTTAAAATGCAGAATTTTTTATTAAGAGAAATTTCTGTCTGAACTGAATGTATTCGTTGCTTGGAAAACTGTTTCCCAAAACTGCTGGTGCTTCGGATGAATTAAATTTGAATGTATAGACCCTTTATGTAAACGACTGAATAAATAATCATCTGTGAAACTTCCCTGGCATCGTGATGCATATCAAATATTCAGGCTCTATGAAGTATAAGCGAAATATTGACGAGGGAAATAGTCTCAAATTGAATAATATTGAGGTAATAATAGTGAAAAATAGCGCCATCAATGAGATAGTTGCCTGAACTCATACGAATTGAAACGTAGCTCTCAAAAAGTAAAATATCGACTTGGTTTTACTTAACTGATAGCTTCATCTCACTGAAAAATTTATGACTCCATTATCTCCAATGCGTAGTTAAATTTACATTGAAAATAAAATAATAGTTGAAGAGTATAACAGCTATGAAGGTGTGAAATATGAACTGATGACTGGAAATTCTATCAAAATCGATACCTTCCTTTATATGTGAAAAATTCAAATCTCTGGCAATCGTTGGCGCAATCACAACTTTGATATACACTCTAGTGGCTGTGAGTTCCGATGGCGTATTCACTAAATTTATTTTGTTTATGGCAAATAGTCATAAAATTTGCATTTTATTTACTTCAATGCAAAAAGGTTTCAATATACCCTCGCAAAATAATCTTTAAATCTTTCCTAAACTCAATACATAGCAAGTCGTTTAAATGCCTCTCATTGCCTGTTTAATCATTTTCAAAATACATTTTGCTGGAATTTTGCCAGCATTACCGAGTGCATAAATTGTTTTTAAAGAGTTTATTTCGGACATACATAAGTATTTATGTAATTTCTTCCATTATCATAAAAGTAAATAAATCAAAAAGGAAAAACGAACGCTGGCTCTTTAAAACTTGAAATCTAGCATCTCGTTCCTCAGGTAGTGATATGTATAATGGAAAATCAATTTTTCAATAATTTTTTTTCCAATGCAAACTGATGTAACGTATTTTAAAACATTCAAAGTTTCAAGAGGAATAGCCTTTTAACTATTTAAAAAAATTCAGTCAAAATAGCGAAAAACTGCCCTTTGGAAAAGATCTTACAAAAACCTACAACTTAAGGTCCTGGTCACCATAACATATTTCAGGATTGTCTGAAAGACAGATTTTTCTGAAATAAAAAAAAAAATTCTGTTACTGTATGAGTTTAGCTAGGAACTGATCGAAGGCTTCAAAACAAATTCATTTTTTCAAGAATGAAAATCAATAAATAATGCCACGTAAACTTTTCCGATGAATGTAAATGAACATCATTCATCCAGTTCCTAGACAGTGCGAGTTATACTATTTTTTCTCGCGCCATGTGAACGCGCCAAAATTTGCTCCCGCGATAAAAGAACTTTTGGAGGAAATCTTTTTTTACTTATAGTCCTCAAGCGATAAAGCTCAACGAGCATAATTTTCAAGGGAAGAATGGTTCAGTAGTTTTTACAGGACAGTAATCTTGTCCACTGACTTAAAAAATTTAGTTTTGATAAGAAAGTGTTTTAATTTTAAAAGGGATTTTTCTTTGTTGTTATACTTTTTTTTATACCTGCATAGAATCCACATAAAAGCCACATAAAGTTATGATCCTAAGTAATGTAATGATGCTGCAGAAGAGATGTCTAGAACATGTTTTTCCTCGCGTCTGAGTTGTATTCCGCCTTCTCGAGTCCTAGCTTCTGCTCCTTGATCCGTGATGTTAATACGGTGCTAGATTTCAGTCCGGAGGGCTCAACGCTTGTAAGACTGTAAGACTCAACGCTTGCGAGCTGCAACGGATTGGCCATATGAATCTGTTGGAAAACCGAGAAAACGTTGGTCTGACTCTGTAGACAGAGACAGTTCATCGCTGCTCGGATTTCAAAATTGGAGGACGCGGTCAATGGATCCAGACGATTAGAGGTGTCTGCTGCAGGAAGCGAAGGTAGTGCTAAGAAAAAGTGCTAAGAAGAAGTTTTCGGTCCCTTCGCAGTTGTAGCTGTTTTGTCCTAACTTTATATTGAAGAAATAAACAGCAACAGTTTCCATCATTTAATTGTTGTTGAATAAGCTATTGTTGAATAAGCAAGTACTATTTGGAGAGATTTTTCCGATTAATTCGTTCCGGCTCGCACTATTGTTTGGTGTGAAACTACCTAAACGACTTTCTAAAAGTACATCTTCACTACCATTAAGTAAAATGGTTTGATTGCTGTCAAAATGTCACTATGCAATGGCCTTTAATAATGATGAAATGACGATAAAGTATTTGAAGCTGAAGCCCCATTCCGGCGGACCATGACTAACCGGAACACTTTTAGTAACGGGTTTTGAGTTTAGTTAAGTGTCCTTTGATCTGTAATGTCAGTATGTTACTGATTTAGCATTTGAAATATTTGCAGCAAGACTTGTGTGTGTGCTATTAGCTGAGTCAAAATAAGCTATCAACTCTTGGAAAATTTTATCAGTAAGCTAGTCCTATTCAGACAAATTTTCTTCTAATATGTCTTCTATTTTCAAGTTTTTTTCTTTCTTCATCTGTTTTATTTATTCACTTTGCTCCCATTCCCATTGTACACACCTATTTTTGTTTATTGAAATACAAGGTGTCTTAAAAATAAATTTTATATTTAGTGGATCGGGAGTCACCTTAATGACTCCTTTACACCTTTAGTCACCTCTCCGGGAGATCAATTTGCCTGAGTAAATTTCACGAACACGTGGCAGAGACATATTGGACGTGTGTGAAGTTGCTCCGTCCTGTTGGAACCATGTTCTTTGGTTATAGCTAGGAAAGTTTTGCAGTTCAGGTATCAAGAAGTTGTCTAACATCTCCACATAACGCTCTGAATTCACTGTAACTGCACGCCCCCTTTCGTCTTCCTAAAAGTATGGGCCGATAATTCCTCGCACCTATATCGCAGCCCATACGGTCACTTTAGGCGAATGTAGGAGTTTCTGATGTTTGCGTTTCGGATTCGTTGCACTCCAGTAGCGGCAGTTCTGCTTATTTACGTAGTCATTAAGATGAAAATGTGCTTCATCCGAAAACAAAATGTTGGTAAACATTGAAAATCGCCAAATCACCAGATTTACGAAATTAAGTCTCTGACTGGCATCTTGGGGCTTTAATTCTTGCACCAATTGAATTTTGTAGGGGTGCAGCTTTAGCTCTTTGTGCATAATGCGATGTAATGATGATCTATGCACATTTAAAGCACTTGCGCGCTTCCGATTTGAAAGGTTCGGGTCGTCACAAACAGACTGATTAACATTCTCCACGTTTTCTACCGTTCTTGATGACCTAGGTCGCCAGGATTTTGATTAATCCAGCGTTGTACCAGTTTCTTCAAACTTCTTAACCCAATGTCGAATGAGAGGAATGCTTGGCGCATCATTTAAGAGGCGAAAACCTCAAACACTCCAAAATTTTCTACGCGCTACAGTTGCCGAATCGCCGTTTTTGTAAAACTCTCGCACGCACAACGCGCGTTCTGCTCCCGAGAAACGCTCCATAGCGACTGAATTCCAAAGAGCCAGGCTATCGATTGACATAACCGCCGCGTCCCTCGGATACGGTGCGTTCACGCAGTAAGCTAAATAAATATAAAATTTCTTTTGAGACACCTTGTATTTTAACTGCAAGGATTCTTATCAATCACTGCAGATGAGGTTTGGGTTTGGCACTGCTCCATAGATTTAAAACCAAGATCCTATTTATATAATATAAAAATTTAATAATTTATCGAATCCTTAAAACTTATTAAGTTATTCAAAATCAAAATATCAAATCAAATTAAAATCAGCACTTGTGTCTTATTTATTTATAAAATAATTCAATGCTTGGGTAAGAGTCCATTTGCCACACGAATTGTGTAGCATAGGTGTTATCTCAACCTTGAAACCTGGATATGCTGCTAATTTTCAATACTATGCATGTATTGGATTGTGTAATAAGTTCCTGCGTTTTTTTAACTTTATTTTTTTTGTGATTGTATGTTTTGTTTCGGAAAGTGAATATATGCATTCGAAAGCTTTCTTTCTACTCTATAAAACCCTGTGCTTCAATTTTTCAAACCTGTTATTTTAAACAAACTTTCAGGCTCTTAAAAGGGATATCCCAGGCGGCAAAAAAGTTCATTTTCGACACCTGCTATACCTTGCCTTTCGTCGTGGTCAAAAAGCGACGGAAGCTGTCAGGGACATCTGTGACGCAGGCAGCTCAAAACCTTGCCCAACATCGAGCAACTCGCGGCCACAAACAACGATTTTTGTACCGAATCATCACTGGGGATGAGAAGTGGTGCCTTTACGTTAACTTCAAGCAAAGAAAGGAGTGAACGGCACCAGGAGAGACACCAAAGCTCAGAATTAAGCAAGATCTTCATCCCCAGAAGACAATGATTTGTGTTTGGTGGAATTACGAAGGCGTGATTTACTGGGAGATGCTGGAGAAGAACAAGACTGCCAACAAGGAACGCTATCTTACCCAGCTTCATCGTGTCAATGAAGCAATTCAGCAACAAAGAGCAGATCGGTGCGGTCAAGTCATTCTGCTTCACGACAATGTGCCCCCACACACTGCAAATATCGTTACGGAGGCTCTTAACGATCTTGAATGGGAAGTGCTACCGCATCCGCCGTACTCTCCGGACCTTGTGCCGACTGATTATAATTTATTCCGATCGATGTCAGACCAAATGAGGAGCAAAATCTTCGACAGCGAAAACGAAAAACCTCAAAACCTGGATTATCCACTTCTTTGAGACCCGGACCGATGATTTTAGGCGAAATGGAATCAATCAACTGGGTGAGAGGTGGGAGCAGGTCATCAACAATTACAGGGACTATATTATTGACTGATTTATCATATTACTAATTTTTTTTCAATAAATTTTGCTGGTAAAAAAAACGCGGGAACTTATTACACAACCCAAGTGAAACATCTTAGTTTTGAGTACGTTCTTCGACGTATTTCGTCCGGTTTATTGTTGTTCTTCGCCAAACGAATTCACCCAAGGCTTCGAAATTGATACATCTAACGCATATGATTTCCACGGAAGCTCGTAGCCTCACGGATGCTCTGTGTGCTTGAGGCAGAGAAAATGGACAAGCTTGTCCGGGCACTTTTCCCTGTGAAATCTGTCCGTTTCGATGCTCCATGCGACGAAAGTCCTGTTGACTGCCCGCTTTTCACTGCAAAGGAGCTGGACAACGCGATGCTCACATTAAAAATGCGAAAGGCGACGGAATCAGACGGCATCCCAGCAGATGTGGTACAGCTTGTGTACCATCTTTTCCCTGAAATTTTTGTCAGCATATTCAACGCCTGCCTGCAGGAGGGTGCATTCCCAAAATGCTGGAAAGAGGTGGCGAGGCTTCTGCTGATCAACAAGGGGAAGGGGATTCCGGAGCTACCATGTGCATATCGGCCTCTATGTATACTGAACGCCGCTGGGAAAGCACTCTAGAAGCTCATCAAAGAGAGACTCCAGGAGGCCATCTGAGCCTCAGCGGATCTGTCGTCTCAGCAATACGGCTTCAGGGCTGGGAAATCTATGATTGGCGTGATTATAGAAGTGGTGAACGTGGTCCAGCGGGCAGAAGCCCACAATCACTATTCAAAGCGCACATTACTCGTGACGCTTGACGTAAGGAACGCCTTCAATTCCGCTAGGTGGATAGATATTCTCAGTGCTCTGGAATCTTTCAGAGTGCCGAGGTATCTAATGCTGATATTGAGGGACTACCTCAAAGACCACAATCTCATCCATGAAAATTGGGGGGTCAGCAAAGTATGGACGTAACATCCGGGGTGGTGCAAGGTTCCATTCTTGGGCCGGACTCTATGTCTCGTACGCCGATACGAGACATACCAGCTATTGAGGCTGCCATTACCGGTTGAGTCGCGTTTATCGGCTATGCTGACGACGTAGCGGCATCAGTCGCCGGATGCATTGTTGAGCAAGCGCAACTCAGAGTAGGTAATGATGATGCGTCGTGTGAGCGAGTGGATGACAGACCGTGGGTTTAGCTTAGCGCTGCAAAAAACCGAGGTCGTCATTCTGACTAAAAAGCAGATCCCTAGATTAACACCCATCCGGATTGGCGAAGAGACCATCGAGTCCAAGAAGATGATCAAATATCTTGGCATGATGATTGACTCGAAGAAGAGCTTCTTCGATCAAATCAGAGTGTCAGTGGACAAGGCCGTCTAATGGCCAACATTGGGGGACCCGTCGCGACCAGTAGACGCGTACTAATGGGCGCAGTGGAGTCGGTGCTGCTATACGGCTCGGAGGTTAGGGCTGAAGCTTTCAGTAAGGAGTCGTACCGGAAGCGACTTATGCAAGTACAGAGACGAGGCGCTATGAGAGTTGCATCTACATACCGCACTGTCTCTGAGCCGGCAGTGCTGGTCATCGCGGGTACGATCCTTATTGTGCTCCTTGCTAAGGGACGGAACAGCCCTAACTGTGCAGAAGAGAAGAAAATAGAGAGGCTGCTTCATGCGAGGAGAGAAGAAGGACTCTCGCTCTGTGGCAGGAAGGGAGGGTAAATGAAGCACGGAGCAAGTAAACCACGCACCTAATCAGGGACCTGGAGTCGTGGCTCAACCGAAAGCATGGCGAGACTGATTACTACCTGACACAGCTTCTCAATGGACACGGGTGTTTTCAGTCTTACCTGCACAAAATGGGAAATTTACAGTCTCCAGACTTCCTGTTTTGCCCGGTAATTGCGTAGATGCCTACCTTCTTCGAATGCGAAAGATGGGAGAGACAGCGTTTACGTTTCACGGAGAAAATAGGGGAGATCTCTCCAGATACTCTGGTGGAAAAGATGCTGGTGTCGAAGGAAAAATTGAACTGTGTGTCGCAATACACTCGCTCGCTCGTTCTCACTATGAAGAAGGGCATCATCAATCGCTTGTCGGCGCAGAGTAATCCCTATCCGTTCTGTCCATCCCTGCTGATGGAGGGATCTCTCTATTCCGAAGGCGCCACTAGGCGAGACTTAAGAGGCCTAGTCGGAAGTAATGTGACAAACAGTTCCACGCTAAGTTCTCGGTGTAACAGAGGAGGTGTTTAGTCGGTAGTTCAGTTGCTGTGTGCCACTGAGAGAAAGTGTACCAAAATTAACAAGTACCTACTTTACTGTAAATAATTGATCTGCTGTCCATCAACTGGCTCTGGAGCCATTTTGACATCTCTAATAATAATGCCTTTTAAGGAGCTGGTCTTGTTTCCTAATATTTTTGACCGTATTTTGTAGGCCAAATTTGAATTAGTTATATGCCCCTATAGTTTTTGAAGTTTAACATGTCACCGTTTTGTGGGTAGACAATATAATAGATTACCTCCACTCATGCGGCGTTGGTAGTTAACCACAAATGAGAGGATTACTTAATAAATAGCTTTTTGAACCCCGCTTCATCTTTTACCGGCCCGTTGTTATTCTTTTGGGAATTTACTAGCAGAACAAATTCATACAAAGTTTGTGATGCCAATAGAAGCCCTTCAAGGATTCTTTGCCTCCGGTGTTCTGCAGGTTTCCAATGGATTCAATATTTCCTTAGAGTATGTTGCCCTTCTCTCCTAGATGGTGAAAGGCGGTGTCATCACCACGGATCATACTCTTGGGCTGATACTCTCGTTTAAGGGTGTCTCGTTAAGGGTAGTAGTATTGTCTTGGTTTGGGATAAAGCCGATACTCCTCAATTGGTGATTATAGCATTTGCGTTTCTTGGTTCGGAAATTCTTATTCTTATATTTTAAAATATTCCTAGAATTTCATAATATTATATTCTCATTCTTAGATGTTTCTTTCTCGTTTCTCTCTGTTTTCTGTTGGATGTTTGCAAAAGTTTTTTCGGGTTCATATCACATATTTAATTCACTTTCAATCACATATTTAGTTTAAGTTTTAGTTTAGCCTCGAACGTTCTAAATTCGCTCTATGCCTGTCTAATAGAAACCTTTTCCCTCACTTTTGAAAAAGTTCTCGATGAATTTATCCTGGGCAATCGCACCTATGTCCGGTGTTTCTTTTCGTTTCAGAAGATTCTTGATGATTGACTCGTCCATAATCCCACCAAACAGACAAGAACACTTTCCGTCGATGAAAGGCTGGTTTTGAAGTTGAAGCTGGAAATTCAAACTGCTGCAAACTGTTCGGCGCCGTCTCATGTCATTGCTCAGTATTTACTTTTCATCTCCAGTAACCAAATGTGTTCCTTGTTTCGCCGCAAAAGTTCTAGGATACCCAAGCATCCAATTTTCCCACTTATTTTGGCACATAGTTTCTTCTCTCTGTTCTGGTTCTGTGGAGCTGGAACTTCTCGTTTAAATCAGCGGTGGACTTCCCATAAACCATTATCTATCACCTCCTTGGTCGTCCTGATTGTGACTGAACTTCAAACTGACGTCACCACCTGTATCGTCGTAGATGTGTGGAACCTTACTGGAGATTAACTAAATTTATTAGGTTACGATTATCGATCAAGAATTTAGGAAATTAACCAGAATTTGTGATTCGTTTGTAGACAATGAGTTAAAAACTGTATTCAGGCAATTGGAGATCTTTTTTCGTTCTTTCGTCCTTATCTTCCGTCGAGACGTGTGCACTAATCAGCCAGATTTTGAAGAGTTTTGGTTTCATGTGAATCGCACTTGAACGCTCATTTACTGCCTGAACTGTGATTTGAAGTCTTTATCCCCGACGTAATATTTTTGCTTTCAGCAAGCTTCCCGTTTTTGAATATTGTGCGTGATTTCATATCATATATATCGAGTCCAGTCCATTTCATTTCCTCATTACCATCAGTTTTCTAGCGTCTCGTTTTCTAGTGTCAATTTTCTAGCGTCTTCAAGGGGACAAGCTCCCAGTGTCATGGTTAATATTATCGACTCAATTTTCAGGCAGGTATGACTCGCCTTCACCCTCTAACGTTAACCTTTTACCAAAGATAGACCTATTTAGATAGACCAATTTATTTCTAGAAACTGATTCCGAACCACGGCAAAATCCTATCAATATCTAAATATAGGCCTTAAAATAAATATTTGTTATCAATTTCGAAGTGAAAAAAAGACCTTGAGAACCGCGCGGAGCCTCTGAGACTCCACCTCCATATTCAAACGTTAATGTGTAAGTGGGATTCGGTAGCGGCACTGTCGATGTTTGTATATATTTGGGGTTTCTCAGTCTCTAATGCCACAGCCTTTGGGAACCAGTATATCCAATTTTCATCTCCGATATCATTTACTAACATTTTTTCGACAAATTTTCTTATAGATCCTTCATATTTATGTAAATTATGCCATTCACTTATGTCTTTTATCACATTTATTGCATTACAGCTGTCAATGCTTTTGCGTAAAGCGTAATATAATTAAGGGGTTATACCTATGTGAAGGCTAAAAAACAAGCCTTTTTTCAGGATTTTTTTTTTCAAGGATTTTGAAAAAAAGCTTTTATAAATAATATATCAATATAAAGTGCAACTTTTCGGGAGTGCAAACATTTTTTTTTATTTTAAATTCAATACGAAATGGCGGCTGTAGTGCACGTCAAAGTCACTAGTATTTACAAAAGACCTTCCGCGGCCGGGAAAAGATTCCTAGCCCCATCTGCATCTGGAACAATTTAAAAAAATTTTTCATATACTCCATAAGTTTTGCTAGTGAAGTACACAAGATAATAGTTTAATATCAATTTTGCGCAAAATGGCGACCATTAAACAAAAAAATTGCATTTTCCACCCAAAAAAATGACTTCATTTGTTTATAACTTTTTTTAAACAAACCCAATCCCTTAAATCGTGTGTATTTCACTAGATAATTATATCAAAAAGCTACAGTTATAACGGCAAGTCAATCGGATGAAAACTGAAAGAGTTTCGTTTCCGGCAAATTTCAAAAACACACTTACGAGATAAACGCGCTTAAAGTTTCAAAACCTTATAAAGTTGTGAATTTTCAAAATTTTACTATGTACACATTTTTTTACCTCTACTCTGCTATCCCAGCACGATACAGATGGCCTTCCAAGACCGTGGATTTCTCCTCCTCTTCCTTTCTTGATGCTAAAACGCCGCGTCTCGCCTCTTTTACATCTTCGGAAATTGAGCGCTCAGCAGCCTTTATTCGCTCGGCGTCTGTTTCTAAGCAGAAATTGTAAAAATTAGGTCCTGCAGCCAATCCTAATGAGTCGTAGATAAGAAGAAGGCCCGACAGTCCATCATTAAATAAGATAACTGCGATATCCGTTGCGATATCGAGCACTGCCTTGCCGCTCGACACATGCTCGACGACTGCATTGAACGATTTACTATAGTACTTTAACCTCAAATGCAGCGTGTAGTCGATCGAGTAAACAGAAGCTCTTCTAGCGTCGTTTACGAAGGAACGTGCCCTATACAGTGTATATTAATTACTATATAGTATAAAGCGAGCAAATTTTACGTTCTTCGAGCATTGGAGTTGCTTCAGAAAATTGATTCTCAAAAATTTTCTGAAGTATATTAGTGTTTCGACCTTTTTGATTTCAATTCTAGGGATGTGTTAGCATACTTTTAGTCAATAAAAAAAATCGAAAAAAAATTCACATAGGTATAACCGCTTAAAGACTAATTTATACTTTTTCTATCTCTTTCTGCTAGAAGTCGCCCGAGAGTGTTCTTGCTTTATGTGACTACGCTATAGGTATGGTTATCTTTCCTACTAAATCGAAAAAATGTGTTAAGTAATGGTTGAATAAGCAATGAGAGGCATCAATGTTCTTTTGATTTTAAGGACATCCGTAGATTTCTAATAATAGATATCTGGGATCCGTTTCCACCTGTAAGGAATGGAAGCACTGAAACTCCATTGTACTAACAACCACCTGGTGAATTTCCCTATCCATTTCTTGAGCAAGCATGAATACAATA
Source organism: Stratiomys singularior (assembly GCA_954870665.1). Taxonomy (NCBI): domain Eukaryota; kingdom Metazoa; phylum Arthropoda; class Insecta; order Diptera; family Stratiomyidae; genus Stratiomys; species Stratiomys singularior. Next base: position 126,116,786 of record OX940877.1, read on the forward strand.
AAGTCCTGCGTGGATTCCATTTGTAAGAAAAGTATTCAAATGAAATTATGTTCATTATGTCCATTCGTATTATATTCGATAGTTTTGTCTTGAAAAATGGAAAAATTACTGCACTTATTAATAAGATCCAAATGAAATATAAGAATTTCTAAAAATTTAATCAAATACACAACGTTGAACGAAACTAACATTAACGTTACATACACTTACGTAGCCTTACCCACGCAGAAACACTTTCATACGCTGTTGACGTCTTAAACACGAACGGTGCAAGTGAAAAATGCCAGAGGGATGAATTTCATTTCTTACCATTTCACATTAAAGAAATGTCAGAGATAAGCTTTTGAAACGATATTTTCTGTCTTTTTAGGGTTGCTTTTGTGTGTCTTTTTTATTTTGCTTTGTTTACCCTTCTTTGTTATTGATAACCTGCTTAAGAAATGCAAAAAAAAAAACGACAGGGACTTTGTTTTCGAAATAATTCATGTCCACTTCGTAACAGATATGAAATCATATCTTATTTGAAAAGAGTTCGTGATGAAATAATTTTTTCTACATTTCACCCTTACGATGGCGGTTGGTTATCGGTCAATGCAACGCAAATAAGGGTGTTGAACTTTTGGCTAAAATATCAAGTGTTTTCTTAATAACAAGTCCCAATGCCCACGTGTAGGAATAACAGACAAAAAATAAGGACGAAAACCAATGGAAATATTTAATTTATCCAAGTTTCATATTGATGTTAATATATAAACATCATGAATTTTAGGTTTTATTAGGCTACACGTTGAATCCATTGGAAAACTTAAAGATTTTACAATACTATTTCTGTTTAAAATAAAAATGTTAATTATTTTGCGGGAATGAAAAGACCCTCACTAATACAAAAGTTAGAAAAAGTATTAAATTGCTCTAATATTTTCCTAGCAAAGTGTTAGTTTCTATGAAGGACATGTGAGTGTTGCACAATATAAACGCAATTTTGTTATGATTTTGATTACAAAAAACTCACAACCATATCCACTGTCACATCTGGACATGCAGGAATATCAAGAAATGAACGTAATTTGAAGGGAATGTGCGTAAACTTTCACCCAGTTCCCAGTGGAAGACGTACTAACATAAACATACTCCTATCTTTGTATTTCTTTCTTGAAAGTATACTACAACTATGTCATTCAAAGTTCAACAACAGAAGAAGCCTTTCAGCTAAGGATGTCACGGAGAAATATCCTCTTCTCCTTCGGTTCTTGCGTAAAAGTTCTAGATGCGGTTGTTTTTTTTTTTGAAAAGTTATCTTAGATCTATTGTCCTAATTTCTTTCTCAACTTGACGCACCTTCGATATTAAAATAGTCGCACGATTTCTAATGACGACCAGAATCTCAGTTTTTGACATATTCGCGCTCTCTGGACTGCATACTTAATCTACGAACTTGATGAGGAGACGCTACAACGTCTAGACTTTCAGTGCAGAAGTTTTGCCACCAGTGCTCACTGATATATTCATTAACCTGAATTTCGAATCCTTTATTTGGTCTTAAAGGAGACCACTATTGATTATAAAATGAGAACCACCACTGAGGCGTAACCGCCTCAATTAGAATTTAACAAATTTTTTGCATTGTCTTGCACAACCTTATGTCACGTCATTGCCGAAGAAGATAAAGTGAGTGGTTTTGGAACTCTTCTTCCTAGGAGCTGCCTCTATCGTAGCCGCTTAGACAGGCTTAAAAACTTATAGTTATGAAAAACACGTTACAATGGGCTACAGAAAATACCATTGCATAAAAGCAATCGATCAATACATTCTCAGTCGATATCCCTTTTAGGACTAAGACCATAAACAGTAATTTTGTTTCGATCCACTCATTTTTAGGTTAGGTGAAAAGACTATCATATCACTAGTCAGTTAGCTGAGAACGATGGTGTTTGACACAAATCGTGACGCGAAGTTGTCTTCTGTCTTACTCCATCGAAAAGTATGATAGACTGGCGTTGCTTTGATACTCATTGGCAACTCTGTGGGAGGAGTTGACCCAAAAACTTTCGAATTAAAAATTTAGCGATAATAATTACAATTCAACTTCTAAAAAACGAGAAACAATTCTGTGTTAAGACACGAACTTTAAATTAGTACGTTTATTTTATGGCTTCAGCCGACAACTAAAACACCGGGGTATACAATGGTAGTTTCCACTTAAGGCTTTAAGTAGGGCCCGATTATAACGACCGAAAGGAAGGTAAGGATGTGTCTTATTGGTTTTGAAGTTGTTATGACCGTAAAAGTCACTCATTCGGCACCAAAAAGTAGCCCTGAATGTCTTGATTTGTCTATGAGTAACGAAAGTAGTGCTGTTATATCAAAGCTGGGTCTAGCAGAGAAGAAGAAATCAATCAAAACAAAATTTCAAGTCCACTAAGACAAAATCAAAACTTTTTAATACATTATGCGCCAAGCGGGCCCAAATTTTACTGTCGGCGCACCGTGACGAAAAAAGAGGTTAACCGAGAATACCAACAATGTAACTCGAGGAGGTCCATGCGTTGTCGATTATCTACATTTAAAGAACCTTCAACCCATAAAAATAATACATTGTTTAGTTCCGAAATAAGCTTATCGATAAGAAGCGTCTATTGGATTTTCAACCCTTATAACTCAAGGCGCTTATCGCTTTCCCCTTTCATCTAAAGCGATCGCACAGAAAACTTGGATATATTGTGAATCCAGACTCCTAACCCAAAAGTATGAATGTTATTTTGACGTCTACCCAGTGTATTCCAACAATGTTCGCTTTTCTCTATTTTATTTCTAGTAGCTTAAGAATCGCATACGTTTCATTGAGATGCACGGAATGAGCAACAGGCACCGAGGTATAAGTATTACCACTGTGCAACAAGACACCCATCAGACTCCTCTTAGAAGAATCAATAAATAACCTCCATGATGTGGAATCACAATTGTCAGCTCCCAGTTTCATGACTACTTCAAGAACATTATTACAATACACCAGTGAACCCTCATCAGAGAAATACTCCGCGAACTCTTTTTCACGATGCCTGTACAACGAAAATGTGGTTCCTAAAGCCAACAATTTTTTCTTTCTGTCGTGATCCTAAGATTTATGCAGCATCCTTCGATAGGCTCAAGTCTCTAACTAAGTCATTTAGTAAAGCTCGGATAAACTGTTAAGTTTGGTCTACATCAAGAGTGAATTCCCCTTCATCCTACTTTTTTCATTTGAACTTTAATCTGATGATTGATGGTGTGAAGAAAAGGTGGAAGAATGGGAATTTCTGGTCCATGAGGTACAGATCGTTTAGCAGACGGTAAATCAGGATACTTAATAGTATGTTTATTTATCGAATTGAAACCCTTGACATCACAGGAGCAGAAGTAATAGTGCTCTCCATGGTTTTTTTGGTTCCCTCCATACAATAGGAATGCGAAAGGGTAAAGAACTACGTGTACCTTTTGTCAATTTTCTTAGTTTGTCGACACACTGAAAGCAAACTTGGTGTGGAGGCCAAAGTTTGTCCTGATCACATAGCTTTACACTGAAGTAAGCGTGATAGGCTTTCTTGATGAATTCGGTTATATTTCGATGATGCTTTGCTATCGTTAAATCACCACATACATAACAATATACATCAGGACTGTTTTAACACTTTCTTGATTTCATTTTGACACGCTCAAAACTCAGAAAACAAAACACAACTCTATGCTACAAACAACTGACACCAGTTAGTTTTCTCTAAAACAACTGCCAATGCCGTCAAGTTGACTTTGACAGATGCGAAAATGAATTAGTGTTGCCATTAAAATAAAATAAACATAAAATTAAACTAAAATATTTTCTATCGATGCATCATGTATTGTAAAGAAATAATTTTAATGCAATTTAGGAAATATCAATAATGTACGTCTTTGCTCTAGTACACAATATCTCAAAAGGGTTCTTTTAATTTTGTAAAAAATCTCGACATGATGGGCTCAAACCAAATTCAGATTCAGAATCAACATACCCGTATTAGCTAAGGACAATTATCAATTTCAAAACGCCAAAAGTCATGTCGGCCAGTGTAATTAGTTAGCTAATATAGATATAATAAGAGATAATCGTATACGTCCCTGTCTTTATCTTTAAAAGATGATTTTCTTGATACGTTCCATGGAAAATGATTGTCTCTCTAATTCCCTACTTTAGTATTAGTTATCCGCTGCACAATATACGTCTCATGATCATAGTTGTCCTCGTAACTATGCTCCCAAGTCCTCGTTTCCTGCTACACATGCGATTCAGTGGAGAGGTAACGTGTTGATGACTATCAATTTTATTGCTGTCTACTTGCAATCTAAAGGATACAGATGTTACTTCCAAATCTTTAATTAGTTAAGCCTCTATCGTATGAAGTCACTACTGTTCATTTAGTGTGTAACATGCAACATTGAATCTAAATGAAGAAAAACTCAAAGATAGAAGTTATCTAACAATGTCTTTATAATGGAATTAAGTACATCATTGATAACATGATATGCAACAAAGCAGACCGCCCTCCTCACTCCTGTTATCATTTAATTACCCCGCTATGATAACTAACTAAAAGAATGCTCTAACAATTATGTTCAAAATGTGTTAAGCTGACAAAATAAGTATCTTTGATAACTCAAGTCTATAAAAGTATGTCATACCGGAAGAGTATGTGCTAAATCAATGACAATCTATTAATACTATAAATATCCTGCTCAAAATAAAGCCACAGGGGACACCCGGGTTTGAACCGGGGACCTCTCGATCTGCAGTCGAATGCTCTACCACTGAGCTATATCCCCAGATACTTGGTTTGCACTGTTAAATAAATTTGTGTTCCCAACATTCCTTAAAAGGTTTAACATAGTGTGGGTGGTATCTTTGAGATACTTTGTAAAGTCTGTGGCCCGTGGCAAAGTCGATTCTTAGTGTGCTGGTTTGTCGTTGCGAAGAAAATATGACAAACTTCAAAGCTTCTACTACCACGTTAGGCTCGTGTTATTTTTTGATTTCGCAATAAAATGTATGCTAAGAAATTGAAATAAGAATAAATAGATATTTCCCCGAAAAAGCTCGGAATGTGAATTGATTTGAAAGTTAGCTCAGCTTCCTTGATAGAGTGGGTGTGCAGTGCGCCATACAAATGGAGTTTGTTAAATGAAATAATTTCCATCAATAAAATATTCATATTTTAATTCAAATTTGTGAGTGAGTATTAGTTCCGAATTCGCTGCGTTATAAAAAGTTTGATTTTTAATTGGATTCTATGTTGATTACACTAATCATACCTTGAAGCTCGTTCAGTTTTTAAGAAGTTCGGGAGCAAAGTTTTCTGCGCTAAAAACTTATTTCTATAAATGAGGATAACGTGCATCGCTATCCTGTTCACAGGCAAACACTTTTCAGTAGCCTTAATATCAATAATATTAACTATGGTCCACTGCTGAAAAAAATCATAGGCCAGCAACGGCGCTTAACTCCGGGCGTATTGTGCTACTGTTTACAGATGGGCCATCCTGTCGTCCCACACAAGCATAGTAGGTCGTAAAGTCGCGTGGTTTCCAAGGATTCCAGTTCTATTTTCCCACCATTGGATAAACGTTATATCTGTTTTTCCCTTGGAGTTGTTACGTCCTCGTTTTGTTAGAGTGACGCCAAAGTTTTCAGCATAACTTGCAGTCGTCTCTGCCGTTCCAAGAGCTATCTATCTCTAGCCGAAGGGTTTTGCCCCTAAAAGTTCTAATTGTTTCTAGTTTCTAGTTGAATAATAGTCGCTGGTCTAGCCTTTGCTATACTATCTGCTTTTCTTTATTTTATTTGCCTTGCACTGCTTTGTCAAGGGAGTCATATCAGTTTTATATTAACTCGTGATGTTGCAGCTTCAAGGGCTTGCCTACACTCCTGTAAAGTAATGAAACTACGCAGCTTAAGTCAACCGCCTTAGGTGCTGCCTTGCTCTCCAAGAATTTTTGTATTCTTCCAATAAGGTCGTTTGTTGCCACTATTGTGTATGAATATAACCAGACTAAAGCCATCGACCCCCAGACATTCGGTAAAGTAAGCTGAAAATTGTTCTGCGCAATTATTGTACATCAAGTAGGGTAAAATACCCAGTAGTCAGCCTTTGAGTTGAATTATAACTTTATTCGACTCTCGTTTGGTATCAAATTTCATGAATAAACTCACATGTCATTAACAAAAAGATTATTGATTCAAATTACAAAAAAATCATCAAAACATTCGTATTCCTCCATAATCAAATAAAAAATTAACATTAACTAAATTTTTTTATCTTTCACCAGTAGTCAGCCACTTTTCTCCACAAGTCAGCTTTATTTTATCCTGAAATCAGGTTACTCTGTATTTCACGTTTGATATACAATTTTTCGTTTGTTTTTTTGTTTTTTCGCAAAAGAACATTCTCATAAAGGTCTCTAGCGGATTGAGTACATCTCCAGTCGTATCCTGCAGGACAATCATTTATTTCCGTATCACTACTTTATTTCTCTTCACAATTATTGCACCTTATGTTGTTTACTATGCAAATCATGTTTTTCTTCCTTTTTTGATCAGTTTGCATTTTGAAAGTTTTTCTAATTTTCTTCTTTGCATTTCTTCTTTTCTTTTTGTGAACTGTTTTTCTTCTTCTTTTTTTAAACTTCTAGTTTCTTTTTTCTTTCTTTTCTTTTTTTTTCTTTTAATTTCTTTGTTTTAAGATTCTAGTTTCTTGATTTTATGACCAATGTATCTGTTTTTCTCTTACTCTCTTTTTTTTTTTTTTGGTTTGGGAGGTAAAGGCTATTTACGCCCTGAGTGTCGGACTCCCCCGCTACCGGACTACCGACTAAACACCTCCCCTGTCACACCGAGAACCTAGCCTGGAACTGTTTGTCACATTACTTCGGACTAGGCCTCATTAATCATCGCTTAGCGATGTCTCCAGGCTAAGGGAAATCTCTCTTCACGGATGGATAGGAAGGAATTGCAATTAGTAACTATAATATTGCGTTACAGAGATGTTCCCTCCCTCGCCAAGCGATCCATTATGTCCTTCTTTATAATGAGCACTGTCCGTACGTAATGTGACACACAGTTCCAATTGTCCTTTGATTTCATCATTGTTCCCGTTAGATTTTCTGGGGAAATTACGCCAATTTTCTCCGAGAGATGCGAACGGAGTCTTGTGAATCTATTACACGTAAAGAACGTGTGGCATGCGTCATCCGTCATCCCCGGGCAGAACACGCAAGTTGGGGATGGTGTTTTTCCCATCTTATACAGGTAAGACTGAAAATACCCGTGACCACTGAGTAGTTGCGTCACTCTCTTAAGGGGTGTACCTACTTTACATGGCCCAAAAAGGTCAATTTTAAGAATTTCTTGTGAAGCTCCGCAAATAATACTGGTATAAGTCCTTTTGCATTCAGCAAATAAATACGTGAAGTTAATAAAAGTTTTTTTCAAGATATTTATAAACATATGATCACAATAATGACGCCATCAAAACACAAAAAAATATTTAAAAACGTTGCAATTCATTCCAACTGGAAGACTTGCCTGAAACTCAAAAATGAGAAATATTATGTTTTTTATGTCACTGACTATCGTGTGAACCAATAAAAACTTTCCTTGTACAAAAAGAAAAAACAAAATAGCACGGTTCAAAAAAGTTGTCTAAAAACCGTTATTTTTTTAAAATTTATGGCTTAAAAAATCTAAAAAAATTAAAATTATTAAGATGTTTGATATCTAAGCGATACCGATACATATTTGAAATAAGCTGTAGAAATTTGAAAAGGATTTAGCGAATTGATTTTGAGAATTTACTGGCACCGTATCGAAAAAAGTAGTTTCGAAAAAACGCGTCGAAATTTTTTTACTAAAAAATCTAAGAAAACTTATGTTGATGCTCACAGAATTTTTAAGCTAATCTGCGATACCGGGTCCATACAGTATCCCTGCAGGTTGTTCAAATATCAAATTTTCTTCATTTCTTTCTTGTTTGAGGCTTTCTTAGCTATTTTGGAAGCTATTTTGACCACTTGCACGCGCATGTCGTTGCGCCAGGACGTTTAAATTTTGCCTGCAGGTTCGATTTTGATGTCCATTGTCTCCATTATTTTGATAATTTGTGCAAAACCTTCTTTATACATACAAGGAGCAATCAAAATTACCATTCCATACTTGTGAGCCGTAAAATTGATGCTCAGGCACTATGGACCAAACATAGTTGCTAAACTTACGTTATTATTTTGAGTATTTCCCCCTAAGCATCTTTCTAATAACTCATTTTCAGTAATATCTTCATATATCGGCTTCAAATACTTCGTGCTTCTTTTGAAAGAGGAGCAAAGGAGCTCTGTTCTCCGAATCCTTCCCTGTGCTGTTGTCGTTTCTTGCATTGCATCATCTCCTTCATTACCATGAAAATTATGTTTTTTCGATGAAGATAGACGTACTCTTTTCGTTCTTGAACCTTTTCGATCACGAACCGTTATTACCAGCAAGCAAGAAACATGTGTATGCTTCAGAATTTTAATCGAAACTGGCTTTCAAATAACGGGAACAATATGTCAAGGCCCCTTACTTTCTATTATTTAATTATGTCCGAGCTACACGTACAAAATTGTTGATTGACAATTAGAGACCTCGCTGATAGTCTTGGAATAACATTTGGCTCAGCCCTAACCATTTTGAAAGACGTTTTGCGTCTCAATCGCGTCAAGTCTCGATTGGTGTCAAAATCGCTGAATTTTTTGGAAAACAGCGTCACGTTGATGTGTGTGAAACTTTGCTGTCTAACTATCAGGACCGAAAAGACAACGGCAAATACAATCAAAAATCAAGGTCATGTTGAAAGTTTTCTTTGATTATCGTGGTGTGGTACACTATGAATTTCTTCCGCCAGGCCAAACTGTCAACAAAAAATATTATTTGACCGTTATGTGTCGTTTGCGTGAAGCTATTCGTCTGAAACGGCCGGAATTATGGGCGAACAACTCTTGGTTCCTTCATCACGATAATGTCATACTGCAATGGTTCCTTGCAACTTTTAGCCTAAAACTCGACTCATATAGTTCCGCAACCACCGTATTTGCCTGATTTGGCTCCGTGCGACTTCTGGCTATTCAACAAATTCAAAACGCCCATCCGGGGACTCCGTATTGGCACGATTGAGGAGATAAAAACAAAATCGAAGAAGGTTTTGAAGGCTATACCGAAAAAAGACTATTCCGACTGCTTCAAAAACTGGACAAAGCGTTAGCAAAAGTGCGTTTTATCGGACGGGGATTACTTTAAAGGATGAAATTGATTTGAAAGAATAAATAAAGAATTTACATTTTATAAACAATTTCACCTTACTTTTTGATCACAGTAGTAAGTTTTATCTGGTTCCTCTGCTCATCTTCATGATTTGAAGGTTAATTTCTTTTACGATTGAAGGGGGACCGTCATGGTAAGCTAATGCGTTGGTTACATGTTCTGGCCCTTCATCCATTGAGTCCGGAAAATGTTGCTTTAATAGCATTTGTTTTGGTTTCCGCTGTTTGTTATCTACAATCGATCTCTTCATTGGTGCATATCGTCTACGCAGAGATTTTTTTTTCAGAATCCTACTAAAACTACATGTCTCGGTTCACCAACACCCCCCCACAAACGTTACTGCAGAAGATATTCCAAGATTTCTGTTTCTACCTTCTGACAGCCATTTTGAAGATTTTCCGATTTCACTTGTCTGCTTCGAGTCCGACTCACGGACATTTTTACCTTCATTCGTTTGGTGGAGTTAGTTGTATGAATTTTTGTATCTTTCTCTGAAGCTATCGGCCAATACATTAGATACCGTAGAAGAAAAAACGTGAATCTTCCTTTTTAAGGTCTTCAGCATGTTTTTTAGAAGCTTTCCTATTGAAAGTAATATTTATATTCCTGAAGGGGAAAATCCTGTTGAATATCAATACATTTAAAAACCTGCTGTTAATTTTCTTCTTTTGTTTCGTCACTGTTCAACTCATTGTGTCAAAAGTGATTGGGTTAGAAAAATGTAATCGTAGATTGAAATCACCTTTTCACCAATTAAATAACAATCAACCATGCTTCCATTTCTTGCACCATTTTCCAACTAATTATACTTTGAAAGACTTAACAACTATTATAGAATCCACAGACTAGCTATAACCTCTCTCCGCAATTCCATCGTCCTGGGTAGCGACCCTAACACGAGGCTTAAAACAATGGTCAAGTTCTACCAGGTACATGAACAGCAAAAATACCACTGCGTACAAGTTTATACGTGTGTCAACCAAAATAATTCCTCGAAAAATTCCTCTAGAGTTTTGCAGTAATCAGCATACTACTGGAAAGTCTTCTTCCTCATCGAAAGGTCTTCAAAAGAGTTATCAACTTATACCGATCTGAATTTGCAATCTGGTATTAGTGCGAGCACTGTGAAGAATATTCGGCAAATAGTGAAGGTAGCTCCAAATATGTTCGAAAACTCTGATAAAGTTCGAAATGCCGTCGCCGTTTGAAAAATTTCATCAAGCTCTCCTATGCCAATCCCAACAGAGACAATTTCATCGTCAAAAAGCTGAAGTTCGTGCTAGACTTAATTAATCACACCCTTCGGAATGGAATGTCAAAAAATTAAAGTGGAATGTCATCGTTCGAATCTCAAACATGTCAAAAAACGTTGACTGAGATGGGCAAATTTAAAAGAACTAAAAAGAAGAAATTGAAGTGGGAACAAAAAGAAAAACTAGAGAAGAATAAAGCAACACAAAACGTTACAAAATGAAACATTAATGCATCAGTGTTTTCCATGCGAAAACCACCGATTTGACAGGAAAAGTCACAAAGAAAGTTTACCGATTTACCCTGACCTTGAGAAACGATTTACCCTGGCAATTCAACTAAGGTGAAAAGAGAGCTATGGGCCGGCTTTTAACATTTCATTTCGAACGACGATGTTCCAAAGCATCAGTTTTACAGTCCAGACTGGTTAAAAAAGCTGATGGCTCAATGTGAAAACAAAGAGTTCGAACACAACTCAGAAATACAAGAGCATTTAAACTAGTGTTGGAAAAATTAACCAAAGAGGATTTGCTTGCTCGATACTTGCAAAAAAACTCGCAAACCAATAATGATGCTGCAACAAAGCAAGGATTGCAGAAAGTTTGTAGAATTTGCTGTACAAATTTCACTGGTCATATTTGACGAAATATGAATGTTAATATATAGCCTTCACGTCAGCTTGAACATGATTTAAATCCCAAGTATTAGCCCCCACTGATTTTCTTTCGGCATTCGATTCCCGGAGTCATAAGAACGCTAAAAAAATCCACCGTAAGCCTTAGAGCCGATTTTGAAAAAATAGACTTTTCTCACGAGGAAAGATTCAGTGTTCGAGATATCGAGATTTTTGTACCTTTCGCTCACTTCTAGTTGCCAAACATCCCCAACCTGGTTTAAATGATGTTTTCCTATCAGTTTGACACTAGCACACAAACATTTACAAAGCAAATTTTTGAAATTGCTTCTTTTACTAAGACTGGAGATACTCATTGGCGATTTCTCAGAAGCAGGTTCAAACAGAATAAAATTGAAAAAATAATAATTCATTCGAATGAGTTTTGCGCTAGTATGTCAACAAGCGAGAATCATATCCTTTATTTCCATTCTTGTCTGAATTGCGAGGTCATAGATTTATCGCCAATCCCCACCCCGATTCTTTGTTTACGTTTTGTGATACTGCAGATCGAATGATCAATGTTATTCGTGCAATTAGTTAAAACTTCAGATAGTCTTCGACCCTTTGAGGTGAAGTTGTAATTGTTCTCTTCGAAATTTTAATTTCTTGTGAAAGTCTGGACAAAAGATCGAAGGAGCATGCAGGGACCCATCAAGAAAATCGAGCGCGCATATGTTTTCTCTGTCTGCAGAAGAAGAAACAAATGGTCAAAATCAGTGGAGCTTTATGTGTGATTCTAAAAAAATGTGGTAATTATGCTGAACATGATGAACGTTTTCCCAATGTCTTATTAAACGCTTGCAAAATTATCGTATATTGGTTAGTGAAGTGTGAAACTATAGAGAAAATCGCTCCGCCAGACTATGCAAAGTTCAAAATTTCGTAGAAGAATACTCGGGCTCAAGCTCAAACGCAAAAACTCAAACACTTTGTGTGCATTGGTACGAGATCCAGGACCATATAACTTCGCTAAAAAAAAACCACAAAACAAAAAGAATTGCGTTTAATTCCCGGAGTAGTGAACACGCTTTATAAACGGATGAAAATGGAGTTCGAGTTCGAATCTTTTGAGCATGGGGCCCTTGCATTCGTGGGTAATTCATGCAAAATGCATTTGGATAGATCTGATGTTTTGCAAAATTCATGCAGGCCGGGTTGTTTGAATTATCCTAAATGTTGAGCAGTGGTGGAATTTTGTTTTTCAGTAACTCTGGAACCTGCTTACATAGAAACAATAGACAGGCTTAAAAGAAGTTATCTAGATCTACAGATCAGTGTTACTCCAAAGGTCCACGCTGTGTTTTCCCATGTACCAGAGTTTTGTGCTAAAACAAAACAAGTGTTGCGGTTTTTAGCGAGCAGGCCATGGAATCTTTCCACCATGACTTTGGGATAACGTGGGACAAATATAAAGTAAAAAGTGTCATCCAGATTATGGAAGTAAATTACTGACCGCACTCCGAGAATATAAAAGTGTTCATTTATAACTTGTGGATCAATAGTAGATTTGTTTAAAAAATCAAAAATTTCGTTTCCTGTATCTGCTCTATCTTGCTCTTTACTTCAGCCTTTAATTTTCACAATTACCAAACCATTCACTCTTGTACAATAATTGTTTGAACATTATTTTTCATTAAAATTATCCGTTCAAGGTTCAAAATTTCAATTTTTCTTCATTCCTTTTCCCGTCAGAAACTAGCGTGCAGAGTTTTTTTGTGTGGATCCAGGAAATGGTATGTCTGTCTTAGATCTTCTATTGGGAAGTTTCCAGATATCATATTTTTACCAAATTGAGCGTTTTCCAAGTCCAAGAGGAGTCCTCTTAGAGGTGAAGGGTAGAAACACCTAATTTTCTATCTTTGCATTATCCATTGAAAAAGTCTTTTTTTTCAAAATTGGCTCTAAGGCTTACGGTGGATTTTTTTTCTAGGCTTCTTATGACTCCGGGAATGAAATGCCGAAAGAAAATTGGTGGTGCTTAAACTTGGCAATTAAATCATGTCCAAGCCCACCGTGAAAAAACGCTTTTTTTCAAACGGTTGCCATGGTTTTCAATGAAATTTCTATTATCTGTGGTTAATTAGATCAGTAGAATTTTTGCTTCAGATGTTCCAATCCGGAGATTATATGCCATTGATTAGCTGAAGCATTTTAACTTAAAAATTAATTTTTTGCTGTCTTCCAAATGTTCAAGGGTCTGAGGCTTGTCGACGTTGACGAATTTATTGACGGCCAAGAAATAGTTCAGCCTTGTTAAATCACAAGATCTTGGAGGCCAGTTCTCACAGGTCCAAAATGAGAAATTATGCGCTCATCAAATGCTTCTTTTAATTTTAGGACGATTTAATCGACTCATGTCTTCCTGTTGAAACCAGACGTACCCTGCATTAAGGTGAGTCGATTCCGAAACGAGGAAGGCAATGATCATAGCTCTACACCACCATTGAACTTACTGTTATTCTCAGAAGCATTTTCGAAGACACATGGTTCAATGATTAAGTGACTTTCTCAAAAAACCAAAAAGTGACTTTGTCCGTATTAACCGGTCTTCAGACAACCGGGTGTAGTTCCTAATCGCTCTTAATGCGGAAGTTTTGTTTGTGGGCATAGCCATACAAAAAGCAATGAGCCTTATCGCTAAACAAATTTTTCTTATAAAATTCGGCATCACGGTGGTTGCTTGCCTTCAATTTCGGCACGAGTTGGATTTTGTAAGCCCATGAACCAAAATCCTTCAGTAAGATCTTCCAGAATGTGGATTGACACAGGTTTAATTATTGAGCACGATGTCGAATGGACTCACTTGGGTCATCATCGATACTATGCTCTACAGGTGCTATAGTTTCTTCATAATGCACTGCAAAGCGTCTGAATGGGTGCGTTTTATCATTGAGCGCGTTTTATCAGTGGTGCGGAAACGGTCCATGGTTAATCGAATCATTTATTCTGATGGTATATTCATAATGAAATGGCAAGTCGAACTAACAATAAAACACTTGACAGCTGTCACATCTTACCATGAAGCCTTAAAAAGTGCTACCAACTCAAAATTATATACCTCTAGAATCCCTTCGATATTCTAGTGTAGTATAAGGGTTGGACATTGCAACCTCAAACGAGCAACTTATATTTATTTAAGACACAAAGGGTAACGTTACAAATTGAGAAAAAACGACGTTACAATCTGGCAAATCTTTGATAAAGCGCAAGCATTTGAGCGTTCTACTAAACTCTCGAAGTGCGTTTTGAAGAAAGAAATAGAGCAAATGGTGCGATTCTTATCGCCGTAAAACCTCATTACCCAAACTTCTTGTAGGCGTTGCTCTAAATGAAACAATATGAATGGTTGAGAAAATATTTATAAATATAAAATAATAATCTACTACTTTTGATAGAGCTCCGTTTGATTGGTTTTTCTTGCTAAAAAGGACTCTCTGTAAAAGCAAAAGGGAAAATCATACCAGATGCTCGAAAAGTGCGCTAGGTGTTTAACTGCAGAGGGTGTAACTACCTGAGGCAGTGAATTTCACTGATGGAAAACATCTCGAGCAAGTAACGTAAAATGGGTAATCTAATACTAGAAAATTGCGCATCGGCGACATAACTGCGTAGGCCAATCGATTATATCGCGTTTTGCTTGAAAAAGAATAGTCGAAGACTTCCACCATAATTCAACTATCTCCATTATTGCATAACATCTATTTACAATCATTTATGAGGTGAATGCTCCTCAAGAGATCACTTCAACAAACTACACAAGCCAAAAAGGATGAATGTTAAAATAATATTTATTCGTTTTATAGACGTTTGATGGTCAGAAAAGGTCATACATTATTCACTATTTGGTCTTTACTAGCATGCTGAAATAGACTCTGCAAATAATCCTGTTGGCTGTCCTATTCATCTTTTATTTATGAATTTTAGTGTGAATGTCCTGCATTTGTCCTTCCTGGTTGTTAGATAAGAGTTAATGACCATGATCTTAGCATTTCATTGCTCGTTTCCTCTTCAAAACATGACGAAATAAACATTAAAAAGCCATCATACATGACATCATATATGATAAGTTTAAAAGGGAATATGCATAGCTGGACATTTAGGCGAAATTTTCGGAAAAATCTGAGTAATCAACGACGTCATTGCCTGTCATTGAGGTTCGTTTCAGTGTAGGACTTTAATGTATTTGCATGACCACATTTCTCATATAGGATTATTCGTCCTATTAAGCAAGAAAACATCCGCGAGATGGATGGACTCATCAAAGGTAATTTTAATTAGGCAACATACCATGAAAACGTTCGTGCTTAAAATGTTAACACGGAGTGAAATGGTGAAATTTTTGCAATTCCATGGTTCGTTTGCAATTTTTTTACATGGAACGATGTGGATAATAAAATGAAATATAAATAACACAAAAACGTGTAGGAATTTATAAATCAAAAGCATTTGATAATCCTGTTTCATACTGGGTTTGAATGCGTTGAACGCTGCTTCGCTTTAATTGCATCGAACAATACAATGTTATGAGGATCATTGGATGCTGAATGCCAAATATTTCATATTGCAGTAGTTACATTATGATCAAAAAAGAATTGGGGAATCGGAAATTAAAAGAAAACAACAAGATTACAATATTTAATAAATTTTTTTTATCCCCTTCAAAATACTCTCCACCTGCGGCAATCCCTCTTATCGATACACAATGATTTTCCAACACGATTTGCTTCGCCGATTCGATTTTTTGTGCGGTAACAAACGTTGACGGCCGTCCAGGGATCTCGTCGTACTCTAGGCTCTCGGTGGGTTATCAACCTTTAATACCATGCATATGCACATGTTTTTGACACACACGCTTCGCCATACGCCTTTCGTAAACTTTTCCAAGAATCAGCACACAAAATTTCATATTTAACACAAAATTTTAAGCATGCGCGTTATTCTAATTTTCCATCCACCAAAATCCGCACCCAATAATGTTTCGACTTCTTCGTTTGGATGCCAATCGAATACAAATCGTACGATATTCGCCGAAATTTGACAGAACGCCAATAAAAGTATTGCCATCGTTGAGAAAATAAAAATTTACCGATCGGATAAGCGCGGCAATTCAAAATTCATAATTCCCGTTCTTTTTTTAATATAAGATACCATGCCACAGGTAAGACCACAGGTAAGGCCAATTTTACTTAATCGAGATAGATGGTCGTCTCGGCCCCAGAAAAAAATATGATGTGTTTACCAACAACTTGTGCGGGAAAATTAATAATAAATTGGAAATTTTATAAAACATTACGAAAGATTTTTGTTGTGAAGTAGTAATGTTGATATCCTTAGCTGTTGACATTGTACGAAAAGAAAAAATTCCAGGACGCATGAACTATCCAATGGTCTTTAAATGTGCATAACATATACAAATTGACGGTCTCGATTCTTTGAGTAAGTCCTTATTACAGTTATTGATTCACCTCACGGTGAGTTTCTGTCGGAAAATTGATCGATTCGCGAACGACTCAGATCATGAAAAAGAAATAAAGGATCATTTTGAGGGAAAATTTTTGCAGCCAGCATTAAGTCCCTCCTTTCCGTGATGAAAGATTCAAAAAGGAGGAAAGTTTTTGCAGCCTGCGTGAAGTCTCCCCATTCCTTGATGAAAGATTTAAAAACGATGGGAAAACTGATATCAAACATAGAAACAGAATGTTTTAAGGTTTAAGGGGAGATACACACCTAGACTCCGTAAATCGGGTCATTTTTGTGAATCGCAAGGAAAACTGTTTGAAGTTTTGGATTGAGAGTAAACTATTTTAAGGAAAACACATGTTAAAAGTTGTCAAGTTTTTTCTTTTCAAAAACATCGAAAAAATATTCAAGAGTATTGTCGGATCCTTGGAACACCGTAAGAAAATTCTTGTAAACGGTAGGCCACTCCTTCCAAAATCATGTAAAACACAAGACAAATTATCAAATTAAACAGCATAATCTAGTAGATGTCATAGCCGATTTCGAAAATATCAATCAATGACAAAATGGCGAACGTTTGAAGAAACATATTGATTGTTATACCGAATATTTGTTAATTATTTTGCGTTTAATAGAAAATCTAACTAACGGAAAAAACCTACTAATACCTACTAAATAATTTAGTAAAGAATAACTACAAAAAATTTCAAGACGATTGGTTGATTGGTTACCGATTTTGAAAAAATTGTTTTCAAAAAAACATGTTTCAAAATTTTGGAATGAATAAATACATGCAATTTGTCTACTTACCTGAAATCATCGGTAACATGTCCATAGTGTAGGTTTTCTACTGTCAGCGGAAAATTCATAGCATCTAAATTTTGCTGTCGAAGAAATACAGTGTGAAGCAAAAATCAAGTCGTAATAAGGTTTTCTTCCAGCTCGGCTTCAGGTTGGTTTTATCAAATCCTCTTCTAGCATTTCAATTCTTTCCAGTTTTTCATCAACAGAATTATCTCACAGAACATTTTATTGCACACATATTTACACCATCAAACATAATTTGGAAAATTATGACGATTGGAAAATTTCAATTTAATTTAATTTATTTGTAAAGGATTCGCGGTCTTCAAATCAAGGGCTTGCACTCAACACAAAATATGGTTTACGCGCATATTATGGGAGTTTCTGCAATAGGGACTTATCGTTTGTGTGTGTAGTATATGTTTACATCAGGTAACCCTTGTCGCCTCTTGTAAGAATGGTCCATTGACGATCAAATTTAGTATCTTCACCCACAGACCCAAATGGTTCTTCTTTTGATATATCGTCGTCAAACAAATCAAATTTAAAACTTACACCCGTTGCCCAAAAAGTTATCTTTGTAAAGGAGGCTACGAAATCATACTTTTTTGACGCCCAACAAGGATGGAACAAACAAGGATGCTAGGAAATGTCCATCGAGATACTAAGCGCTTATGCGGAAAATTAAAAACATAAACATCAACTCATTACAATATGCATCTCACTTTTCAGTAACAAGAAGAATATTTAATGGTTTTGAATCATTAAACTACTGGAAAAGGCAGCCCAAATTTTTTCAGAAAATTTGAACACATGTTCAGTTAAAGACATGTAAAGTGTGTTCAAAAATTAAAACGAATGAACTAAGTTTTTGTGGTGGTGGTGGTCTTTACTTTTGGTACGGAAAGAAATCACATAACATCCATTTTGAAAAAAAAACGAATCAGTTTTCGAGTCTTGGAAGGAATATTATTTTGTGCAAAACTCTTGGATTGTTTTGGCACAGATGCAGCCTTTGTTTTGATTACTTCTCGCAAAACTCGTAGGAATTTTAAATCTTTGTCAGGAATACTATGCTGTTGAAATGAAACAAGATAGGTATAATCTTCACATTTGAGTGTCATACGTGAAGATCATACTTATCTTCTTTGGGTCTTGGGAATTCGAAAGATACTGGGAAAACTGATCATTTATTTCCACTGAGATGTCCGTATACAAGGTTTCGTCATCTGATGATGCCCTTCACGTTTTATACACCAAACGTCAAATTTCTCACGTCACAAATTTCTTGAATCGATATTGAAACATCAGCAGCAAAACTTCGCATTCAGTGATCATTTATAACTTTTTCTTTTCCATTAATCATTTTTGAACCTATTGTTGATTGTGTTGGGGTATCCAGGGTGCTTTTCATCTTGAATGTCTCCAAGGCCTTCTTGGAAACTTTTAAAGCACTAGTCAAAAAATTATTTGATCAAAACATGACCCATCAAACATAATGTTTTTCGAGCCGCATGGAAACGTAATATGATTTAAAGTGGAGTTCCGCAGTGATCCTCTTCACGGTTTCACTCCTGAAAAGTGCTCCGGTAAACCCTTTCGTATCAATGTTAGCAATTTTTCAGCCTATGGGAGAAGATTGAGGAGCTGTGCCTCGAGGAATTTACTGGAAAAATTTCAGTGCTACGTACTGAGAATTGCTCTTCGAATGGTCCTCCATAACTTCGCATTTCTAAAATAAAGGCACATAATACTTCGAAGTATACGACGTGTTTTCCTCACGGCAACTCCAGTAAAAGACTCGCATGTCACCAGCGTTTAATATGGCAAAAATGGTCTTATCCTGCCTTGTTACTCTCTAAATCTATGAAGCAATCCCCATTCAACAATCTAAGCATTGAAGTCAGCGGCAACAAAAATTTGGCCTTTATTGTTTGCGACAGATTCATACAATGAATCAAAATTACTCTGACGGGATGAGATTGGCTCGTTTGGCGTTGAATAAACGCTTTTATATCCAAATATCTCATAAGCACGAATCCAGTCACCGTGGTGCAGACTTGAACCCGGAGCAGGAAGCTGATTTGAAACGTAATGGTGATGATAAAAGATTGGTCACAAGCCCATTCAGTCTCTTCCTTGTTCTGGTGCTGTCCAATTATGAGAAGCTTGGAAACTTCTTTTATTCTTGCAACCTGGTTTTGCGAAACCCACGCAGTCGCTCTGCCAATCTTACCCGGAGGAGACTGATTATCGGCCCTGGCCTGATCGGCAGGGCTATAATAGCGTTGCAGATTGTGGATGGGTCTGAAGAACTGGAATCATGCTCCATTTTTCCTTTGCTTAGCGCTTTATTTAGAATCAGGCATTTTATAGAACGTGAAACATGAAAAAGATCTTTGAATTTCGAGACTTTCTGCTTTCACAGTATGCAGCATGTTATATTTATGCGATTTCGCGTTTAACAGCCAACAGTGCAGCCAATTTTAGTTTTTTCAATAATCAAGAAATTTTGAGCTTCTTCTTCCGAAAGTTCCATGCATGTGACCCTTCGCCTCCTTTGACACGCAGACTTCAGTCTCACACTAAAATTACTTGGGAATTTAAAAAACGCAAAATTTCAATATTTATTAAATTTCGTTATCATCCCTTTCAAAATACTGTATTCCTGCGGCAATACATGCATGCAAACGTTTGATCCAAATTTCCATACATTTTTTAATAGGCCGCCAAAAGTATGACCTACACCTCACGCTCCGAATTCATTTCTATGGCTTCTATGGTATTTAAACGCGTATCCCGCAATGGCAATTTGATTTTGGGAAATAGAAAAAAGTCACACGGGGCCAAGTCTGTACTGTACTGATGACATTGGTCGAATTTTTGGCTAAAATTTCCGAAATAATCACGGCCGTATAAGATTCGCACAAATGACGCGTAACGCCTAAGTAGTATTCTTTACGGAACGAATACCGAAGATCGAAGAAAACCATGAGCTTTTGGACCGACTTTGGCGCTCTCTCTTGGGTTTTGGCTTATTTTCGAAGTACCATTCGGACAATTGTCACTAGAAATGCTGCGTTCGATGAATTTTGGGTTGCT
Source organism: Stratiomys singularior (assembly GCA_954870665.1). Lineage (NCBI taxonomy): Eukaryota > Metazoa > Arthropoda > Insecta > Diptera > Stratiomyidae > Stratiomys > Stratiomys singularior. The sequence continues at coordinate 126,137,434 of OX940877.1, forward strand.
GTCTGCGTTGGAAATAATCTCTTCGGCCACATCAATATGACGCTCACACTAATGTTGCTTGCATCCGGGAGATGTTGGCTAAGGGGTCCGGAAGATGTTAGGAGCAGATCCTTCACCGAGTTTAAAAATAAAGACTTGCGTGTGGATTCTTTCCAAATCTTACGGGACGCCCCTCGATACAGTCGTTGATACGTTGATACTCGTATATAAAATGTTTATGTTTTCACAGGCTCCAGGTTCCCTTCAGTTTTTTTGAGGACACATTACAGGTAAAGCCTCGTCAAAATTGTCATGCTAGATCTCCCTCAGTTGCCCACGACTCGCAATGACAGATTACTTTTCAGTTTTTTGTATTAAGAATAGGCGCTAAATAATGTTGGAATAGGCGCTAAGTTTTCTGGCTTTGGTTAACCTGTGCCTACATGATCAAGTGTCAAGTCCATAGCATCACTGTGCCGTATTTTCAGGACCTTGCCCTCACGGAATGCGCCAGAGTAGCTGATATGGGACGAGCGCTTCAGTTTTCCTAACTCATTTAAACCGTGAAAACTTTAATGAAGACAGTGTAACCGCGCTATTTTGAAGTTCCATAGTTCGTCCACCTTGCCAGTATTTTGTGTTACTTATATCTTTAATGGATTTTAGCAGAGAAGGATTTTATCCAATCCACAATTTATGCAATTGTCTGCTTTATCAAGAGGATGAAACAGATCTTTAAAGGTGATGTTTTGTTCAGTTTGAGTGCTACAGCAACTTAACTTACATATGTTTGTTTCTTTACTTACATTTCAAGGACTCTGAATTATTGTTCGTCTTACGCGAGAAGCGTTTTCTCTGTTTTCTTTTAGAGCAAAAATATAAAGTCCATATTACAAATTATATTGATAAGTACATTGTGTTTAAGTTATCTGTTCCTTGAAATTGCAATTTAATTCCACTTAACCTTGAAATATGAAGCAAAACAATTATCTAATCCTTGTATTTCACATTCAATAATATTTTCTCTTACATATTTGCAGGCAACTCAAGGGAAATTGTTCGGTTCGAAGGAAATTGTAGCATTAACGTGTGCTTGGTGCAAATCTTCATATCATAATAAGGAAGCATGTTTCAATCCGGAACGAATAGGTGAAGAGTGTTCTTTAGGTACGTATCCAACATAATGCAAACGGCAACCACTCTCCTCCTTCAAATAATTTATATTCACTTTGATTGTTTCAACATTGCACATTCGCCCCTAATAAGTTGATTTTTTCACTTGACTGTTTTATTTGGTTTATTCATCCTTGCTACGAATCATTTCAGATCACGTATTTACTTAAACTTTCTTCACACTACATTATCCATTGTAGCATGCAAAATGTGCCACTTTCATGCTAACGAATTCCCTTTCTTCATCCTGGCAAAAGAATAAAAAAAAAACGAGAGACAACAAAGAAAACGCAAATAATGTTTCATCTTTACATACAGTTTCTGCCTTGTATACCTCGTTACAAATATGCAAAGTCTCAAGTTGTTGACAAACAGACGAAAGGATATTTTTGCGAGCGATATAAGCTTTGTTTCCATTTCTCTCTGTTCTTCGTAAAAAGAACTTGTGAACTTTTCCAGGAAAAAAATCATCATATATTTTCAAAAGTTTATTACTTTGAATCTTGTTTTTTTTTTTTGCTTTTTCATTCATTATCATCAGCGCAGTGAGAAAAGGAAACGTGTAATAAAATGAAACTTCCTGCTGGGTTGGTAAGGACATTCGAAATAAAATGGGGGCATGTTATTAATTATTAACTCGCCCAGGGTAGTTCTACACCACGTAATATGCAAACTTGTTGAGGTTTTTGAAAATGATAATAAATTGTTGCGTTTCAGGATGTGTAAATAACTTTCGATGGAGTCTTCCCAATTTAATAACGAAAATATTAATGATGAACAAACCATTCATTTTTATTAAATTAACTTTTTGCCTGCTTAAGGAAAAATTACATAGACAAAGTATAATGCGTATTTTATATCGTTGACAGTTGGACCTTATTGAGCTAAAGAATAATTGATAACATCTTCTTCCTAATTAGATTTGCTTTTAACAATGTTCTCTAAAATTAATTGCATATAAAAATTTTATTCATTTATTTATGTATATTTACCTAATTGTTTTTATTTGTTTAACATTTAATGATTATGTTTAGTTCTCTCAATTATTTTTCAATTTATCTATAGTTATCTTTTTATTTGTATAAAATATAAATAAAAAATTATATTAAAATAAAATTTCTCTATAAAATATTTTTTTAAAGGCTTGGAGGTAAAGGCGCTATTTATGCCCTGGTTGTCGGACTCCCGGTGGCCACCAGACAACCGACTGAACACCTCCCCTGTCACACCGAGAACCTAGCCTAGAACTGTTTGTCACATTACTTCGGACTCGAACTCATTAATTGTCGCCTAGCGGCGCCTTCTGTTTATGAAATCTCTCTTTTAGCACGGATGGATGGGAAGGAAGAGGATTGCCGTCAGACAGATCCCCCTTCCGTCTGTACCGCCAAGCGGTCCATGATGCCCTTCTTCATAAGAAGAACCGTCTGTACGTAATGCGACACGCAGTTTATATTGTCTTTTGAGTTCATAATTTTCCCCGTTACGTTTTCTGGAGAGAGCATGTCTATTTTCTCCGAGAGATGCGAACGGAGTCTTTCCCACCATTCGCAAGCAAAGAACGTGTGGCAGGCGTCATCTGTCATCCCCGGGCACAATAAACAAGCTGGGAACGGTGATTTCCCCATCTCATACAAGTAAGACTGAAAATATCCGTGGCCACTGAGCAGTTGCGTCAGATAATAATCAGTCTCACCATGCGTTCTGCAGAACCACGGCGCCAAGTCGCTGATGTGGTGCGTGGACCACCTGCCTCGCGTTTCGCTTACACATGATTGCTACCCCAAAGTTAGGGTCCTTCTCCTTTCCTCTCAGCTGACGACTTCTCTCGCCGACACTCCCCTACGTTCTTCTGCGAGTAGCATAACGGGAACCACCCTCGACATAACTAGCACTGCTGGTTCAGAGACAGTGTGATATGCAGCTGCAATTCGCAAACGCCTTCGGTACGACTCTTTGCTAAGAGCGTCAGCCCAGATTTGCGAGCCGTACAAAAGCACCGACTCCATTGCACTCATAAGTATCTGTCTCTTACTCGAGGTTGGTCCCCCCGTGTTGGCCATGAGGCAACTGAGAGCTTACACTCCCACAGCAGCATAATCTGCTGTTGCTCGAATCTGCTCGAAGGAGCTCATTTTCGAGTCAATCATCAAGCCAATGTATTTTATAGATTACTTTGACTCGGTGATTGTTTCTCCGACCCGAGCGGGAATCACAAGAGAGTTTCGCTTCTTGGTCGGTATGACATCATCGGTCTTTTCAAGCGCTAGGCTAAACCCACGGTCTATCAACCACTCGTTGACTCGACGCATTATTGCACTCAGTTTTAGTTGCGCTTGTTCGACAGTATGTCCGGTGACTAGTACTGCCACATCATCTGTGTAGCCAATCAAACGTGTCTCCTCCGGTAGCTGCAACCTCAAAAGCTCGTCAAACGAGACATTCCATAGGTCCGGGCCAAGAATGGAGGCTTGCGCCACACCTGATTTCACATCATTCTTCGCCGACCCCCCAATGTGTCATAGGCGATGACTTCGGAACCCTGAAATATTCCAGAGCACCGAGAATATCTGCCCATCTAGCAGAATTGAAGGCATTCCTCACGTCAAGTGTTACAAATAGCACAATTCGCCTCGAGTGCTGATTGTGGGCTTCTGCCTGCTGGACCGCATTCACCACCTCTGTTATTGCACCGATTGTGGATCGGCCAGCCCTGAAGTCGTACTGCTGTGGAGATAGATCCCCAGCAGCTCGGTCTTTCTCTGATGAGCCTTTCGAGCACTTTCCCGACGGCGTTCAACATACATATGGACCGTATAATATAATGGGTTGGACCATCTTTCGGATTATGAGGCCTTTATTTCTTGTGCTTAACTACGATGTTTTGTTTTGTAGTGGGTACAATTATAGAACAGACTTGAAGGCCTTTCGCGCTGATGCGTTTCTTCTTGAAGGTTAACTTTTTGTCTAGTATCAGTCCAAGGAAAAATAATTCTTCAGACCACGAGATGTTTTGTCCAATAAAGTCAAGTTGTTTACTAGGGAACAGTATAGGGTTTTGTTTTCTGCTGAAATAAATGCATTTAGTTTTACTGACGTTCACTTGGATCTTCCATTTATTTGAAAACTGAAATAGTTTTTTCAACGCTTGTTCCACATTTTGAACAATCTTGTTGGAATTGACACTAGCGTTGTATAGACAGGTATTATGTATTATAAACAGGTATTATAAATTACCATAGCAGTTCGCATTGGTAGGGATGTCAGCGGTGTATATGTTGAATAAGATGGGGCTCAGGCAAGAACCGTGAGGGACACCTGCAGATGTATTTTTCGTAGAACAGGTGCATCCTCGAACTTTGACTTAGTACTTTCTATCAGAAAAATTTTGATTAGATTGACCGGGTATAGTGGAGCATTGTAGTGAATCATTTTTAGAGTAGTCCTTCGTGCCAGACGGTATCAACGGCTTTCTCTACATCTAGTGTTACAATGCTGACCGATGTTTTTCCCTTAACAGTAGTTTTTATATATTTCGTTACGCTTTAAAGTTGTTGCACAGTTGAATATTCATTTCTAAAACCAAACTAAAAACTCAGCAGAATGTTGTTGGCCTCCACAAAGCTGCCTACACTTTTATGTATTAATTTTTCGAGAGTTTTCCAAGAGTGGTTAGTAGACTGATCGATCTATAGTCCTCAGACATGATAGGATCTTTACTGGGTCTAAGAATTGGTAAGATAACGAATTCTGTGGCAAATAGGGTTATAATTCTTGTTGCATTCAATACATGCACTCTTAAACCATTAAAAATCCTTTTTTTTTTCAATCTACACACTTACTTTGTATTTTGATAACATGATCGAAATGAAAAATGGCGGCATTAGTGAGTGAGTCCTAAAATTAAGAATAAAAGGATATCTGATCGATCCTGCAGAAAAAAACCAAATAAAACACAAAATCCAAAAAAAAATATGTTTAGTATGATTGCTATTGAAATCAATCATACTTATGATTAATATGCTTGAAATACGGACTTAAAATTATTAAAAAACTAACAAAATGGTGACCGTTCGAAAATTTCATTTTTTCGGATGATTTTGAGGTTGAAAAAATTTCGATAAGCCAGCTAAGCCCACATATGTGACAAATGTATGCTCAAAAATTCAAAATGATCCGTAGAGAAGTTTCGGAGAAATCACTAGGACATTGTCCAAAAAGTAATTTTGAGAGAAATGCATTTGAAAATTTTAAATTAGAAATAAATAATGCCAGAGTGAAACAGAATGCTTCCAGATTATACAGGAAACTTATTATGAACCACTCTGGAGTCATTCAAACTTGCACCGGCTCTCTGGATATAGATTTTGTGTTACAGTGTTCACCGACTTGGAAAATAGTGTAGGGAAAGTGTAGGAAAACATGGATTTTTTTTTTCTATTATACTTACACAAAATCATCAATTCCCTGCAGCATGTTCAGAGCATTTTCTTGTTCTTAACTTTTTCGAATTCCACCCTCTGCAGATGCATCTTAAAAAAATCATTCGCAACCTTTTTTGAATATAAAAACTGTCAGTAGATTTCACCACGAAACTACGTCCTAAATACATCAGGCCGCACAACTTATCACATCCACCTTATCCTTAACCCATGATTCTCATTACAAAAGTAAATCGAATTTTTATTTCATATTCTCCAGCCTTAATCCATTTACAGGAGGGAACATACCGAGCCTTCTTACAATTATTACATGAAATTACTATCCAAAGACCCTATCTTTTTGAAGATTTAAAAAACAAACCTATCTTTTATTCAAAACCCATTAAAAAATCTATTGTTCAAGCATATTTTTCAAAATCTTCTGTTATGTCTGCAGCCGTATTAACTTTAATTCTTGTCAACGATGCACTGATTGTTTTAACAACACTTTTACGTTTGTTTGTAGCTATTTTTTCTGGTCTAGACAAATTCAAAGAAGTATATTTTCGATCTTCTCTACTAACTTTTTCCGGCATTTTACAAATTAAACTAGCAAAATAGAAGTGACAACTGATGTAAACATAACGCACGTGTACACATTCTTCGCAGTGTTAACGTTAAATATAAACTCAATACCAAATTTAAACTCGACATTGACACATACGAGGATGAGTCAAATATAAACCGGAGTTGTTTTATAATATTCAAATAAGACTTTAATCATTTTTCTGCTTTGTCTTCTGCACGCTTTACACATTTTTCCTAACGTTTTGGCAGCTTAAAAATTCCTTGTTCATACTAAGTTTGAGGTCGAGTTGTCAACTAGTTGTCCACGCGCTCCTCGACTTCTTCATAGGCTTCAAATTTATCGCCTCCCAAAGCTTCCTTCACGGGACCAAAAAAACAAAAAGTAGTCGCATGGGGACAAGTCTGGGCTTCAGGAAGGGTGCTCTAGGGCCTCCCAATTCGGCTCAATTAATTTATCATTTGTCGATGCAGCTGTGTGAGGTCAGGTATTGACATGGAGGAGAATGACCTCTCTGATGTGATTTTTCCTTCTTTTGTTTCTGTAGGCTGCTTTAGCTGACCCAATTCTGAATTGATTTCATCAATGGTGAATCAGTGTTCACCTTCGATTAGATTTCGAACCGCTCGAACATTGTCAACAATTACACTTGATCTTGGGCGTCAACCGTGAGTTTCATATTCTACACTTTCTTGTCCATTTTTAAATTTGCTAGCCCAATCAAACACTTGTGTCCGTAAAAGCGTATTGTTACCAAACTGCACCTTCACCCTAGTGAAAATATTGAATGGCCAAACGTCTTCTTTTGTTAAAAATTTAATAATAATACGTTGCTCAATGGACCAAAGAACCACTTGCTCACATATGATTGCTACTGATCAACTGGAAGAATGAGCAGCCCGGGAGCGGCTGTCCCCACTCTTAACAAACCAACCTAAGACCCCCCACCCAACCAGAGCACTCGGCAGAGCCTGAGACTCATAAAGACAAATGTTCGGTTTATATTTGACTCACTCATACTCTTCATTAAAGGAAAAAGCGTCAAGAAACAGTTTATAGCGCGTCGAAAAGCAGAGTTTTAAAATCCTGTTGCTTTGAAGGTTTCGCTCCAATCGAGCTAAGATCGTAAATAAATCTCTTGAAGAGCTTTACTTTAGAATGAAATAAAAAGGGTAAAATAAATATCATACTCTCCCCTGAAGGTGGATGTTATCCATTCATCGCCCTACAAGCTTACTTTTAGAGTGATTAAAAGTGCGCATTTATCAAGTTACTCTTACTGTATGTATTATCGTGTATCGTCGCGCGTTATCGTGTATAAGAACAATATTTTTGCAAATAACGAATGCAGAACGCCGTTCTTTTTGTAGTGATCTTTAAATTTGACTTCTGTTGAGTACTTAATAATTAAGCTGGAGATATTGAATTTTAGTAGGCTCGGGGAATGAGTGTGCCGGAATAAACAATGGCCAGACAAATTTATTTTAAAGTGTAACAAACTATTTTTATTTATTTACACTACACAGTAAACTACAAAATTGAATGTTCACTATTCAGTTTCTTCGATGAATGTGTGTTAGTGTTAACACACTAACACAGTTAATGAGTGTTCCTTTTCTTGAGTGTTTGAGAAGATTCTATTGCAATATTCACTGCTTTGTAGATGTTAGAATGTTGATTAACGATGAAGTGTTACAGTTCAGTCGTGCTGATGAGCAAATTCTATTAATTTGCACACCAACAGCCCGGCTTACACGACTGATGAGTGTCCACGTGATCGCGGCTAGCCTGCAAAATCACCTGATGATTGACTTATTGGTACGCCATCTCAGCTGACGGCGCGGAAATTGAGTGTTCAAGTTTTCAACAACTTCAATAACTCGTAGTGAGTTATTTCGTTGCAATTCTACCATACACACAATAAAACCTATTTGCCATGGATGTTTTTTGTCGTTTGGTTGAGTTTTATCAGGCCATTGTCTTCCGTGGACTGCAGTGTTTAAGACAATCCGTATTGCTTTGCTTCTGACACTCCTGTTTAGAAAGCCTCAATTTCAACTCTGGGAAGTAGCTTTGTGACAATTGGAATATTATGTTGTTTACACCCACACTTCGCTTTAGGACGTAGATACGTTTCACGAAACTTGGCCGCAAAGCGAAAAATCGGATAAGGAATCAATTATTCTAATACAAATTCATACAAACGCAATGGAATCGGTTCCAGATTTGTTCAATATGTATCATGGTTTATCATTCAAAGTGCATTTTATCTTTTCATTTCATTTAAATCAAAAATACACACATAACAAGTACATACATTTGTACATAATATAATAACAGACTCCAAAAACGAACAGTAATCTATAAACAAAAGTGAAAAATCTTCATGTTACATAAAATATGCGTTATGTATACATACTATTTTTTTTAAATGGCTTTAATCTGAAGACGATGAAGAAATGGTAGCCTGCAGATAATTGTCGTCATAATTTTTCGCTGGTAAGGATGGGCCTGGCTTAAAAAAAGTGTCCAACGTTGTTTGTATTGCCTTCTTGTAACCTTGTCACGTTTAGACACCTTATAACGAGGCGCAAATTTTTCTATTTTTTGAAATGTACTTGCAATCAGGCATTCGCTTCCAATAAATCCCTGTTTCACGTACGTTGAACACTTGTTCAGGTTTTTAACCACCTTTTTCAATAATTCCCTTTAAAATGTTTGGATGTTTCTTAGATGCAGCCACATCGGCGCTAGCTGCTTCACCTTTCATTTTCAAATTATGTAAATTGAATCTATTTTTAAATATTTCAAACCATCCTCGGCTTGCTTTGACTGTGACATCTTCAGCAGATTCATCGGTATCTCAATACTTCAAATTTTGGAAAGTACTTAAGGCCTTTTCCTGGATAGTCATTTGACTCATTGGCTTTCTCCGTTTGTTATTGTCCTCAATCCATATTGTCAATAGTTTTTCAATTTTTCCCATAATCCACTTTTTAAGGAGTGTTAATCTCGAGACATTTAAAGGTGCTGCAGGCTGCAAATATGTTTTAATGCCTTTTTTTATCGCGAATAGTTTGAATGTTAGATTTCGCAAGTTCCATTGCCTTTCTGCAACTGCAAATTTCAACAATTTTCTCTTCAGCTTCTATACGACATAATACTTTTAGTTTAGTTCCTCACATGACTGATTTTCGGCATCCTTCTTTATCAGCCTCCAAAGTCGATAATCGTTTCCGTGGCATTTTGTCTAAATAATAATGAAATTATAAATAAGTTTGATAAAAAAAAATATTAACAATTTTTAATTTATACAAACAGACATACATACATATGTTCCTACGTACCAAAAATGTCCCTAATTAATATTAATGTGTAAGAATCGGTAACAAATATTCACATTAAACACTCACAGACAAGTCTAAACCAGCCGCTTTATGAGCACACACTGATTAACGTTCGTTCGTAAACAAGAGGAAGTAGAAAAGAGTGTGCATCGAAATTGTGCTTGTGCAAGATTGGCAACATCGAAAAAAAGTTTTTTTGCCGTTATAGCAAAATATTTTAGGCCGTAAATCGAAAACGTGCCTTAATTGAAGAGGGCCGTTGTAGCGAGGTGTGGCTTTATTTCGTTCACTGACATTTTCATATAACAATACTATCTCTTTGCCGACTTTCTCTAACTTCTGCATGTTGCGATTAACGGATTTCGGCTATAACTCTTGTTGATTGACGTAAATTTTTAACCAATATTGCCTTTGAAAGTGAAGTCTAATTGCAAAAACGTCCCGGGCTCAGGCCGAACTTTATAAACAAATTTCTTTGCCCGTTCAGCTCTTAGCCTACTGCATATTTTTTCAGCAGTCGCCTTTACACTTTTGCCTGATTTGAATTCCCAAATCATTACATAAGCAATATCTATTTTTTGACTCTACATTTCAGAGGTCCAAATTAGTTTAGCATAACGTATACCAAACAAAATAATTGGCAAAAGACTAACTGAAGTCTTCCTTTGAATATCCTTCCTATGATGGATAGGAATATCCAGCATATCATTGATTCCTTCCTATCTTTTCTGTCTTCAATGTTCGATCTTAAAGTATTGTTTCAATAACGCTAAACCATACTTTAACATGTTTATTGGGAGTTTATAAGGAACGTCAGTTTAAAGTACATCTTGGAAGTAAAGAATGCTCAGAAAAAAATAGATTTTAATGATTTGAACCAAGTCAATCAATCGCAAATAACACAACATAACTTACAAGATCGTTATATAAGAACAGAATAGGCATCGATAACAATGTCAAAAACAATGTCAAAAATTTCGAACACAGAATGCTACCCTGCAAATAAAATACTTCTGGATTATAAACCAATTCTCTGAAACCCTCCAAGAAATTGAAATTGCGCCGAATTTCAGCAGTATCAGTTGAACTTTGTTATTCTTAAGAAGCGAAATGTTGAAATATCTCAGAAATAATAATGTAAATTTCCATTCCAAATAGCCAATCAGTTGGTAAAATAAAATGCAATTACGTCAAAACATTTTTCGCGAAGAAAATTATATGAAAAGATGGCCCGCGGTTGGCTCACTTAAAATTGTTATTTGTATACAAAAGCATTAAGGGTAGTGGATCAAAATATCAAATAACACATTTCGTCCTTCAAACAATTTCTCCTTTACTTCTGTTGAAATTTCTCTTCTTGGAATTCAGGTTAGTGGGATTTAAAGTGACTCAGCGTTATTGATGCAATTTCATCTGACAGTTGGCTTTATTTTTCACTTTTTAAAGTTTAAGTGATTCTCAATAATTAATTTTGATGTATATTAGGATGAGTTCCTTGAGTTTAGTCAGGACCGAGTTAAAAATTGTTCGTGCTATGTTTCATACTCCTATGTTCAAAGCCTTGTAATTGGCGGGAAAATAAAAGTTCTTAAGTTTTCGAAAATAAACCTTAATGGTTCACTTCGCAGCAAAACGGAAAGTACGTTCTGAATAACACATTATGACCAAGACAGCGATCGACAGCTTTATTCTTCTTTGGCACATGAGAACACATAGTTTTTTCGTTCGTAAAACCGAATAAAGTTGAACCAATCTGTCTAGAAATATATTCTGTATTTCTATTTTATTCTTTTTCAGAGTCCCAACATACGTTAGGTTACGCTTAGATAGTTCATCTACAAGTTCAATAGACGAGAACCAGTTGTCTGCTGTCACGTTACGAATGGATCTTTGTAACGGCTGTGTCAAGCGTAGCACGCATTGAGTGGGAACAAGAAATTTTTTCTCGTCAGCTGATAGTCCGGCGCTATCGCTACCTTTTCCTGAATAAAAATAATTATTATAAAAGTAAAATGTTTTCGCATCACATGGCACGAATGAGAAGGCCATATTTCCCGGGCTTCTGGGCCATGTACGAAATCATGTGGCTTCTTCCTCGAAACCGCAATAGCATCTCGTCAATAGTAACATATTCATTGAGTTAATATAGTTTTTGAGAATCGGCCATAAACTTATCAAATAGTACAGAAATAGCGGCCAGTTTATCGGTCTTTATTCTCCCAGTGCGATCTGCTGAGTTGACAAAACGTAGGCAGTTCAAAAGAACTAAAAATCTGGTTTCTGACATACAGCACCTGACTTTTTCACAACCTGTTCTATCCGTAGCAAATATAAAACTGGTAGATTCGGGATTTGATTTGGGGACGGCAGAGTTGTATAATAATCCTAAAAAGGATTTGAGTTCTTTCATGTCAATTTCTTTTCATTCTGACCTGTCTTGCCGCTTGAATTTGGCGCTAAACTCAGCCATTTTGAAGTTAGTCCATGTCAAAATGGTTTGTCGCATATCATCATCATAAATGTTATTCCAAATTCTGAGAGGATCTTTCTTTTCGTCTTCAGTCAGGTGCAGAATAGATATGTTCAACAATTCATTATGCTGTGGAGGGCGAACTCTTCTAGAAGGTGGCTCTGTAGCCCACTTGTAGCGATTTTTATCATAGTAATACTTCGAGGACTGTAACTGTCCTATAAGTATATTGTCGTCATCTGAACTTTCATTATCCGATCTCCTTATGTCACCGTCAGTTACGGTAGTACTACCACTTTCTTCAATAATCTCTTATTCACTCGAGTGATTTTCTTCAATGTCAGCTTCATAAAACAAACAATCATTAACATCCCCATCGCTGTCGCACTGATCCGATTTGTAAAGCAATCGTTGAAACACGTCTGCAAAAGAAGGATCATCTAATTGATATATTTTACTGACTCTTTGAGTCGACGAACTCGTTGTTCGTTTGCCTGCAGTCGTTAGTTGATCGTTTTCGACATTTTAGTTTACAAAATCTAAAATAAACAAAATCACCGCCAGCGTCAACTTATAACACAAACGTGGACGCGTGGTCTAACAGACCGCACTCGAAATATAAAGCGAAATTACTTACGCAACATTCAGCCGGCGACGTATCCCTCACTCTCAACGGTCGTTTCGCCACTAAAATCGAAGCTACCGAGGCCGGCATACGCGTGGGGTACGCGGGAGCAGGGGGGCACGGGAGCAGGGAGCAGAACTAGAAACTGCAAGCGGCCTGAGTTACCGCACGTCAATAATTAAAGGTTAATGCAGTTGTCCATTTTAATAGCCCGTATTTTTTGCTTTTTCGGATTTTTAGTAAAAAAAGTAAAAGTAAAAATTTTCAATCGGAAAATTTTGATAAATATTTATTGATACTCCAACAATAATTCAAAAAATTTTCATCACGATATGAGTGAAGGCGGTTTCCACAATTCCAGCAGATAGGCTATCGAATGAACTAGAATGATTTGAAAATCTTGAAAACTGGATAATTGACATGCTAACTAATATAAATATTCTATGCTAGAAATAAAAAAACCTTCCTTTTAAGTTTATGTTTTTTTAATTTACCTTGCGGAATCGATTTTCGACCGTGATCGTTCGCTGATGAAGACCGAACGATCACGGTCGAAAATCGATTCCGCAAGGTAAATTAAAAAAAACATAAAATTAAAAGGAAGGTTTCTTTATTTCTAGCACAAAAAAATTTTAAGAAAATGGAAGCAATTACAAATATAAATATTCTAATTTCATGATTTTCTTTTTAGGCGCACATAAAAAAATCCGGTCGGATTTTTGGATTATTCTAGTTTGATCGATGGCATAATATGTGCTTTTGACGAATGAAATTTCAAAACTATTATTCAAACCGTTTATAAGATATCGGCCATCGAGACCAGTTAGAGAAACGAAAGTTAGAGAAATGTTTAAAAATTTAAATATGCTTTAAAGTATGGGCAATTGACTCACCATTATTTGGCTATGCCTGGTCTAAAGAGTACTCCTTATTCTTCCTCTTGGAAGTCTCTTAATGCTGCATGCTCTGCTTTTTCTTCAATCCTGGCTTGTTTCGTCCTATTGCACCCCCAACATGGGTCACGCATGCAATCCGCTGCCAATTGAGCACCCCATCAGCATGGCCATTTTTTCGGTTCCATATTGGAATCCATTATTGAAGGTTATTACAGCAAAAAAAAAAAAATTACAGGTTAGTTTTTTGTTTTAAGTTTTTTGGCACCAGACTGTAAATGTTATAAATGTTGTAAAATGATTGTAAATGTTAGTCGGTTCGATGGATGCAGTCACTTTGCCGTCTCCTTTTCCGTCAATTCCTTTGTTACTGTTTTTGGCATAACGAAGTCGTATTCCCATTCTTTTTTCCGCTCGCGCTACGCATTCTTTTTTCGAAACTGAGGACTCTGTATTGCTAGGCATTTAAAATTCGAGCGAAATGAATGTATGCAAATATGAGCTTCAAACCATATTTCCTAAGCTTCTCGGTCACGTTCTTTCCCGATCTTCCATTGATTAAGTCTACCACTGCATATCACCATCGCATCAAGAGCATTCCTATAATATTTGTCGATCAAGGAAGAGATACTGAAGAGTGACGAGAAGCATTGTCTCTTCCGTCTGCCTGCCCCTGAAACCGTTTCATTTCATGGCTTTCTGACTCTTTCGTTCAAGTTTTGCTCTTGCGCTGCAGCCATTGACAGCTCAGAATTAAAAATTCAGATGCGGCCGCATGAATATTTTTAAGGAGCGAGTAATTGGTCGAATTGACAACACCTCTGCATATGTCCATAAGACTGCAGAAAAGATTAACTCCTTCCTAGCACACGTATTACAAAGACCAAACGTTAATTTATTTCACATGAGTTCTAAATCATGAGGCATGAATTCACAATCTACCATTTTTTCTAGTCCCTCGATTCAAATATTATAAAGCCAAGCTTCGTAAGTTTGACTTCTCGAAAGACACGTGACTATTGTCCTTTTTGTAAATCACATTTGCAGCAATGCCCGGAAATATTGAGACAAAATCTAAAATGCGGTAAACGATTGAGTTTTTTAAGACGACGCTGATATCAGTTCCACCTCACATTCCACAGAATGTCCGTTTCCACGAAACTTTCGTTCTTTTGATTGACCGGAATAAATATTACCTGACTTGCTTCCTTTTCTACCATACATAGCGAAAAACGAACAACTGATGACCAAACTGATGTCGAACAAACGTAATCTAACTGATTTATAGTATCTGCCACACTCTTAGGTATGGATCCGAGATATAACTGACTGTTTAATCTCATTTGCTTCTTAATGTATCTTTCTCGCTTTCGCACTCTATCTCTCTCTCTCTGTTTCCACATCTCGTCTTGTAACGGCTGTTACTTTCCAATGAATTCGAAAATAGGAAAATCATTTTAGGAGTATTTTTTGACAAGTTTGGAGTCGATTTTTTTTGCATAACACACAAGTTATCTGCTTTAATTCGCATTATTGAGCCCTTTCTCATAAGGATACCCGTTTAACGATGAAATTAATAATTTACTACATTACATAGGGTGGGGTGAAAGAAAAGTTTCCGGCCTGACCAAGATAAACGATGTTTTTAAATTTTCTTTTATTTTTGAAATCTTTTACCCCTTTAGCCGCCAAGCAATTTTTTGATGTTAGGAAACAGTTAATAGTCGCTGGGGGCTGTCTGGAGAGTAGGGAGGATGTGGCATCAATTCAAACTTCAATTCGTGAATTATGGACATCGCAACATCGACGAATGCGCTGGTGCGTTATTGTGATGAAACGAATTTTTTTTTCTTAGTCAAAAGAGGGCGTTAAATTTGCACCTTGTACTTCAAACATTGCAATAACTCTGCGTAGTATTGACCAGTGATAGTCTTACCCTTTTCAAGGTAATCAATTTATATAATTCCCCTCGCATCCCAAAAAACAAAAGCCATAACCTTTTTTGCCAATAAAATTTTTTTAGCCTTTTTAGAGTTGGTTCCCCTTTTCCAACCCACTGTTTTGACTGTTCTTTATTTTCAGGAGTGTAGTGGTGGACCCAAGTTCCATCTCCAGTTATGAACCGACGCGAAAATTCGTTTGGATTACGCCTGAACAGCGCCAAATTGTCGGTAGATATGTTTTCTCGAACCAGTTTGGTCGAGCGTTGACAAACGAGGCACCCACCTTGCACACAGCTTTTCCATGCTCAAATGTTTATGCAAAATATTTCGCACACGTTCAGCTGACATCCTACAGGTCTCAGCTATCTCATGCATTTGCAACCTTCGGTCTTCCAACACTATTTGATGGATTTTGTCAATCATTTCCTAAGTTGTGATCTCCACGGGCCGTCCTGAGCGAGGCTCGTCAGAGGTGCTCACACGACCCATTTTCTATTCAGAAACGCACTGCTTAATAGTTGAATATGATGGGGAGGAGTCTGCTCGTGTCGAATCCATCTCTTCTTTTATTTGTTTTGGTTTTAAACCTTTCAAATAGAAGTATTTGATGACAGCACGTTGTTCGAATTTTTCCATTTTCACAAAAACAACGGAAGCGTCTCGAGCAATGTGGTCTCAAACGCAAACTAACGTAGCGATTGGGCTGAAACTGTACATGTAAGCTCAGTAGGAATGGTACTGTAGGACACCGCTCCAAAAGTAGACCTAGTGGCGCAATATCTTGCAATATATCTTCAGGCATGTTTTGGCATGTTTCAGGTGTTCAAATTGCTATCTAACATGCAAATAGCTTCCTAGATAGTCTAGCAGACTTCCACAATGTGCTAGCAGACGTATTGGTGACTACTCTGCAATATTGAACGACACTCGTTGACTTTCTGGCCTTATAATATACCCTCCGAGCATGCAATGCCTCGTGAAGATGCCAGTGGGAACCCTCACCTATCCTTATTTATTACAATGCACGCAAAAATTGTTGTCGTTGAAGACGTCGATATTTCGGTTCGAAATTTGCGGCTTATTACCGAAGCTTATTATCACTTATCGCACCATGCTTTGTATAAAGGATGAGATGTGAAGGAATAAATGATGTGTAAATTTATTTTATTCACTCTTGGTCAAATTTAAATTAAGAACAAATAACTCTTTTAAAACATAAGTATACTCTACATTTTTTGCAATATCTGAATGCGTAGTCTTTACTGCTCGGAAATTTACATCTTACCCAATATCCAATTTTTAACCAGTGTTGTTTCTTGCGTCAGACCATGTCTGTTACAGGGATTTCATACAAAAGCCATGAATTCAATATGATTACGTCTCAAAGATAGATACCTTGTGTCAACCTACTGCATTTGCTAATATTAGGGCACCGGTCAATAAAGCTGTCAACAATCGACATATGGCTATGTATGTATATGGCATGTAGCCTTCTTTTTTACTTTCACAAAATATACAGATAGC
Organism: Stratiomys singularior; assembly: GCA_954870665.1. Taxonomy (NCBI): domain Eukaryota; kingdom Metazoa; phylum Arthropoda; class Insecta; order Diptera; family Stratiomyidae; genus Stratiomys; species Stratiomys singularior. Next base: position 126,154,395 of record OX940877.1, read on the forward strand.
AACTGTTTTGAAAAAGTGGGTAAACTTAAGGCTCGTGTATAGTTTGACAGCGAAGTAGCTGGCTGAAAATATGGGTTTTTATTTCCAATCTTGAGTAGAACCGCCTTCAAACAGTACTTAGAACCATCTATGAACAAACACCATTCATTTCGATCATATGGCATATTTATCACAGCAAATAAACGTTTGATGTTGTTTGACCCTCAAGTTATTTGTTTTGGTCAGCGCTTCAAAGTGCTGAAAGTTGAAAGTGAGACACGGTATTTTCATTGAACTAGTCGATTGCCGCATAGCTACAGCCTGATTGGGGTGATATTTTCAAAAACTGACGACAAAAACTGCGACGACAAAAACATCTCTTTTATAGTACTCGACGGTTACTGGTCTTCGGTAATTTCTTTGTCCTATGATGGATCCTCTTGCACAGCAGTTAACAGCTTTGTGAGATTTCTTGCCAGTTCCCTACTGTGCTCCGCTCCAAGCTCATCCTTGTCCTGATAATTGACCTCAGGCCCCATCTGACTCGTCTAAGATAGAATTTCATCATCAACTGATTATATTGTACTTCAATGTCGCATTCGGCAAAGCGTTCGGGCCAAAGCTTCCTCCATGGAAGATTCAAGCGTTGTTTTTACTACAGTATGCGATGCTTTTCAACAACTTTCAACTTTCAATGGAAGTTATTTTCACAAAACTCTGTTAAAGGTAAATTAGTTTTTTCTTCGCTTCTTCAACCAAAAAGTAATAGTTAGAGTTCTTCAGTGCATGATTGCTTGAAATTTGCAGTAATGGAATAGCGTTCGGAGGCAAACAATTGAATTTTATAAACTCGAATTCTCCTTTCCGAATTCGATGAAGGAGTGTTGTCCATAACGAGCAAAGCGCGCAGTGGCAAGTTCGCATTTGTCGAACATTTTCCTCCGGGGGATCCAAAAAACTCAATCGACCCAATCAGTAAAAAGGTAATGTGTAACCCAAGCTCTACTATTGGATCTTCACAAACCATTCAGTTTACTCATATGTACGAGGTTTGTTCAAAAAGTATCGCGAATTTAATGTTTTTTCAAGAATTATTTATTCATTCATGAATATCTTTTTTGTCCCCTTCAAAGTAATCCCCGTCAGACACTATACACTTGTGATAACCTTTTTGTCCAATCCTCGAAGCACTTTGAAAAATCATTTTTGTGATTTTTGTGATCTTGTTCAGCTCCTCCTTCGATGCCGTCTTTATGGCGAAGCGTCGTCCTTTCATGAGCCTCTTCAGTTTCGGGAACAAGAAAAGTCACAGGGGGCCAGGTCTGGGGAATACAGTGGCTGCGGCATTATAAGAGTGTTGTTCTTGGCCAAAAATTCGCGCACAAGTAACGATGTGTGAGCAGGGGCATTATCATGGTGCAGAACTGTTGTGTTCTTCCATAAATCCGTGCGTTTCTGGCGGATTGCTTCACATTCCATCGAACTTGGCGTGCTTTTTTCGGTCCCTCTGAGAACATTTTGTACCACCGATAATCATTGCTTTTGTCCAAAGTAGCTTCGCCGTATGCAAAAACAGACTGGACATTCAAAAAAGCCGGAATTGTCAGAATAAGTGAGGGTAATGAGTACCAACATAACGCCACCAAAAGATCAAAAATCAAGCATACGTAGCCCGCGAAAATACAAAATTCGCGATACTTTTTGAACAAACCTCGTATATCATGCTTTTTGAAGGCACGTGGATTCTCCGAATGATAAAAGACTAGAAGCTATGTTTTATGATCACCGCCGGCATAAGCACAAAAAGGGTTGAGTGAGACGCTGTTTCATTGGCTTGTAGCCGACGATTGCTTCCTCCTCTGCCATTTTGTAGGTCCTTTTAAGCTTCTTTTTCAAAAAAAGCTGGTTTTTTCACAATTCAAAACTTGCTAAGACAGGTCATCTGTATCGTCCATGATGCTGCCTCCATATCTGAGCTTACCACCTTCACATGGCTCATAATGCAATGAACTTCCGTTTTTTCTTTAATTGCTCGAACCATCATTAGCTTTAAAGTCTTTTTTGCAGTTTGTACAGTTATTGCGAAATACGATCTCTATTTCAAATGGATCACTATATGCACGTGAAACTGGCTGGATTATAGGTTTATACATTGCTAGTTTTTCTGCATTTACACCAACAAAATTAATTAAGGAAAGTTAGCTATCATCTACATAGTTATTCTGTCCTCTCCATAACATTCGTACAAAAAACCACTCGTACAGCTTTGTTCTGAATGCGTTACAAAAAAATTTCGGAACCCATGGCTTGTCAGTGTTTACTATTGTCAATCAATATACTACAAATACACATCTTTGAGTGTATATGCAACGTCGTTTGTGTATTTTCACGCGTTCCAAAGCACAAAAGCAAGTTCACAACGTCATCAGCTGACAGAAGTTGTAAGAGCGCAGTACTGTCAACATGCGCGGACTTGAAAACTAGTACTAGGTGACGTATTATTAATAATGTTCAGAATTATCGTTCTGAGGATCTGACAGATTGACAGACGAGTGACATTTCGATTTTCTTGGCAAAAAAAAAGCTAAGCTTAGAAGTATTTCGGCTAAACCACTCTTGGAAAATATTCACAACGAAAATAGTACTTGCCATTGATTTACAACCAAACTTGCATTGTGGGATAATCCCCCACACAGCGTCCGAGATATCTAACATAACGGGAAAACGGACAACATTGTGTAGGCTTACCGACACAATGACCGAACAGCCAAGGACGAAAGCGGCCCGTCCATCCAATTTCCATCCAACATGATGCAGGCGGAAGACGTGCCAGACAATTCATCGTGCTTTACAAAGGACGTACACCTTATAAATAGTAAGATTAATGATTTTCTGATAGCGAAGGGGAAATTAGTTTTAAGGCACAAAGCCTCGGTATCCTCCCATGACCACCCTGCTCCTAACGTTGATCCTTTTAGCGGCTTGGCAAACAATAGACTAAGCGAAGGTAATGCGAACGTGAACGCACCAACAAAAAAAGTATGGTACCCATGTGCAAAACACAAGGTCATCCCGCAAAGTTTTCCGGGTGTCCGGAACGAAAGCGTCTGGTAGAAAGAGCTAGGGAGATCAAAACAAAAAGAACAAATCTTAATCCTGAGTACATACCGCATCCTTTTCATCAGCGTAGCGGCCCATTCTCCAATACCCCAGAACATATTCCCTCCATCACTTCCATGGCTACTTATTCGGAAATAGCCAGACAAGCAATACCTTCACCTCTACCGACATCACCGACAGTTTTGTATATCCTAGTTCCATATCTTCCTTTGAACTCTTCTCTAAAATCCGTTCCTTTCGTCCAGCCTTTGAGTCCACGCCTGATCAAGATAAGCCAATGGCTCTCTTAAACTTCTACTTTAATCTTTATGGAAGGAAGTAGGCTGAGTATTCTCTCCCTCAATATTAATTCCTTAATCTCCCATGACAAGAGACTATTCCTGGCGGACCTGATCAAATCCTTCCATCCTGACATCCTGCTTTTGAACGAAACTCTCCTAAAACCTCACCACAAAGTGCATGCGGACCATTACAACGTCCTTCGTAGCGATACTGGCAGGGGCACAGCCATAATTTGTAGAGATGATTTAGGTGTCTACCAAAACTCTTTCGAACAAGGCAGCTCCTCGTGTACCTTAGCGACACTCCGCACTAAACGACTCAACGGAACCCCAGCGAAAATCTTGATTGGCTCCGTGTATTTCCCGTGTAACACAGGTTCCCTAATCTCCTTTACCCTCGATAGGATACTTACAGCAGCGGCGTCGCAAAACTCATTCCTGATTGGAGGTGACACGAATGCCAGACACGAGCATTGGGGTGATTTCACCAACAACACAAACGGAAAAGCCCTTTTCGAATGGCTCCACACCAATTCATTCCTCGCAGCCACTTTTGTGAACGCAGGTGTCACAACCTTCCCGAGAGGTCGCTCTTTCTTGGACAATTTCATTATTTCATCCGATCTACTCTTTGATCCCATAAACTCTTATACATGTTCCACATTTGCTTCTCTATCTAACCACCACGGGCTGTACTTGAACATAACTCTCAGAACCCATATTCCAGTTCCTACTTGTCCTCCTCACTACAGACCATTCAAATCAATAGATTGGTCACACTTCCGTAACGATCTCTATGACCTGCTTCCAAACTTACCACCAGAAAATGAGATCCTCTCAAACGCTGAAATAGACAGGCATGTATCAGCACTAACAGTCGCATTAATTGAGTGTTTAGATTTACATGCCTCCTTCCAGAAACCCCGCAGCTCGCTATATAGGTGTCTGAGTCAGCAAACTATCCACTTGTTAAAAATTCGAAAGCATATGCTCCAACGGTTGAAGCGAATTTTCCATAGAAGGTACAACAGAATAAACGAAGAGTATTTCGAATTAAAAACCCAGATATCCTCATTGTCCCGAGAAATTCACAAATACATCAAGGAAGATGTAAGTAGTTATTATAAGCACCGATTAAGATCTCTGCGACCATCATCAGAGGTATTTAAAACCATTGAAAAAATCACGGGTCGCAAGAGTTCCAAATACAACCCTGATAAAGATCCCATACGACAAGGCAATGAGGTTTTCAATGCACCTTCAGACAAAATCGGCCCTTGGGAGGGATACTTCAGGCACCTATACCGAAGGCGTGAGTCTCCTTACGTAGCTCTAAACAACAAAATCAATACCGAAGTTCAGCTTACATCTGAAGGACATGAAGGTTCTTACCTTACCATATTCTCCAGTTAAAATAAAGCTACTTCTCCACAGTGCCCAATTTTTGGCGACTTTTTCACGTCGAAAAAGGAAGTTGAAGAAATCTTCAGTACAATAAATAACAAGCTATCTCATGGTTTCGACGGAAATTCAAACTTGGTCCTCGAAAAGTGTAGGAAAATTATTTCCTCTTTCCTGACTATAATATTTAACAACAGCATCAACAACGGTTACTTCCCCCAACCATGGAAAGATAGCAAATTGATTCCTATATCAAAGGCTAATTGGGAGGGCAGAATTTCCAACTTCCGGCTAATTTCTTTATTGCCGAATTTCGGCAAAATCTTAGAAAAGATAATTCTTCGAAGTTTTAATAACTTTCACTTTCCCCTGACTCCAAATTTTCAGTTTGGATTCGAGCGTGAACGGTCCACAGAGCAAGCAATAATGCTGCTACACAACAAAGTCACGAGTAATCTTCAGCGGAAAGAGTGCACAGTGGCATGCGCTCTTGACCTTAAAAAGCATTTGACTCAGTGTGGATCAACAGGCTCAAGTTCAAACTGAAAATATTGTCATTTCCAGTCCCGGTCCTTAGAATCCTTTATAGTTTCCTATCAAACAGAACCTCGCAGGCAAAAGTAGGCAATATCACTTTAGATCTCATCCCAATTTACTCTGGGGTCCCGCAGGGTTCTATCCTTGGTCCCTCCCTATTCAATTTCTTCCTCCATGATATCTCTAGACCAAACAGCTCTGACTTAGATTTAATCATGTACGCTGACGACATCCTACTCACCGCCACCAATACACTCCCATCTCTAGCTCAAACCCAGCTGCAGTGCGCTGTGAACAACACCGTTGCGTATTTAAAAAAGTGGGGACTAGAAATCAATGCAAACAAATCGGAGTTAATCTGCTTCCGAAATGCTAGTGGTAAAGGACACAGGTTAGCAGTGTCTCAAAGTAGAAGAATAGATAGAAGGCGAACTAATTCCTCTCAAAGACGATATCAAATATCTAGGAGTACATTTCAACAACAGGCTGAAATCAAACAATCATGTAAGGAAAACGCTAAACAAAACGAAAGCAGCGGCTGCTCTCATTTCCTCTCTCCTTTCCTCGACAGCAGTAGGCTCGAACGTGAAAGTACTGATGTTCAAAACATTGTTTAGACATATCATCACCTACACTTTCTCAGCCTGGTTAACAATGTCACCAACGGCAGCCGAAGAACTCCAAGTCTTTTGAGAGAAAAATTCTAAGGAATTGTCTCTCGAAGTATTGACGACCCAACAAAAAATACTTCAAGAACAAAGTGCTGTACAAAGAAACGGGGGTTGTACCTATACTCCACTATATGCTAACAACGAGTAAGATCCGCATAGAAAAGTGGAAAGATCACACACTCCGTAGTATCCGCACACTCTTAGAATTCCCTAATGTGAATCATTCGTATTACCTTTATCCCCTCAATGTCCTCGACAAATACCACCCAAGTTCCTTCAATCCAAACGCCCCTAATAAACCACAGTTTTATGTTTCATCCCAACCTAATACATACCGGGGCTGAAACCACTAATGTATATTATATAAAATCGTCAAATTAAATAAAAAAAAAATCTAAGATTAATCAAAGGACATAGTGTTAAGCTAACGCCTTCCTACTCTAATTTGCCATCTTACTCGACTCCAAGTGGCGGGCACGGGACCTCCATCCTCCCAGAAACCTACTGGTTAGGTACCGATGGGAGGGGAGTATAGACGTCCCCTGCGTACATGACAATAAATACAATTTCAATGCAACATGTTAAAACTTAAATAGACGTAACAATTCTTTAACCTAGATTAGTTATAAGAATAGGCATAGCATTAGTTTTAATTATAGTTAAGAATAGGATTTATTTTGGATTTATGTAATCATAAGTTTTAAAATAATTTATATATTAAGCTGCCTCCTTAAATAAGCCATAAGAGCATCTCCTAAATATCTAAAACTTCTATCTCTATATGTAAAACATATCCAAAATGTCCAAGTGTATTTGACAGTTAAAGAATGTCAAATGTTAAATAGTCATTAAGTTCTCACTTTCAATTTGTTGAAAGTCTCAATAAAGTTTGCTTACTTACATAATAATGTTCAGAAAATTTCTCATCTGTTCTGCTCCAAAAGTTGATCCGAATTTTGGAAACTTGTAATATGCAGACCATGCGACGTGAAATTTTGCAAAAGGATACTTTTTTGGTCTTATACGATACAGAGGGTGAATAATTTCTACAGATATTTATGGTGATTTTGGACTTCAGCGATTATTTCTTTTTTAACCACATATGCACTATCGAAGGGAAGGACTTACAGGTCCTGTAACTGTATAACAGGTACAGAAATACAGGATTCCATTAGTTTTCACCATCTTGGGTTCTTTTGAGCATTCAACCACTGTGTTCGTAACCGCTGATAGTGCGGCTCGTGGTCCGGTGCCGTTTCATTTAGTTTTTGGAAACAGTGAGTTTCCACAGAACGGAATGCTAGGTATGGAGAGGCTAATGTAACAAAATTCTGATCCTGTTTTCCCAGTAAAATGCTGGTGGCAATACCTTCAGAAGTTCCATAGATTACACTACCTTTGGAAGAACTAGTATCGTAGCAAGAAGATGGTCGAACTCGGCAATTCCATTTTTTGTGATTTGAACCTGTTTAATATCCTTTTGGTGGCTTTCGAACACTACATCAAGCATTTGTTTTTTTCATTCTAGCTTACAGAGTTATTCTCATGCTATTTTGAGTTCAGAGATTACCTCATTCACACCAACCGGACTTTTTGTTTAATTGCACAGCTTTCCTGCATATTTTGCAACTATTCTAAGTTCCTGATCCTGAAACTGATTTTTCCTTTAAACAGTCAATAAGATTAGAAAAACTTGCGAACTTTTGATGATTTTTACTACTGGTAGTACCTACTATCACTATTACTACTACTAACACTCCTATTACTACTACTACTACTACTGCTACTACTACTACTACTACTACTACTACTACTACTACTACTACTACTACTACTACTACTACTACTTATACTTCTTCTTTTTCAGAGGGCAAGGTTATTCTCGCTTCTATTCTCACATGGGAATGGGAAAGTCAGAGTCTCCTGACTGGCTGTTTTGCCCGTGGGTCGCGGATATTGCTTGCTTTCTTTGTAAGCAGGAACTGGTGGTTATATTAAACAACTTCAGAAGGGAATAGGAAAGTTTACCCGAGAAAACTAGGCAGAAAATATTTTACATTTAAACGGCAGATTGCACTCTCTGTTAGATTCCTATTAAGGAAATAACGTTTTGTTCTTTTCATAAACAAGGGCATCTTTGGTCGTTTGTCAACGCAGAGGGAAAGGTTGTCATTCCTCAGTTATCTCACTAAATTCCGTCGAATCCTGCTGTCAGTGTGATCTCTCTAATAGTGTGAATGATTTTTCGATACTACAGGAATCATCAGTATTTCGTGAAAATTATCCTCAAATGACTTGCTTATATCAGAACATTTAATTCACTCTAATTTGGAACCGAGCATGAATTTTGCAGATCTTTTGACAACTTACCCGTGGATTTTTTGAAAAATTACGAAAAAAAATCGTTTACTCAATGAACTTGGCTGGGTAATAAAGTAATATATCAATCAGGAGTCTATGAAACTTTTTTCTTGGTGTTGAATAAGATCACTCATCTAATTCTTTGTTATTTATTTATGTGAACTGAACCTATTTAGTATTACAAACTATAAATGTCTAAAACGTTTTTGAAAATGCTGCAATCTTTTTTCTAGAAATCTTCTCCATTGACCTCAAAAAAATTTTGTTTCGAGGGTGGAAGAATCCCTGCTCTAGCGATCCTATAGCTCGTTCTTCTGTCGTCGAAACAGCAATTCCTGCGCCTCAAAGGCGCCGCACCATGCCTAGTAGGAAGAAATGTGCCACACGATTCCAGGCTAGGAACTCCGGTTAACAGGAGAACTGTTTAGTTGCAAGTCTAGTACGTTTGCGTCACTGGGAGTCCAAAACCCAGGGCGTAAATAGCCCCAACCTACAGACCCAAAAAACAATTGTTTACTGAATGTCTTGTTATACTGTTGTAAGGTGCAATTGTGCCATTAAAGGAAATTCCATAGGTGTAGGATCCTTTTGATAAATGATGATATTTTGTATTACTTTAAATGACTTTCTTCATCTTTCGATATTCTTTATCTTTTTCAAAATTCGTCATTTCATTGAGGATGGAACTAGGAAACGCAATCGTCATCAAGCTGCGGTGTTGTTAGCAAATTCTCTAGCGCAGCTTTTTCAAAAACAGCTTCTCACAAGCCTTATAGTCGATTTCTATCCGCTTGTATGAAATCAGCTAGTCAAGGACTCAATCACTTCGAAACCACTTTAATTTTGACCTGGTGGGAGCCGTCAAAATGCTTCTCGAATGGCTTCATAAACGGACTTGATCCACCTCCAAACTCTTGAATTTTGTCTTAAATTGCTATGTGAACTGTGAACTGTGAACTTTTTTGTACAATCCTTATAGTACTCGGGAACTTTCCTTAAGATACACAGCAGCAGACGTAACTTCCTCAGAAGACATACGAATTAAAACATTTCTTGGAGGGATTTGTGTATTCGCTTTTAAAGTCAATTGGCAGAAAGTACTTAACTTGCATTACGTCCACGAAACGACTTCTGGGTACTACTAAAACTTTTAATTGGTTGAATTACTCAAGTATTTAATTATTGAAACATCAAAACAGCATTTAACAGGATCCCCAGAGACGTCAGGGTGCACCCTTGTTGCTATTAAAACTTATTTGCGACTTTATGGACCTTGTCTTAAGTACAGATACTAAAAACACTTCACATTGCATCCTGTTTCTGGTTCGTTTCAGGTATTCATGCTTCCATCATAGTGCCTCCGTCGTGGATAGTGAAGTTGCCGAGCAAGGGTAGTTTCAAGTCATCGTTACGTACGCCCAAGAAGAAACCTGCCAGTAAAAAGCGGATCAAGGAGAAGGAGAGTAAGGCTTTCATTATAAAACCCATTCCAACGGCAAATGTAACACCTGTAATTGTTTTTATAAACCCAAAAAGTGGCGGCAACCAGGTAAACTTGTATTAAGTTTTTAATTTTTAACTACGTTCGATAGAATAGAAAACTCCCTAGGAGACTTGCACAATTTATAGTATCCTCGTTAAGTTGTTCCATGCACACATATATTTTCTGGGCTGAATATATCTTCCTTTTATCGACAGTATAAACTTGGTAAGAAACTTCTAAAGTATTTCTAACCATCTTTTCAGGGTGTAAAACTACTTCAAAAGTTCCAGTGGCTGTTGAATCCTCGTCAGGTTTTTGACTTGACACAAGGCGGACCGAAAATGGGGTAAGTCTGTTGCATGCACTTTGAAATCAGGTGGTGAATGCTTCCTTACTCATGGGTTGACATTTACATACATTGTACTCCATTGATTTACGGCTTGGAGTCCAAAAGGAATCAATATCACAAATTGAGCCCAGCATGTTTTCCTAACCACAAGTCGTTGCCTGAACGTCCCACGTTTGGAAGTTGGCGCCCAAGAAAAGTTTATGCAAGTAATCTAATACCACAAATTCGTATTCCGTCCAAACAACAACGGACACGTTTCATGTCCGTTTCATGAGTATAAAACAGATAGGATTCAATGTAGTTAGTCGAAAAAAATTGAATTCATCCGGGTCCGTAACCCGGTTATTATGAAATCCAATTAATCTGGAAGAAATATGTTGTAAGTTGTATCTGTCTTCAACAGGTTGGAATTATTTCGGAAAGTTCCCCAGCTTCGCATCCTGGCATGTGGCGGCGATGGCACTGTAGGTTGGGTCCTGTCTGTGCTGGATCAGATTCAAATTCAACCGCAACCAGCCGTGGGAGTTTTACCACTTGGAACCGGAAACGATTTGGCTCGTGCACTAGGATGGGGTGGGGTAAGTTTTGTAAACACAATTTTTGTTTGTATTGTTCGCTATATCTATAGTAATGGATGATGTAGTCCTTTTTTCGCATTTTTCAAAGTAACTGAGCTGAAAGGAAATTGTAAGAAGTAAAAACAAAATATAATAGCTATATAAAAATAAGTGTACCTTGGAAGTTGATAGATGTTTCTTTCGTCAGGGAGAAATCTTTTGGTTATTTAAATGATAATAAAGTAGATGGTATAAATTTAATAGCAAAAAGATAGAAGCACGTGAATGCCATTAAATTCAGGAAAAAAATACTCTCTGAAACAAAAATTGAATTGGATTATGTGAGACTTGAATATGTATTTGAGAATGAATTTTATGTATTTGAGAGAGATTTCTGAATGTATTCGTTTTCTTTCTCACCTACAAATTACGGGATCATTAATATTTCATCCAATGTTTCTATCTCTGTCACTTATTTATCCAAATTCTCATTATTTATTTACTTGTTTGTGCAAATAAATATCTAATAACAATTTATGATAAAAAAGCAAATCATGTAACTCATTTTCTTTTCTCTTATGCATCCTGTTTATTGGTGGTCCAGATAGAATTGGATAAAACGGTTGGTCTCCATTTTGAGTACCACTAGTGAGGACAGCACTTACAAATGTAATTGTGGTTCGTAACACCTCTCTCACACCGAGGGAAAAATCAATGCAATTTTTACTGTCCCTAAGCCATTAATTTGCCATTAGGCTGTTCATTAGTCACAAAACAAGATGGCTCCCGAATTCCCTTTATGTGAATTTTTTTAGTTAGATTGATGGTTATATTTTTCAAAGACGACGGTGGCTGAAGTTCCTGCCGTCACAACAACGTCGAGATACTAAACACATGTGTAGAATTTATGTATTGATCAAATGAATCCTGCAACTGAACTAGTTCAAATTGTCTAAAGTACGTTCCAGCCGCATCCGTGATTGAAACGAAAAGAAAAAAACCTTTTTTGGCGTTTGATGGGACATATTTTGTGGTTGTGTGTAGATTGTGTCACTTGCGTTTAATTTATGTGATTTTGATTATGTGATTGCAAACATTTTGAAAACGGCGATGAGAATTTAATAATAATAATTATCCGGCAAAGTTATTAGAATGAATATTAGAATCTAGAATGAGTCAGAGTTTTGCTTGAGTAACCGATTTAATCTTTGGCAAAAGTAAATGGATTCAAAATTTTTTATCACTTTGATGCACTTTGCAAACCATTATAACTGAACTAATTCACAAATTTAAAACGTGACGCCAAGAACCAGTTTAAAGCCCGTCTTCTGTCCCAAACATAACTTTCTTATTTAAATTTTTATGGACCTGTTCAGTTTAAGACCGTATCTGCAGAGTGATATGGGAATGGCTATAAAACCATTGGTGGACAACACATAAAAACATAATATTAAATTGTAAAAAAATATACAAGCCAAAAATAAAAAAGAATATCAAGCCGAGTAGTTAAAGATAGCCTAGAAAACAGAATAAAGGCTACTTTTCCTTTGCTGAGAAAGAACATAGGATCACCAATGCAAGAATTCAAGTAATCCTTAAGGTAATTGCTTTAAAGATTCGGAATTATCAAAGTTTAACCAAGAACAAAGAAATTTTCAAAATTTCATCGAAAAATATTGAAATTTTCAGAAAACTTCGCGCACTTCACGTTCACAAATAGCTCGCATCCTCTTCAATCCCATTCACAATTGAGTTGACAATTAACGCCTAGTGACCACGTGAAATAAACACGATGGTCGGGCAATGAATGAGGAGACTGATACGGACTGACTGAGACTGATTGCTACATATTTCATAATGGTGTTCGAAACTATTTTTAGCGGCTGGGCATGAGATAAGAATTTTAGATCCTTGCCCTTGCTTCAAACCGTTTTTTTAAATTTTGCATTTCCATTTCTTTATAAATTTACAGAATGTTCAGATCTTACAATATCATACAGTTATCCTTAAAGGCATCTGAGTATATTTGAAACAGTCTTTTTCAATAGACTCTAAAAATCAGTCTAGATTTTAGTATTGTTCCTAAGACAATAAGCACCTACCAAAAAGCTGAGTCCTTTCTCGAAGAATTTCTATCATTACTGTTATTAGGTCTACGAAATTATCAAAATTATATGGAAATAACTGCAGAGTTACTCAACAAACACAAGAATGGCTCATTAGTGACTCAAAGGCTTCAACGAACTTTAAAAATACTAAAAAAGAAATAATAAACAACATTTTTATAAAATTTGTCTAAAAACTTAAAAAGCACCTTTTCTCTTATTTCGTTTATTTTTTTTTATTTTCTATTTGGAATTGCCCAATCTATCCTTCTTCAGTGTCCAATTAACTCTGATGCAGGACTAAACACTGAGAAAGTATTGAGTGTGCAGCTCGAAATGATTCGGTGTCAATTTAAATTTAAAATTATAACTAAATATAAAATATCATATTAAAAACAAATTGAAAATAAACAACGAACAATAAGGAAAAAATTGTCTATGTTTAAAAATGGTTAAATTTTATCAAATTTCAAAAAATTTATATTTTCAAGTAAAATATGATAAAACAGTTTAAAGCTTCAAATGTTTTCATTCTAGAGAAATTATCGACATAATGAGATATGATAAGTTTTTTGTGGAATTCCTCTTACACTTATACGTTTCTCCTTGCTATCGCAAACAGTTTCGCAGATAAAACCTTCGCGTGGTTAACTAGTTCACACAATTAAATCAGAAATTGGAGATAATGTCATGGTCAATCAAATCCAAGTTTCTAATCGATTCAAAAAAAAAAATTGCTCCACATTGCAATTACCAGTTTTAACTACTTTGCGTTCCTGAACTGCACCAACAAATTTTTATCGCATGTGCAACACATGCTTGAAAGTATATTTCAGGTGAACAGATCTTAATTAGTTGCAGATTTATGAAATTTCGACCTAAAATTTGAAAAAGAAATTTAAAATTTAGAACAGCACTGATAGCGACTTGCTCGGTGATTGCAACAAATGAAGAATAGGTATATAAGCCCAACAATTACAACCGAAATTCAGTTGCATTTTCACTTTTGTTATTACCCTTACCTTACTTTTACACAAGATGAATTTTCTTGTCGTTGTCGCTCTTTTGTTCTGCGGCGCCTTTGCCAAAGAAGTACCACAGTGCCAGGCTCCCAGTCTAGGTGGTCTTGCTCCAACTATCAAGGAGCTCTATCACATGCTTCCATCCGCACAAATTTTCCAACTTTTCTATACCGCCATGAGCTCCGATCCCGAGACTCAAGCTGCTGTCAAATACTTGTGGTCAACTGAATTCAAGGAACTCCACGAAGCCGCTCTCAACGATCCTGCTTTCATTCAATTGGTTGACTACGCTTGCAGTGAACTTTATTTGGACGTTAAGTACTATTTGAACACTTTGTATGATTTCCTTGGAATAACCAAACCCAGATCTGTTGGTGCTGCGCGAGCTGGAGTCCAGAACCTCTTGTCGGAAATTTTTGCTCTCTTCCCAGTTGAGCAAATGAAAACGTATATCAGGGAAAAGCTGGCAACCGACTACTACGTCCGAATGGCTTTTGAAAAAATGAACTCTGACGAGTTCGGAAGTATTTTTGAAGTTTTTCATTCCAGCATTACCTACAAACAACTCACGAACCGTCTTGGTAGATTAGGAGTCGATATGGACTTTGTGCTGAGAACCTTCGAAAAAGTGTTCATGCCATAAGTTGGATGTACTTTAAGCATTTTTGTACCATTTCCTATGTTAGTAAAATAAATATTTAAGTTGTTTTATATTTGGGGCTTTTCGTTAAGATTGATATTGTTTCAGTTTCTTAGATAAAGTTTTTTTGGGTTGGGGGGTGGAAGGCAATTTACGCCCGGTGTGTGGGACTCCTAGCAGCGCATACTACCAGACTACCCACTAAACACCCCCCTATCAAGAGACCCTAGCCTGGAACCGTTTGGCGCATTACTTCGGGCTGGGTCTCTTTTTACTTCGGCCTAGGGCGCCGTCAGCCTAGAGAAATCTCCCCCCAGTGGGAGGGGGCAGGATGGAGGAGGACTGCTGGAAAGGAGACCCGCCTAGACCCCGCATCGAAGGTTATCCATTGTACATTTTTTGGCAGTAAGTACTGCCCGAGAGTGATGTGCCACACAGGTCCATTTGTCGAAACTTTTCAGCAATTCTCCGACCAGATTGTCTGGAGGAAGCTCTCCCATCACCTCCCTCAAGTTCTGCCGCATCCTGTTCCACGTTCTACAGTTGAAGAAGGTGTGACATGCGTCGTGCCGTTCCCCTGGGCAGAAAATGCAGTCTGGGGACCATGATTTACCAATCTTATGCCTGAAAGACTGAAAATACCCATGCCCGCTTAGAAGCTGGGTAAGGTAATAATCAGTCTCACCGTGCCTTCGATTTAGCCACGATCCCACGTCCCCTATAAGGCGGGCAGTCCAGCGGCCATTAGAGTCGCCTTTCCAGGACTGTTGCCACTCAAGTATTGTGCGCTGCCTCTCCTCTCGGTTGACAGCATATCTTGAGCCCTCCACTTTTCGGTCATAAATTCTCCGTCGTTCTCTAGCAAGGAGGGCGATGGATATCACTCCTGCGATCGCTAACACCGCCGACTCAGAGACAGTGCGGTATGCAGATGCAACCCGCTAAGCTCTTCGTCTCTGTACCTGGGCCAAGCGCTTTCGATACAGCTCCTTACTGAGAGCTCCGGCCCACACCTCAGAGCCGTACAGTAGCACTGACTGTACAGCACTCATGAAAAGTCGGCGTTTGCTCGGTGTGGGCCCACCGATGTTGCACATTAGTCGACTTAAAGCTGAGACGCCTATCGCGGCCTTTTTCGCCGTTGCCCTGATCTGTTCCGAAGAGCTCATTTTGGAATCGATCAATAGTCCCAAATATTTTATTGCAAGTTTAGACTCAACAGTCGCATCTCCGATCTGCAAAGTAATTACCGTGGGAATTCTTTTCTTCGTGAGAATGACCACCTCGGTTTTCTCTAGTGCCAAACTGAACCCGCGGGTGGTGATCCATTCCCTCACTTGACGCATTAGCATTCCCAGTCTGCGCTGCGCATGTTCGACTGTGCGTCCGGCGATCAGTGCTTCTATATCATCTGCATAGCCGACCAAGCGCGACTCATCTGGCACCTCAAGCCTGAATAGTCCGTCGTATGGGGCGTTCCACAAGTCTGGTCCGAGTATGGAGCCTTGCGCTACACCAGACATTATCTCCATACTGCACCGCCCATCTTGTGTGTCATAGAGCAGCCTTCGGTCCTTTAAGTAATCCTCAAAATCCGCATCAGATACCCTGGCAACTGGGAAAATTTTCCAATGTGCCAAGAATATCCGACCCTCTGGTGGAATTGAAGGCATTTCTGACGACAAGTGTTACTAGCAAGACAACTCGTTTTTCAGTTTTGTGCGCTTCGGCTCGACGGACTGCATTCACCACTTCCATGATGGCATTGGAAGTGGATCGCCCTGCTCTAAGGCCATACTGCCGAGGCGATAGGTCCCCTGCTTGACGAATTGCGTCAGTGACTCTTCTCTTGATGAGCTTTTCGAACACTTTCCCGGCTGTGTCCAGCATACAAAGCGGGCGGTATGTAGATGGCAGCCCGGGGTCCCCGTTTCCCTTGCTGATCAATGTGAGCCTCGCTACCTTCCAGCGAGATGGGAATACACCTTCTCTAAGGCAAGCGTTAAACACATTGAGTGGCAAATCAGGGCAAATGTGGAAAACCATTTGTAGCATCTCGGTTGGAATGCCGTCTGGTCCTGGTGCCTTTCGAGGTTTCATAGAAAGCACCGCATCCCTCAGCTCATTTTAAATGAACGATGGACATTCGCCTGAGTAGACCTCGTGGGCAGCATCAACACGGACATGATGAGTTGGAAAAAGCGTCTGCATTATGCCGTCCATCTTGACTGCTTGAAGTAAACACGGCATCCGTGAGGTACCGAGCTTGCGCCACTCTACCTTGTAGCCGAGCCCCCATGGATTATATAAAGTTGATTTTGAAAAAATTCTTCCTTCGAAGTTCTTTTTCAAGCTTTCGGGACTAAACTACCTTGTGCAGGGCAGTCATCACAACGCAAAACGTGTGCCTATTCACACGTTGTCAATGACACCTTTGGTCAATTTTGCCTTCGTTTTTCTTTGATTTATTCTTTTGACCGGTCTATGATTAGGGCGTAATATTTTCCGATCATAGGGATGCCCTTATCTCCAGTATCTTTCAATATCACTTCTGAGTACCATAAGAATGTTCTCATATGAGCCGCAGAGTCCTATTTGGAGGTTGCATTCAAGAGCTCATCTTTTACTTCATTCTAGAAGTCCAGAAACACGCTGAAACACTCTATATGATGTTGTTTCTGGAGAGCCGCGAGCGTTCTTGACACGTATTTTATAGTGGTCATTGTCATGCCAAGATGATTGCGAAGAACTTTGTAAATTGTCGTACTCGATACGCCAACCATTTCTGAAAGCTGTTTTTTCTTTACTCCAGCATCTTCCAATGTAAATATTCAAACTCTGTGAATCATTTCCGGAGCAGTCATTTCCATCGCATGTCCCTGCCTGATTTAAAAAGAGTGTGCCAGCTATAAACCATGGTTTCAGTAGTATAGTTTTCCCGTATGTTTGAATCTACCTTTTC
This sequence comes from Stratiomys singularior, assembly GCA_954870665.1. Taxonomy (NCBI): domain Eukaryota; kingdom Metazoa; phylum Arthropoda; class Insecta; order Diptera; family Stratiomyidae; genus Stratiomys; species Stratiomys singularior. The sequence goes on from OX940877.1 coordinate 126,171,863, forward strand.
ATGCTTAGTCAGCAACTTATTGACCGTGCAGTATTCGATATTTATCATAATTCGCTCTCACTGACTTGGATGAAAATATCGACGATAGATCAACGATTGTTCACCCGATGGAGATGAAACTTGCTTCACATATTAAAGATTAAATAAAGACAAATGGTCTACCTCTTTATTCGGAGAACTTAGAAAGCAAACCTCGTCTTCAAATACCTGCTGAACAATTCCTATTGTCTTCACTATTTCCATCCTCTTACTATACCTCATCGTTGGCAATTTATTCCATGTCAATTTAATTCATGCAGCATGCAGACCCTATTATTATTTGTACTTGTGTCCTCTTGCTGGAAAATAGCATAGGCCAGAATCGGGCCTTAGCTTCCCATGTGTAGAACTATTGTTTTCAGGTAGTCCATCCTGTCCTGTAGACCCTAACTTTTTATGCTTGATGCAGCCCGGCACCTTCTCAGCATTCAGGAACCCGATTTTGTTCGGACTTTGGTTGTAATTAGACGCTTAAACTGCCGTCCAGTTCAATTGTAACATTCTCGGGAAGATACTAGTTTTTTGTTGCAGGCAACTGAGTATCAGTTGCAGTTTCAGTTCGCCTTAAGTATAGAACTGCTAGCAACTCAAGACTGCTGACATACTCACTAAAAACAGCTTGCATCAACCTGAGATATTTGAATGAAGTACGGTAAATTACTTAAGACAATTTTTTGTTTTAAAGGGCGCCATCAAACTACAAGATTCTTGCTTCCATCAGAAACGGTGGACGGAAAGGGAATTGTTACCAGAAAATCGTTTCATTCCCGCAGAAATCGGTTCTCTCCCGCTGTCCAGGGAACTGTGGTCTCCTGGGCAGCGTATTGGCTGAAAATCATTTGACAAGAGTTTTTAAAGAGGAAAATACATTGACCATAAGTCGACCGGCCGCCGATATGCTGTTTCAGCCCTGGTCAGAGAAACTCTTCTTCCATTCTATCAGCAATTACTAGCATAGTGGCAGTGTCTATCTCTATGTTCACATTCCGACCAGTTTTCTCTGAAGATATTAGACCGCATTAAGGATCGTTAGATAAGAAATTTGTTCTCAGTGAGAGCGCTAGTCAGTAGACAAGCTAGGGAGCTACTTCTTTATAAAAAAAGGAATTGAGACGCCTGAAGACAAAGCAGATCATGATGTTTCTTAGAAATACCGATCTTCTTGACACCATCAGCAGCTACTCCATTTCCCTTTCAATTTGTAACGCAACTGCTTTCGTTGATATTTTTTGTTTGTAGTTGATTGTATTGAACTCTTTGTCAAGGGGCTAGTGACATGATATTTTCTACCTATCCTCAAACCCTATTCAGCCTTCCTCTTCCTGAAGACTTGGATTTCGCTTCCACATGTCGATACGTACAAAGACTTTTGCCTTCCAGTATCTTGGAAAACTTTTGACGCACATCGGCTTTGAATGAACTAAAACACACGCAAGAACGAAATTGGCAGATTTGCAACAACACTGCACCTAGAATGTTATCTCACCGATATAAGATAATATTCTCTGAATGCAAGTGAAGATGCATTCAGAGAATATCATCTTTAGGTCCATACGCGTCGGTTCATACATGTTCAGAAAATTGACAAAAAATCACCACGTATCGCTTTGTATGCGTTGTAAAATTGGAAAAAGTTATAAAAATTTCAGAGTACAAAGATTAAGACTAGAACAATTTTTTGCAATAGAAGGAGCCTTCAAAAATGCTGGCGACGATGCAGTAAGGATAGCTTTTGGAAAAGGGAATGAGTTTATTCGAATCCTATCTAATTTTTTTGATTGGTCACATGTATAGTTTGATCGGATGCCATCTACGTTTGAATAGGATCGTAGATGCTTGTAAGGATGTGTTTGTAGCGGTGACGGAGACATGACGTGGAGATGGCGCTGTCATCACCGAAAAGATACCAGCACAACGAGAAAAACAAGGAAAGAATCAGAGGTGAAGAACAAAGCAGTTTCGATCAACACAAAGCATGTTGTTTGCTTGCCTCCTTACTTTGTACGTGAAATATTTCTTACTTTGTGAGTGCGAAAAAAGATGCAAAGAGTGTTTGAATACAAACCGAAAATAGACGCCAAATTTTTTTCATCACTATCATAAACCCTTGTGGCGAATTGAGTCTTAGTCAGAAGTCGACTTAAATGTTTCGCAAAAGCAGATTATATCGCAATATTGCCAGAAAAAGAACAAGCGGACATAGCGTGATATAATGTAAAGGTCACTTTGCCACCAACTGGAGGTAGGAAATAGGTTTTGTGCTCAATCATCATGAAATCACACCAGTGCCGTTCATAAGAAGACGAAATATGGATCAAGTTCGCACCATGCATCTAAATGTGAGCGAGATCAAATTCTAAAATGAAATAAGTTATTTCGAAATACTAACGGATGGCTGACTCACGTGGAATGGCGCATTGCGACAGGGTTTACGAAAGCTATCGTAACACTGAAGTTATGAAGAAACATGAGAGAAAAATCCAATGGCCAACCTGGAATCCAGCGATGCAGATAAACTACGAAGTGGTCACTTGGGCAAAGAAATTTCCAACACGCATGAGTTCAGCGTTAGGCATACGTCTGTATCACCTGATCCCATCCCAGCAGTACATCAACAATCTTCTATGAGAGAAAAGAAAATTCACATTGAGCTCAAGGACCAAATTAAATTAAATAAGAGATAATTAAAGTAAGGAAAGTATTCATAACTGCACCGTCTGATTTCATGAAGGTGCCATTCTCATATCACAAGATTCAATATTAATTAGGCAGTTTTTTGTAGTTTTGAGTGGCAAAAGAGAATATCAGACATGTATCCCATTAAAGAAAAGCCGATTATATGGTGTTTTAGACCAGGATTAAGATTACTTGGTTCTGCCAGCAAATATGCCCTAGCGATTTATAACTCAGATCAAAGCAATTGTTGAAGGCGCATATCTCAGCATAGCCCAACGGCAAAACTATAGATATCATATGTGATAACAGAAAAGGCCAAAGAGACGCCGAAATTACTATTGATTACGTTGAAAAAGGTTCCACAGTCTTGGACAAAAGGTCAGTGAAGGGTACGCAGTTAATGAGAGTAACGACCAAGTAGATCAATTAGGGATAAACGAAGCTTCGACCGTATTCATCAGTCATTACTTGAATTTCTCAAAGAAACGGAAAATTATGATAAAAAATGCCATAAGCTCTGGTATATGTTCAAATGCTTCAAATGTTGAAGTTTTTCATCGGCCGTCCATGGCATGAAGAAATTTCAACCATGCATCATAACGTACAAATGCAAGCTCAGGCTCTTAACTGCAATATTTAGGGGAACTCGCACACTCAGGGGACATTCTTGGAAATGATGCTCTAAAGCTAAGCTTGTGCGTCACGCTGTAACCTTTGGGAGGAGACAACACTGTATATTTTAACACAATGTAAAGCATAGTTCTGCTAGACAAAAGGCTATTCAGGAAGCCATTTCCTTATTGAAGGGGCTTTACAACGAAACCAATGTAGATCATAAACTTCTTGGAAAGATTGGTCTGCTTGAGGAGCTTTTGTTGTATCGAAAACGGGACAGCTATTAACCTTTGAAAGGTGGCCTGCATTACTCATTTATATACATTATTATACGCCGGCAACGATAGATTATCCATTCTTGATTTATTTAAATTTCTTCAGCTCCATTAACACATGACTCTCGAAGAAAACACTTCTGCGCATGACAATCTTTTACTCCAGATCTCCGCACCCCTTTGGATGTCGTCCATGAGGCTGTATCATCTGCGGTCCTTTCTATTGTTGGTAAGACCATATTCATACAGGATACTTGAATTACCTAATCCACCATATTTGGCAGAAGAGAGAAGGAAAATCCAAGAGATTGGAATGAAATTCAACCACCTGCGAGGAATAAATTTTTGGTTTGCTTTAAAATCGTCACTTTGTCCTTTTCGAATTCAGCTCTCGAATACTGTACCTTTCAAATTCAGCACTAGATTCGGTTAAATTTGAATAGTTTGTCACAATGATTACCAGCTCTTCCCGTTTGCAAGAAAACCTCTTTTCACCGCCTGTTGCATCTCGTACTGAAAGGGTGGTACTGCTTGTTTTCTCTGAAGAGGAACGTGGCGAATTGAGAATGCCAATCGGTAGTCAATCTTGTAATCTCTAATCATTTAACCCTCTTGATTATTGGCGCGATGTATAAGATAGAGTTTGATAGAAAGATAGAGCAAAGAGGAGAAAGTGCTAGTTTTTGGTTAATTTGAAGCTCAATGAAAGCTGATGAAGCTGATTAAAGCATTGTAAGTTCACTAAGACATTGAATCATAATAGTGATTTGAATTGCAAACTCGCAAGGGGGAGAAGAAAACATTGAAATTATATAATTGTAGTGGAAGCAGTAGTATTGATAGTAGAAGATACTGTTGTTGTTTTTTAAAGAAGTGTTTGCAGTAGTCATTGAAAAGATAAGATGTTTTCCGAAAACTTGCCACGGCATGCTTAAAGCATATATTTAGTCCTGCGGGTTTTACTACTTTAATTCATGCGTAATGAGAAACAACCCGTCAAAATAATCTTTGACAGAACAAAAACTTAGAGAAAAAAGAAGAAATTATACCTTGTTACATTATTTTATCTGCTTGTCTGCATCAATATATCTAAATAAATCATGGATGCATACGGATAATTGTTTTAAATTATATGTATAATACTTTAGTTATGTTACTCAGGAGAGCATGCAAATTAAGGACAATGTAAATATTTTCTTTTTTCCTTTGCAGGGTTATACAGATGAGCCTATTGGAAAAATTCTTCAAAATATTGCCAAATCCGACACGGTCCTATTAGATCGATGGAGCCTGAAGGTTGAACCTAACACAGAAGCCGAACCAACGGACGAGGGCAAAGACAATTTACCCCTAAATGTCGTTAACAATTACTTTTCTTTTGGTGTTGATGCACATATTGCCTTAGAATTTCATGAAGCCAGGGAAGCTCATCCGGAGCGTTTCAACTCGCGCTTGCGAAATAAAATGTTCTACGGTCAAGCGGGCGGTAAGGACTTGTTGCAGCGCAAGTGGAAAGCCTTAGCCGATTTCGTAACAATGGAATGCGATGGCACAGATTATACGCCTAAATTGAAGGACCTACGAGTACATGCTATAGTATTTCTAAATATTGCCAGCTACGGTGGTGGAACGCATCCGTGGAGCAAAACTTCGGGAACAAGCGAGCCGAGCACGGACGATGGACTCATTGAAGTCGTTGGGTTGACCACGTATCAGTTACCCTTGTTACAAGCTGGAGGACATGGTACGACAATATGCCAATGTAAATCAGCGAAAATCGTTACAACAAAGACAATCCCTATGCAAGTGGATGGCGAGGCCGCCAAGCTGAAGCCATCCATAATTGAGCTCACTTTACTCAACAAGGCTGTGATGTTAGCTAAGAAGAAACCTGGTCGAAATATCGTTCAGTGAGTATGAATAGAGCTTAAGATGTATGGCACTGGTCTAACAGATGAGATTTGCAAATGATACATCACTTGTTCATACGTATTACTCTAACACAGTGACTTCCTCTGATATTCCTGGCACTTTGTCTCATGATAAACATAATCTTCGACTTGTCACGCAACCATCGCCGCCAACTATCTCTGCTAACATCTTTATTGGATTTGTTAAGTTAAATAAAAACAATTTTCGAATTTGCTGCGACATCACTTGTTCATTAGTATGTCAGCAGACTATTAATCCCTGCACACGCATCTCTAAATCCCAAAGCCTTAATTAAATTGAAAGCTAATCAGAAGAGAAATTCACGAAGTAAAAGTTTTATTTGTTCTCGGTAAATTCGTCTGGAGAAAGTTTGTTGTTATCGCGTGAATTTAAAAAAAAATATAATCAATGTCATAACAACCATTCCGAAAATTCTAGTGTCGAAAGTTGCTTGTGCGAAAGGACGAGTGTCGAAGAACAACGAAACTTAATGCTGTATAGTTGTAGGTGTGCTTTTTTTTGCATTTTGTTTCAATTTTCTTCAATTTGTGCTAGTGCAAATGTTAACATATTTTGTTAGTATAAGGAACGAAAAGTTTTGATTATTTTTCAACAATTCTGTCACCCAACAAAGTTATCATATTCTGAGTTAAGCTTTTGTCAAATACTTTTGAAAGATAATTGGCAGATACAAACGACACAATACAATAACAATAGTTGACACGTCTTTAAAAATTACTTCTAAGGAGTTTGTGCGTCTGATTGAATATTGTTTTGTGCTGGCTATCACTTATTATTTGCATCAGCCGCCAAGAAAAGGGTTTAATTGTTCGGCTTAAAAAATTATTTTTGCCTTTTATAGAAGGATTTGTATGGTTTTGCACAAACAAACACACGACGGAAGTGTGTCTTTCTTTCTCTCTATTCGAGCAATAGCTGAGTATTTTTTCCTTTTTTTGGTACCTTAGGATACGCCCTAAGTGTTGGGCTCGCAGACGTGCAATGCTTCTTGACTATCCTCTGAAACCCCACCTGTCAACCTGAGAACCTAGCCCGGAACCGTTTGATACATTACTTCAGGCTAGGCTTCTTGTTCCTGCGCCTAGAGTTGCCTTCAGATTACGGCAATCCCTTATCCAGCGGTAGGGAACCGAGGGGTAGGGAGTGCTTAAAAAGATATCCTTTCATCCTGACGCCTCTCAACGCTCCAGTATGGAGAGATAGCTAGAGCATATTGTGTCATGCGATTCATCAACCGTTTTCAGCAATTCCCTGACCATCATTTCCAGGTAGGGCTCTCCAGTTTCGCTAAAGAGGCACCACGCTGTTCACCCCACCTTCTTCAAGAAAAGAATGTGTTACAGGCATCATCCAACTTTCTTGTACAAAACAGGCGGTTTGGTAACGGTAACCTCTCAGTTTTGTGCAGGTAAGACCGAAAACATCCAAGCCTGCTTAAAAGATACGTCAAGCAGGAATCAGTCTCAGCATGCGCATGAGGTCCCAGATCAGCCGTGCAGTCCACATTCTCTTTGTGTTTTGCTCTCAGGATTGCAACAGCAATCCAATTGTTAACAGAGCATTGTCTCTCTTCCTTAGTGACTTCTTCTATGTTGTCTTCGTTCCTGAGCAGGTAAATATTTCTGCTCTCTCGCAAAGCTGCTGACGGGTATCGATGGTTTTTCAATTTAGGTAAGTTTTTAGGAATTCATTAAATTAATTTATACCGTTAAATATTTCTATTTCTCTGTCATAATATACTATCGTTAAAATAAAAATTACAATTCGTTCTCTTCGCAATCGTTGCTAGGTAGTCTCCGTCTTTTGACCCTTCTGAGCATTTGATTTGAACGTTTCACTTCACTGTTACATTGTGTTATATTCCAGGTCTTCCGTAAAGTCTTCATATCCACGCTTCCATAAAAGTTATGCAGAACCTTCTTGGAAGCAGGATCTACATCTTGTATGAATCTTAATTATAATCGTCATCTCATCTCCTCAATCTTCCTTGATATCGAGTCTTTGAGTACAATTTGTCCATTTTGAGGCCAGAAGCTGGGTTTATTTTGTTTCGAATAACATTGTTGTTATTTCAAGAGTAAGTTAAAAAAATATTGAGAATACACCTATATCAAGATAAAGGGCGATGTAGCTAACTTAATAATATAATATTATAAACAAATAATTATATTGACGATATAATCTGGAGAGCAAATAAAATCTTTAAAAGTCTTTTCCAGTTTCTGCAGTTTCATAATTAAATATGAATTTCATGGTTCACCGATTACACAATATCGGTGTTTGCATCATGTGTTCTATTGTATTGTGGAATTATTGTTTTATTGTGGTTTTTCTTGTGTTGATGTTGAGGGTTATCCTTGCCTGAGTTGTCGTCACTTGATGTACCGCCCGATTCAGAAAGCGTATACAATAATACCACTATGTATGACACTTTCAGTTGTCGTTATAAACCTTCTGAAGCATTACTTGAGAAGGCAATACCCACACTTTAAAATAAGATTTGCTAACGTTAAAAAAATTTTGATGTTGAAACATTGCTCAACAATGTCCTTAATTAAATATTTACATTTCTACCACGTCGTAGAGAGCAAACTGGACACTATCACTAATCTGTTCTGTTTGCCAATTGATCGGTTCATAGAGTCATCAGATCCTAGAGAGGATAGCGAATAATTCAAAAGTAGGCTGCAGAGATTTACAAAACATAAATGATGACACAAGAAGTCTCCATCCAAGACAAAAATTATCCGAAGATACAATGAGCCTTTTATTTCAAACAAAGAAGATGGTGATTGACAGTATCAAATGCCTTGGGAAAATCCGTGAGGATCACGTCGACTTGGAACTGCCTGTCTAGAGCAGACATTGTCTCAAATTGACAAATGACATTACCTCAGCAAATTCCTAGTAGTAGAACTATATTGCTCAAGGACAATAATTAATTAAATTCTACTAACAAGTGCAATGAATCCAAGCTGGATTCGGTTTGCTTATTTAAATACCTTTGCTTTAGGTTTAATATTACTATAATTTTCATTTAGTTGTTTTCGATGCATATAAATTCTAACCGATTGGTTAAAGTGATGAAATTTACTGAATCCAATTCTATCTTCTTAGTTCCATTCTTGCAGTTTCTATTCCGACGTTTGTTTGTTTTCTTTCCCTTCTTAGATTTGAGGAAAACAAAGGAACGGAGTTTTTACTCCATATGCAGTAGAGGTTGTTGCTTTGCAGGCATATAACTTTAAGTTGGCAGCACTAATAATTCTATGTATAAAATGACAGCTGTCATGCCTTTTATAGTCAGTTGGGCTTAGGAATTTATCATTAATAGGTTGACGCTCGAGCAACATCCATAAATTGTGCATTTTTTTCCAAACAAAGCAGTTCTGTTGAGAAATTCATCGTACGCTCCGTTAATTTTATAGCCGACATAGTCGACCATCAGAACAATTAATTCGATTAATCATAGATTGTTGCCGCACCACGTTCACTCTCACTGATAATACACATCTACCCAGACGTAGTACAGTGTGTAAGGAAGAAACTATAGCTGCTGTAAAGCGTTGTATAGATAATGACCATAGGGAGCCCATTCAATATCGTGCTCAACAATTAGACCTGTGCACATCCATGTTATGCAAGATTAACGACAGGATCTTGGTTCGCGAGTTGACTCGAAAATTCAACTCAAGAAGGTATTGAAGCAGAAAGACCACCGGGCACTGCGTATATTCGGTGTATGGGCTCAAGAACAAATTGCTGCAGATCCCGAATTTCATAAGAAAATTTTGTTAAGCAATGAATGGTGCTTTCACTCCGCGAGTCGTATTCAAATGAAAATGGCCGATAATTATCTTGCAAGTAAAATCAATTCCATGGCGACCAAAATATATTTTATTTGATTTCAAAGTTGGATACCTCTTAAAAAAAGCTCATTTTTTCAGTATTTTTGATAATACTTACGTACATTTTTAATAAAAATTAAGTGAAACAATAAACAGAACCAATGGTCGTCACCGACAAAATTTGTTGATATCATTCAAGAGATTTATCTCTGTTTTTCAACGATGTGGATGTGTTTGTTATCGTTTCTCTCTAATAAAACTCTAATGAAACGTAAAAATTAAAAGATAATGGGAAAATAAAATATCAGGAAGCGAAGGACCAAGAGGCAATATAAGTAATGTCACATACTAGATAAAATAAAGACAAAAGATAGAATAAAGGAACAAGAGCATTAACACATTAAGTTTTCGAAACTTTTCATGAATATTTGAGAAGAACTAAATATATTCGGTAGTACATAATTTGATTTGGTTGCTTAGGGCCAGCAATGGTTTGATCCCGTTGACAGGACTCTAATTAAATTAAATTAAATGTCTAATGTTATGAAATAAATTGGTTAACCTCATATTCACTTTTAATCCTAAGTTGCAGGACATGAAACAGACGTTAATCGTTTTCCTTTTGAGAACTCACATAAACGAAGAAACAGTCCAAACATTGTCCTTCGGTTTTAGAAGTTACAAAGTCCTTTATACAATTAATACAACACTGTAATGACTGCGCAAGTATATTTCATTCATTTGCAAGGACCAGAGCCGTACAAATCTCGTTGATAAAAAATAATTTCTTAGCCAAATAAAGCACATCATCATTAAATTATTATATTTTCTAGATTGGGCGGTATGGAGCCACTTAATTTAAGCATTCATCGAATAACAATGCCTGATTACGAGCAACACCACTACGATAAGGAATTGCTCAAACAATCCGCTGTTAATTTGGGCAACATCGAAATTGAGCCCATATCGGATCTGGAACAAGCTCGAAATGCCATTAATAAGTATTGTGAGGAATCGTCGAACTACCCCAGACTATCACAAGAGTGGTGTTTCGTTGATTGTAAGTACACAACGCTAATAAGCATGAATTCAACGTCCAAGGACGCAGGGTGACGGCTGAATTTTGGTTTTTCTGCATACACTTGCTCCTGCCGACTATTATGTTTTGTTCAAAGCTAATTTGTTTATTTCAACTAATTGCTTCGGTGGTTAAGGTCTGCGGTCAAGCTTACACGAATGATGCTTTCCGCTTATTGCTTTCGAAGTAAAAAACGTCCCTGTTAGAAATTTCCCGATTACAGATGGTAAGCGCCGTAATCAGGAATGGTATTTAGGTTGTTAGCAATAACTTTTGAAGAGAGCAATTATTGTTGTGGTCATTTGATGAAGTGAATGGTCAACACGATTAAAAATCGCAAGGAGTGTCTTGGGGGATGCTTATCCCAGGTCATTGTTAATGTACTAAAATTATTCGCTGTGTTTTGTGGAAATCTCACTAATAACTCATCGACATTCAGGATTGAGGTTTAGGTAGTACGTTGACGGACTTTGAGGAAAGTTTATCGAATAGAAACTCACTAAATAGAAGGTTGAAGAGAAAGTTCCTGTTAACACTTTGAATCAAAAGTGAAATTACTGTTAAAATTTGGATCTAATTTCACTTTTTAGCGTGTACTGCTGAACGTTTCTTTCGTATTGATCGCGCTCAGGAGCATCTTCATTATATAACTGACATTGCCAATGACATAATCTACGTCCTGGATCAAGAGTGTGCCACGATGCCGCAAACCCCGGACGCAGACGGATCATTTGCTGCCTTCCAACAGAAACAAAAGTCCTTGCATGATGCCGAAATGAATAATCACCATAGAAATAGCTGCCGTAAGTTATCAATGTCGTTATGATTAGAAACAATTGTGTTTTAATGTAATTGGTCCACATGTATATCCCAGTCGAGCGCACGGAAAACCACACACTCACATAACTTTACCATTTCTTATCTGTATAAGTCGAAATAAACCCGAAAACACTACTAAATTGCTTAGTGTGGAATAAACAATGCTGCATATGATGTCATTGTGCACTTTTTAGTCGATGTTGCTTAGCACTTTTAGCTTAATAAGAAATTGCAATTGGTAGAGAAAAAACAACATTGAAATGCGTTTTTTTAGTTTTAATTAGTTGCTTATGCGATTTGATCATTTGAAGGACATAAACGCTCCGACTCCTGACTACATATTTAGTGCTTACGCATTTAAAACCAAGTAGACCGTTCTTGAAAGTAGATAGTCTAGTGTTGTAGTATTCATTTGGAAAGTTAGTGTGCCTGCCTAGCCTGTTTAGCAAAATTCAACAGCAACATGTACATTTTTTCCACAAAATTCAATTCGGTTTACAAACGCAAACACACACAAGAAGAAAAATGACGCAGACAAATTTAATGCTACCATATTATCAATATAAGTTTTCTCTCAAGTATCACGGCTATGGTTTCTAAAGAATATTAAAAGCTTTATTTTTGAAAATCCCAAAACTTCATTTACAAATATGCTAACGATTTCATTGCTACCAATCGATGAATACATATCCAAGATTTTGTTTATTTTACGGTACAAATTACCTGTATATTTTCCTTTAAATCAAAGGAGGTAATATTTCAAAATAACCAAATCCCATACAAAATTCGAACATAAATATTTTTATCCATTAATTTTTCCCTGGCATTCAAACTTCCCCCTATAAACGACACACTTGAAAGATTGTGCAGTTGGAATTTGGGGTGTCAAGTCATAAACATTGACATAAATTTTATATGGTAAACTTTACATCGGTAGTAACCAGGTGATTTGAGAACACTTCTTGCGTTCGACTTGAGAAATTGGCATAGAAATTCTATAGACAAATACACACCAACGGTCATGTACTAAATTACCAAACTCTTCAATGAACACCGAAAGCATGCAAAAACAACAAATATTATGTTAGGATATAAAAGCGACAACAGAATATTCGCTATTATGTTTTATTTTTACGAACTCAACCATCAAAATCTGATTTTCATCCTCAGTCTGATCACATACGTTCCTTCATATTCCACGTTTACTCGTTCCATATATTCGTTCCACTAAGCTGACCACTTTTCCTTTATTAAGGTGTCACCTTTCACCCTACCGCGAAATAAGATGTAGCTTGCTCATTCGTAGTAAATTTCGTTTGATCCGTATCCTTTCCAAGCAAAAGCCAGGAAAGCCTAAATAAAGTTCTTTTAAGTGTACCAGCACAAAATGAATCTTGTACAGGAGAACACTAATTTTTCTATCTAGCCAACACAAGGTATGATAAATGTCCTTGCAAGCTTCAGGAAGGACAAGAGCTCATTGTCTTACCAAACGCGATACAGCGCCTAATATCAGCTAGATAACTTATTGCGTATTTTTCAAATCTGCATGCTGTTATTCGTTCGGCAAATGCCATATTTCAAATCCTATTTTTACTGATTTCTTCTTCTTGATAATAATCGTCTTTCATTTGATTGAGCTCCATCATTGTTCGTCTGATTTGTTCGCAGGCTCCTTCTTATGTGCCTCAAATTACATTGGTAAGTGTCCGTTAGACTTTGGTCCTGTATGACGCGAGAAAGAATTTCTTAAATTTTCGGTGACTCTTTTTGACGCTATTCGAACCCAAGTAGTAGTTCTTTTACTCTAACAGTCCCCATGAACTCACGTTTCTGCACAAGCTCTAAGGATTCGTTTATTCATTCTTTTCGTAAACTTTTGCTACAGTGACATCCAATTTTTTTTCAGTCACAACTCGAAAATGATCAAGCCCAGCTAAATATATTGGTTGGAGTAACTACGGAGGTGCTAGTGTCCTCCTGCCACACATTGAAAGCGCTCCTAGTCATAAAGGTCCGGATAATAGTCACTAATAGTCCAGATTCCAACAATATGTATTCTAAGCACATCTGGAAAAATTCAAAGCACCAGGTCTTTATTAAGGGGTTACATGGGTTTACTCGGGCGAAAAAATGTCTAATTTCAACAATTCTTTTTTTATACATAGAAACTTAAGTTTTTTATTCAAACTTTTTACTGTCTCAAAGATATACATTTGAAGAAAAATATTTAAAACTCCGCCATTGTGACGTCATTTCCGATGACGCCTCGGGAAAAAGGTGCGTCCGCGTTGTCAGCAGAACTCATGACAGGATCATGTAAAGTGAAAAAAAAATTCTTGTTTTAGTTAAGAGCATAAACTAGAACTCTGACGAAGGAAAAAGAAAAGAAGTGAAAATTGCATTTTTGGCAGACATTTTTACAAAAAAATGCAAATTTTGGTCAAATTTTCTCTACATTTTTCGTTTTTTAAACAGTTATCATTGAATAAAAATAGAATTCTTCGTCCAAGTTCTTGAGAATTGTATCTCAAAGACCAATGTAAAATTTCATCAAGATCAGTTGAGTAGTTTTCGAGAACTTTTGACAATCGATTTTCAAAACACAGTTTCGAGAAAAACGTGTTTAAAGTTTTGGTTAGCAATATAACTGGGGAAAAAAAATTTTTTTAACCTACATCAATGATTCCTGGGCCATAAAGTAAACAACCTGCAGCAGCTGCAATGTCCAGGGCATCCTTTTGCTCCCGTCTATGACGAATCCTGGCTTCGCGACTCTCGCATGCAGATTTTTTCGGTTGCGCACACACGGTTTTCATCAGCATTTCGGGCATATTCGAAGGAATTTCGGCCAAGTTTGAAATCCATTCCATGCATAAATAATAATAAAGCTGATGTTCCTTCATTAACAGTGCAACCAGTGACTAATGCAGCAATATTAACGATTTTGAAACCAGCAGGAAGTAGTTTTGGAGTAATCTTCCAGATTAACTGGTTCAAGCTTTCATTATTATTTTGTGTGAAACCACCAACACACCGTACCAGAAGCTCATCCTTACTGAGATCTTCATATATAGGTTTCATTGCAGTCAAAACATCATCTGCGAATGCAGTATAATCATGTTTGAATGATGAAATAGTGTTTGTAGCCGATACTCGCTGCCGGGCGCACCATTTCCGTGCTTACGATTTTTATCTATAGAGCTGTAGTGGTAACAAGTAGCCCATATAGCATCTTTCATATAGCATCTTTCTACCGTGTTTAATTTTTTTTCCAAGACTCACATAATTTACAGTAAGACCACTTTACAAGCACATCCAACACTTTATAGTGATGCGAAGCCACGCTTCTTCCACGTACCGTCACCGGAAACACTCACATCTATCGTAGTTTCAACGTCGTTTTCGAGGCTCGTTAATTACTTTTCTTCTTGAGCCGCAGAGGAGAACATTGTTTGAGTAATTGTCCCGATACACTCATGTATTTTATGAATATAAAAATCGTATGTTGATTGATTTAAAAATGAACTGCTGAGATCCATCAAACCGGAAATTTCATTCATCCGGCATGCCCCAAGCCCAATATTCGCATAACAAAAATGAACTCGCGATTAATTTCAGACATTTTCCCGATTTTTCTACATGATAAAATATATTTTGGATCACATCGTTCACATGCTACCACAATTTTGAATCCCAGACCGAATTTCGAGTATTGTAAAAAATCCAATTTTCCACTACACAATTTTTCTTCATCTTTATTTTTAATAATGTTAGAACACTGCACAAAAGATGAGAGTGTTGAAAAATCTAAGGCAAAGTCTATAATTGAATATTGGAGCGTGTCTTCCTGTGGCACGTGCTCTTTATCGTCACTTTTTAATTTTTTGCCGACGTGTTCCTGGAGGAATCATCATCAATTTTCGGATTTTAGGATTGAATGACTGTCTCCTTTTCTTTGGTCTATCTTTTCGCTTAGCGCCGTCTGTTAACTGAGTTCTCGAAAGTTTGGATGTTTTTAAATAAATTTCACAACAGACACTTTGGATAACCTCAAATGAACCTCGTGATTCAAGAAGTAATCACCAACTGAAGTATTTCAAACTAGTTGCCTTTAGAAAGTCAAGACAATAGACAATAAAAACAGACAAAGAATAGACGAGCAGCTACGGCGCTCGGAGCCTAGCTGACCTCGAGCGCGCACCTTCACAAGGCTGTATCTCCGAAACTTTTATTCGAATGGACCTGAAAATTTACGACAATATTCTCGAAAGGTTGTAGAAATTAATAAGACAATATAAAAAATCGACTTTTTTGAAACTGCGAAACCCATGTAACCCCTTAATGGGATTCAGCCTACCTTCATATCTATGCGCTGGTGTAATTCTTTATCATCCCATGCATGGGATCCTTGAAAGTAAGTAGTTTCTATTTGATTAAAGCTGTCAGCTTTGTTTTCACTTTCTGAAGAAGTCCTGTAATTTAGTTTTCACAATTCCTTCAGGCCTTTGAGTGGCAATTTTAAGATGGGATAATAAGAGCCAAAAGTCGCAACGAAATATGTGAGAACTACACAGACACTGGCGAAGTGTACAACTGGATTGCCATGCGCTAGGGCATCATCACCGTCACTCAGCCAATCAGTGCTTGATCGAAAATGGGGCTCTTTTTTTGTAACTGCATCACGCAATCCTTCAATATTTCCACCTAGATCACCTTTAGTGATCGTTCGACTCTCCGGAGTATGCTTGTGGTGAAAAACACCTATAAAATCGGATTCGATATAATCAATTATAATCTTCCTATATTCATTTTCGAAATTATAAAACCATTTCCACAATGTTCTGAGTAATTTCAACAAGATCATTCTGTTCTTCCAATAACAATTTTGGGATGACTTTAGCAAATACGCGAGTTTTTTCCAAATTCTTGTTTAATATTCTCCCAACAGTCGTTTTTGGTCGTTCAAGATCACTTTATTGTTTATTTATCTACAACTGACGATCTCCTGTCATCGCAAGTCACACACGGTTGACATTTTCTGACGTTATTGCACGCGAAGCTCGGCCAGAATCAGAAACAATGCAAACTGACGTGCAGCCATATTTAAACCGCTTGCACTGCTCTTTTATTCTTGCTTTGCTGATACACTTCTCTCCATATGCTTGGTTTACTAAATAGATTGCTAGATAGTCTCTCCAAGATTAAAGCAAATCATGATGAAAATCTGTTGATATAATTTTTCGGTCAGTTTATAAAATAATCAAATGCGACAAACACGAAAAGTCTATGAAAGTTATACATGTTTTGTGGCAACAAAGATGCCTGGATAAAAACTACGCCATTTCTGAAGGACGTTAGAGAACGGTCGAACCTTGTGACCGAGATATATGCTCAATAATTTTGGGGCAAGCCTAATAAATGTGATAGACCAATTAAGGAAAAACTAGAGCCTTACGTTATTGTTAGTAAACGTTGTTTCGAATGGAATCCACTTTAAAGAAATTGTAATTCTATAATGTTTTCGCATAAGAAATCGAGCGTTGTTACATGTAGGACAAAAGTACTTGAAAAAAATATAGGCTTGAGGGCAACCCATCGATCAATCCAAAACAGCTTAGTATACAAAATAAATCGTAAATGCTGCTCCCTATTTCTTTGGGATTTTTCATCGTTGTTAAGTTACGATCAAAATTATTTTAAATTATTTATTAACTTGTGATGAAAATCGATAGAACACCTTTCAGTCAATCATATTTTTTGAAAAACAAAAATATAATGCAGAGCTCAACAAGGAATGTGTCAAATTTTTACATTTTAACAAAATGATAACAACAAGCGGTATTTATTTTTTATTTATTTTTTTTTCTTTTATTTGAAGGACAATGGATTGGCTCTATGGCTCTATGGTCCTTTTCACTTTACCAGGCTAAATTCAATATTCATATCATGCAATATTGAATATTTTCAAGTTTATCTTACTTTCTCACATATATCACATGAAAAAATTTCACTACTGCACTGTTTCGTCTTGTTTCACATATGTTTCGTCTAACATCGCGAATCCTTCTCGACTTATTCTTTTCTAGCCCATAGGTTTCAAAAGCCCTTAGAAAATTTCATGGGAGTAAAATTGCATGGAAATTCCATTCATTTCAGGATCGGACATTTCTTGAAATAACTCATCGCGGGATTTGCGCTTGGAACTAATCGCTTATTTGACGAGAGGCGTGGCAAACATCCTTTCTCGCTGGAAGTAAACGAAGCTTATGTCAAAATATTCCAATATGAACCAGAAACGATCCTATAGCGCATTCCTGCACTGTTCTACATTTACAATAACTATATTTCTATTTTGATCTTTAAAAAATAAGATCTGGTCATACCTTGAGTCCAAATACCACCCCAAGTGAAATTAATTTCTTCGGCCTACACCTTGAATTATTCCCGTCACAGACACTGATACGAAACACTTATTTTCTTGTTTAAAACCGTCAGTTTTGCTCATATATGAATCGATTGACGCAGAAATGTGCTTCATCTGAGAAGATGATTTGTTTCAAAATCTCAATCGACTTCTAACTCACGACAATCCCAAACGTCAAAAGTTCGATGTATGTAAGTATGGTTAACGAATTTTATCTTGAGTACGTTGGACCTATAGGCCTTCAAATGAAGACGTTTACACGGGATTCTCTACGTATCACCAGCAGAACCGGAATTCCTCTGAAAAACGCTGGAAATAGAAATCACGATTTTTTTACGTTGTCCTTTTTATTTTATTTCGTTTCTTTTATTCTCGTTTCTACAAGGAGTTGGATAACGCACATTTTTAGAGCACTGTCAAAAACAAAGGGATACTAAGCTCATTTCTGACAAGTCCGTTAACTTTTTAACAAATTTCAGTGACATTTCGTCAGAAAAGTTGTTTCTGTTTTCAATCTTTTGCAAGAGGATTCTTGCTTTTATTTAAGGTTTTATTGAAGGGGCCTTTAAAGTTTCAAATTTTTTAAGAATCGAAATTCTTTTTATTGATTTCGGTTCTTAATACAATCAACAATGCCATGCGAAAGGTTTTAGAGCGATAGAAAAATTGTATTTCGCTCAAGGCGAAATGAGGCGAGAATGCATTTTTCAAGTGTCCAGCGTATTTCATCAATTTTATATGCGAAGTATATGCGACTTGATATTACTTGGAAACTTTAAAACGGGCGTTGAATGAAATTAAAAACAAAAAACGCAATTTATCACATTATTTTTTATATTCAATTGAAATAATTTTCTTGGGCATCTACGACTTCTTCCCAACTTTTGGGCAAATCAAGTATGCTTTTTAGAAAAGAAAAAAAAAATTTATTTTCAGAGTTAATAATCATTTCAAAGTCTTTTATAATATCATTTTGGTTATTTTTCGCTTAAAAATAATTCATAATTACGGAAAAGGTAATAATCGGTCGGTGAAATATCGGATGAATATGAAGGATGTATTAAAATTGAAGCTTTATGTGGTCGTGCGTTATCATGCAGTAATATTGCATCGTGCCGATTGAGCAATACTGATTGTTTTTTCAAAAGTTTCTGATGCTTTACTCCAATTTCACGACAGAAAGATCCCCCTATTATAGTTTCGCCTGGTTATAGAAAGGAATAATGGATCACTCCTTGGGCATTCCACCATATAATGACGTTATTTTTTTTTTGTTTTTGATGAAATTTCTGTTTCGGGGTGTGTCCTAAGCGTGTATTCTTATCTACTTATTGGCTTGATTGTTTTTCGATTATCATACAAAATCCATCTTTCATCAAAAGTGATGATTTGGTGTTAAAAATGGCAATCGTGTATTGCGAAGCAACAAAGATGCGCACTTGCTTTTGCGGTCGATCATCTGCATTTGCGTCATTTCGTACAGCACATATGAGCAAAAATTTTTGACTTTATTTATTGCATGCAAATGCTTTAGCACAGCTGTATGACTGGTCCATAGTTTAGACCCAAGTATTCGACTAGTTGTGTGTGGATCGTACTCCACACTCTTTCTTCATTCCTCGTCTTCCTCGAGGCTCCGTGACGATACTCAAATTGCCAGAACGAAATTTTTTGAATTTTTTCATTGGTGGATCCATCTACGAATGCCTAATTAGCATTTCTTAAAGCTTGAGCTGCGGTATGATTTCATTTAAACTCGTACAAGAAGACTGGATGTAAATCGCGTTTTATTTCCATTTTGTTTAGGATGAAAATATAATAAAATTGTGATACGAACGCGGAAAATTTTTACAAAATGAGAAAAAAGAATAACTTTACGCTTTGGAAATAAAAATGTCGAGCGCACGTTACAATGTATCTCTCTCAGTTGCAGCTGAACACTGACTAAATAAAAACACCCGTTTCATAGTTTCCATCCTAATATATTCGGCACTGGCCTCTGGGTCACTGGTTTGCGATAACTGTCGATCTCATCTAACACTAATTTGTAGTAATGCCTCAAAGCACAGAGTAGAACTTTATAGTAATTTTTGGATGCTAGTGAAACAAGGAAATTTATGAAGCATTTTAGTAAAATTCTCAATTAAAACTATTTATAACCTAAGTATAAGATCTGCTTACAATGTGAAGCTGTAGAAAAATTCATATCAGCTAGTTTCAGGTCCAATTAGATTAGTTTTAAGCGAATTGACCTAAAATTCAAAAGATTTTTACTCTAGTTTTATCAAGCTACAATTTTAATAGCATTAATAATCATTTCATATAAAATTAAAAAAAAAAACCAGTAGACGCAAAGATGGCGGAACAGCGGCGTCTCAGAAAAGCAAATGCAGCCGCAGATATTAACCAAAAAATTAATTTCAAAAGGTAAAATTCAATTGTCCTTTAAATTTGCAATAGAATTTATGGCAATTTGTCGTACGTTGGCAAGTTGAAGTTGAAACATAATCCGATTAGTGCTTTAAGTCACAATCATTGCATTGATTATAAACTAAAGACATTCCAATAACATTTGCACACATCATCGATTGAACAAAACACATACGACCGAATTCGCTGATATATGTAAAATAAATTTGAAATATAACACGTTAAGGTTTTCACACCCACTCACGTACGCTATACACATTTTCACATCATTTCACAAATATCTTTCGCTTTTCTAAGCCATAACTTTCCTGTCTTGAAAATTAATGTTTTCTTAATAATACTTCAATGATAACAATTAAACTTTTATGTGAATTTGCATGGCACTTAGCTTTTCCGAAAGGCTATTCAGTTTCAAAGAAGATGCTTTTGGATTCAGGTATATGTTGCTGTGTTTTTGCCTTGTTTGAATGATTAGTTCGTTGATTTACGATAACTTTTTTTTTGGCATATTCCTTTGGTATGACTAATCGTATTTAATAACATACTCACGTACTCACAAATTAACAAATGCAAATTATAAGCGCTTACGTGAATTCTCGTTTGATTTTATAGCAACCTATTAGAAAAGACAACCGATGCTGTACTTTTGGCCGCTAAAGAAGGAGATCTCAATTTTGTAAGTAGGAACTTTGATTGGACGTTAATAATCACGAGTTTTCAATAAATTTCGTCTTTCAGCTACGCTTATTACATGAACAAGGATATTCTCTACTCGCAATCGACTCAAACGGTCAAACAGCTCTTCACTATGCGTGTAAATTTAATAATATAGACATTGTCAGATATTTAATAGCATGTGCACCCAGCTCTCTCATTAACATGGTCGATAATTTAAAGTAAGTCACTGGAGTTAATATTATAAACAATTACATAAATTCTCCAGAAGCCCTAACTACTTTTTCTCAATTTATATATTTTTTATTTTCCTACATTGTCTGCTTGTAACTCTACACATTTCTCCCAACGATGCTCCCATCTCCCAAACCGTCCAAACAGTACTCTGCGTATTTCTCTGTAAAACAATTGTTCACGAATGCGATTGCCTCCTCATTTGAGGAAAATGTCTGTCGTCCGAGCGCAGTTTTTAAGTGAGGGGACAAAAAGAAGTCGCTTGGGGCCAAGTAAGACGGATAGTCAACTAATTCAAACCGGAATTCGTGGATTTTCGTTATGGAAACCGCGGACGTGTGAAACGGCGCTTTGCTTTGGTGAAACAGGATTTTTTTCTGTAAATGTTTTCCACAATTTCTGACTTCTGCTTAGCAAGTAATGATGCGTGTTTTGCTCCTGTAATGGTTTTTCCTTTCTAAACACAAGCGATTAAGATAACTCCATGACTATTCCCAAGAAAAAAACAGTCGTCATCACTTTTCCAGCCGGAAAAATAGTTTTTGTTTTAATTGGAGCCCGTACCGACTTTGCAGTTCACGGTTTTGACTATATTTTTTTGTTTCAGCACAATAATGGTTTAAACAAGTTTCATCTATAACAACCAATCGGCGAATACATGCGGATTTTTGCGCCTCAACTGCGCCAACTGGAAATATTAATTTTTTTTGGTTTAACGAGAGCAAATGCAGCAACCAACGCGCGAACAGCTTTCTCATGCCTAAATCTTGTTTTAATATGTGACAAACACGTTCTTTGGACATTTTAATAACCTCTGTTATTTCTTTCACTTGAATTCGGCGGTCGCCTAACACCATTTGGTGAACTTTAGCAATGTTATCGTCAGTAGTCGCAGTTATTGCACGTCCCGAACATTCATCTCCCAAGCTCTTACGGCCAAGTTTAAATTCAGCTGCCCAAAATTCCACTAGCGTTAGATGATCGTTCAGAGTCCCCATACACAGAGTTCAACTTATGTTTAATTTGCATAGGCGTATTGACTTTCAGGAACAATAAATTAATAACAGCTGTATACTTAATCTTTTCGAATTTTACGAAAATACTCACATCGACTCACTCAAATGCCTATGAACTGAAAACTGCTCGACCAAAATGGCTGAAACATTGGTGAGTAACTGTCAAAAGATGCGCAACTACATTCATTAGTTTTTAATGACAAGTGCCGCCATCTTTACGTTGTGGTTGGAAACTGTTTAAGACCACATTCGTATATTAAATTTCTCAAAGATGTAGGACTTCAAATGTAAAGTAGGTTTGAGACTTTATGGTGTCTGCTTCACTTTTTGTTGTTCTTTTTTTTGAAACTCTCAATAAAGCAAAATGCTATCAACTTTGAATGCAATGGAATCTCTTTAAAATTGAGCGCCAATGGTATCTTTTTTTTCTTTAACCAATAAAAGATCAATTAAGAATCTGGTGCGGAAATTAGTTAAGGGTGGCACTTGCCACAAAATGAAAATCGCTCTCAAGACAAATGAATAAATTTTTAATAAATTTTAAATAAATTTTTACATAAAATTCTCCTATGTTACCAGATGTATACATGTTTTTTTTTCGGTTTTTTGGTAAAAAAATGCGTAGTTTTCTAACGGGGAAAACATTTTTTTTGGACTTCTACACATTTCGCCCATATACCAGGTAATTTATGAATACCATACCAGAAAAACTGCTTATCTTTTCCGGTAAACCATTCGTCGAGTCACTTTTCGAGTTTTTTGATTAATGCGCGGTTTAAATTTATCATTTCTTGACGATAGCGTTGTGTATTAACGATTTTACTAGGCTTCAAGAATTCATAATACACAATACAACTCTGGTCCCACCAGACAGAGCGCATGGTCTTCTTGCAGAAGTAATTTGGCCTCGGTGATTAACGACCAGATGAAGCCACGATTTTTTGCTTCGGATTTTCAAAATAAATCTATTTTTCGTCACCCGTCACCAAAAATGATTTCTTTTCGTAGTTACGAAGCAGTAACTCAAAAGTGACTGCGATTTTTCATCTGAAGTTCATTCAAGTTATGTGGTATCTATTTACCGATTTTATTGATCTTATCCATTACTCGTAAACATCTGCTGATCATTCTCTGTGACACATTTATTGCTCCTGTTGTTTGCCGTTCAGATTGAGCTGAGTTACCAACCAATTACTCCAGCAATTCCTACTCTTCGCATTTTTATGGCCTACCGGAACGCTTTAACATTGAAATTACCACTTTTGAAATGTCAAAACCATGTCTCACATATCCTAGTTTATGGAGCGTGTCCATCATATGTTTTTACCAGCAAATGATGACTTTCAACAGCTTATTTCTTTTAATTGAACAAGAAAAGCAATGCGTGCCGCAAATGCTTTGTTTCAGGCAGAAAATTTGACATGAGAAATCAACAAGATTGAACAAACACGCTAGTTTTATAGTTAAATGCCAGACGATCGAAATGGCGTTTATGTTAAATCAATGCGCTGCGTACTTTTCGCTTAAGCCATCTTTGAGTAAATCCAGAAAAAACTTATGCATACAGCTGGTATTATCAACTCTTGTTGCTGACTTAATAGCGATAAGTAAATGTAGTTTTTGCCGCCACATCTCATTTTCAAGATAGACAAGATAAAACAAAAACTCAATTTTCTTTCATAATCAAGCTTATGCGTTCACTTTTTTTGACGTTTCAATTTAAAAGGCGAAGGTTTTTTAGTCCTGCTGGCTTTCCTCTTTCTAGTCAGAACTTGAAGTGTCTCTATTAATAATCTGCGAACATAACTTGGAAACATTTTTTGATAACCCTTACATCTCGATGGAAACGTTCCCCATGTTTTTCGGTTACTGAACCCATGTTTCGAAAAAAAAATTTCAAAATTTTCGACGAAAAGTCCATATGTGAATGACGGAAATGCAGCTTTGACAACATATTGCATTCCATGTGGGTTTGGAACTCCAGCATCAGATTAACATTTTTGCGGAAATTCAGCGAATTTTTTGTTATCAAAAATTTTTTTGGACCGTCAATAAATGCGATCCATGCATGTTTTTGAATATGAATGAAGTCAGATGTAAAAGACGAATCTCAGTCCACTTTTTATGTCCAGAGTCAAATTACACACTCTCTGATTTTGGACTCACTTAGTTTGGGAAATTTATGCTTGAGAATTTTTAAAGCTAGACCGCTTTTGTTTAAGCGCCTTACGAATTTTTTTCAACGGGGCTTGTTCACCCCCTTTAAATTTTTTTCTAATTCGTCTGCAGGCATAAAATCCTGTGAGTCTCGATTTTCGCTAGCTGTTGAACTGCAGTTTTCTGAATTTTCTGTTTTCATTGAAAAAATCGTGATTGTGGGTAAAAGTACCTCGTCGGGATATAGCTCAGGTTTTGTGGATATCAATAATTAACCTATAACTTCTATCAAATTTTGGAGGAACGAGTATATATATTGCTGACCCATAAAACCTATATAACCCATAAAACCATAATAACCTATAATCAAACAATAATATTTTTGATTCAATTTACATATATAGCTCAAATGTATAGCGCAGCTGTCGTTATTAATGCTATTGTAATTTATTCCGATCAAAGGTGTCCAGTCGCGATGGAAAAGGAAACATTTTCTTGCTTTGAAGCGCAGGAAGTCTTCTCCACAGCATATAGTGTTCTTATTTCTATTCCCTATCTCTATTCAAAAATCCTTTTCGGCCCCAGTAAATTAAACTCTTTTCAGTTGCTTCAAATAGTTTAGAACCCATAAATGGTGTCGAAGCCTTGTTTGGGAATCCAGCTGTTTGTGACCCCGACCCGCAGGGCGGGGCATCTGGTAGAAAGAAACTTTCTTCTTATTTCTGGATTAAAGGTTCGTTTCCAGTGTACCTGACCGGCTTTGACAATCCCGCGGTCGTAGGCTTAGTAAAATCACTAGAACTAGTCCTAGCGACCAAAGCTCGCTACGATACTACAGTACGAGGTTTCACTGCGAATCGGTTACGAACTTCAATCTTGGAGGTATATTCAGGTACAACGGGAAGTTGATAAGCCCCATCTTCGAATTGATTAATTTATTGGGGTCGGCCCTTCTGAGAGTATTGTGGTGACTGTGGTGCATAAGGGTGGCGTTCTCCCTTAACAACTTCAGGAATAGCTGGGTTCCGCATCTAGGAGTATGAACACTTGGAAAACCCCAATTCTGATTGGTACGGCGCGATCCCGGCGATAACTAGAAAAGGACTTAGTTGCCCCATAGGGCATCGCCCTCTAAGATGGAATACTTCAATTCATTAAAGCTTTCAAAATTAAAAAGCAAAGACAAAATATATATGCACTAATAACCAAATTAAAGCCCAAAAATAAAGTTAAAAAAAACTTTAATATAGAGCAACAAGGTGAAACTGCAAAAAGGCTCATACGGATCCGTGCAAGCAACATGAGGACTCTTAAGGACTGGGCGTACAAAGAAGGAGGTTCGTGGATCGGTCAAGCTCCTGAACAACCAGCTTCCAAAAACTGCGGATGATATTGAAAACAAATATTAACTCCTTGATTACGCCAGGACAGCGCATGGAGTAAGTCGCCCCTTAACAGGCATATGTCTTATCTGATTCAGTTCAACTTATGACTGCAATGAGGTGCGACCGCGAGGCCCAGGTACTCGAATCAGAAGTTCGTAGACCCACAAGGTTGTTCGTTATCCTCCCTAAACGCTCGGATTTCAGAAGATAACCTAGAAACGGATATGATTACACAAAAATCTGTTCACCCTCGGGAAAAAGCGAATAATAACCAACCGATGAAATTGAAATCAATAATGAGGAACATAATTACTTAAAACAATGAATGGGCAATGCTAGAGCACCTAGACACGACGAAATTAAAGTCGAAGTTATGAAAAGGACAGCTAGAGTACAAGCAGACAAAATTTTGTGGTGTGCAATAATTGACTCAAAGAACTGAGATTCTCGCAAATATGGAAGATGGGTTCGATGCGGGTAAAAAGGGATGTTAAAAGCATACAAGATCCAAACTCCTACCAGCCCAGAACCAGTGAAAATATTTGAGAGGATCTTACGTAACACTCTATCTTACTATACACTCTATTGAACACTCCAATATCTTATCAAATCCAATATGGTTATAAAAAATGGATTGAGTACAGAGAACGCTATCAAACGAGTGCTCAAAGTTCAAAGAATATATGAAAAAAATATGTATGCGTAATCTCCTTCGAGATTGCAGAGGCCTTGGATGGCCTGTGGTGGCCAGCCGTTCTCTACGGAGTCAAAGCATGAAACTGTCCAAAATGAATCCAATAAGGTGCCATCTTCCCAACCTTCGCGTAACCATAAGACAAAAACACCTGGAAACGGAAATGAAAGTTACAAAGCAGTGCCCACAGGGGTCAATATTAGGACCATGCTTATAAAAATTAATCTTCGATGGAAGATTTAACTGGGACAATGGCAGTATTCCTGATACCTTTACGGATAACACTCTTATCTTAATCATCGGCAACAAGCGGGCACATTTGAGCCTTAATCTAATACGTGTATCCAAATAAATACTGCTTCGAGCAAAAGCCAAAAGCTAGGACTTGGACCAGGGAAAATAGGCGATTTGTTTCTAAGAAGAAAACCTTACCTATCTGTTTAAATTCCCAGAAGCCTTATCAAGAATGTCGCAACACTTAACTATCCTGGAGTATGATCCTGCACAAATCTGGATCCAGGAAAATATATTTAAAATACCTCTACCAAGGTATAGCAAACTTTCAGCAAGCTTACTGGGATCTGCGAAGCGAAAATGGAGCCAATGTTTAGATCAAAACCTTAATTTATAAGGGGTTATGCTACATATATGAATATGCCACAATTTGATGGCGCCAAAAGGCGTGAAATACTGAAAATGTGATCAATGGTAGTGACAGAGTTTCGCCCCCTTTTCGTTCATAGGGGCATTTTGGATCATATCTGCACTAGTTCTTTGCGTTACTGCAGCGAAAGTCTCAAGTGATTGTCAGCTACAGAACGTCTCTACCAATACAAGCTATGGGGAAGTTCTACATTTAATCTTGATATTACACAATTTAATGCCCTTGTACACCTTCAAAAATAGAAAAGCGCAAAATTAAGACATTGAGAAATTATCCTAAATCTGTGGCAGCTTTGATGGGACAATAGTATCAAAGAACGAATCACCCATGGATTCTTTTCGAACATAAGCACGCAATAATTGATTCAAATAACTTGGGTCCAAGTGACACAACTACTCATTGGGCATGGGGACTTCCAACATAACCTCTGGAGAATGGGTCTATCGAAAAGCGAGGAGTGAGGAAATCCTCAGACATGTAATTCCTCAATGTCAACTCCATGAACAATAACGACATGGACTTATCGAAACCTTGCGTGATAATTGCAGGCATCCAGCCGGTACCATTCACAACACTTGTCTCTGAGAAGGTTTTGCCAGAAAAGTGCTTCCAAAAAAGGGAGGGAGCAGGGAAAAACCGAACGATTACACGGAAGAACGCGAACTTGATGCGCAAACAAGCAGGACTTTACAAAATTCGAGGGGATGATAATATAGAGCATTTATAAACATAGGACAAACAGCACAACTCAAGCAAAATTCCCTAACACAAAAATCTGCATGGACAGTATATGACGAAGGAGAATGCAAAAGCTCATCTGGAGATAACAACGAGGACAAAAATGCCGGGAAGGATCTTAAACTCGTGATTCAAATCGGGCTCTGTCATCCGATGCGAAAAGCGAGTAATAAACACCCCATGAGTCCTTAATTTGAGAGATGAGCCATTAATTATCGGACGGTTGAACGCTCCGATTAAAACTTAGCGTTGTTCGGAGTTGAGCTGCCCACTGCGGTTGCAACCGCAACGCTCAACATTGGCGTTGGCCTCGAGGGGACCATGGTGTTTATTCAACTCGAACGCTAGAGTCGCAGCTCGTGGCAGGGTTCCAGAAGGACGTACTGCGGAGACGAAAAAGCTTCAAATTCGCATGGTAAATTTTAGCTGCTCCCATACGTGAAGGAGCTCGCATACTCTTCTGAAGTAATATGCAGATTTACATTTTGTAGAACAACCACTCGTAGCTCAGGATCCATCGAGTTTCATCGGTTCCATCCATTTTGTGACTCGTACCCGGTTTGAGAGTCAGACCAAGCAGCACCAAGACCGTTCAATGATGTTTCAGGAGAGACATTGTTCCTGATACATGACACTGTTGAGTGAGTTTGAATTAATGTTTCTGCTATAGGAGTATTAGCCCACCGAGTTGTAAAGGGCATTTGAGAAACGATAGAGAGGTCAAGCGTGATTCGGATCAGACCATTTTTATAGTTTTGAATGTGGTGGCTCTGACACATCTCGTGGCTCAAGTTACTTAGTGAGCTGAACTCGATGAATTACCAGTCATTCTAAAATCTCAACGATTGCTTTGCTTTTTTGAAGAAATTGAATCGAACCGGGTTCTTATCGCGATAACATGTCCTTTAATTGCCCTCCATGCCACTTTTTCCCATTTGCCACACAATTTCTTTCGTTTGAGAGTGTTGAATTGAATAGATTTTTGCCTGGCGATGCGCAAACAAAGTTCACAGGTTTAATATTAAATCAATAAAGGTGAGTCACTGGGGACGCTGAATCCGCAACAATCTGAAGCCGCAACAAGATTCATCTTTTTTCTTCTAGGTTTTTTCTTCCAGTTTCACCATCAAACTATAGCATTACCACTCTCACATGTCTTCTCTCAGAAAGAGATAAAAAAAGTACAACCAGATTTATGTTTGTGTGTGTTCTTGCCAAAGGACTTTAAGAAGGGTAAAAATGTTTGAGACAAAAATAAGAGAAAATTTACCAATCTAAGGGTTGTTTACTTTGCTTTGCTCGGATACCGTTATATCTGGAGTTTGTCTAAAGAGTTATTGCTGCATGGTCTTTTTGAGATATGGTGGTTAACGTTTTTGAGA
Source organism: Stratiomys singularior (assembly GCA_954870665.1). Lineage (NCBI taxonomy): Eukaryota > Metazoa > Arthropoda > Insecta > Diptera > Stratiomyidae > Stratiomys > Stratiomys singularior. The sequence goes on from OX940877.1 coordinate 126,200,968, forward strand.
AATTACTACCCGTTATTTTACACATGGTTCCTTTTTCAAATGATAAATTCTTATATTCTTTGATCACCACATCCAATTGATGCTATAAACTTTTAAGAGAGAATTTTAGTTTTCAGTCTCGAAATTTGTTTGGTTTTTTTGGAGACATTTTAGGTGGTTGAAATCATTTTAAGGGAGAATTTTAGCCAAATTGATAGCTTCTGAGCTCCATTGCCCATTTCATATGACAAACTTAACACTTAGTTTAACTTTCTTAAGCCCTCTCATGAACAGTTTTTTGCGTTGAAGTCATCTACAACATTTTAAGCGCAGATGAGATGCAATTTATTTACACTGTGTTGTAATATTTATAAAGAATTGTGGAAAGAGCTCAAGCTGGTTTCGAACACGCGTCCCTGCCGCTTCTCATCAGGTGCCAACTCACAGGCTGGGACGCGTCGATTGGCACTACCAGCTTAGGTGGATGTCGACTGGTTATTTACTAGTTATTAATATTGGTCTACAGCTTTGAACTTTTTCCTATATTCCAAATCGCCTTTGGTCTGGCTTTATCAATTTCAGAAGTTTTTGGTAGATCAATTTTCCCTTTTCACTTACAACTTATAAGTGAATTATACCCTTGCTAAGCTAACTCAGCGAAGACTCATGGGTGCGGAAGTTCTGATCAATTGTTTCGAATACCTCGATAGTGAATTTAATATTTATAAAGAATTGTGGAAAGAGCTCAAGCTGGTTTCGAACACGCGTCCCTGCCGCTTCTCATCAGGTGCCAACTCACAGGCTGGGACGCTGATTGATCAGAACTTCCGCACCCATGAGTCTTCGCTGAGTTAGCTTAGCAAGGGTATAATTCACTTATAAGTTGTAAGTGAAAAGGGAAAATTGATCTACCAAAAACTTCTGAAACTGTGTTGTAAGTTACTGTGAATATTTGTGTTTGATATTCGCTCCTGATCGCCATGTCCTTCTTAATCCTCCTTTCGTCATTTTATTTCTCACCCTTTACGAAACCCAATTCATCCTTTCCTGTTCTTGATGTATAGTATTGTATTTCTGAAAATTTTCTATTCTTTTTCAGAGGTCATACAGCATTACACATTGCAGCAGCCAATCAAAGACGGGAACTTTGCGGTATGCTTGTAGCAGCCGGTGCTAGTCTTGCAATAAAGGACCATCAAGGCAATACACCGATGATGGTTGCATTCAATGTTGACGCTCATGATTTGGCTGCATACTTAGAAAGTAAGCACACTTTTTCTTCTTTTTGATTTCGTTTTAAAATCGTAGTAGCAATAATTAGATTAAATATCTCACTTTTGTAAATATCTACACGATTTTATTTAGCGTCAAACTTTAATGATCTACTAACCAAATTCTCTTTTTCAACTAACGCTTATCGTCCACTCCTCAAATATTATCAATAAAATTTATGATAAATAATTCAACGAACGTCCTGTACTGAAAAATCAATAATTGAACGCACGTAAACATTCCAATAAAATTATTTTAAATAATATAAATTGAAATAAACTCAAATAAAATAATATAAAAATAATATATAGGCCAAGAACGATTTATCCGAATGGATGTTCAAGCAACTATATAAAATTTAATATTAATAAATATTTAAAGCTAAATACTCAAACTTTCCTAATAATAACAACTAAGAAAAAGCAAACACGTTAAAGTCAAATGAAATTAAAATTCTTGTAATTATAAATACTTAAACTCCTTATATTTGCAATAAAACAATCAAAGTAAATGATATTAAATCAATGCAAAGTGTACGTGAACTATGGGTAAAGCTTTGTGATTTGAACAAAAAGGATTTTAGATTTTAGACAGGAGTAGGATCATTTGTTGATCAATGAATGCGTGCAAAAAAAATTTGACTCTGTTAAATTTATCACAAAAAATTAAAAAGAAATTAAGAACAGTCATTTACATTTGAGCTCTCTGTCCGTTAATTTAACATGTCGCATTCGATTTCATGCAGTTTTAAATGATGATTTCTTTATAATTGAATTTCTTTGTCAAATTTTCATTATTGTTCAACTTTTGACACGTTAAGAGAGAGAAAATACAAAGAAACATATCATGAAAGCTTGTTGATTTCTTCGTTAGAATCTGTGTTGTATTGCGATATAGCGTGGTAATTTTTTTTATTTAAGATATAAATTTAGTTAATTGAATAGTTTGGCAAGATGTTGATAATCAATCGCTTTAAACTTCACAAATTGATTTCTCTCCACGAAAGAAAAAGAAACAATTGAATAAATCTAAATAAATACTACGAGTAAATATGTGACCTTATTAATGAAAATTGCACTTTCTAGCAAAATAAATGTTAAAAATTCTAGAGATTATTTTTAATATAAGCCTGGATAACTCTGAGACAATTAGACAAGATGATGATTAACTGTGGGAATCATGTAAATTAAATGAAAATTGCAAATATATTTTTCTACGAGTTGAATATTGTAAATAAATTTCCATCAAATAAAAAATGCTTATTAATATTTCCGTCAAACTTATAAGACAATGATTAACTTATTTCATTACTTGTAACAGTTATCGTAAATATAAAGAAACATTTTCGTCATGAACAATAACTTCATATTAACTACTTTAAAATCTAAGATAAAAAACAAAAAAAACTTTTCCATAGTTTATAAGAGAATGAAAAACAAAAGTCAATTATAAATGTTAACTAATTAATTAGTAACCTTTAGAAAATATTTGAATCTTGTCTGAACTTAAATAAGTTATTCTTACAAACTAAAAATAAATACAAGAAAAAAAAACCTTAAAAATATTACAATACTAGTTGAGGGTAGGAGGCACGAACAAAATCGAAATTTTTATGCGAGGCAAGTTCGTATCAACGTTTGGCCATGTGCAATTTTTGAGCCCCTAAATTTGCATACGGCCAAGTTCAATTGTTGAAATTATAATACGCTTTGTATTTCATCTTAGCTTATAACTAGATTTTCTCACTTTATATTAATATTGAAATGTTTATTATTTCATATTAATATAAATTCGTAATGAATATGATTTATTGTAAGTCAAGAAAAGCGAAAGAAAACTTGGCTCAAAGCCATTTTGAAAAAAAAAAGAATTAAGAAATCGACCAAAAATATTTTTCAAATTCAAATCCATGTAAAATGATTAGTGTATCGAATTTGATAATTACATGTAGTATTCGTAATTTTTGTATAGTTACCTAATAACTGTTAGCATATGACAATCTCCACACATTCTGCATTTTGATTTTTTGCCAATTCATAAAATTTCTTAGCAAATAGGTTCAATCAAAATGTCCAATGTGAAACTTGCAACTATCAGGCTAATATTTCCGTTAAATTTTAAAATTGCATGAAATCAATTCAAATTTGCAAGAATTGTATCATTTGACCAAAGTCAAATATGAAATGTAAATTTGTGAAATGACCTCAAGCTCTCAAAAATTCATGGTAGAAATTGTTTCGTTTTTTTTTTGACTTGTTGAAAAACGCTCGCGAAACATTTTGTTCAGAAAATTCATTATACGTATCAAAAGTATTTTATTGATTTATATCTAAATATTAGGAAATCTCGATAGTTCGGGACTTAATTTATTTTAATTATTTATTTTTGTTTTTTATTTGTATGCGTCAGTACGATCAGGGCTTGCAATATGAACCATAAATTATGAAACTATATAACGATGAAACATTCAATAACATCAAAACCAGATTGGGTTAGCAATTCGTTCGTAGGGAAATACTTGTGTCCCTGTCTCGATTGTCAAGAAATCCTCTTAAAATTTTATTTAAGAGAACATGCTTGCCATCATTCGTGTTTAGCAACTTATACGTTTTCTCGCACTTAAAAATGCGAGAAACATTAAATTTATTTATGCTCGTAATATAGACATTTCCCTTCAAGTTTCCATGCATTTATGGCTTTAATGAGCATACTTATTTAAACTTCTTTATGCGTTATGAAAGTCACGACAAGACCTTTAATTTATTGACAAGATCCAAATTGTAATTTAATTCGAATCTACATCCTTTAAGCTTGCGATGCACTCATTGGTTGAAAAACTGTTGAATGCGTACTTAAAGTTGACGAAAGTTCCTTAGGAATCGACTTTTTATACGACGGATATTTAGAGACTTTCTAAAATTTCGATATGTTAACTTTTTAATCCTCGCAAAGTCTTTAAGCTGTGTCCAGTTTATTCAAATTATATCACCAAAAGTTCAGGTCCTAAAGTTGATACAATACATCACCTCCAGACGTCATCAGTGCGTACTTAGAGATTGCGACGTAGCTGCAAACCAACTTTGAATGCAGCAAATCCTCAAAATAAAAGAAAAATACAAAAATTTACTTCTCAACTGTATATTCGAGGGGGTACACAAAAGAAACCAAACTGAATTTTAAATTTATGCATTTAATTTTTAAGCAAAAACATTCAACCCCCTTCGAAGTACACTCCATTGGCACTAATACGCCTGTCTATTTTTCATTGCTCAAAGCACCTTTTCAATGCATCTTGTGTAATGCTCGACAGCGCCTCTGTCGTTTTTTTGACTTCAGCCATATCGGCAAAACGCTTTACTTTCATCTCTGTTTCAACTCTGCGAAAGAAAAATAATTCGCGTAGGGGTCATGCCTTTTTTGTTTGGAAATGGGCCCACAGGTAGGGCTCTGTGAGCAGGGACGTTTTCGTGGCGAAGCAACCAGTCACCCGACTTCCACAAATCAGGTCTCTTCCGCCGCAAACTGTTCCGCAATCTTTTCAAAACGTCTAGATAGGGAACCTGATAAACTGTCTAACCTTGTGAAAGAAATTCTGAATGGATGACTCCTCTCATACCAAAAACACATCAACATTATTTTGACGTTAGATGTCACTTGACAATCTTGTTTTGTAGATCGAGAGGATCTTAAAGTCTTCTACTAGCATTGTCACTTCGTTTAAGGGTAGTAATTTAGATTTAGATCATTCCGGAACCCTTCTTTCAATGCATGCTTCCACACGATACCCTTTTTGTTTAGCAATCGAGACACGAATTTGGCAGTACCCTTTTCATTCTGATATCTTGCGTTGCAATCAGTTGAACTGAACTTCAAATCGCCCTAGACGACTCTACTATTTCTTCAATACTCCATCGTCGATCTCCCAAATAGTTTTACGAACATTTTTCAACATTAACATCGGTGCCGGCCGTTGTCGGACCACCAAATCAAGGTTTGCTGTCAATTCACATTTCTGACACGGTAAGACCATTCGAACTCTCAAGTTTTCGAGTAACTTCATTCCTGTGAGCCGTTTTTTAAATTTCAAGAATTTTTGTGCCACTTTTTCCGGACCAAACTTGGCGGACACGGACTGTTCCCGAGAATCAGCCATTTCAAAACCGACGAGCACATAAAACAACTGTCACTCAAAAATTCATAAAAACTGTAAAGACTCTTTAGCGAAGTCGCTTGGCTTACTGACTCGGAAATGGTGGATGTACACGTCCTTAGTGGAAGAACGCAGAACTACAAAAACTTGACCTACTACAACAGCAGTTTGGTTTCTTTTAGAAACCCCCTCCGACATACACAAGACGAACATGTTGTTGAACATAGGCAGCAATGCATGAATCGTGTTTTGTTATCTTACATAGCAACGTACTCTAGTCTTCTCCCGACGAAGTGATCAATAGATTGTATTTCAGATTTTTTGAATTAATAAACTTTTAAAGCATGAAACTGCTGTGGAGAGAGCATTAGTTTTAAGAGCATTTTCGGAATGGACGCAGCAGTAGAGCAGCAGCTCTACTGCTAACTCGGCTATAATCTGAAATTACCTATAAATTCGATATATAATACATGGACTTAGTATGGTTGGTAGAAAAAATGCGTCATGTAATATATGTGAAACATTGGACCGAAGTCTCGGTGGTACATTGAGCTGAAGTCTGTATACATTGAACTCAGTAGGATTTTTTTAAATGGTTGAGGATTTCTGATAAATCCTTGATTGGTAAGGATTGTAAGGAACTATGCTTTTCAAGTTTCCCGATTCCTTTTCCAGTATGCTGATGAGCTCCGCATTTGTAGGTGTTTCATGATTTGACTTGAGAAACGTCTCTGCATAACCTCTGATCCTACTAGATTTTCCAACACCGTTGTTTCTTGAATAATATCTGGTGTTTTTATTCTATTCATACAATTATATGAAAATAACCTCTTCCAAATGTTTAATTCACGAAAATGTCCATGGGATGTCCTTGTTTAGATTACACAGATGCGCTTTAATATTATTACCACTCTTTAACATTTCGTCATGAAAACCAAAGACAAGCATCTGCTATTATTTGACAACATGCTGAAGGACCTCTTCATAAATATTTCACCACATCCCCAAAGCGTGTCGTTTCGAGTGACGGTTAATGGGCTTGCTGCCAAATTTACTCTATATTTAATCGAGTAGTATTGTCTTGTCTTTAATCGATTTTGTAGTGAACCGATAGTTTCCCAGGATGCATACAGCCATTGTAACCCGGAATTTCAACCCGGTTCTTCCATACTAAAAAGTTGGCCGTCGTTGGGCCCGTTCGCACAGGACTCATGAATTGTGTTTACTTCATCGGTATTCTTATTTCAAACAATGACTCTACTAGGCCCTGAATGTCCTTGATACAGGGACGCTTCACAACTAAATGGACGTGTATGGAATCATGCTTAGGTTTTTTTCCCCGCTTCTTTTCAGTAAAATATGGTAATTTTTCATTTCTTCATCTTCGGTTGTATGATCTTCAATAATCCCGAATGTTTTTTTTTTAAACCAAATCGACAAAATCACAACATTGTCAATAAATATTCTCTATCTTCAATTCTTGTGTTAGACGAATTTAATTAAAAAATTTTAACTACTCCTTACCAAAATACGCGAAAACTAGTACATGTGTAGGCGTTGAGTGAGAGTGACGGGAAACTGACATGTTTTAAATCCTTTTGCCTCCATCCTCACTAAATAATTCTGATCAAGATGATGGAACAAATGTTCTTCTTCGTTTGTGATTTTATTTTACCGTTCACCATAACGGTTCAGAATTAATTTTCAAAGGATAATATCCATGCTTAAAGTTTAAAGAAAAAGTTGTCTTTCTTTATTTTCATTACATTCGGATCCTTAGTTCCTCTCTACACCGAATTTGGTGATAAAATTTTCTTCTGAACGAGCTAAGAACGATAGTGAGCTTTTATTGTTCCTGACATACCTAAATACGACCCAATTTCAGTGAACTTATCCACAATTTAAAAAAAAATTGATTACATGAATGGCAAGGTCAACCGAAAGATTATGTCCATACTAAGTAGATGGCAATCACTCAATTTTGCAAAATATTCAAATAGATCAATAATTTTGAAAATAAGCTTCTATACACCATCACGATTCTTTTACTTTCAATGGTTATTTCGTGAAGAATCAAAGGACTAAACCCCTGATATAAATGAAGATGTTGAGAGAAGATATTACATTTTTTTTAAGGAAAAAACGGCTCTCAACGGGCCCGATTCTGCTCGAACCTAAATTTCAAGTTATGCTGCTATTTGCGCTTGTTTTTTTTTTTTTATTTTTCCGGATTGCTTTGAAGTCTCAACTTATTCCAAGAGAATTCCAGGAGTAAATTCTTTGGACCCTGTCTATACGTCTTCAACTTTCATTTCACTTTCGCTTTAGATTTCTTCTTCGGTTCAATTCATTCAAAGTCTTTATTTCAGATTTTCAAATGATAATTTCCTTTTTTTGAATTATTTAGGTCCAACTTTGACCAACCATGGAATATCACGAGTTGCGATTGAATATCTAAACTGCAATTCTGTCAGGAATATCACGAGTTGCGATTGAATATCTAAACTGCAATTCTGTCAGCAAACACTGAACTTTTCCCAGATTAATAGTTATTTTATGTTATTTTCTCGCTTGATATTATTTGGGATTCGTATATTACATTATTATTTTAATTATTTTTTCATTCAGATCAAATTGTTTTTCGTTGAATTTAAAATTTCAAATTTAAATGCATCCGATGTGTATCTCAGTTCGGGAAGCTGAAAACTGAGATGGTAGTACGACGTGCTTGTAAGTTATTACTACTACGTTTTTCATTTGTGAAAACTAATTTGTTTGCAAAACTAATCCTTTGCAAAAAGTGAACCTCCTGTTACTTTTTCCCTTAAACATTTTTCACAACGCAGACACCGAAGTTCCAAAGACTCCATGACCTTATCTTGAAGGTTCTTCTGTGACTACTGGAATATTGCTGATGCTATTCTACCACGGATTGTGTGTGTGCAACGGAGAGTGTCATTCATCAAAAGCAAAAAGTCAGTAGTGGTCAGGCCAAGAAAATAAGGAGCATGACATATCACTTCAAAATTATGATCACGAAATACCTGAAGCGTAAAGTATCCCCGACTCACTGGTCTAGATATATTGGTACAAAGGCCTTTTCGGGTTGCTTTTCACGCAATGCGAAAGGAATTTTTTCCGTAAAACATCTCGGTAGAATGCTCCTGTTACCATTTTGCTATTTGGAGCGCAATGAGTAAGGATTCCTCCATCGCTGTTCCAGGACATGACCAACATATTCTTTTATCATCCATGGCATTACCCGATGAGACTGTGTGTCTCCATTGGGCTGACTAGTGCTTCGTTTCAGAATTGAGAAATGACGTCCACGTCTTGTCGATTGTGACAATCGATACAAAAAAAGTCACTTTGCCTTACAATACGCCTCATACACAGCATCTTGTTATCTGTCAACATTAGCCTGTCATAACACCCACCTGGAAGACGCTTATCGTATTATCAGGGCACAATGGTAAATTGTGCTGACAGAACTCACAAAAATCCCATCTTTCGAGAAAATGTGTTCCATGGTCCTTTGGTGATGCTGCAAAACAATCTTCTCCAGTTGGTCGGTCATGAGATTAAGAAAAGTTTTATTGAGATTGTCTTATTGTATTGTCAAATGACGTTTTGCCAGCATTGATCTGTCGCACTCACGAAGGTAAATTTTACACATCCATGATGGCATCACAAAATGCCTTAATCAACTGGCGATAAATTTCAAGAGGTTGAAATGATTACACGCTGTTGTTGTACTGGTCATGTCACCATTTGAAATATAATCTACAGTCCTAACTCTCTCCACGGCCGCTAGAGTTTTATGTACTGTACAGTACTGCCATGTCGATCACACATCCACATGAGGTGAGTGCGCTTGGTAGTATGTTCTTGTAATTAGCAATGAAATTGAACAAAACAAAAAGCCCATCTAATATCAGAAGTTTAATATTTCCAACAAGATACCAAAGTCGTGCAACTAACTGCACTTTTCGAACTACTCTAACGATAAATCAACGGCAACAGAACTTTTAATTTGAGAAAGGTGCTAATTTAATTAGCTATCATCGGAACTGTGTTGTTGCAGGAGCATGTTGCTGCATGTATCTGATCAAGTGTTGACAATGAGCTCCGGACATTTTCTTAGCTATCTTGATCTCACCTTGTAATTTGTCATGCGCTTATTCCGGGTTTTGATTGAATCAACTAGTGGTTTAATTATTCATAAATAAATTATTTTGTTGAGTATTTTATCCGAAAAAATTGCTTCCATTCGAAAACTATCATGAGCCGCCACACTACTCCACTGGTTGTGACAAATTTTCGTCAGAAAAAACAATAATTCAGTAAGAACCAGCTTGGCAGCGCTCGAGTATTCGCCGAGTAGAATAGTACTAGAATATTACTACTCGTATAGTAAAGAGAACTCGTCGTCCTGATCGTCATGGTAATTTTTCTTGAGCCTCTGGCTGTTAGGAAGGTAGATATTGTTTACCTTCGTCTGGTCCCGCTGCTCTTCACACAACCATTGATCTCGGCAATTTTTATAGTTCTGGCTCTGTTAGAATACATCTACAGATTGATATTAAAAAGAAACAAAATTTGTATAGTGAACCACATATTGCTATCAGTAGCCAGCCCTGAGATAGAAGCTCAGAGACGTTATTACTTGAATGCAACTCATATAAAAATATTGGAGCGCCTTTTTTACTGTTTGTCGTTTGGTAAAAGGAATACGAATATAGAGTAAGATCGATCGTTTTATCTTGTTAAATATGCTCTATCTATTTTTAATCGCTAAGTTTGAAGGATGTGACGGGATGGGTTGTCTTTTGAGACGGTTAACAACCGTGATTTCGTTTGATGTGTGTATGGTCGGTATGTTCGATCGAGTCCTTGGTACTTGTGGCTTCCGTCCTGAAGAGATTCCTTTTTTGTTCATCAATATGTTATTCTGGAGACGCCCCAATGAACCCCAATTGTTTTTTTTTGCTGGACATTATTCGCGGATTGTTTTGCTAGACATAGTCAATTGCATCTGTGAACACGTCTGGAGTGTTACAATAAACACCACTTCGGTCGTCTGCAGTCGGTTTGCTTCTGTTATTTCAAATGTTAAGCAGTTCTACTAAACTACAATATGATATGACAATATGATGTCGCCACAATTATACAACGTTGATTTCTCACAACCAAAAGGATCATCTCAACCTCTGCAAATAATTTATTAGATTCCACCTCTCACCCGACACAAAAGTGCTGTTGCAAATAGCAGATAATAAAAATTTAGAATTACGAAAAAGGGCACACAGGTCCTTTTTTCAGCAAACTTAGGAAACTATCGTCTTCACACAGATGTGAACATGTAAACATCGACTAGCAAGTTATGCATTTATTTGAATAACAGAATGAATGAATTCAATAATCAAAGTATTGGCCATTGTTAGCTACGATTTTTTCCCATCTTTCTGTCAATTGATGGATTCCGCCCCAGTACCACTTCTCATTTTAAGGCTAACCACTCATCAGGCCAATTTTTAACTTCTTCGTAAGAATGGAAGTGATGTTCCGAAAGTGCGTGCTGCATCGATCGAAACAAGTAGTAGTCAGAAGGAGCCAAGTCTGGTGAATACGGTGGGTTGGGCAGAACTTCCTAATTAATGTTTCCCGAGTAGTTCTGGACAGGTATTGCAACAAACGACCGAGCATTGTCATGTTGAAAAATGACTTTATCATGTCTTTGGTGAAATTCTGGTCCTTTTTCCTTAAGTGCGCGGTTCAATTGGATCAGTTGTTGTCGGTGACGTTTGCCAGTAATAGTCTCAACAGGTTTCAGCAGTTCGTAATACAAAGGTCCATTACTATCCCACCAAATACACAGCAAACTTTTCTTTCCATGAATATTTCGGACTCGTTGTGATGTTGATGGCTGGCCTGGGTCTACCCATGGTTTTTTCCGCTTGGAATTGTCGAAATAAATCTACTTTTCATCACCAGTAACAATCCGATGCAAAAACCTTTTCTTTTCTGTCTGGCAAGCAAAATTTCACAAATAATTTTTCGCCATTCGATGTCTCTTTCTTTCAATTGATATGGCACCCATTTTCCAGCTTTTTGGATCTTTCCCATGGCTTTTAAACGTTGTGAAATGGCTGCCCGAGTAACTTCCAACGCTTCTGCCTTACTGTTTTTCAGTTTTTGTGTTGTCTTGATCCAATAATGCTTGCAAATCTGTATCTTCGAATTTTTTTAGTGGTTTTCCACGGTCTTTGTTACTGACATCGAAATCTCCACTTTTAAATCTTTTAAACCATCGTTCATAAGTGTATTGGCTTGGCGCATGTTCAACATATGCTTCCACTAACAATTGGTAAGTTTCTGCTGCCGTTTTCTTCAAATTAAAGAAGGTTATTAGACTTCCCCGTAAAACCTCTTTTTCTGGCACGTAATTCGACATTTTTGGGTTGTTTGTACTATCAATACCTATGTCATACCGGAATTTGTTGACAGATGTTTACCCTCCAAATGCCATATTAGTTATCCCCGACACAAACCATATGTAATGGTTATGCCATCAACTATGAAATGCGGTTATTAAAATCCGCATTTCATATTTATACACCTAATATGTGTAACTACTAACGTAATTATGTATTTACTATTTGTGCCAGCGGCTTGTAAATTCAATGTATTTGATGATGATCAAATTTGGATCAATGAATTGATCAAAATTGAAGATTTGGATCAATTCAACTTTTTCTGGTTGATTTTGGCCGTAAGTCTTTTTTTGCACGACAACTGATTTTAGAACGTGTTGTATATACTGAAGAAGTAAAGTTTGTTGAAAGAATTCAACACAAGGAAAAACATACGCAACTGGCAAAAAGATGATAAATTCAATCAAATTTCTATGTATACTCTGGAAATTAACTCTAATCTTATCTTGGATTCAATACGAATCCATGGCTTTAATGCCTCTGACGACTTTTCAACTATTCGTAGTTTTCCTTGGAAAATGTTGCTACAGTTTCCTGTTTGATCCAGAGAATTTAGTTTGAAATCCACTGACAAGGATATGAGTAGTTGTAGGGACTGCTTTGCATTGCTCGTACTGACTTTTGTATTATTATTGGGTTATTTTGGAAATACTTTTGTTTTTTATATCTCCATAAGTTGTTTCAAAAGGGATGTAAATACATTGTTGTATTTTCATGCCTCAGAATCCGTTCTTGCGTTTCCGATTTCAGATGTTTGTCATTTCACAAATCTACTGAATACAATTCACTGAAAAATAAAAGCGATAACGAGGTTTTAAATGAGAGAGTGAATTTTTCCAACTTTCACAAAACTACTTTATATACTAACAAGGAAAAATTGATTAAGGATCAATTTTGAATAAAATCACTACACAAAATGAAAAGTATCTTGTTTCAAGAAAGAGAGAAAAATGAAAATAAAGCAATTTACTTTAATCATTAGATTAATATTCATGAGACTTTTAAATTTAACTCAAAGTGCGAGTGAATGATATAACTACTGTACAGAATAATTTGATGAATACTACTAGTAGCTAGTTTATTTGAAATAAAACGAATATTTAAAAATAAATAAATTTTCAATATCGATTTTTTGCATACTCTGAACAAAACACCAAGTAACCTGACGAGACTTAAAAAATTATATAAACGAAACCTATTGATATTCCTAATGTATAAAACGAAATATTGTATTCTCAACCAATGAATTTATGTGTATACTTTTCACAGAAACTACTAAGAAATTATTGATATTTTCTTATATTGTAAACTATTGTAAAAATCAAATATAGATCCAGTTGCATCTGAAATACAGAAAGTATAGATAAATCTGTCTCGTAAGCTAGTTCAAGAACATGTGTGAATGCATTAACCTAAAAACTAAACATAACTAGATTGGCTTGAGAGGGTCCAAAATGTATCCAAAAACAAAAAAATTGGAACAAACACTTTCTTTTGTGTTTTCATAGTTGCATAAAATTTATCTTCTACGAATATATGCACTTTCTTATTCGATTTGTAGTTTCCAGAAAATTTTCTATATTGCATTCCAATGTAAATAGTGTCATTTGTTAAAAACAAAGCGAAAAAAAAAACAGAAAACATAATATTCTTTTTCACACATAGTCCTATACTTTTGGATTTAAAATAAAATTGATTCAGATACGCATACTTGTTGCTAAAAAAAATAATCTAATGGATTCTTTGAAAATCGATAAAGTCAAAGCAAAAACTCCTTCTATTTAAAATAAAATTTCGAATATTATTGTCTTACAAATGCATACACTGAAACAAGGTCTTATGATACTCTTAGCTGTTTAGGCAATATATTGTAATATATGAATATAATATTTAATGAGAAGCAGAGAATTGAGCGTGAGAACGAAGTAATTAGAAAAAAATCTTAGGTAGGCACATAGAAACTTTATGCTTCGAATGAAATGTTGCAGTTTTCGTAGTTTCAAATTTTATTTCGTTTTCTAGAAGAAAACAAAAACCATACTGAATCAAATTGTAGTTCGAATTGAAAATAAAAAGAAAATATTTAAATTTATACGAGCTAAAATGGTTAGCATTGATGGTACTCAATTTTATAGGTGTGAATTTTTTTGAATTCCTTACAAAAATTCCGAAATGTCTCTAATTTGTGAAGACTCTTAATCAAATCAAAAGGTAGAAAACATGAACAAACCACCATAGCAGCTATTGCAAATATGTTCAGCTCTATATCAGTTAGTTTTGTTCCTTAAACTGCAATCAAATAAAAGGACTCGAAAACATACTGCGGAATTCATAACGATCCAAACACGGTAGAAGCTATCAGAAAATTCATGTAAGAATTGAAAAATTCATGTGAAAATTCTTTTGAAAATTGAATATTACTTGCAATGAGCGTAATCTTTGTCATAGTCGAATAAAAACAATACCAAACAGTGAAACTTGAGGTTGATTTCAAGATATTTATTCAATCAGCTAAACCAAAATCTTCTAAGGATTTGCCAAGCGTAGCTCAGTTCAACAAAAGAATTAAATTTAATTGAAACAAACCCTGAGAACTAGTTTTCCTTATGTCCAGAAATTTTTTTTTTTTTCGTTTGTTTTAAAATGAAACATTCAACGACGACACCGAATACTACACTTATTATTATTAAATAAATTTATCACTACTTTACACAATGTATCAACATATAAACACATAAATCGTATTAAATTGATTGCGTTTAGCTTTTATATAGACTAATTGCACTGCAAGCACTGAGGAATTTGAAAAAAAAAAGAATATAGATCCTGCATAAGGAGCAAATATCATTGAAAAGTAAATGAAGATGACTAATTTGTCTAGCTTTAAACGATGCAATTATATTTTCCTTATTCGCCCGTGAAATATTTGTCTTTCAAATTGTTATTATCTGTCTTTATTTTCATTGTTTTGATGCTACTGTTATTATTCTTCCAAGATTCCTTAAGACCTCTTTCCAATTTCCATCCATCGCCTATTTATAAATTCGTAAATAAATCGGTATCTGTATCTCTATAAAGTATCTTATTTTTAGTTTCTTTGATATATATGCTATTGGAAAATCCTTGCACCAGATGAGCATATACAAGTTGCATAAAAAAGTAAATAAGATTCGAATTTCCCAGACGATAAATTGTGATTTCATCGATGTATATTTTCTTTGTTTTCCGTCGAAATTTTACATACTTACAAGAACTATTCGAAGCTATCAACGTCGAAATTTTAACTTAATTTGTACAATAATTATTAAAAACAAAATTTATATGATTGTTTTATTGTTCTGCGTGTGACACCTGTGAGGTTTCAAATTGTTTATACATTCCACAATCTAATAATAACGATAGATATATTTATGTGTTATTTATTTGACAAAAACAATAAGAAAAAGTTTTGAAAATTTAAATGATATTTGAATATTAAAAAGAAATTATTTTGCTGCTTATCAGAGTTGCTTTAAATTATTACATTGCAAATATTTTTAATTCGCCCACAAGTGTTTTATATTTAAGAATGATTTCAACTAAATTCTACTATTAATTTATGGAAAGTTTTAACTTATTTCTTTAATAGCGTCTAAGAACAAGAAAAAAACTATGTCATGTATTTATTGAAAAAAGAATATTAAAAAATAAAGATTTTCAAGTTCAAGAATGGGGTTTCAATGCTGGCAAAGTTTGATTTATTTTATTTTTCTTTTATTTTTGAAATAAAAAAATATTTAAAAGCATTTTGAATTTTTTAAAAACGCAGCAAAAGCTAAAACAACTATTTTTCAGGCCACTCATGCATGCACAAAATCTGTAAGTTTTCTTCATAACTCTCCTTAGACATTTCTCTGCCATCTAAATTTTATTAAAGATGATTTCGGGCATGTGCTAACATAAGATTCGCGAAGGAAGTCCAAACAAAAGCTCAAACTTTTGACTACCATAACCAATAACTAGGGCTATATCTAGCCAATAACGCTGCGAATGTTGTCTTCTAATTGGTCAAGTGTTACAAGCTTGTTGGCGTTGCAAATTGATTTGAAGTATTCCCACAAGAAATACTTCAGCGGTGTTAAATCACAAGATCTTGCAGACCCAGTTCACACGTCCAAGACAAGAAATTATGCGCTCATCATATGCACCTTTCAAAAAGGCGATGGTTGTACGAGCTATGGCATTTTGCGTTATCCTTTTGAAAGCAGAGGTCTCCGCATTACGGCGAGTGATTTTCGGAGCGAGAAAATCATTGATCATCGCTCTATAGAGGCAAGCAATTGAAGGCCAAAATACAATACTGCGTGACGGCGATGCGAGAGCGCGACGAGAGTCTCGTAGCAAAAGTCAAGCAATTTTCGTAACATGCATTTGTATACGACAACGTACAATGATTGCGATGCGTCGATGCGAGGCGAGAAATATTCGGAAAAAAGGCCGAAATACAATACTGCGTAATGGCATTGCGTGAGCGCGATTATTCCTCGTCGTTGCGCAACGCATTCAATTTACATTGCACGCGATGCGAGGAAGAATAATATCATATGACAAATGTCAAATTGGTGACGTTTCGAATGAAATTTGATTAAAATTGATTATGATTTTTTAAAAATTTGAATTCGAAATTTTCCTTCGGTTGGCGAGTAATAGCCTGGGATGCACGAAATTTTCATTCAAAATTCATTCCGAATAACCCTCGTACTTATAAAGTAATTTAGACGTTTAAATTTCAAATTTCATTTAAGCGCCATATTGCATTTGACAAACTTCACGCACCTCGTTGCGAGGAATTTCCGTTTTTCCGAATATTTCTTCTTTCTTTTCCGAATAATATTTTTTCGCATCGCAGCATCGCAATCATCGCAATTGTACGATGTCGCATACGAAACATTTCGTAACGCATGTTACGAAAACTGCTTGACATTTGCTCCGAGACTCTCGTCGCGTTCTCGTATCGCAGTCTCGCACTGTTGTATTTCGGCCTAAATGAACGAGGGCGTGAATTTTGAATGAAAATTTCGTGCATCCCAGGCTATTACTCGCCAAACGAAGGAAAATCCCTAATTCAAATTTTTAAAAAATCCAAAACAATTTTAATCAAATTTCATTTGAAACGTCACCAATTTGACATTTGTCATATGATATTATTCTTCCCCTCATTGCGTGCATTGTAAATTGATTGCGTTGCGCGACGATGAGCGAGAATAGCATCGCCTTCTCGCATCGCCGTCTTGCGGTATTGTATCTGGGCCTTTACTGTAATGTATTCCCAGCAGCATTTTGAAGACATATGGAATAATGCTTTCACCGACCTATACAGCTCACCGAAGAGTCATTATATCGTCGGATGTAACGGCGTTGCAACAATCGTCTCTGGTTTTGCATCGCTCCAAACGCGCAGTTTTATTTGTTAACCAAACGGGAGTTATTCGATCATACATGAGCCTCATTGCAAAGCAAAATTTTCTTATTAAATTCGGGATCTGCAGCAAATTGTTCTTGTGTTCATACACCGAATGCACGCCGTGTCCCGTTGTTGTTCGGCGTCAATTCCTGCACGAGTTGGACTTTGTAAGCACGCAAACCAGCATCCATTAATAAATGATTAAACCAAACAATTTCTAATAATGCTAATGGGCTCAGGTTTATTTGTTGAGCACAATGTCGAATGGACTCATTTCGCCCACACTACGCTGTAAATCTGCTATGGTTTCTTCATGGCACTGGACGGCTTCTGGATGGCCAACTCAAATTCTATGCCTCTAAAAAAACATCCTTTAAAAGAAAGACTCACTGTCGTTTCACCTGAAGCTGGGGACCCTTCTTTACGACAGCTCCTTTTAAGTACGGTTCGCTCCACTATAAATGCAGTGTCAAGGATTATGCTTGTGATCATCAGAAAAAGGCGAAACCCGTTAGTCGGTCCAAACGGTGGTTCATCTTTCTAGTGACGCTCGTTGAAACGAATCCATTTAACTCCCCTAGGTGAACGATTGTTCTGAACGTCCTGGTAAAGTTATTTGCAGTACCCAAATGTCCTATATAATGAGTGTGTATGAATGTGATTTTGTTTTATCCATTTGGATTTTCTTTCAATTATAAGTCCTAAGTTCTTGATTCAATTTTCGCAGCAGAAAGTATTTTTGGTGTCCCAGCTTCGCGACTATAAACAGAAGTAGCCATTGCATTTGTCTTTTTGTTTTCCACCAAAAATTGGTAACATATACACGGAAGATGAGAAAGTGCATATTAGCATTGTTTATTGTACAAGTTTGATCACGGACACCATGCAGTTGAGGTTCATCGAAATATTAGTAGAAATTGTGAGGGAAACGTGCAAACAGAATTACGATGTCAACATTGTTTTCAGCACGTTTGAAATGGAGAATGTCACTATGAAGACTAGTGACGATCAAAAACGGAAAAGGTGACAGATGATGCTGTTTTCAAAGTGATACAAAGAGATGATAAGAAGACCAACGCTGAATTATCGAAGAAATTCCAGGTTTAAAGAACCATTATGGACGGAAGGATCCCGGCGATACGATATGTGGAAAAGGTACGTGCTTGGGTACCCCATAAACTTTTGCACAGAAAAAAGGGAGACAGAATCGCCTGCTGTGTTTCTCATATTGCTCGTTAAAGTAATGAAGGATTTCTCCATCGGATAATTACAGGATGATAGATGAAAAGTGTACAGGATGCATTAACTAATCACTAGCGTCAACTTCAAAACCAGGTTTGCATCCACAGAAGGTCTTATTGTCTATTAAAGGGGATTCTCGAGAAGTCATTATTTGATAATTTCTGGAACGGAATCAACGAGCAAATGTTGACTTGTGCTGTCAGCAATTGCAGTGGCTTCAACAAGCAATGAGTGGGGAGCATCCTACATTAGTCATTTGCCGAGGAGTCATCTTTCATCACAATGTCAGACCACACACACTTGCAGTAACCCAGTGAAAATTAAAAGGCAGTGGCTGGAACTTTTACCCTACCAATCATATTTTCCCGATCATGCTCCAATGGTTTATCACCGGTTTTGGTTCTTGGAGGATTACTTGCAGGCGTGGCAGGTCGAAACAAAATATATTTAGAATACAATAAATAACATATTTTATAAATAAATAATTTCAATTTAATGAGCAGTTCCTCTTAAATTCCACTATACATTGATTTTTTACACTAATCCGAATTTCACCTGTTACACACCGGGTTGGTCAGTGTGTGCATGATTGAGTAAAGAAATCGCGTATCGTCCTTTTTTGTATTGCATCCTGTTGATTTGAAATTGATTTCTCGTGTTTTGGGAAGTTCTTGTAGTCACTTCGCTCGTTGAATTTTCGGAATCTGGTGGGTTACAAGCAGAAAAAATTTTGGTATCATTGTCGGTTGCCAATTGTTTTGAAACCGTCGTCAGACGTTTCCTAATAAACCTAAAATGGGAACGAAATCCGTTATCTTGATCTGTGATAAGCGGAAAGTCACTGGAAGATTTATAAATCTATATGCTTCCGACAATGTCAAACTATCCTGTCTGTCTGTCTGACGGGGTCTACTACTGTTGCATTCTCCCTGGAAATTATATCATTTTCTAGCGTGATATGTTCTGATACTTTTGCCAAAAAGTTTTTTGTGATTCTCCGTTTCAAAGTTTCTGTTTCCCTAAGGTGTTACTCAAGGCATTTCTCCATACTCTTCTTCGTTTGCCCGATATACACCATGTTGCAATTGAGACAGGTGATTTAATAGATAACGGGCTCTGCTATATATGTTTTTGGATCCTTGTTGGATCCTAAAAGACTCAACAGTTATTTCTCTGCTGCTCACAACCACTTCCAAACGATATCTCTATAATTTGTTTCTCAACGAAAGGGTCCTGTCCGGTCAGGCCTTTCCTGAATTGTGCGATTAAAGGATGCAACTTTGTGTTGATAGCAATGGTTTGAGATGCTGGGAGTTATCTTTCTCATGTCCCTTGCCTTTCTATAGACTTATAGTCTTAATATTTCCCGTTTTTTTTTTAAACATTTTCCAAAATTGTAGTTTTCCTACATTCTCGATTTCGTAGGTGAAGCTTATAGCTTCCAGTGAGTGTGACTAGAGTTCGTTTCAAATCCTTTCTTTTTAATATGGCAAATGCGTCGTCCAAAACTTGTCTTCCAAAACTTTGTCAAGATGTTTATAGCTGCTAGATCCGATTCTAGCTAGGCCATTAAATTTTCGCAGATAAAAGGGAAGAGAGAGTTATCTATCAGTGCACACTTAAATTGCTCTAAAGGTGAAGTAGTTCACTTCGACACAAAGTTTAGGGAGTCTGTTGGACTATTTGTTGTTGATGAATGGCTACTTTAATCGGGATGCTCAGAAGCAATCCTTTGACGTCTATTGTTTGTAGATTTCGGGTAAATTCTTTGGTATTTGAACTTGGTTTCGAATTCTTTCTCCTTGTTGCTGAATTGTTGAACTAACTGATCTAATCAAACTAACCAAATCTAATTCCCTTGCCTATGTATTCTGGGTAGTCCACGGAAAATTGAAAACTTTCTGTTTGTTATCCCCAATGAATGATTTTCACTCCTGCATAAGTTTATCTACTCCCCACTTTTGATGAGGTCCAAAACGTAATCGTTCCGGAGTTTTCCTCATGGTCCCTCTTTGATGTTATCTTCTTTTACTTCTTTTTCTTTATCCAAAATTATTAGTGCGTTTACATTGTCAGTCTCGTCCGTTGCTGTTGTTCTGTTTCTCTGGAGCTCGTTCTCTTCGATGATGGCTGCTACAGTGCTTGTGATAATTTCTTTGCCTAATTCAGCATACACTAAGCATGATAATGTCCCGGCAAGCTTATCTGCAGCCTAGCCACTTGCGTAAGGAAAAGCAATAAAGATAATTTGTATAATTGAGCAGTATTTAGCCAGAAAAAATCAGGAGAAGAGATAGTTTCCTGAGTGAATGTATCATCGAGCTATAACCTGGTATTATATTTCTATCGGTAAGGATGAAATCAGATGTTGTTGGGGCTTATGAAAGACTGGACCCATTGACTGTTTTGTATTCAGCACTGTTCTGTTGTCATAAGAAACCCTGTTGCGAACCCGTGTCATGTAGCCAAACTTAAAACTAGGGAGGATATTGTTGTGTTTCATGACATCAATCAACATAGATGTCATTTTTAGGACAAGCTTCAAAAAAAGCTGTACGTGCACCAGCAATAAGCTTATTGGTTTGCATTTCTTCAGATTTCGCTGATTTTCTCCGGCTTCAGAATTAGTATTATTCTCCTGTTTTGAATGTACATTTCCAGGCAGGTGTCCAATTTTAGGTCAAATAGGGCAATTCATTCGATCGGCAGATTTTTGATAGCTAGATCTGATATTCCGTCGAGACTGTCGAATGTATCAATTTTAATTTTTTTAATTCCCTAAATTATTTGTTTTATCATCTGAGAACTCTAGAAGATAAATTGACCGAACTCGGTGCAGCTTGCAACTAGTTAGCTACCATTATTATTTCCGTGATATTGCTGCTTGTTCTAAGCAAGCTATAATAATATTTGTGAAACTTATCAGCAAGTTATTCTTCCTTGCGTTCACATAAATGAATAGATACTAATATCACCTTCCAAAACATATGGGGGATCATGGTGTTTACATTTCAGATCTTTTAGTTCATATTCAGACTTTCAGTGCGGACTGAAGTGAAGGAGCAGATCTTGTGCCATGATAATTGTTCCAGATGTGATTTCGCAGATTTTTGAGTTTCATTTTGATAGCTGCTGTCAGAAAGTCTACACAAATCTTCACAGTCCGCTCACGGTTTTCACGGTTCAAAAAAATTTCGGAATTTGAATGCTTACTCATCAAGTTCCATCATCTTGCAACTCTTTCGCCCCGTTCTTTCGTTCCCTCACCAAGGGGTATTTTTCAGTTTGGCTATTGCTTCCCATTCAAATTTAAGGAATCAGAATGCCCTGGAAACATTTGGGCTCGTAATGAGAAATTTCTGCTTCCTCTAATGGGGAACAATACTGGTAGGTCTTGAGAGGATGACGGTTGGAATATGGTCATCTAGGATCAAAACGGGAGTGGATCGGATAATTTGATGAGAGTAAAATGTTTAATTTTGGACGCAGACAAGAAAACATGGTTGGGCAAAACGTCTCACCGTCGACTTCTGTATTTGTTTATTTTGCTTATCTTCGATAAAGATTTTGTATCTGTCGTGGTTCTTTGTAACTTCAATGTCTACAATGATAGCCAGACCCCTATAATTTGAAAATAATTCAACACAATGCTCCCTTCCTTTTAATCTTTTTTCAAGCAATTTGGAGAAAGACGTGCCTTGTTTGAGTTAGGAAACATCAGCATTTGTTGAAACATGTTGATGAAAATAAGGACACAGATGCAAACGTTAAAAAATGTCGACATTTGCCTTGAATAAATAACCCGATGCCAATCTTGTGGTTTAAAATTAACGAACCGCAGCTGTAAGTATAATTGCCACGAATGGATTTTTGTTCTTTTTTATGTAAACTGAATTCCATTTTCTTGTAGGAACTGCAATTTTTGTTAGGATCGTGAAACTCATTCATACTAAATGCTCAATTTCATTCGCAAATTTTCAGTCATCAATCAAAGCTAATTAAAAAAAAATATGCATGAATTAAAAATAACAACAATAAAAAACACTAATTTTCAACATTAAATTTATGCGCATTTGCAAAACGAATAATCTTCGCAGATTATTAATTTGCAAGTGAAAATTTATTTCATTTACGATCGAATACGCAGTTCGAATCAAAAATAAATTTTTTGAGATCCTCGTCTGAATGTGCGTTCTGAAAATTATTTAAGCATTTTCGGAGCACACCATTAATATCTTGCGGATGATCTCTCACCACCATATGAGCCAAACGAGTATAAAAAATATCACTTGGATTACACGCGACAGGTGAGTAATTTTTCGCGTGGTGATTTCTGCTGATACCAAGAATTTACAAATAAAAATGTTATCAGGAAGAGTGGGCGCGAAAGTATTATTAAATAATCAGGGAGAAGGGATGAAAAGAGGATATTTTAATATTTTATACTGCCCCTAAATTCCATTTGAGTGCATTCCGCAGTTTTATTGTTTCAATACACATGTGCTAGAGCATAGTATTCGCGCAGTACTTTGCTTCATATTGATAGACTTATTTTTTTTTTTTAACAAAAATCAATCTACAACATACCTAGCCGACATACTCTTCCGAAAATATTATGCTTATAAGTCCGCTCGACACATGCTTTGCGCTATTCTATAGGACCAACTAAAAATAGCGAATCTACACTACGGCCTGCAAGCTATTCAAAAACTTTGCAATTTTCTATTTAGTGAGCCTCGAGTGTCTCAGACGAAAGACGCCTATCAAGTGCCTCCTTTCGCGGAACGTAGCTAATCCCTGAAATTTGGGAAATTCCCGAAGAATCGGAAACGGCCACCTGCGATCCAGAAGTGATTAAAATCTGGCTCCGGCGCAGCCTTATGCAATTTCCCAATGTCGATGAATCGGAAAATCGCCCAATCGAAACAATTTTGGTTTTTGACTGTAATTTCACTTTTCCTGCTTGTTCTTCTTGGCCGATGTGTGGACGGGTTCAAGTTGAAAGATATCACGGCGCATGATCAAGATGCCGGGAATAAACCACCGCGAAAATTTCACAGTCCAGACGGAAAACTTACACCGTTTCGAAAAATTGCGAAAGTTGTGAAAGTTGAAGACGACGAAGAAGTTGTTGAGGTAGACGAGGAAGTGGACGACGGTACTGATGCAGGCTTTAAATTTGAAAAAGTGAGAAAAGCAGAAAAACTTACGATCGAAAAAGTCGAACCGATATTCAAAACAATCGAAAAAGAAGAGGAAAAAGTCGAAGATCAAATTGTCGAGGAAGCTAAGGAGTCACTTTCAACTTCAGCGTTATCCTTTCTACATTTCTTTGGATTAAATGGAGCTTCGGAGGGTAAGTATTTGATAACCGAATTTAAGTGCATGTTTTGCACTTAAATTATTTATATTCAACCAGAGTTTTATATTCAAACCACAAATATTTCAGCTTTCATGTATTTATCCAGTGCAAAAAGATGGAAGTGAAAATGAAATATTTGCTTCCAGTACAAAATAGTTCTTACAGATCATATAACATAAATTGACGCGCGTATTTAACACGGTCGCATTGACTAGGACAATCTTCACGTAGCAAAATTATTTATAATCGTTTTTATATTTCATCTCAGCTTCAAGGAAATCCTTTTATAAGTTTGTAGAATTTCCTGTAATATCTGCCAAAGTATTGCGACGTAAAAAATATCACCATGAATTTTTTGATCCTGGAAATCTAATGGAAACTTCCATTAAAAGCCAATTATTTGACGATGCTTAAAATATATGTGCAGCTTACCTCAATCTAGGGTTTGTTTTGGTTTAAAAGGTTTATTTTTGATTTCGTAAGTCTATATATCAAAAATACTCATCGAGGAAGTAATATTTGCTCAGCTTCAATGTATTAAATCACAATTTCTATTGAATCCGTAAATTTATAAGATATCTAAGAAACTTTGAATTCAAAATGATGAAATTAACTACTTTCAAATAGAATTTAGGTATTTTTTGACAGCTTAAACTTTCCGCATCCATACAATATTTTGGCAGCTTAAGAAGAGCAAAAAATCAATTGTATGTTTCCCCCAATAGAAATCTCAAAATTGTTTATATTGTTCTTGTGCATTCGCTTTCTTCTATTTGATGTAATGGATTTAAGGCTCCTGAATTCTCGCCGCTCTCGAATTCTGATGACTGCAAGTCAAGTCGGCCTCGCACCGACATCAGGACGGAAGTCCTAGATGCGTGGCAACGAAGTATTCCCCTTAAAATTAAATGGTTCGGCTACTCTGAAGTTCACTACATTCGTGGCTACCGGTGGACTAGCTCAGTGCGGCGAGGTATGCGGACGTTGGTCGGACCCTAGAGAACTTCTGCTCCGGTTCCATTAGTGAACCAGCCACCGTAAAACCCGATTTTCCGAAAGTGACGTTGCAAGTATATCTTTACTTCACCTTTTCCATTCTCCTTCACTACGAACTGAATTACAAACAACTGCATCGCGGAACCCGAGCTCGAAACGATTGAAGCCCTACATCACCGGAAGACTCACCTGTGCACCGACGCCTTCCTCCTTAAAAAATAGGACCGACCGATGGAAGGAAACAATAATTTGTAATTAGTTATTCATTTTAAATATATTGAATAAGCTTTTATGTATAAACAACATACTATAAACATACTTATAAACTATGTATAAGCAATAGAACTAAAAATATTCTATTCTTAAAGAAATATAACAATAATAAAAACAAATGGTTTAATTTTCCTCAAATCAAATCCTTAGTCATGTCCAAAAAATTATCGATAGATTATATTGTTAAGGTATTTCAACACTTCTTCCATTTGTTTAAACCTTTATATCCTATCTGTATAAAAAATACAATGGTTTTTTGTACGCACTATGTTCAGGCCTTTCACACCTTTACCAAATAAAAATATTGACAATTTTTTTTTCGGTTTTCAAGTCACTTTTTTGTGAATGTTTGTGGTTTATAACAACCTTTTGAATTGTACATTATTCTTACTTAAATAAATGTTTCTTTTTCACTACTAATATAAGTATTCAAAAAAAGCTTCATTTGGTCAGAGGTGTTTTTTTCTTAGTTTTAATATCATCACTCTAGTTGAAAATATATTATTAAATGCCTATTTTTTCACAATAGTTGACGTTGAAACTCCTTCGTTTAATTGATTATTACATCCATTTGAACTTCAATATATACAACTCGGAATAGATATTAAATTATGTTTTGTTTCCTTTTAATAACTTATTTAATTAAATGCTATGGAATACGTAAGTGATAATTGAAGAAATAAAAGATTGTGGGGTTTTAACTTCAGAAAGCTTAAACAAAATTCAATGACGCAGATTTTTGCATTCAAACTTACACTGCATTTCTTGCATCCCCTTCTCGTTCTAAAAGCATTTTAGGTTCCTTTTTTCGCGTAACATAAAAAGGCGTTTCACTTTGCTTACGCAGCTGCAAAGAGATTGCCATCAACAGCGCCTCTCTCCTCCAGAAGAGGATAATAAACGATAATTCAAAAACATATCTTCAACCAGAACGACTTCAAAATCCATATAATCATACCATAAGACATGGCTCATTTCCTCCAAGCTCCAGAACAGTTATACAAATATACATATATAGCAATCTTATTTTCTTATTCGTTTATTCATGCCCTAACTGATACCAAAACAACGGGTCACAATCCGATATAAACTTCATACGTTCAAAATTCAAGTAGAGTCACAATACACCGGCACATTACATATGAAAGTCGATTGCCGGCTTAACTTCTCCATATATTTTCAAATATAGCTTTATCCTTTAGTTGCTTGAAGTGAGAAGAACAACACCCCATACTCCTCTCGACTTACTATTTACTGGAGTTCTACTATCGCACTTTTCTAGGATAAATGGAGCACAAACGTTCTATAGCACAATTGCCAACGCAGCGATACTTTTTGTTGGATGCACACGAAGGGAACTTCAGCGACTGGTTCTTTTCTTTGGGAGCGCAAAACAAACCTACTCCGTTTTCGAACAACGACTCACTCCCCAAAACTCCCCATACACCACGTGTTCGTTTGTGGTCTGCATTACCTCGCACGTGTGTCTATCTGCCGACATTGCCACACTTGCGAGGTGAAAGGTGTTAGTTTTAGAACGTTCAAGTGTGTCATCTTCTCGGAATTGCTACACTTGAGAGGTGGGTTACAACAATGAACATAAGCTGCAGATTTTTCTTTTTGTCAAAAGGTTTTCGCTGCTCAAACCCAACACTCTAATTTTCTCTCATTTTTTCTTTGATACTTCGAGAGATTGTGGTCACTTCAAGTCGTTTTCTAAGTCAAGGTTCAACAAACTGCTCGTGCAGTTCTTTCGTAAAGCCTCTTCATCGTGATAAATTACATACAGATGTTAACACAATATGACAACATATGGCAATGTAGTTGATTTCCGCTATGTTCAGCATATTATAAACATACGCTAAACCAACCGACTTTTCTTGCTTGTCTTTCTACTCCCCCTCCGTGGAATTATGGTATTCGACTCCTCCTATCGAGGAATTTTAGAATTCTATCATGGTTTGATTTTTCCTATTGTCCCATTTTCGTTCAATGAGAACGGTAAATATATAATTTTGCTAGCCTTGAGGCTCAAGGCTCGCTTTCCTGAACGTCAAAAAGTCAATGGGGCACCATAACAAAACATGGAAGTTTCAATCGCTCTGCTCAATTAACCTTTATTCCTTCTGGTATTTCTTCCTTCTTTTGTAGCACTTCTTTGGTTTATGGGTTTGATCTAAAACAGTTGTTGGCAATCCCATTCCTAGTTGTCTCTTGAATACTATGAGCGTTAATTCCTTGGCTACATACTCAGCAAAAGGAACGACTCCAATTTTTGTATATTTTAGGAGGTAACGCATGGCGTCTACCATTGTCACAATTATTTCGATATTTGTCTCATATTTTGCAGGTTTATTAAGAATAGACATTTTAAATTTGCACCGACCTGGGAATGCTAACAATTCGTCGATGGTAACGTTGGTTCCAGAAATATAATTTTCTTGGCATTGAACCACGAATTAGTCCCATATCATTCAAATTGGTGTGAATTGATCAAATTGTTAGCTAAGATGACTTATCATCAAACTTCGAAGTCGAATTTTTCTCGAATCATGCACGATTTATAAGGGGCTACTCAAATAGCCGTGTTAAAAATACATCACTGGTTAGATGATTATCGGGGCAGACAACAACAAAACACCAATCAAAGCGCCAACTTCTTCTTTATAGATAACCTTTTGGGTTGAAGTGATTTTAAATTTACAAGTCTATTTTTTTTAACTTCAGTATTACCCTACTTCAAAATTTCTTCACAAATTTTATCCGACACAAAGACGTAATACAGATCTAAGAGCTTGTCATATTTTTCGCTGAAGTTCTCTGACTGGCCGAACGATATTTACTAATGAAGAACAACAAGCATTTTTGTTCTATATGAGTTGCGGATGGTCGCCTCGATCATTTGGTAGAGTTAAGGCCTAGATACAATACTGTGTGACGACGATGCGTGAGCGCGATGCGTTTCTCGCTTGTTGTCGCGCAACGCATTCAATTTACAATGCACGCGATGCGAGGATGAATAATGTTCATATATCAAATGTCAAATTAGTGACGTTTATAAATGAAATTTGCTTGTAATTGTTTTTGATTTTTTTAAAGTTTCGAATTGGGAATTTTCCTTCGTTTGGCAAATAAGTGCCTTAAAAAGCACACACGGGATTTCCCATAAAAATAAAAATTTATTCAGAATAACCGTGGTACTCAAAATGTAAAGAAAGCATTTGAATTTCAAATTTCATATAAGCGCCATAAAGCATCTGTGGCAACTCGAAACGTCCCGACGCATTTTTCGCGTCGGAAACAAAAGTTAATGCCGCGACAAGTCTTCACTTGCCAACCAAAAACACGGCAAACTTACTAAAATTTCCTTAAGCCGTTCTTCACGCTTCTCATGAAGGCTCATACCGGGGATATTTTATCCATATCATCATCTTCTTATCCCGGCATTGCCAGAAGCCATAACAATAAGTTTATTCAAAATAAAGGGATTCAACTTATACTAGTGTTTTAAATCCCAAAGTGGTGACCCCGACAACAAGCAACAAGCAGCAACATGGTGCACGGACAAAACGAAGAGAGCAGCGAGTTTCCTCTCCCTCAACAGGCATCTCCAGCGCCATCTATCGAAGGCCTACCACAGGCTCAGGAAATCAACGCCATCAGCCAATGCAGGCTGCCATCCTTTTGGCGCGCCAGCCCTGAACTGTGGTTTTTTCAGGTGGAGTCCCAATTTCAGGTCCATAAGGTGATGAGCGACGCAGCTAAATACCATCTCACGGTATCATCTTTGGACCACGACACCATCACAGAGGTAGCAGACATCATCCGTGCGCCACCGGAGCGCAACCGATACGAGGCGTTGAAAGCTGCCATCGTCTCTCGCCTCACTGATTCGCCTGATGCACAGCTGCATAAGCTGCTCACAGGCGTTCAGCTTGGGGACAGGCGATCTTCACAGCTACTGCGCCATATGCGTTCTCTGGCTGGCACGCGCGTTAGCGACGATGTTCTTCGGGTCAGGTGGCTTGATCTCCTGCCCCAGCAAACGCGGCGCATGCTATTGCTAATTAGGAACCAAACATTGGAGGAGCTTGCCGCTGTTGCGGATGAAGCACACGAGATGGGTCCAACAGTGATGGCCACTTCAGTTCAATCATCAACGCGCGCAACAACACCATCATCCAGCATCTCCTCACCACGCAGTTCCGTGGACCATTTTGCGGTCGAATTAGCTGCCCTGCGTCTAGCGATCACACAACTAACCACCCTGACTCGCGAGGCGCTCCATCAACCAAAGGCCAATGCCAACGCGTTGCGGGAGCACTCATCATCAAGTAACGCGAACCAACGACGAGCACACTCCACCACTCCTGGACCAGATCATCGTACGGGGCATTGCTGGTACCACAGCAAGCACGGCGCCCTTGCGATGCGATGCAAACAACCCTGCTCGTTCCAAGCTCCAGATACCACAACTAGGCGCTTGGAAAACTAGGATCGCCGGCGCTGTACTCAGCGGACACCGCCGGCAACACCTCGGAAAAACGCCTCTACGTCTCCGACCGCACCAGCAAAACTCGTTTTCTGGTGGACTCCGGATCCGCTCTCTCTATCATCCCGAGACACCACATCGCAAGACCTCTTCGTAAGCAAGACCTCGAGCTACAAGCAGCCAATGGCACGCCTATCGCCACCTTCGGCACCCAACAACTCACGTTGGACTTTGGGTTACGCCGCCCACTTCGCTGGACATTTGTGATTGCAGATGTCCAGACGGCTATCCTTGGAGTCGATGCTCTAAAACATCATGGTCTACTTATTGACCTCCGCAATCAACGCCTTCTAGATGACCTTACAAATCTCTCCACAGCCTGCGACATTGGCCCAGCTCCACCAGTACACAGTGTTAGCACCATCGCCAACACATTCAGCGTTGCAAACACCGTTGAAGACGTATTCAAAAGGATCATCGCCAAATACTCAAGGAAGCCTCTGAAACCCGGTGAATTAGCTTCGATTGCTGGCCTTCCAGTTCACCATCAGATCATCACTCACGGCCCACCGGTTTTCGCAAGACCACGTCGTCTCACAGGAGAACGCCTCGCCGCTGCAAAAGCAGAATTTGATTTTCTTCTGGAGCGGGGTGTTATTCGACCATCATCGAGCCAATGGGCTAGCCCTCTCCTGTTACCCAAGGACGGTGGTCGTTGGCGTGCCACTGGAGACTACCGCCAGCTCAACACCCAAACTCGCCCCGACCGCTACCCATTACCTATCATTGAGTATCTGATCCAAGAGGCCAACGGTTTGATATTTTCGGTCATCGACCTTCAACGTGCATTTTATCAAATCCCCGTCGCCCCCGAAGACATCGAAAAAACGGCGGTCACTACGCCCTTCGGGCTTTTTGAATTCCTAGGTATGCCTTTGGGGCTTCGGAATGCGGCCCAAACGATGCAGCGGACCCTTAACCACTTGTTGAGAAAGCTTGACTTCGTACGTGTCTACCAGGACGATATTTTGGTGTTCTCTGCCAGTCACGATCATCACCAACATCACCTTGACCAGCTTCTCTCCATCTTGCAAGCCGCCAAGCTCCAAGCCAATTGGGACAAATGTCAAATCGGCCTGCCCGAGGTTGTTTTTGCCGGCTATCAAGTAAGCAAAACAGGATTCCGACCACCAGCTCCAAAAACACAGGCTATCACAGATTTTCCCAAGCCGGCTGACTCCTCGCAGCTGAGACGCTTCCTTGGGATGCTTAATTTCTATCGCCGCTGCATACCACATGCGGCCGAACTACAAGCGCCACTTTCAGAAATGCTGAAAGGTTGCAACACCAAGAAAGCGCCAGTTACTTGGACACCCGCCTCCGAAGCCGCTTTCAAACGCTGCAAACAAGGCATCACCGCAGCAGCTACGTCAGCTTTTCTCTCGACTTCACATCCTTTGGCTCTTCGCACTGACGCATCCAATGCCGCCATCGGCGCAGCTTTGGACCAGCAGCAGAATGACGGAACTTGGATACCGCTGGGGTTTTTCTCGAGGAAGCTCTCCGAAACCGCGCAGCGCTACTCAACGTACGACCGCGAGCTCCTGGCAATTTTCGCTTCCATCAAATTCTTTCAACGCATCCTGGAGAAAAGGCACTTTGTCACCTATACTGACCATCGGCCGCTCACTTTTGCCCTGGCGCAACGATCGGACAAAGCCTCGCCCCGCCAAAGCAGACAGCTAGACTTCATAAGCCAATTCGATACTCAGTTGAAGTTTACACCAGGTGACAACAACATCGTTGCTGACGCACTTTCACGCGTAGAAACGGTTGAAATACCCGCGACGATCACAACCCGAGCTATCAGTGAAGCCCAAGCTGTTGATGACCAACTACCGCACCTCTTATTGAGCCCTCGACTCAAGCTGCATCAATTGGAATTGGACGACAATCCTGTACACTGTGTTGAATTCAACGGGACTCTCAAGCCATACTTGCCAGTCACGCTCCGCCGACAAGCCTTCGACACAGTCCACCATCTTTCACACCCGAGTGGCCGTGCCACCGCAAAGCGCGTAGCGCTTAAGTTCTTTTGGCCAAGCCTTCGGAAGGACGTATTGCGGTGGGCCAAGCAATGTGTACCGTGCCAGCTCTCGAAGGTGCATCGCCACAACCGCGCCGAGCTGGGCAGTTTCAAGACGCCGGATGGGCGTTTCGACCACATCCACGTAGACCTCATTAAGCTTCCCGAATGTGAGGGGTTCGAAAACTGCCTCACCATCATCGATCGCTACACGCGCTGACCTCAAGCCATACCAGTGCGCGACATTAAGGCAAGTACCATTGCCAGAGCATTGTTCGACCATTGGATCAGCATATTCGGTACACCTAAGGAGATCACCTCAGACCAAGGGCGCCAATTTGAAGCTGCCCTTTTAAGTCAACTCTGCCACCTCTTGGGGACCAACCACGTGCACACCACACCGTACCACCCACAGGCCAATGGTATGGTGGAACGTATGCACCGCACACTCAAGGCTGCCTTAAAATGCGTTCCCGAGACACCGTGGCCGCAAGCACTTCCGGCCATTTTGTTAGGCTTGCGCACAACGTTTAAGGAGGACCTTCAAGCCTCCCCTGCCGAGATGGTTTTCGGCACGTCACTACGAATCCCAGGCGAATTTTTCGTTCCTCAATTTCCAGCAGCCAGCAGCCCTCAGGATTTCGTGACAGACCTCCGCCGCCTGTTTAAAGCCATCCGCCCCGTCCCTGCTGCTAGACACATCACACACCGTCCTTTTGTCTTCAAGGACATGGCTACCTGCGAGTATGTTTTCCGCCGCATCGGCTCCATCAAAAAGCCGCTCGACCAGCCGTACTCCGGACCACACCGAGTCATCGAAAGGGTTAGCGACCGTACCTATGTCGTAGACGTCAACGGTGTCGCCAAAACTCTCTCCACCGATAATCTCAAACCGGCTCATCTGGAACAATCCGACATCCAGTTGCCCCCACAACAGCCTCAATCGCTTCAGTTTTGCCAATCACCCCCACAGTCGATTGCACCTCTACCTTCGCCGTCCTCTCAAGTTGTTCAACCAGAGCGCATCAGTCCGGAACATCAGCACCAAACACCTACTACCGTCAACAAGAGAGTCACATTTTCACTCCCTTCAACACGTGCGAAGGTCATTGGGGAGGGAGTGACTGTGGCAACTCGAAACGTCCCGACGCATTTTTCGCGTCGGAAACAAAAGTTAATGCCGCGACAAGTCTTCACTTGCCAACCAAAAACACGGCAAACTTACTAAAATTTCCTTAAGCCGTTCTTCTCGCTTCTCATGAAGGCTCATACCGGGGATATTTTATCCATATCATCATCTTCTTATCCCGGCATTGCCAGAAGCCATAACAATAAGTTTATTCAAAATAAAGGGATTCAACTTATACTAGTGTTTTAAATCCCAAACATCTGACAAACGTCATAACACCTTTTTTTCGAATTTTCCGGATATTTCTCGCCTCGCATCGACGCATCGCAATCATTGTACAAATAATGATCTTGTATACAAACGCATTTTTCGAAAACCGGTTGGCATGTGCTCCGAGACTCTCACCGAGCTCTCGTATTGCAGTATTGTATCTGGGCCATTATGTCGATAATGTGACGCACAGCTGATGAAGAGTCTTGTAGTGGTTCTTCACGTCTATTAAACCTGTAGAGAGACTTTCCCTCTTTTCGCATGTCTATCGAAATTGGGCATGACTACCGAAAGATCAGTTCCTCTGACGAATCTTGCACTGTGCGGTGAACAAACGAACACAAACTGACCGATGCGTTTAAAAAATCTCGGAACATAAATTAACAGGACTAACCGTTATATTTGCAAATGGAGTGCTCTGTATACAAACTTTTGACTGCATTTTTCAGTTGATTTCATCTTTCCTTGTGGATAGTTCATGAATTACTTACTTTTAAATTTGATTATAATGGTTTTTATTAGATTACAATAAAACACTTAAGTATAAGCTTTACTTGGTCAAAATATTTCATTTATCATTTGTTATTTAGGAACTTTTACCTCTGTAGTGGTCATATTATGCGTGTACAAACTTAAGACTTTCACAGAATTTTCAGTACACATATTCAGTACCTCCCATTTGACAGCTCGTCAACTAGGTTTTGAAAATCCGCGTACCGAGTCGAAAACTTGGCGACGGAGACAACCTGGGTATAAGTACGTGGTGAACGTGTTGAGGCAGTCCTATAAATGCTTTTTGTGTTTTCCATGTCTTAACATTTGTCCTAAAATTTGACTTTTACATATAGACCGTACTGATGGGTGAATCTTTTGTCGGAGGCAGCTTTCTGCCTAAAATCTGCAGAAGTTCAGAATTTTCTATAGTTGCAAACACAATGTTTACACTTTTGCAACTTTTTTAAAAATTATTTTACAGGCATATTTGCAAAAAAATTTGTAAACTTTGAATTCTCTGCTCTCACACAGTGCATGTGTGAAAATTCAAAATTTCGAAAAATTGCACATAGAGCACTCATAACAGGGAATGGAGTCAGTGCTCTTAAAAATCAAAAGAGGAAAGTTAATTTTTTTTGTTTTTTTTTTATCACTTTTGGTTTAAAAATAAAATAATTTAACATTTCCGTTTACTTCATTTTCTTAAAAATATTTGTATTTGTGCGTCATAAGTCATCGAAAAATGCATCAAAATATTGCACATATACTTACAAAATTCGCATTATTTACTTTTTCAATGTCCTGTAGCTGATATTACTGCTCCTAGGCGATTCTGCATTGATATTACTAACTTTCAAATGATATCGGATGTAATTTTTATGCTATTCTTCTAAAATAATGTCTTTCAATTGAGCACGGCTAGGTATGTGATGTGCCCGCACATATTTCTTCTAAACAATCCCAGAGATCCTGAATTGAGTTTAAGTCTGTAGCATCAATACGGATAGGGATGGTTGTGGGATAAGACAAAAACATTGCAGAGCAACCACTTACGCACTAATGCTGAATAATATTTTGGAATCATTATCTTGGAAAAGTGAAAACCCTCCGTTTATGCCAATTTTGCCAACACTTTAGATTATTCCTTTAAATTCCTTTCTTATTCCTTAAAATGTCCTTATTTCTTAGAAATACGTTGCTTCTTCCATTGTAGTTTCAACCAATTTTAAATTACCTACACCATTAAGGCACATTGAACCATCACATTTCTTTTTCCGTGTTTTCTGAACACACATTTTTGGATTTTTCTTCACTATTTTTTCAATTCGCTTTCCTAAATGTTCATTCAGTATTTTCTTACGGCCTTTCGATGGAGCAATATCAAAACTGTTACTAGTTTTATAGTTTTTTATGACCCTGTGAATAATTACACGTGGTTGCCCTATGATTTTTCCAATGTCTGCATAACTTTTACCTTCCACTTTGAACTTAAAAATTAGTTTTCTTACTTCAATAAGAATGTTTTTCTTTATTTGCACCATTTAAAAATTATCTGCGCAATTAAAACTATTTACGGAAAGTTTGGAACTGCGGCTATCATTCAGGCACGAGAGAGCGTAAACCTGCGTCGAAAACATAGTACTGTTACTTTTCCTAATGTTAGGATGACATTAATTTTAAGTGTGTGTGTTCAATTTGTACATTTAATGACTTTTGACGCACAAATGAATACATTTGTGAGAAAATGAAGTTAACTTTTGTTCCTTTCATATCCTATAAATGCAAGGGTAACTATAGGTAAAAAAATCAACTTTTCTTCTTTGATCTAAAAAAACTGACTGTTGTATGTGCAAATTTTTGGGAAAGTGTAGCTTTTCGTCTGAGTCTTCTCATAATCGAAAATCAGCAAGCGGAACGAGAACGTTACACTTGCAACGATGCAAACTTCAGAAATCAAACATACATAACTTTCTTGCATAAACCTTGCTCTTCTGGATTTTCTAATTAATGCTTTCACTTGCCGATGTTCTCCGAAATTATCACGCAAGACGCGAATGTTTTCGTTTGTAGCGGAAGTCTAACGACGGAGTTGGGTTAGATAATTTTCCATACGTTTCCGTTCTTCTGTAGATATTAAAATCAGACAAATATATGTATCCTTTGAAATGATTTATCTCCATACAGCGTAATCATTCCTTGAAAAAAAAGTGCGCTTTGAACTTTTTGCAGATATTTATGTATGTGGCAAATTTATGCTGCGCAGTGGAATGGTGCACCTGTTGCGTTGACGTGGGAATTACTGACGTTGAATGTATAGACCGGCAGGTTACTTTTGCTACTAATGGCACAACTCAAATTCTCTAGAAGCAAAGCGTTAGTACTTACAGCGCTAGCACAGCGAATTACTTTCACGTAGAGACGCAATCCAACTATAAATCCGTTTGTGCTTTTTCTATCTCACTCGAACAGTAGTAGCCTGAGAGTGTTAGTGCTGTTAGTTTATTTGTAGCTACGCTGTGCTAGGATCGTGGTCTCAGTGCTACCAGCTGTCCATTTCCTGTAATAAATGTAGCTTAAAATTGAGTTAACTTGATTTATTATGTAGTTATTCGTATCCATGTTTTTCGTGTGGTGTTCTATACTCCAACGTTTTTTGTAAATTAATATACATAGGCATATGATTCAAGGGTATTTACGAGCACACCAAGTAAGATCAGAGTGACACTGATCGTCTATAGGATCAAAATAAGTTGGCTCTAACTTGTCTTGACGTCCAGACTACAAAAACTATCGATTCTAAGTATTCATTTTCATATTTTGTCAATCAAGAAAATCAATTCATAAAGATCGTGTGTCTAGAAAATCCGCGGTCCCTTTTGAAATCCTTAAGTACTGTCTCTCTTAGAATTTTTTAATATTATATAAAAGGCAGCCTTGGAACTTTTTTTTTGTTCTACCATTTGTAACTTGTTCAATCCTTGTAAACAAACAGCACATATTAAACCACATGTGTCCTTATGACTAAATTAGCCAATAGTTTAGTTTCATGAAAGCATTGACAATTTGTCAATTACCGATAATTCTTACGATACTGACTGAAACATTTTTCAAATTCAGGCAATTCTTCGAATGCAATCATTGACTGGCTTAAAAGCTTCCAGCGTGAAAGAGAGCCATCACCAATACCTAAGAAACTTGCAAAGGAACCAGACGAAAGCATTTACGATAACATAATGAGCTATCTCGACAGGTGGCCTTTCAACCTGATAATTCAATTTGAAGATATGAAGGACACTGATTCAGAAACCAGCGCTAATAAAATGGCTCGCTCAAACACACCACAACAACCAATCACACAACAGCAATTTGATTATCTACTCAACAGGCTCCCAAGCTTCGCAATAAGGCCAACTATAGTCAACGAGCCTGAATGTCAAAAACAACTTCAAATTTTCAGTCGACAACTACGAGGACAAAAATTATGGACACTACAAAGTGAGTTGATGCACTAATTTATGCAAGTTAATGTGACTTTTTTGATAATGTAGTGTTTGATTCCACTGCGAAAATACCCTCCAGTATTCTACGTGGTAATGTCAACCAATTTGGCGACTTCGATCAGTGCACCCAGATAAGGACAGCGGTAAAGATATCGGCCGAAGAATCCGTCCGAATCAAGGGGAAGTATTGCCTGGCTCATATTGACCTAGATGCATCTGACGAAGGATTAAAACTGCCCGTACATTTGGCGTTGGGGAGAGGCTTGTTGAAGAGTCGATATCGAAATGTGAGTACGCAAATAACTTCTAAGCTGATTGAGGCCACGCCTATTGAAATCATTCAACAAGATCAGGATTTACATAATTTTTTGAAAATTTAACCCCAAAATATAACAATTTTTATTATCAGCCATCTCACTTTGTTCCGCGGTACACAACGGTCAATTGGGGAGTCTGTCTACCAAATGCGTGTTCCGCGAACAGTGTGAAGAAAATGATGGAAGCAGATTTGAGTGCCTTCAACACTTCTGGAGTTCACTTCCATGTTGATGTCAACGAGAAGGATTGCTACACTCGGCGAACTCAAACTTTTACTCATTTAGCAACGACCAATTGGAAATTTGGTCTCACATTGTAAAAGCTGGATTTAACATATCCACCAGTAACCATGAACACTTCTTTCCAGGATCTTTTATGGCTCATTCATTTTGCTCGTCGTGCTAGGTACAATAACTGAATATTGGAGAATTCTTAGAAAATTCATTAACCGGAACGCAAGAGATTTACTCAAAACTAGTAAACCCAATCTAGAAAAGGAACCATCGGTGGACGAGCCTGAAGATTCGAACGATTATCCTGACATCAGAGAAGATGACAAAAACTCAAGTAAGCCTATGAACTTTTTCCAATTTACTGAACTACAATCTAAATCGCTACAACCAGATTTATTGGATTTGCAGTATCGAAACTTTTCCGGGATGTGATTCTGTCATTTTCATTGAAACGGACCTTAGGACGTTTATTCGGCAACGATCAAAAGAATGAAATTGTAGCTATTAACGCTTTGAAGGTTTTAGCAACATTTTCAATTATATTGTTCCTGAAATTCATGATGCTCGGACATTTACCTTTTACTAACCGTGACAAATTAGTGAAATTGTTGAGTCATCCCTTCAGTGTATTTCTCCGAACACCACTCCTGTATTTGGATACGTTTCTATTTGTCAGTGGGACAATCTCAACATTTCGTCTATGTCAGGAGCAGGAAGAGAAATCTGGCATATCTGTGGTGCGCAGGATAGTGGGCAGACTTATCAGGTGAGTAAATTATAATAATTCACATAAAATTTATATGAAAAAATTTTAAGAGTAAGGCGGTCCGACCTAATAAAATGAGATAATTGTTTGACCTCTACATCGCTTTTGGTACATTTGCATTTCTCCAAGGATGGAATTAGGTCAGCCGAGAGGAACTGAGAAGAACCCTTATCTTATGACAGCAAACATGGGAAAACGAAACGCGAGGCAGATGGACCGCACGGCTGATAAGTGACTTGGGGCCGTGGTTCTACAGAATGCATGGTGAGACTGATTATTATCTGACGCAACTACTCAGTGGTCACGAGTATTTTCAGTCTTACCTGTATAAGATGGGAAAGACACCATCCCCAACTTGCGTGTTCTGCCCGGGGATGACAGATGACGCCTGCCACACGTTCTTTACGTGTAATAGATTCACAAGACTCCGTTCGCATCTCTCGGAGAAAATTGGCGTAATTTCCCCAGAAAATTTAACGGGAAAATGATGAAATCAAAGGACAATTGGAACTGTGTGTCGCATTACGTACGGACAATACTCATTATAAAGAAGGGCATAATGGATCGCTTGGCGAGGGAGGGAACATCTCTGTAACGCAATATTATAGTTACTAATCGCAATTACTTCCTATTCATCCGTGAAGAGAGATTTCCCTTAGCCTGAAGACATCGCTAATCGATGAGTAATGAGGCCTAGTCCGAAGTAATGTGACAAACAGTTCCAGGCTAGGTTCTCGGTGTGACAGGGGAGGTGTTTAGTCGGTAGTCCGGCAGGGCGTAAATGGCCTTCACCTCCAAAACAAAAAAAAGGATGGAATTAGGTACCATTGAAATTATTCATGCGTACTGATGGTAAGAATTGTTTCTTGTGAAAGTTTGCATGATTAGGGACATGAATGACAACCTATCAAAAACTGTTTCAGATTGCAGCAATTATTTAGCTGCAAAAGAATATGGCACGGAAAAAATAGCTATGCCATGATATTTATCTCTCCGTTTTTGCATCAGACTTTTCAATGGTTGAACGACGAGAATAGTTTAACATTTTTATCAGGCCTCACTAGCTGATTGTTTTTTCACTTACACTTGAAGCTTTCACCGCTAGATTGCGTGGATTAGAGATCTCATTTTGGAGAGATTGCAAAATTTTCTGTAATCCCCAATTCATTTTACAATGACAATTACGTTGACAGCAAGTTCACAGTTAAAGCAACCTTGTAACGTGAAATTTTTATTAAAGCTCAGAAAAAAAAACAAAACAGGTGTCGATGTTATGAACCTTGATCTTCTACAAGCAGTAGATACAGCTAGAGGAGTAGGGACCGCTGTCATTCATGACCACAAACGAAACAACAAAACACCAAAAATACAAAAATACAACAAATAAATAAAAAAATACAACACGTTTCTAGCAGATGGTTGTCACACCTACTCAAATCAGTGCAAAGGTAACACCGTGTTTTCTTCGTCTCATTCGTTTATTGTTATTGCGGTTTGGTGCGGGAACAAACGAAGAAATGAATCGAATAAGAACACTAATTGCATTCTGGATGTATTAATTATAAAAGGATTTTCAATTGAAAATTACGCACTCTGCACTTCTAACTATAGCAAAGATGAGTCACAATGCCAGTGAGGTTATAACGATGACTTTCGTTTAATCTGAAGGATTTTAGCATTGAAAATATGCTGTCCCTCGTTTGGTCACGGAAGAGTATTATAAATCAGTATTGATTACGATATGACGTCATGCTGCGTTAAAAATGGTCGCAAAAGAATGTTTACATAATATTCCTGCCTTGTGAAAACGATAGGCCCTACGTTGCTCGCACCTCATGCTTCGCGGCATAGTAACTCTATTTGATTCTTTGTACAGTCTAGTTTTGCTCCTTGTGACTTCTGGCTGTTTCTTGAGCTCAAGTTTTACTTCAGACGACAAAAATTCAAGAACAATGATGTTTTCGGTCATAATTGTTCTTGAAGGTCGTTAAAGTTGCTAAGAAACACTGCAAAGAATTAGGGATAGATATGTTCATGTTCAAAAAGGGTTAGGAACGATAAAAAATCAAAAATTGAAAAATCCCATTAGTTTGGAGGTTCGATTGAATACTTTTTCCTATAAAATTTTCTTTCCTTAATTTTTGAAAAGTCAGAAAATTGTTGTGAAAACAATATGTAGGTGGTACCCGCATTCTGCCACTATAACTTTATTATTAGAATTAACAAATATTAAGTTATCAACTACACTGCTAATATCACTACTACTACTACTACTACCACTACTACTACTACTACTACTACTACTATCACTACTACTACTACTACTACTACTACTACTACTACTACTACTACTACTACTACTAAAAAATAATCTAAGCGCATCAGAGCTGTTTACGTCTGCCTGCCAACATCCTGTAAATGTTGAGTACAACAGAAACACTCCTTCTAAGGTAGAAAGCTCCTGGGTATGAAGACCAAAATTTCAGCTCAAAGAGCCTGGATATCATGGTGAGAACTACCAGCGTAATAGAAAAGTGACCTGAAGGTCCAGCAAATTGGTTATTTTGACCTTCAAAGTGATATTTTACAATACAACAATAAAACAATAGACAAAGATAACAGATGCATATTCTGGGTGCTATAGCCCGATGATGGTCTGAGCTACTTTTGACAGGGGACACGAAAAAAATTTTTTGTGGCTGTGGAATGAATACTATTTACGCCCTGTATGTTGAACTTCCAACTGCACCCGGTCTACCGCCTAAACACCTCCCCAGTCACGCCGAGATCCTAGTCTGGAACTGTTTGAACCGTAAGCGCGGATTACCGGCAATGTAAATTACCGTACAACCCCGTTCACGCTCGTCTATTTCGACTACAATGTACTGGTTATCACTCGCCAAACAGCCCTCAAGTACCCTCCGTTTGTGAGCCATAGGCACTGAATACTCCAAACCAAACACCACGTCCAGTAAGGTTCCAAACAGCCTCTCCATCGTAATGTGGGTGTGTTTCCAACGTTCATGACGACAAGTTTATTCCTAGCCGCCATTTCTACGGTTCATTTTTCTCTGGCATCTGGATGAGGCATTCTGCATTCAATCGCCTTAGCATTGAGGTCACCGCCACAGAATTCGCCCTTCTGTGTTAGAGGCAGCTTCTACCAGTTCATCGAGCTTGCCTTAGAAGTATGAAATTGACTCATTTGACATGAAATAGACACTGATAAATGTCATATCCACACCCCTTAATTCCCGCTGGAGCAAGTCTTTTCTGGGAGCAGAACACTACCCTGAACATAAATGGTAATGGTGCCAGATTGGTCACAGTACCATCCAGCCCCCTCGCTGTTGTAATGTTGGTCTGGCATCAGTAAGAGGTGAGCTTTTCTCTTCTACCTAACCTGTTCGAGTAAATTCCAGGTACCTTCTGCTTGCTAGAATGTGTATCTTCATGCTTCAGGCCCTTGGTTGTGCATAAAATGAAGCTTGTTTTATCTGTAAACCTCTCGCCTTATGGCCAAGAGTGCCAAACTTATAGCAAAGGTTGCTACGATCTGATTCTTGCAGTCTGTAGAATTGTGTTTGAAGCACTTACAGCAATGAGTTTAAGCCACCATTCGGCGAATACCGCACACTAAGCTAGTTTGGATTGTCTCTTTGGGCAGTAATTGCACAGCGTCCTTCTCTTGGATCTCTTCTTTATCGACTTTTTGCCCTCTAAGATTAGTAAGTGTCAACCTTACCCTTAAAACAGTCTCTCTTTTGTCTTCGCCTTCTTTGACATCCACAACAGAATCAATGTCTCTTATTTCTAAAGAGTCCGCTGCTACGTGTACTCCTTTCTTACCTGTTGAATTTCTGTGTAGATATCGACGTAAGTCCTTTCGTCTGCCGCTTTAGACAGTAGAGGATTCCTACGCTGCTTGCGTCTGACTTCTTTGACGCCTCACTTTCTGAATCCTCTTACGTACCAATTGGAAGCCATGGTGAAATCTCCTGGAGTCGCTTCAAACAATAGACCATAATTTAGGTGCCTATGTCACCACAATCATCCACTCGACTCCACTATTAATGATAATCAAAAAAATTTCGTATATGAACGCAATGAAATACTCAGTTTGTTCGGTGGTAGCTATAAATTTAAAATTTTACCACAATCATGCAAGGATAGAATATCCAATTAAATTGATAAAACTAAACTGGCCAAAATTGCTATAGCTGTGGAGAATTTATAAAATTTTCTAGGTGTAGCAAAATAAAAGCATAAATTTAAAGAGTTTTCAGATACCGCAAAAATGACATTTCTATTTTTGTTTTTTTATTTTACTTTTCTTACAGATCGTTACCAACCTTATTCGCAGTGCTCTATTTCCAAACCTGGGTTTTACCGCATGTTGGTTCGGGCCCACTTTGGAGCAATTTGGTTTCGCACAACACAAAACTTTGCGAACAAAATATGTGGCGCAATTTTTTCACCATTCAAAATGCAATGAATTTGGAAGAGACCGTAAGCAAATCATATGAGTCCTTTTTTGGAAATTATAATTAACTATTAACGTAACGTTTCAGTGTTCACCATTTACCATTCAGTTGGCAGTAGATCAACAATTGTACCTGCTAGCTCCAATAGTGGTGTGGCTGTATTATAGTAATCCTGATTGTGGGATTTTCGTTTATTGCACCATTCATGCGATATCAATAGCAATACGTTTTGCAAGGACTACTTCAGATCGTCTGTCTCCAGTTGTTTTTCATGGCATGAAGTTGGGATGGATGCGATGTAACCACCAGTCGTTCTCATTTAATTTCTTTTCAGTGTCAGCCAATTCTATCGCACGGCAAACTACGTGTATTCATCACCGCTGCAAAGAGCTACAGCTTTTGTCTCCGGGATAGGAATGGGAATTCTGCTGAACTCATTGAAAGGATCCTTTAAATTCTCTCAAGTTGCACTCTGGACCGGTTGGTTAACGAGTGCTTGGTGCATTGGTTGGTGCTTTTGGTATCCATCACACAGTACAAATGTCGATTTTATTTACGAGCCGAGTATTATGGCGCCTTATGCATCATGGGCGCCACTGCTGTTATCCTTCGGCCTTGCGTGGGTAACTCTGGTCTCATATACTAACAATGCGCCAAGAGTACTAGAATCTATTATGTCTTCCTCTTTCGTTCGTTTCCTAAGTAAAATTGCATACCCAATGCAAATGATTTCATATGTAGTTCTAATTTATGCTGTTGGTATTACTAAGGAGTCTAGTAGGTTTTCTATTTCTGAATTGGTAAGTTGGCAATGAAAACTTAAGAGCTCACCAAAGTTCTATGACTTTGTATTTTAGATGAGTTTCAATGAAATGATCGTCATTATCACGGCTTCCATTTTCGTAGCCATAATTTTCGATTTGCCTATGCAAAACATAAGGAAAATTCTTATAGAATTTGAATTACCCCCGGGAAAGCCACAGATCGAAGCTATTGAAGATATTCCATTAGATCATCGATTGCCCTGGATAGATGATCTTAAAAGTAGTTCAAGTAGA
The DNA here is from genome assembly GCA_954870665.1 of Stratiomys singularior. NCBI lineage: Eukaryota > Metazoa > Arthropoda > Insecta > Diptera > Stratiomyidae > Stratiomys > Stratiomys singularior. Next base: position 126,245,010 of record OX940877.1, read on the forward strand.
AAAAGCAGTCAACAAATTCAAAGAACACACAATGGTGAAGTTGAGGATCAACAAGAAGAAAGTGAAAAGGGTGACGAAATGGAGAAAGATGAAGAGAATGACGGAGATATTGAGGATTTGACAAATCGAATAAGACAAAATAGTTTTGAAAGACAGAATGGCACAACTGACTTTAAATGGAAGCGATTCAAGGATGTCCCCGAAGAAGAAAACTGGCGAACGGAAAGGTATAGCTATGATGTATTAAGTTCATTCCAATGTTTTACAAAAGCACAAGATACTGATCACGTCCTGTGCAAGTAGATTCGTACGCAGGTACAAGTAAGTTTCCGCGCACGTACCTGCTTACATTTATTTTTATGATGCTTACAATTTTTATTTAACAAACGTTCAATTAAAACGGGTAGGGAGAATGTCCACCGTGGCACCATAGTGACGACATGAAACAGCAAGAACACTTCGAAAAAAAATTCTGACCTAACGGAATTCAGCCAAACTCGAGGAATTTGATTTGGAATTGTACATTTTATCCGAGATAGGAATATCCTTCTCAAAGCTTTTCCGTAAAAACACCAGTAAAGTGTAAATCAGCTCATGGTTTTTATATCTCTTTCTGAGAGAAGTCGTACGAGAGTATTCACACTATGAGTGCTTACGTTATGGGTAGGAACAAGCCAAAGGTCAACATTTAATGACATTGTTAAATTAGAAATAGTCCTTACGGTCATAGTCACTCCAATGATTTGCGATCATTATTCTGCTAATGTTGATTTTCTTACAAGTTCTTGCTCTATTCTCCATTCTCTTAAAACTAAACTTTTCTTGTAGCCAATGATAAATTCGAAGAATGCAACAAACACTGCCTAATAATAGCCATAAGTCAGACACAACGCTTTCACTACGAATTAACCCCGTATCTAACGGTATGCGACCAAAAAACGTGGAGGTCCCAAGATTCTTGGAACCAAGATTCTCTTGAACTTCTCGCTGGAACCAAGAGAAGTCGCCTACACTGTGTCTAAACCAATGTCGCCTCTGCTCCAGGTTGGGCACGAGACAATTCCGAGCGAGAGAGCAACATTGAAGGAGAAAGTCGATCCCCTAATAATGCACCTATTACGCAGAAACCTTCTTCAGAAATCTTAGCCTTGAAATGTATGTTGTTCGAACATTCGATTTAAAGTGACGGATTTATGTGGATGATAAAAACGGTAACTTCAATGAAGTCAAGTAAAATAATTCAAGCAAGCAGCAGCTCATAATAAATGCAACAAAACGTACAAAGGAACAACGTGATTCGAAAGTATCACCTATCAACATAAAGAATGTTTTGTAAAGATATGGAATTTTAGTTTCGTAACGCTTTTAATGCTATGTACGGTATGACAGCTGTCATGCGTCTTATGGTTAGTTAGCTAGGTTTGCCAGTTATAACCTGAGTGACGTTTGCAAATTGGGCAGATTTATTTGGAAAAAAACTGGTTCTCTTCGAGAAATTTAACGCGCACTCTGTTAATTTGCAAGAACAAATCACTGCAAATTCTGAGTTTCATAATAAAATTTCTGGTTGAATGATTACCAGTTGGTCAATAAACAAAACTGCCGTACTGGGAGTGATAAGCGAACACAGGCCGGACAACTGCCGTTGGTTGCTTATCGTCATCACCGTTATATCCGGAGAAAGTCACTGTTTTGAGTGCTTTATGAGTCGGTGGACTCATTGGTCAATTTATCATCAACGATGCTGATGAGAATAACATAACAGTCAATGGCGAACGCTATGGAGCTATGATCAATGACTTTTTCCTTCCGGAATTGACTGGCCGTAATGCAGGGGACCCCTGGTTTCACCAGAGTGGCGTGACATGCCAACATTTCGTGCAACCATCGATTTATTCAAAGAAGCGAATTATTCCTTGTTTTGGCCATGTAAACCGGCCTGCAACATCTTGTGATTTAACATCGATGTGCTATTTCTTATGAGTATACGTCACATCACTCATCTACGCCAACTAGCCTGAGGCGTTTAGGAAGACAACCTTTGCCGAGTTGTTGGCAAAATATGGCCCAAATAATTGGTTAAAGTAGTCAAAAATTGGACTTTTGATTTGCACTTCGTTCGCATCAGTATATGCGCTCATATTTTTGGAACCATATTCAATGGTAGGGAATGCAGATGAATGAATTACCTCAGATTATTCTAACTAAATGAAAAATGTTAAGCCCCAAGCATTCAAGTTAGCAATTACACTCGATTTTCTGCACGAGGATCACAGCTGCAAAACCAAAAGCTACATATCTCAATTTGACTGGTAACAAGTGGTCAATTTACGAAGATTAATAAAATAAATTTTGGGTTCTTACTAAAGTCGTGTCGTGATAGTCGTGTAAAGATATCTGCTAATGCTTCCCGTGCGAGAGGGTTGAGCACTCCTGTACTGATTGTCATTTGTCGTACCAATGTCTGTAGGGCAATAAAACACTTGAGTCATCGCAATGCCAGTTCACCCTACCGAATGGCAAAAATTGGGGGAATCGAAATACTTACGAGCATCCACTTCTTTGCACGTCAACCGTCTTCAAGAGAGCAGTCATCAAAAGGACCGACGCCCTGAGAAGAACTTCATAAAAAAACGATTTCGTAGTAGATGCAAAAAAGAACCAGCGGACCAACAAACAAAGCCAATGTCTACACAATGTCTACGCTACGAATTGCATCAAAGACTCGACATATCAAATAGTTACAATCGCACCGTAAAATACTTTCCTTACTCTCTAGAACAAGAAGAAGGAAGGTCTAACACATGGCGTTTGTTAACTCGGTTCCATCAAAGAAATCCTTCTCCCTTGAATATGTTTTGAAATCTACCTTGCGTTTTTGAACGAAACACGCCAACAATCCATAAGCTCTAACATTTTGTAATGATGAGAAAGGATACCGAATCAAGTGACGTTAGAGGACGCATTGGAATCTTCAAGAAGATACCTATCGATTCCAACCTATTCAACGTATTCACGTTCGAAATCTTTGAAAACTCTTTGAATTTGAATACAATTCTCATGCCATTGACGTGTGCAAAATCCTCTATATTATCTTCGTCTCTGTAATAGGAAACGATAAAATCATGTTGAAATAAGTATTCCAGAGTTTGTTTTGTGTTCTTGAATGATTGTATTATAATTATTATATTCTTGCTCGTGACTCAAATGTGCAGCATAAGACCTGTATGATCGCACCTTAAAATCCAAACACTTATAATACGCAACCAAGTCGGGAATCCCCAAGAGCTAGTTTCTTTTTGATTTGATGGGAACTAATTTAATACTCCTCCTCAAATTTAGTGGACCTTCAAGGAAATATTAACCATTTCCCTATTATGCCAATTTTCATGCTATTTTAATTGAAGTTCAACACTGGAATTTGAATATTACTGACTGGGAATACTTTTGAACACGGGCCATCTTAAAGAATGTATACCTCCAGAAACAATTTACAACCGACTCAAGATGCCTAGCAATAGGAGTCTTACTAATGATAAGATATACTACTAATTGTCACGATTGGAATCTCCGACGATGGACGACGTCAAGAAACAAGTCCTAAAGATCAAATCAACATACTACATGGAAGGATATGTAGCGCGAATGATTAAACTATTGAAATTTGTCTAGAGCTTCCTCTCAACTCGCAGAAGTAACATTTATCGGCAGTTCAACGTTACAGGCAAGCCAGAACGGTCAGGCTTTTCGAGTCAAAGATCTGAGACCATGTATTATATAAATTATATATTTATATATTATAAAAAAGGTTAGTCTACACATGTATAGTTTTCATCTATATACTATAAAAAGGTTAGATGAATGATACAGAGCAGCATATTTAGAAAATTCCAAATCAAATGTTTCCCGAGTACGGTGGCATGGTAATAAATTTCGCATCCTTTCTATCCTATAGATAGGCTTTGTGATTAACGCTCATCACTGAGTTATTTCCTCTCAAAGACTTTGTGTTACTTGACTTGAACGCGTTTTTTCTAGATTCTTATCGTATTATTACTGTGATTCTTGTCGTATTATTAAATCAACACCGAAGTGTGATCACTCAGAATATGCTGGAACAGACTTTGGGAGAGAAAGGAGTTGATAAACTACTCGTAAGCGAACAGCACCATAACAGGGATCAGGCAGAATAGTTCCAAGAACAAGCTGGCACTGCCGCCATTTGGGTGCGAGACAGCACTCTACTGCGAGTCCAGAGCCATGACCGGGGGGATGGGTTTGTTTGGATTCGGTGTGCAGATATGACGCATTCACGCTGAATGAGGCAATACCATCCTTCCGGAACAAAACTCGTAATGACCCCACAGGAAACCAGATCCTGGAAATGGCGGCAAGGACTGAGCTCGTAGTGATGAACGTTTGCAATTCACCAACCTCCCGCCGGAGTGGTTGCCAGGGAAGGATTCCGGATGTGACATTTGCTTCCGAGTTCTTTGTGCCTGTGGTGAAAAACTGGAGGGTACAGAAGAACTACACGGCAAGCGATCATCAATACGTAGAACTCGAGATTAGCGATTCTGCTTCCCGCTGTACAGGGACCCAACCACCGCCCGTAGGGTAGAATTTTGGGAAAATGGATGTCGCGAAATTCGATTGCGTGATCTCGTGCAGGTATATCGTCATATGCCATCACGACAGCCTGCAGCTCATCTATGTCCCGACGACGACCGCGACATGATAAGCCTGCCGTATACCGGTGGTCAGCAGACATCGCTGAAAAAGGAAGGGATTGTCACAAACTCCGACGCGAAGATCAGCGTGTGAGGAGACTCGAAGAAGCGTGCACTCGTATGGTAGCCTATTGATCCACAAGATAACTCCTTCGCAAAATGAGCAGGGACAGCAAAATCCGTTGCTGGCAGGAGGTCGTCAACGATGTGAACAGCAACCCGTGGGGACTGGGCTAGAAGCTGGTACTGCGGAAAATGTGTTCTTGATCCAGAGATGATGGAAGGCATCGTCAGAACACTATTCCCGGCCCATCCTATTCGTCACGATACACCACCGGAGAAAGCCCTGCTTGACTGCCCACACTTCACTGCAGAAGAACTAGAACTAGCCATGGCGTCGATGAAAAAGCGGAAGACTACGGGACCGGATGGCATTCCTGCAGAGGTACTGCAACTAGTCCACCATCGTTTCCTGATTTGTTGCTTCGCACCTTCGACGCCTGCTTGTAAGAGGGTGTTTTTCCGCTACGCTGGGACGAAACGAGGCTAGTGTTAATCAGCAATGGAAAGGGAGACCCTGAGCTACCATCCTTATACCGCCTGCTGTGCATGCTAGACGTAGCTGGGAAGGAGCTTGAGAAGCATATCAAGAGAAGAATCACCGACGCAATCAAAGCCGCTGGAGATTTGTCTCCAGTACAGCTTCCGGCCTGGGTGATCGACGATAGGTGCCATCATGAAGGCGATGAATGCGGTTCGGAGAGCGGAAGCCCACAACCAGCCCTCAAGGCGGATTGTTCTGCTCGTGACGTTGAACATGAAGAATATTTTCAACTCCGCAAGATGGACAGATGTCATTAGCACTCTCGAATAAGCTATCAGAGAACCGGAATATTTGATGAGGATGCTGAAGGATTATTTGAAGGGTAGCAAGTTGCTATATGATCGCAGGAAGGACGCTGAGTGATGGAGATGACATCAGGAGTCACACAAGGTTCCATCCTGCTCTATGGAACGCCAATATAGTGTATATCTAACTAATTGCAGTCCCAGTTCCTAATTTTTCATTACTTTTTAACATATCACGGGGCAAGTATTTAATAAGTTACGTCGAAGACCCCTCCTGAGAATGTTTCTGAACTTTTTCTCTTAATCCAGAAATTTCAAATGCTCCTAGGGAAAAGTGCCTTAGGATGTGAGATCATATGAACTTTGTAGCGTTTGTTGCTAGTTTCTATGTCCTTTACCAGTTCACATTAACATTTCCTCAAAAATCTCATTCCAGGAACTCCTCCTGCAAGAACTCAATTGTATGGCAAGATGTAAGACAAATCGCACAGTCTTATTGAATAGGTCTTATTGAAAATTATAAGCATTCCTTGTTTGAAAATTGTACAGATTGTGCCGGAAAACCCCTATTATTATATTCTTTTTTAACGTTCTCTTCGATGTGAGGAAAAGAACTTTCGTTTGTTTAATTACGTCGTCCAATTCTAAAAGTTACTCTGCGTTGTTGAATAATTAATCCTTATTTAATTATGTGCCAAGAACTAGTTATCAAACAAGTTACCAACATAATTTCCATGAAAGCCAATATAAAAAAGTGAACTTTCCTACAACATCACATCGACGAGTAGACCTAGCACTAAGTTTATGGGATCCGTCAATTTGATAAAGATAAACGATAAAGAAATAAAGCTGATTGCATGCGCGGAGTGTTATCTTATTTCGCATTCAACGTAATCTTGCTTCACAACCGGCGACAACCAACTTTACGCTGCGGCATGCTCCGAGTTTGTATAACGCGAAAATCGGTCTGAATCGATATCCGGAGAAACTTCTAAGACACAAAACGAAAAGTATTGTTACTGCAGTGATAGTAGGAAGAACAATTTTGGAAGACAGCGTGCAGCTGTGACAGTTATCGTAGCCCGTCGTAGTTTACGGTTCAGTTTATATCGCAATTGAATTTATTGACATACCAAAAATAGATTGACAAACTATTTTTTCTTGTTTTCACCAATTTCCCTTTTCTAACAATTAAAAACAGGAGATATAGTTTGAAATTGAGCAAAATTATCGAAATCAATGTTGATTGTTCCAAATGCACCTTATAAGAAAATCAACACCAATGAGTTCAAAGTAAAAGAACAGCGAATATTCTGAATACACCGAAACGGAAGGACCTTCGGATAGTCGAGAAGAAAACTTCTTGAAAGTGCATCGTGACAAGGAAAGGATGCATCATCTGATCATCATTAGTCGCGTGTGAGAAGCGGTCGCGAACGTAGCAGCAGCAGTGCGGAATTGATTACACTCCCGGGTGAGAATCAGAAAGCGCGGCGCGAGCCGATGATAGTGTGCGTTAACCATAGTGAGACGCTCGAAGAACGGTGAAAACGGTTGGTGTCGGATAGTAAGAACACTGAAGAGCGCTGGAAAGTGTACTGCATATGACAGTGGGAAGCTAGAAGTGCGGAAGAAATCAACATTACATGCAAGTGACAGTTTTAGTGAAGTGTGCATACTACCGGACATAACGACGAGGATACCGAACCAATATAATCTTGGATGAGTCAGAATTTTCGCTAACTGTGACCTGTTTTACTAGTCACGGACTTATAGACTTTTTGAATTGAATTGATCTGATAGAGTTAAGTCATAATCTCGACTATTTACTGACTATAAATGGAAGGGACGATGGGACCAGAACATGAACCAGACAAAAACGACCCGACAAACTACTTTCAAGAACAAGCCAAACACCTGCACCACATGCAGAGCCAGTTGGAACAGGTTCCCAAAGAACTTAAGTTTACACGAGAACAGCTGCAAAGCTCGCAACTACAACTCCAGAAGGCTCACGACGAAATCCGTGAGCAGAGAAAGAAAAATGAGGAGCTTTTGCAAATCATTATTTCTATGAAAAAGCCCCCGAAGGCAAATCAAAAAAGGAAAATAGTGAACTCCCCCTCACCAACCAGGGAGTCAGCCTCCTCATCAAGTGAGGAAAAAGAGGAGAACACCAGCTCAGAAGAGGAAATGCAGGAAGAAGAAGAAGCCTGTGACGAAGAAGAGACACTGGAAGAGGAGACGAAAGAAGTTCACGATGAGGAGGAATTCCCACCACTCCCGCCTACTAAACCAACCGTATGCTTCACAGATATGAAGACACAGCCAAGGGCACCAACCATCCCCCAAAAACCTAGTACATCAAGCAGCAACAAACCCGAAGACAAACAGGAACAAGGCGAACCCAACAAAAAACGCACGGTACCGGTTATTCTCAGGGAACCGGAGAAATGGACTCTACTGGCAAAATAACTTAGGAAAAACAAAATTAACTTTGTTTCAGCCAAAAAGGTTTACCTAGGTATACAAATAACCCCCGAAACAACGAAGGACCATAGACAAATGACAAAACTACTGACTTATCTCAAATTGCAATACCACACATATTATCTCCTTGAAGATAAAAAATTGAACGTCGTTCTTCGAGGACTTCACGGCCTTAGCTGTGAGGATGTCAGTCCAGGATTTCCACCCCATAGAAGTCTTCCCTATAAAACTTCAATCTGGACCATCCAAACTCATCAAGGTTCTTCTCCCGAAGGAGGAAACCTCGATATTCAATATCAGAGATGTCTGCCACCTGGTGTATCAAGTTGAAGCGCTGAAACCCCGAAATGGCTTGCCAATGTGTCACAACTGCCAGCAGTTCGGACATTCCTCGGGCAACTGCCATGCACAAGCGAGATGCGTTAAATGTGACGGGCTCCACCATCATAAAGAATGTAAGAAGCCGAAAGAGATTGCTCCAATTTGTGTAAATTGCAAAGGCGAGCATACAGCTAACTATGGGGGGTGTCCTAAGAACCCGAAGAACGTTACGAAGACGTTTGCACAAATAGCTGCCCAAAATAACACAAACACACAAGCAAACACACCACCCAATACTAAACCCGCGAACAAACCACAACCAAAATCCCCCCTACACTCACAAAACCAGATATGGGGCAATTCTTTGCATCTATGCATAATCAATTTCAACTGATGATGCAAAATATGATGACGAAGATGTTACAGGGGATGTTCACAGCCACAAACACTAATGGATCTGGTGAATAGCATTTCTATACTCACGTGGAATGCCAATTCCTTGTATCAAAAGACTGGAGAATTTAAACAATTTATACTAGACTATAAATTTGATATTATTCTCATCCAGGAAACCTTTCTGAAACCAGGAATCCGTCTCCATTTCCCTAACTACACTCTGTACAGAAATGACAGACTGTCAGGTAGAGGAGGTGGAACAGCCATTCTCGTGAGGCGAAATGTACGCCATCACCAGATCTTTACACCCCAGTTAGAAAAAACAGAAGTCACAGCTATCAAAGTGCAATCGAACTTCTTTAAATTTTCCGTGGTTTCTCTTTACAACCCTCCAAAGAACAAGAAATTTGCACAAGACTTAGAAGCTCTCTTCACCCTAGAAGGTCCACTACTAATCATAGGCGACTTTAACGCATACCACCGCGACTGGGGAGCAGTGAGAAGTAACCGAGCCGGGGCTGAGCTTAACAGGTTCATCACTAGCATACAAGGCAGCTTACACATTCCAGACGAACCAACACACCACGTACGAACCATAGCGACCACCATAGATTTCGGCATCTCCAGAGAATTTCACCACAACCTAAGAATCAGAGTCCTAAATGAGCTCTCCTCTGATCATCAACCGGTCCATTTTCTTTTAGAGGACATCTTCATAGACGTACCGCTAGAAGAAAAGAAAACAACTGATTGGAAGGCTTTCCGAGACAAGCTAGCAAATGAAAGTTTCACCCAAGAGTTAATAACAGCTAGAGATCTCGACAACCGAATTCTAGAAGTTACAGAGAAAATCAAGCAGGTAAAGGAGAGCCATACAGCCACAACTCCGGCCAGGGAACATAGTCCCTACGAACTCCCTCATGACTTAATAAATCTGATAAAGAGGAAGAATCAACCCCGAAGAAGAGCTAGGAGCACGGGTGATCCTAGACTAAAAACGAAAGCTTGCCGGTTGACCAACAAAGTCCGAAAAGAAATACTCGAGTTCTGAAATTACCAATGGGAAGGATTCCTACAAAGCCTGGAGCGTAGCGAGAACGCCTTTTGGAGGATATCCAAATATTTTCGAACGAAAAACAAGACAGTTATGCCACCCATCCACGGACAAAACGGACTCCAATACGACTCCTTTCTGGAGGAGGATCTTGAAGAGGAGGAAGCAATTCCCTCAAAAGCTCGGAAAATAATATCTTCACGACACCATGGGGAGTACGAAATACGACCAATGGACCTCTACGAGACAAAAAATACTATACTCGGACTCAACAAACGAAAAACGCCAGGACCGGACATGGTAAACAACACAATGCTTAAATGGCTTGCCGACAACGTACTAACGACAATAACAAACATTATAAACAAAGTTTTCCAACTGCGAAAATTGCCACAAGCATGGAAACAAGCCACCGTATTAGTCATCCCCAAACCAGGGAAAGACAACAGATTTCCGCAAAATTGGAGACCGATTAGCCTCCTCTCTTCCATTTCCAATATAGCCGCAAAATAGCCGAAAGTGCTATTCTGTATAGACTACAAGAAACCGTCAAAGACAAAAACATCATCCCCAACGAACAATTTGGTTTCCATGCCGAACATTCCACTGAACTCCAGCTTATCAGGGTGATCCAACAACGAAACGAAATGAATCGCACCAAATCGACAGGCCTTGTTATGTTTGACATAGCAAAAGCCTTCGATAAAGTCTGGCATGCAGGACTAATCTTCAAAATGCATGAACTTCATATACCGCTCCAAGTGATACAAATAATTCACTCCTTTCTCAAAGGCAGAACCTTTCGTGTCAGAATTGACCATCATCTCGCAAACATGCGATCGATCGATCGCTGGAGTTCCGCAAGGATCACCCATCTCACCAATTCTCAACAGTCTTTACACTGCAGATCTGCCTAGTCTGCCAAAAAACGTACGTTTATCCCTTTACGCGGATGATACTTGTATATTCTACACAGATCGACAAGCAGAAGTCATCACGTCCAAACTGCAAAGCTCCATCGATATCCTCCTGCACTACTTCCGCAAATGGAAAATAAAACTTAATAGGGACAAAACCCAAGCACTGTTCGTCACCAGAAAGAAACTACAACGCCCTCGACTACTTAAAGTCGACAACGAACAGATAGCATGGAGTAAGACAGCAAAATACTTAGGACTCACAATTGACAATCGCCTTACATGGAACGACCACATACGACAAACACGACTACACTGTATACAAATCCTCGCATCCTTACAACCAATCCTCAAATCCGGCCGTCTGAACATGACAAACAAAAGACTAATATACACACAAATAATACGACCCACGCTACTCTACGGCAGCATTGCATTCTACTAGACTTCGAAAACTAACAAAAAAGCACTCCAGACAATACAAAACAAGGCGCTGAGGTGGACCGGAACAATTCCATGGTATATTAGAAACGTGGACATACACAAGGACTTCAGACTTGACTCAATTGAAAAATACATACGCGACAGAGCATTAAAACTTTTCGACCAAATAGACAAACACCCTAATAAAACCATGGAATTCCTAAAGATCCCCGACAGACGACGAAAAATAACTTATCCCACAATCAGATCAATTATTGACACAAACTAGTAAAACAACTTAGGTCACAGTGAGTGCAAAATCGCTCACAGACAAGATTGGAGGAAGAGTGCTAAATCGCACTGGCTCCAAGGAACCAACTACTCCAAGAGAAAAGGATGCGAATGATTTCTATCTCAGACACCGAGGATGAAACGCTGAGTACTCGCAGAACATTTCGGCATGCAATTGAAGGAATATAAATTAGCTGGAGAAAACAAGCAGAGCATTTGTGAAAGCCATGATGTTTCTGCTCTGTCCAACGGCAGAATTTTTGAATAATTTGCCGACCGGGCTAATGCGATAAAAATTAAAGCAATATTTGCTGTCTGTATTGCAGAAAAATCAAAGGCTGAAGTGCAAACACGAAATTCAGTTCATTTGTAAAAAATGTGCCCAATAAAATCATTACCCTGTACATTTTATATGATTTTTTCCATTCCCGTGATCAGTCAAAATATAATTTACGTAAGATTTTTGCTTATTAATAATTTATTTAAACGTGCAATTATATTGCTCAATTCAGCTTTTGCTAAAATAAAAATTTCCCGTCAATTTGAAGTGTACTCGGAGAGAAAGATATATATAAAGCGTCAGTAAAACTAGAGGTGAACAAAAACACAGAATTAAAAACTTGTTCCATTCTAAAATATTGATGATTCTAAATTATTGAAAATATGCGATTTGACTTCCTAATTTTCTAAAACAGAGAATCATATCTAGATAGTTTCAAAAAACAATCATAACCTTTAGGAAAGTTTTGATTTTTTGTCACGATCTATTTATAAATGTGCCCCAAAATCATTCCAAAAAGGCTCTAAATAAAAAATGATGGATTAACATGTTGCATTAATTACCAGAATAGGCTGTGTTAGTAAATTACCTGAAGAGTTAGCTCATGCCTTTAGAAACTAAAGGGACATAAATTGACTTGTGTTTTGAATATTTTTAATTGTAGCGACATAGATGCTCACGAACCAAGCAATGACTGCGAACCAACAGAAAATACGAATGATAACAACTACAACGAGGAGAGTGACGAAGAAGTAGAAGACGAGGAGGAGGAAGATGAAATATCCGAGTCCGATGAAGTGATTCGAAGGCCAGCTTCATCAGAACAAAGTTTTCGATATAGATCAAATATGCGATGGTGAACGAGAAAAAGAAAATTCAACCGAGGAAAAGTCATTTATGTTTTTGTTTTTAATTGAGCGAATTTTCATTCATCTATTACATATTTTCTTTTCCTTAAACTTCATTTATCATGATATAAACTAATTATAAAACTCATTGGAAAACTATAAAATAAATAAAATCTACTTAAACATATTTAGTCTTAACCATTTCCATTTTTTGTTTTTTTTTAAGTCCATTTAAAATCTATATTCAATAAAAAAATTGAACACAAGTAAAGATACAGTTCAGCTTGCGCTACTACAATAGCGATCCATTAATCTAGAGCTATCACTATTTATTACAATATTTATTTACAAAAGTGTTTAAAGCTACTTTAAACACATTAAACTACTCCTCTACATTTATGCTATTTCGTCTGATGTGCTTGGACTCCTTTCTTGCTTGCGCTGGTTGTTATGCCGCCTTTGAAGATCGCGGCGTAAGAAAATTTTTTCGATTCCATGGATCGGAGACTCGAAAAGAAGGCAGAGAATGACGGCTAGTAGAAATGTTAAAACATTGTGCGCTGCAACTTCGCCAAGCTGAAAAATATTACAAGAATTACATCAGACGTTGCAAGTTTCGGAAATAGCAAAAAACCTACCAATTTTGTCCGGCTCATATACACTGGTGATCGCAATGTTCCTAGATGATACAATTCAACAATTCCGTTGGATAAGTATGCGCAATAGGTAAGCCGACTCAGAGGAATATACACACTTGATGATAGCAAAGATTTCAGAAAACCCGCGTTGTCAGTGGTCACGCTTAACACGAACCATCCCGTGAAGAAACTCCAACCAACTCGATGCAATCCAGCGTAAAGTGCGCTTTCAATCCTTCCGAATGAGCTCGTGTAGAAATAGGTAACTGAAAACATTGACAGTATGCCAATAATGGTGGAGAAAATCCAGAGGCTGATTACAACAGGCTTAGGAATTTTCATTTGCTTCTCCTGGATATAGTGAACCAAAAAGCCGGTAAGCATACCAAACACATACGCCGTGGCTCGCATATGGGTCTTGATATATGTCTCCATGAAAAATTTGTTGGTCGAAATATCAGAAACTTCACTAGAAAATAAAAAGTCGGATATTAGAACCACTCCATGAATTTTAAGGACTTTTTACTTACTCTCCAAAAATTAAAAGCGTTGGGTCCCAATCCATCACATACGTTATGGCGAATGGGAAAACAGCAGTAACAGCAACCAAAAATGACAGCAGATGCACTCCGTTTCTCCTTCGCTTCCAGAGCAAGTAAATTACAACTGGAGCGATTATGAACAATTGGGTATCGACAGAAAGGTACCAAGATTGGAACATGCACTAAAATTCCAAGTCACGAATGAGGACATTCAACATATACAAAAACAAATTACTTACCAATTTGTCAGTACCGAAATAATTATTCACATAAAGTATGTTCAACCACCAGGACGACTCGCATCTCTGTTGCTCCATCAGGATCCTACTTTTCCATAGTGGTCCCGATCCTATGTATGGTAGCCATGTCATGTAGAAAGCGATTACAGCAAAATATGCTGGAGTCAGACGAATATATCGACAAACATAGAGAATAACGACATTGATTTTCCCATCTCTCTTCTCCAGTTCCTTCAGCAAAATCCGACAGAAGAGAAAGCCACTCAGCAGTAGGAAAGTATCAACAAATAGTGGCGAGTTGAGAAGGAATCCATTTTGAACTTGCTTTACATCATTCGCGTAAAACTCCGAATTCATTACAGGACCACCGACAATGAACAAAAGAGCATGTCCACAAATTATCAATAACATTGCATTCGCCTTAATTCCATTAATTGCATTCAATCCTATTTGATCATTGCTTCGTTGTACGAGTTTTTTTAAATTTTCTAGGAGAATAAAAATTATAAAATGAATATATTAATCGAAATGGAAAGGGTTTTTATTTTAAATTAAATTAAAATTTATCATGTATTTTTTATATAAATTGACCCCAACGCGAAATACTGAAAATTACAGGACCTTAACCCCGTTTTTGTCTTACGCCAGGTATGAAATTCAATTTGAATTTCCTGCCATGCGACGCTCCTTCGAGTAGTTGAAATCGCCGATTTGAGGACATAACGTACATAATAAATATTCATAGTAACAAGCGGTCGTTGTTCTGACATTCAGGATAAAATTAAGAAAAATAGAAGGTCTCAAATAATAGTACTAGGATGAACTAGGTCCTGAATGATTAAACAAATTTGGCTATCCGCCTACTCATGATAAATCACGAATCATCTTGAATTAAAGGAAAACAACATAAATTTGGCAAAGCCAACCAGAAAACTAACTTGAAGGACTGCATTGCTAGAATATCTTAAGTCACCAAATGGACTACGTAGTTGATTTGTAAGGATTCAGGTCTTGCTATCTGGGAGTTCGTGTCACGTATGGAGTCTGTGTACACAAATCGGGGCATTGGCTCATCTGAATTTAACCCGTCACAATCCATGGTACTCAAAAATTATCAAACATTCGATTCATAAGAAACAACAGGGCGAAAAGTAGTGAGGGAGGTGATATGACGATTTGAATAGGCGGCCCTATCGTTTCTAGAACATTAATTACGTTAGATTTCAAAAAAAATTAATGAATTGATTCCTTCAAAGGAACAATCTTTTTAAATGTGTCAGCAAATGCAACACCAAAACAAAATACAAGGAAGAACTCGGTTCCCGGTTTTAAATACTCGATTTGAAAAGGCTTCTTTTTCGTAGCGCTACAGCCCCTCCGAGTCTCCAACTGTCTCAGTTCATTTACCGCGTCCTCCAATATCCTGTCCTGTTAAATACTGAAGAGGCTACATAGCTACTATATTATAGTCAGGAATCTGATTGCCCAGCCCACTTCGTGGCAACGACATAAATATTGTCACCGATATCCAAGAAATGCATCCCTGCAATCACAGACAATAGAGAACTAAGATGGTTTCAAATGCATACTATATAGATCGATGTTGTCAACTTTGCCGAAGTTGGATACCTTCATTACTAACGCAAGACTAGAACTTCATTTTCTAAATTTTCAACGGAGACTCTAGGTACTAAACTATGACCTCAGTGAACACGGGACGAACATTTTCAAGATTTACTGGAGGAGTGTTTCATGCTGTTTAGAACAGACAATCACGAGATCAATTTGGAAAAGTGGATTTGGCAAAGTTTGAAAGGAAATTTAACATGGGACTTAAAAGAAGGCATGTCTGCCTTTTGATGCTGGTCCCGTTCTCAATATTTTCAATGATAATGGAAAAAATATGTAACTTGCCTGGGTACTCACAGTTAACCAAATAGTGGTAGACCTAAACGGGAAGGGTTTCAAAACGATAGCGTACGCTGACGATATCGTCATACTGATAAGTGGAAAGTTCCCGGAAACCATGTCGGAATTGATGCGGACCGCACTCTCACATCTTTTTGAATGGGCGAAACTAAACGGACTGCGCATCAATACCGACAAAACAGAGCTTATGCTTTACACAAAGCACCGTAAACCGGAGACATTTTCACCCCCAACCATTGACGGAAAACATATCAGTTTAGTGAGCAAGGTGAAATACTTAGGAGTAATCTTGGATAGTAAGTTAACTTGGATTCCATACACAGGAGCAGTCAGACAGAGAGCTACAGCGGCGCTCTTCACAATGAAAAGACTAGTGGGGAAAACCTGGGGAATAAAACCCAAAATCGCCCACTGGATCTACACAACAGTAGTGAAGCCAATAACCACGTACGGGGCATTGGTTTGGTGACAGGAATTACTAAAGAAAACCATTGCAAAAGAGCTTTACAAGATCCAGCAAATAGGTGCCATTAGGACTACGCCAACTGCTGCAATGGAGATAATGCTTAATCTCATGGCACTTGACAAATTCATCTTCAGAGAGGCATCACTTACAAGCATCTGATTAAAATCAACACATGGGTTATCTAACCACACACGAACGGGGCACGTATGCATTTTGGAAAAAATCGAGAGAATGGCCCTGTCAAGTAAAAGGGAGCTGGATAGAACCCAACCGATAGTGGACACAACGATTGCATACAAGATGAGCATACCGACCAGAGATGCCTTCGACCAACCTTAATAGAAGTATACAAATACTCTCGGACAGTAAGTCGGCACTGCAGGCGCTTGCCTCTAACCGCGTAGTTTCACAAATGATGCAATATTGTAGGCAGGCTCTCAAAGCCGCAATAACCCGAGTAAATGTAAAACTGACATAGGTCCTTGGACACAGCGGTGTAGAAGGATGAGCTAACGCGACCTGAATCAGCCGACCAAAATGCCAATAGAATAGACACAATTAAAGTGCCACTAGCAACGGTAAAAGGAGAACTAGACGAAATCCTCTGTAAAGAGACAGATACGGCTTGGAATGACAGGAACGACTGCAGGATAAGCCGAGCTCTTTGGCCTCACCCTAATCAAATGAGGACAAACAACTCATAGGAAAAAACCGAAATGGCGCAAGAACATTGATGGCAGTATTAACGGGCCATAATCTTCTAGGTCGCCAAACGAATAGGAATCCAAATGGATGAACGACATATCTATAGAACGACAGGATGGACCATCTGTAAACGATAGTACTATACATGGGGAGCTAAGAGCCGATTTCTTAACTATGCTAATTTCCAGCAAGAGGACCCGATACAATAATAACCAATAACAACAAAGAAGAATACAAAACTCTAGCCGTGAAATTGTTGAAAATATTGAAAATGTTTCTTTTTATACACGTTTACAATATATATTGGCTTTGCTCAAATTATATTTGAAGTATGGTCAGAGCATTATCTGTTCATCCTACAGGATACTATTATTATTCCACTGGTGGGTATGATCCCATCTATTCTAGATGTGAATGAAAGAAAATCGAACAATGATTTTCAGAAAACCTTGCAAGTGTATGTCTCAAACATCAAAGTCACTTACAATGAGACAAATATCCTGGCGACTCAGGAAAATGTTGGAGGTAGGATTGGAAGCGATGACAAAGTTTCTCTAAATGGAACGCATTTTGGATTGGTTCATCAACCATGTCCTGAGAGAAGGATTCAAATACTCGCTCAGATCATTGAGGCAAAAGTTTTCGACTTCGAATCTGGTCTTCAATTGGCTTCGACTATGCAATGGAATTTATGTTATAGATATCTTCAATAACTGCAAGGACTTGTATCTTATATTTGATAAAAAGAACAATCAAAAACCAGCAGAATTGACGGCATTCCATCAAATGAAAAACAAAACAATAATTAATGCATTGAAGTGTTCTTCATTGATATGGAGAAAGCCATCGATATGGTTTGTTTAGAAGGACTAGTTCCTTTGCTCCTTCAGGGCAGTTTCAGATGTTTCGTTCCTATATTTTGCAAAAATTTGTTGGGGAAAAATTTCTTTGCTATTTATGAATCTCAGCAACAATAAGCGATCTCAAAGTCTTAAACTGCTGCACCATATCTCGTGTTTTGTCGATCAGAGATCAGATTGTTTTTTGTTTTGGGATGAGTTTCCATGGTTCAACGTCTATTTTCTTTAAGTTTATAAACGCGTTCCCTTCGTTTGCCATCGTATAGTTTTAGTGTGTGTACTTTCGTTCACAGATTCTCGATCTTAAGTTTCCTCATTTTGAATTACGTCGTTTATTCATGCAGGTAGACATCCTTTCATCCAGGAATCAAAAAGTCGAGAGTCTTGGAGGGGTTTTTGATTTGATTCCAAGCTTCTTTACCCGCAGTCAAAGTGCAGCGTGGCCTTTGATTTTTGAATAGTTTTTTGAACGCGTCGAAGATTACGTCCAAATGAGATGTCATCTGTTTGTTTATGATTCGTCCGTCGAATACTTTTAATTCAATATTTCCGCATTGTTTGTATTGTATTTCTTTATGTTGTTCATGTCCCAGATTTTTTATTTTCCGAACGTAAATTGGTACGTATTCGTTGTTAATTATTTAGTTTTCTAAGTTAAGCCTAATCGAGTTCAGCGTTTGGCATGTGTTTGTATCACCGGAGCCATAAATTCATGTCCCACGGCAGCTCCCAGGAAATCCTAAACCTATCGCCACTTCATCTGGTGATAGAAACAGCAGTGAAATTTCAGGAATCTTCCATGAAGGAAGAGAAAATGACCTCAGAATGGGGCACAAGGACAACTAAATTAGTGAAGGTGACCGAATTCATATATGCACCGTTGGATTTCACAATAACTTTTGTGTAGCGCTCAGTGACAAGAGTGAATGGAGCGTTGGATCCAATATGCACTTCATAAGACGGAATTCAATCAAGGAACAGGAGGGAATCTGAGGGAACAGGAATTGGAGTATTTGTGCCTGGCACCAAGTACTACCAATCGATGGGAAGTATGCCAAGTATCTTTCTGGCTGAGGTCTATGCCATCGCTGTAAGCGCACAACTCAGCATAGACAGCGGATACAAAGGCAAAACTATAGCTATAATATTCGACAGCCAAGCAGCCTTAAAAGCACTAGAATCCCCGGTGATAACATCGAGAATGGTTGTAGATTTTTGCAATACACTCAACAAATTGAGTGCGCACAATAAGGTTACCCAATACTGGGCGTCGGGGCACGCAGGTATCGAGTGCAATGAGCAGGCGGAGCAAGTGGCGAGGATGGCATTCATCGGTCCTGAAACCTTCAGCGCAACTGAAATGAATTTCATTCACAGGGCCCTAAAGGAAACTGAGGATAGAGAATGCAACAGGCTCTTGAATGGACTTCCAGGGCTTTGAATGTCGAAGCTGTTTCTCGACGCTTATGACGAGAAGAAGTTTCGAGCGTGCATCGAAATGAATAAAAGTCCTGACTGGGATCTTCACGGGGCACTGCACACTCGGAGGGCATCTGAAAAAGATGGGCTTGGCAGTGAAGGACGAGTGCGGATTTTGTAATTTTGCGAAGGAGACACCAGTGCATCTGCTGGCACACCACGACGCACTATCCCGCAAGAGAAGAGACATGAAGTCAAAGTGTTTTACGTGGACACCTGCCGTATACGGCTTAATTCCACGGTCTCCACAGACGGGGTTGAAACAATGTGTCAACCACCACCCCTAGAATCTGAGACAAGTCCCAGTCCTAGGTCCCAATTTATTTAAGCTAACTGGATTCCCGAACACAACTGGTGTGTGCTCATCGCCACTATCTAGCCTTCGAAACCACAACCACCACGTTTCAGCCAAGAATAGGCTCCTCAACCGTGTGGGGGGATGACAGTAACCTGTCATGGGCTCCCCCTAACCCGTACAAGAGAAGAGACGGTTTAGGAAGCTGCTTCCCTGTCGAGGAGGATTTCGGAGGCCGAAGCAGATCATTGACTTTCTCAGAAAGATCGATCTGCGTGCGCCAATCTAGGCGCACCGGAAGCGAGGGCACAATAAACCTGTAAGAGTTGACGTGCACCATCTCCGATAACAAATCAATCAAGTAAATCCTAGTTGTCACGTCCGACTTGTGTATCCTTTAGATGTAGTCCCTCATGTGCTCATATATTCAACCTGTTTATCAGCGGTCGCTCTTCGTTTGAGTTAGCGAAAAAATTTGCCACGACCTCCTTTGTGATTTAAAGGCAGTGGAATATTATATTTTTGAATTATTTCGATAATTTGTTTTTTGCTTTCCATGTGTATGTCCATATTGTCTATGCTTTTTTGTCACTTTTATCTTCAATTTTGTGAATTTTGGGTGTATTGAACTTTCCTTGTTATCTTGTTCAACAGCTCTTTTTGTGTCCATTGTTTTGAGCTATTGTGTGTGATTACCTCCTTGTGGTAAACTCCTTCTTGTCAAACTTCAACTGTTTCCGCTCCAGTCTTGTTTTTGATAGCTTTATTGCTGTGCTTTGTGCTGTTGGGGGTAGTTCGGCTTGTTGTGCGTGATAGTGTCTGGTGCTGTGGGTTTTCTGTTTCTAATCCTCGAATTTGTTTGATTTTCGTTGTTTGCTGTTATATCCATGTAATCTTTTCTTCTCTCATTTTCGTTCCACAGTGTGAGTTTTAGACTTTTGTTTATTGTTTTAGTGAAAGCATGTTGGAGATTTTTCCGTATTTTGAGGGCTGAGTTCAGAATGGGTTCCGCCTAAGTCCAACGTAATATCTTGGACACACGACACCATTTGAACCAGTTTTGACGTTAAGTCAAGTAATCTTTTCTAAACGTTGACGTCATTATGACAGCAAAAACTAGTTCAAATGGTGTCGTCTGTCCCTAGTATAAGGTACTTAGCTGCCCATCTGGATCACTTCTGTACTATAATGAAGTAGTGAAAATAATGGAAAGTAAAGCGTTTAATGTCTAAATGTTGCTGCCACGACTATTTCATCGCGAATACATCGATTAAAAAGTCAAAAGTATGTGTTACAATATTTTGTTTCGCTCAGTCTTGACATACGGATGTCATCTCTGATATAAACAGACAGCTAGTGTGGTTGGACAGATAAGGGTTTTCATTCGCTCTCCACGCTGTACGTTTCCTTATTAAACAAATTATACAAATCATGTTTGTTTCTGTTTTAAAACGCTTGTTACACTTAATTCCGTGGGTGGGCCTTGAACTCCCAGCCTTCAACCCAAATCGCTGGGGGAAGTGTTGGGCACGATGCACCCCCACGGTCGTTCCTGTACGGAGAGGTAACGGCCGGGGCCCTCGGTCCCCGTAGGTCCGTCGGAGACGGGCGTGGGCGCCACTCGCTTTACCGAGCCCCGAAACGTCGCCAAGCGAGAATGCGACGAGACCACGCTCCTCGTAAGGAACCTCCACAACAACTCGGAAACCGTTGATCCTAGAAAAAGTAAACGAAAAAACCCTGAAAACAATAAGACCGACTACCGTCCGCGTTGCTCCCGTCTCACCCGTGGAAGAGAAACTCGTGTTGTTTAGTTTATTAGACTCTATTGATATGCTAATATAGTAGAATAGTAACAACAGATAATATATAATAGTAAAAATTTATATATAATAGTAATAATATAGTACTTACAATATTAGATACTATATAATAGTAATAATTTAAATATAATAGTAATAATATAGTAATTACAAGCCTATCTATTATTAGCCTATATATAGCCTATTACAAGCCTTGTGAGACGGTGGCCACCTCCGCGATCCCGTGCTTCCGCCAACTCAAATTGTCTTCGCCTGCGTTCCGCACCCAGCCTCCGGAACCCGAACGATCGCCGTGTGCTGCACCGCCTCAACACTTCAGTCTCAATTATTTAGTCTTTTCTTATTTAGTCTTTTTTATATCTTTTATTATATCTATTATTTAGTCTCAAAAATTACACTTCTTCTCGCCTCAACCCTTCAGTCTCAATTATTTAGTCTTATTTAGTCTTTTCTTATTTAGTCTTTTTTTATATCTTTTATTATATCTATTATTTAGTCTCAAAAATACACTTCTTCTCGCGCACTAACACAGCTATATCAACGGAGGAATCGCACACCTATTGTATCTTTCCACACTCCCGTACCGTCTCGCGTCTGACACCAAAAAAAGAAAAAAGAACCCCACCGTTCTTTTCCACTTCCTTTTAACATCGTCCATTTAGCGGTTCGAGATCCTCCCGCTGCGGCCGTTCACCCTTCGGGCGATGACCCACCCGAGCTCCAATCCATTCGCCGGAATCGCTGTAATCATGGTACGGCGAGTTCCACCATCCACATTGGATCGCATCACACTTCGCCGCAACTAACGGCTGACAGATGAACTGTGACATCTGGTTTATTTATTTGTGTTTAAGTTTGTGTTTGTTTATTGTTTACTTATTTATTAAGCGTTCATTGCCGCGACTATTTATCATATGGAGGTAAGTACCTGTTTTGTGATGTGTCCATGGCCCCTTACGCGCAGCAAAAGATATCGAATCGCGAAAGTGAGCCAGATTCGCGGCTAAGTGTGTGGTTCGGTTTCCTTAGCCGGCATACAACCGGTTGAGCTCGTTCCGGTAGCTCCTTATTTTGAAGTTGGTGTCGGTGGATTCTTGCGCTGTTCGCTGGCTTCCATCAACAAGTGATCTCGTATGCCTAGTCCGTTGATTTGCTGCTACCCTGACAAACTAACTACCATTCTATAAATACAATTACTTATTTTTTTAATTTCAACCACAGTTCCCTTCTTAGCTTCTATGATTCTTCTTACAATATTTCGGTTAATCGCTGAATAACTTAAATTTAGCTTTCTACGAGTTTCTCTTCGCACATTTCGCTATCGAGCAACAAATTCGACTTCTACTTCGTGGATCTACGGAGGGTAGTGGTTTTACTTATTTGCTTCGTCGTCACTTACGTTACTCCCGGAAGACGCGTTCGCCGGGTTCCTTGCGTGGTGAAAGCTTCCCTCGAGAGCAGCGAATTCAAACCGTAACACGCTTTTTTCATGTTTGGCGCCCGAATTGGAATTTATGGTTAAAGGATAATTTTACTATTATGTTTTAACGTTAACAGATTATTTTTTGTATTGATGGATTTAAACTTCAATTCCTAAAGCCTTTTCGCTTAATTAATATGCCAGTTGTCTCTAGCAACTGGTTTCGACTTTTTGCTACAGTTAAGGTCGCGTATTTAGACACAAATTCATTATTTCCTTTTAGAATTGGTGTTTGCATTATTTATCCAATAAATCCACTCAAGCAATTTCTAAGAGCTATTAGGTTGCAGCATAAGAGACACATTCGAGATGCATTAATGAGGGTGTTTTCAAAGCATTGTGAATAGTCCTTCGAGCCTATTCTGGCTACATTCTGCAACAGTAAAATGCTAATGGTGTTGGTATCACGTTTTTTGTCTGTATTTTCACCCTTTCTTAAATAAACGCTAATAAAGGATGCTTTCGCACGTTTTTTTTTCAACTGGTCATTTGGATTCCTCGCTACCTCTGTAATTATCTTTTTTTTTTTGATTAATCTAATTATTTGCACTTATCTTTTATTATCACTGGCATATTTTTCAACTATTCTTTAGTTCCACCCGTTCAATGTCTACAACTTTTGCAATGTAAGTACCCTAAATAAATAGTGAATAAGCGAAAAAAATGTTTGTGTGAATTTGTTATGGACGAAATTTTCGTTAAGCATCACAACTCGTTTCTGAAGATAAAATCCGTACTTGCAACACATCATTTCCATGTTTAACCACAGGAAATCATTCTATGCATAGTGAGCAGCGAAATCGTTGTGCATATTATTCTAACAATATCTGCATAGACACTCATCGAATAATATTTACCACTAACGTCAATACTAAACAAATACGAGAAAGATATCTTAAACTTTCTGGTGAAACTCGCAGAAATACCTGGCGAGGATTAACGCAAGAACTTCCTCAATTTACGAGCGAGCACATGCGCGTACTTTTCTGGGAATTTCAAGTGCCCAAGAAAGTAAAGTTTGAGTATGTTAAAAATGTGAATATCCGGTTCAAATAAAAGAAAGCCATTCTTAAACGGAAATATGTAATGATTCGAAAAGTCAATAGCCATTGGTACTTACCTATTGCAGAGAATGATTTAATGACCATTTCCAAGCAACCTGCCGGCGGTAACTTAAAAACAGCTTGTCTAGTCAAAAGGTACACATCATAAACAGTGCATAAGATTACCATCAAAGCAAAACAAAGAATCACGCAACTGTAAAAGGAAAGTAAATATTAGCATTCTGAGAAATTAGCGTAAGCATCACAACAATCTATAAGTAGTTTGCAAAGGTGAGATGAGAAATCGTTCTGAACATTCAAAACAGTATAAAAAAGTCTTTTAGTGGATTTCGCACCTTTCATTCGTTCTTTAACACTTAGTATTCGAATAATGTCTTTTTAATTTAATGGTTTCACAATATAGGCTGGCAAAAACTCGTTGTAAAAATTAAGAACGATTGTAAAGACAATTTTTTAACATGCAGTGCCCAAAAACACACAAGTTCCGGCCTTATAGTATGTAAGGGAAATTTACTACGTCAAACCAAGGCTAGCAATAAATAACTCCTTTCATGGCTGTGCTGATGGAGACAGAGTTGAGTTGAGAAGGATTTATAAAACCCTTTTTTTGATTTAAAAATATTTCAACCGTAGTTCATTGGAAATGGAAAAATTGACTATTTTCAAAAAAGCGTGAATACTGCCCGATTAAGGCAGGAAGATTATTTAGTTAAGGAAAATGATAAATTCAAAAAAGAAAAGGTTTACTATATGACTTGCGAAAGAGCATCTCCAAAATCTCATTTATAAATTTTGTTTGGTTGAATTAAACACAGATCTTATCGTCGAAACATACTCAAAGCATTCATGAAAAAAGACTCAGAAAAGGATACAACGGAATAAATCTCCAAAATTATCTTTTCCTAATCGTTTTCGTGGTATCTTTGTGATATCATGACAAGTGATAAGGACAAAATTTTACTGAATATTCTCTACCATACAATGCGTTCTAGATACAATTATAAAGAAACTAGTAAAGTTCGTAAAGGTGAAGTATGACATATTTTATAACAAGTCGATAGATGACAATAACCGAGAAAAACAATCGTCTATAAAAATATTACATACAACTGAAAATTTCAAAAGGTTTTTTAATTCATTAATTTATTCAAAGAATCCTTTTAGAATTCCGTATTTCATCTTTTAGTAGGAACAAATTACGTTTAACATGTGTCAAAATTAATACTTCTTTGAAATTCACATCATTCAATAATATTTGCTCTTATATATTAAATCGTTTTACACTGGGAAAACACTTCCAGTTTGTGAACATTTATTTTCAAAGTCAGAGTTCAATTCGTGAAGCTTTTTGGGCTTTCGGCTCAGATTATCACCAGAGTAGTAGTCCTTGTAAACAAAAACTTTTTTTGTCTCATTTGTTAAACTCCGTACTAGTTATTAGTCGCAGATTGTAAAGGAAGACAAATAAATGTACGCGCCAACATGCAACAAAATATCCATGCTACTATTGAAAACTTTACAGAAGAGCCAGAAATGTCAATTTGTCGACATTCACAACAACTTCGAATCCAATTTTTCGCATAGATCTTAGTTTAATTTCTTAAATGATTCAATTAGTTCAAGATCTAACGCCAAATGCCTATCGTTTGCGCTGTAGGTTCGCAGAATTGTTTATCGTACAATTTGTTTGCTGAAGCTTGGAACTGGATATGTCCACATACTAATCGCGTATACCATAACGAACTGAGTTCAATCTCAAGAATAGCATGACCACTAATACGCACTAACAGTCCGGTGGGACATAACTAAGAAAAATACATGTTTCCTCCATGTGACAAATAAATTAGCACAGAAAACAAAACGACGTTTGCAAGATAGAGAGGTTAGAAATTCAACAATATGAGTTAGTGGGGTGATCGTAATATATAGTTTTCAGCGCTTAAATGCATGTGACAATAATTATCCCATGTGTAATAGTACTACTGTGTCCAAAAAATAAGGTGACATTGTATTTATTTTGAAAATTGTTTATTTATTCTTCCAAATCAATTCCATCCCTTTCAAAGTAATCCCCTCCCGATGCAATGCACTTCCGCCAACGGATTTTCCAATCTTCGAAACACTGATTGTAGTCACTTTCCAGGAAGGCCTTCAGTTCCGTCTTCGCTGCGGCTTGAATCTCCTCTATCGTATCAAAACGGTGTCCTCGGAGCGGTCTTTTGAGCTTGCTGAACAGCCAGAAGTAACACGGTGCCAGATCAGGTGAATACGGTGGTTGCGGAACGATATGGGTAGAGTTTTTGGCGAAATTATCACGAATTACGAATGCAGTACGGGATCGTGCATTATCGTGGTGTAAAAACCAAGAATTGTCTTTCCACAATTCCGGCCTTTTTAGCCGGATAGCGTTACGCAAACGACGCATAACGTTGAAATAATATTCTTTGTTGACTATTTGGCCCGGCGGAAGGAATTCATAATGCACAACACCACGATAATCGAAGAAAACAGTCGACATGACCTTGATTTTTGAGCGACTTTGGCGCGAATTTTTTGGTTTCGGCTCCCCTTTGGCACGATATTCACTCGATTGATCGGTTGTTTCGAGTTCGTAAGCATAGATCCAAGTCTCGTCTCCAGTGAGAGTGGGTTCCATCTTATCCTGATAGTCAGAAAGCATCGTTTCACGCACTTCAACGTGGTGCCTTTTTTCCAAAAACAAAATTCAATGTTTTCGGTACCAGTCAAGATTTGACGCGCTTGAGGCCCAAAACATCCTTTAAAATGGTATTGACCGAGCCTTTCAATATGCCAACCTCATCAGCAAAGTCTCTAATCATTAATCGACGGTTTTCAACACCAAATCTTTTAATTTGTTGGACGTGAGCTTCGTTGGTTGAGGTTGATGGTCGTCCAGGACGCTCTTCGTCCTCGACAGGTTCACGGCCTACTTGGAACTCACTATACCACTTGTAAACATTTTTTTAGACATAGCTTCATCACCAAAGGCTTTCTGCACCAACCTCAACGTACCCGCAGCAGAAAATTGATTCTACAAACAAAATTTAATGGGAATTCTTTGCTCAACAAATTTCGACATCGCAAAAAACGAATATCTCACTTTTAGCAGCTCACAAAACGACGCGTATTTCAAACGCTAATTAATATTTTGACATGTAAATTTGACATCGATGTCACTGACAGTACTACCAACCTTAACAAAAAATAATTCTCCAAATCCTTCGACGCGCGCAGTTTAAATTCTAATGTCACCTTATTTTTTGGACACAGTAGTATATGTGAGTCATTCTGTGTGGCCAGATAATTTAAGAATCTGCATGTGCTATTTCCAATCCAAGTTTTGTTTAGAAAAAACAGTGCACCTGCATCGGCATCAAACAGTGGTTACGCTATGATCTAAAGCAATAATTGTGAGCTACATTTACTCCATTCAAATCAATTGTGTGGTGCGATGTACCGGCTGTTGATATCATCGGTCCATGCTCTAGGAATACGGGAGAAGTTGGCATTACGGTAAATTGTTTACGTTATCGAACAATGTGGAGTACAATTTCAATTTCAAAAGTCAATGATATCAGCATCGAAGACGTTGAGTTCCAACAAAAAGGTGCTACATATCAAAACGCCATCGAATTAATAGACTTATTGAAAACGAAATTTGAGAAAAATATAATTGGAGGAAATGGTACAGCCTGGTCCATAATAGTTGAAAACTTGAGTACAATGAACGTGCTAGTCGGGGTTCCTGCTAGTTATTGTTCCAATTTGATAGAAGTGGTTTTTAAATGCCATAAAAGCCATGCCAAAAAAGGTTTTTAAGTGTTAAACCGCCTGTCAAAATCGACTTGAATTTTTCATAACTGTTTTACATTTCTTATATGAATCCAATGCTATGAACACCCTCTATAATTACTGATTTGTGATAAGATAATCCGGAAAATTACAGCTCGATATAAGATCGGGATCGATGTTCCACAAATCTAATAGTGGATTCATCGTTCAAACCTCCTTTGTTTCGTACGTTAAGAGATTGATGTGTTCGCATCGTTTTTAGGATAACTGTGCGCATTTCGTTGCGGTCATCATGGGATTTCTGGGAGCTCCGGAACTCACGTTGTCTGCAATAGTTATCGAGCTCAGTATTATCTCGCCAAGCTGTGGTAGGTACCATCGGAGAAATTATTAAGGTCAAGCGTAATTCTGACCAAATATTCTCTTGAACATTTGGTCTTTTTTATTGAAATAGTTCTGACATGCCAAACGGCATAGCGAAGTTATCAGCGAAAACTAAAGCTTTTTTTATGTGAATTCGTTGACTAGGCATTTGTATCTTCAAAGGAGGGGGGGGGGGGGTTTAAGTTGTACGATTTTCTCCAAAATATTGAAACGGTAAAAAAGAAGTTTTATGGAAAACATTCGATTTAAATACTGTCTCGTTTGGTGAACAGTTAACATTCGAATTTTACCATGCGATTTGTGTGGAACTCGAACATATCTTAGGCAGCAAAATAAAGAGAGGAAACGTTTGCTAAGTTTCTGAACCTGTAAATACCGACATGTGGTCTGTTAATAAGTCGAGAATTAAATAAATGCTATCTCCTCTACAAAACAAGTGTAATTATTGACGCAATGCAATGGCATTAGCCGCACGCTGGAGTGCAAGTTCAAAGCTATTTTCTGAGGCCTAGATAAAATAGCTGAAACGTTACAATATCTTATCCCAACGCATGTGTGCCCTTGAGAATCTAAGCTCTTAATTCTTGTGTAGATGGTTTTGTTTCGGGTTGCTGCTGAAAAAGAGTTCATGCCTAACTTCAAAGCTGGATTTTCTTGATATCTGCCCCTGTCTTGAGAGCAGAAAATCTACAGTGCTCCTTGATCTGATTAGAAACATTTATTTGACATATAGTAAGTTATAGCTCTCCAAAAGAGCTTCTTAATTTATTGATTCATTGATTAGTTCTTCCACGTGTTCTTTATTCATGGTATTCAATGCGAAACAAAAAAAATATTAAATTTTTGATTGATCAACAAATCCTCGTCTGTATTTTTTAAGAAAAAGGCTTGACTGGGTTGATGATGATAAAATCCCACTGAGACTCTCGTGAAAAGTCTGGTCAATGAATTGATGTGAGCGCTCGTATTAAAAAATGATTGACGTATTCCATTCTTCTTGACAATATACCTATGACATACGTTAAGATTGCCAAAGAATAAGCACTTTTGATATTGATGCTTAAACCTTTTTATACCTTTTCAATTTTTTTTTTCATATTTTATTCGTACGTTTCCTTCCAGTCCAGAACACTGCATAATTTTTAACATGACAGTCCTATAATATTAGTTGTTAATTCAACGATATTTTTCTGTATTGACGAAGTGAAAATTAATTTTTCTTTTAATTCATTGAGTATTCCGGATTAGGATTTTCTAAGAAACAAATTAGATCGATTTTGCTTCAGACCATAGCATGGATCCATGCAGAGACAGATATGAACCGCCGTCCTTATCAGCAGCACGACGTATTGCTATTGGGGCTAAAGTAAAACCATAGCTAAACACTCCTGGGAGATGTTTAACAGACAGAAATATAAAAAGCATAAACAGATTTATATTTTTGTAGCGTTTGTACGCAAAAGTTTTGAGAAGATTGATGTCCTTGCTCTATGCAAA